>CM021100.1:728770522-729457071 GCA_007115665.2 Sequoiadendron giganteum | reverse complement strand
GTACCTTGTGAAGATAAGGAAGACTCCTTGCTTGCTGATTTCTTATGACAATAGTTTTGGGACAACATTTTATATGATTCATTCTCTTCAATTTGGACATCATTTTTAAATACTTCATGACTTATTTTTGTAGCTAATTCATTTGGAAACTTTATTTCTTGATTTTGATAAACTTTTAGACCCATTTTATCTTCATTTTCACAAAAATTATCATGCTGATATAACTGAACAGAAAGCTTTTCACTTTGAATCTCATCATGATTTGATGTACTAAGTGTTGGAGTATAAGTAAAAAATGATAGTGCATCTATATGAATACCATTAGAAGGTAAAACACTTACATCCTTCACTGTAGCTTGTGCATTTTGACCCCAAATTTGACCTTGTAAGTGTGTAATCTGATTTGTTGCATTAGTTACTTGCATAATCTGGAAATTATGAATATTGTAGTTGATTTATTGAGATGGTTGCAACTGATCATACCCATTAAATGGGTTGAAATAAGGTTCTAATATTCCCTACAAAGGATACATCCAAACACCATAAGTAATGTTCTTTCAATCCTAAATCACTTACCATCCAATGTGAAGCTTGAACCCTTTGATACATGAGAAGAAACCTATGATTTAATTGAGGAATAGACTCTTTCTGTGTCCTTCTCATGGATGCAAAATAAACTAATGAATCTTGTGCACCCACATCAAGATCAAAGAACATTAGAAATAAAATTTCTAATTCAACCCATGAGAAAATGGAATTCGGTGGAAGATTCACATACCACTGAAGTTTCATACCTTGAAATATTTTGACAAATAGCTAATAAATGATATCTTCATTATGACCTTGGAGAAAAATCAACAAATCCTTGCAAATTTTGACATGATCTCTAGCAGTTTGTCCATCATTAGGGAAAAATAAAGGAAGCCTATTATACATGTGAAAGGAATCTCGTGAAGAACCACTGGTATACACAAAGGACTACCGATTAAAACTAGATCTTTCAGAGATCTAACTTGTTTAAATTGTACATATAACCATGAATACTCTTTGTTTAGAACCTCCCTCTAGCGCTATTTCTATTGAGGGGTGTTTTGACACACTAATCAATATGCAGGTAGAACACCAAATGCACCACCTCTTCTGAAAGGTAACCAACCTCAAGAGATTGATAACCCCAAGGTCTCTTTGTGTCAGGTCATGAAAATGTTGGATAATTCAGTGGCTTATGTAGTTGTACCTATGTAAGGGGCTTCTGGTAATCAAGTAAACAATTGGTTATATCCACTTAGGATTTTAGAAAATAAATAAACAATGTATAAATAGTTGAGCTCCAAACACCTATTGCATTAAAAAATATATTTTCAGTTTTATAGCAGAAATAGGACAGCTTGAAAACATGAGAAATATAATTTATAACAAAAAAAATATTAAAATGAGATCCTATTCTAACCTTAATCTACTCCTAAACTAACCAAAATTGCAAAAAAAGAACAAAAGATGGTTAAAAAAGAAGATAAATTAAAAATAAAGAGATGAGTTTTGCATGTGATTTACCATTCATTATCTTGAAAGATTCGATGAAATTTTAGTTAACTTACAATTCCATGACTAGTATTTCATACAATCATAAACATTACAAGTGCAAGATTCTAAGGAATTTTATGAAAATGACCAATAAATTTTGTAAAACTACCATATTGAATGCGCAAGTACTACACAATATTTGAAAAATCCATTATAAAAGATGTAAACATTTATTTATTTTATTGAATTTCACCAAATAATCCAAGTTTTAAAACAAAAAATACAAATGCATCACCATCCACGACGAAGAACTAACAAGCTATAGGAAAAATCCAACAAAAATTCACATTGAAAATTATCCTTTATTTTTGTCTTTTTTGCTCTTCCCAAACTTTTCTCTCCTAAATTCTCTCCCCTTTTAAAATGAATAAAAATCCTCCTTTTATAAAATGGATTTTGTACATTTCTCATTATGAGTAAGTTTCCAGTTTCTTCATGAAAAATCTCATGTTATGCTTTCTAATCTTCAAGTTTTCTTTAATTTTTTCTCATCTTGCATCAAAATCCTTATAGAAATATTATTTTGCATTATTTTTTAAATTTATCCATCCTCATATTTAACATTTAAAATAAAAAATAAAAAATAGCCAAAATTGCTGATTTTTATTATCAAGAAAAATAACACTTTTAATCTTTTTTGCATACCAAAAAAAATCATTTTGAAAATGGAAGTAAATTATAAAATATATTTAATAAATCACTCTCATTCTCTATCCACATGTATAGGATGAGGATAAGGAATTTAAATATCCAAAATGCAAAAAACACTTCCTTTTTTTAATGCTAAAATCCCTCAAAAAGCTACCCAAAAGCTCATGATGTTCAAAATACAAAGAAAATGAAACCGCCAAATTTAAGCTGAAAGGTAATCGAGAATCAGAACATAAAATGTGCATTACTTAATTCACCATCAGTGGTCAAGATTTGAAGATGGAGATCAAGTGGTCAAAATTGAAAGTAAAGTTGCACAAACTCCATTTTATTCATTTTTTAATTTAAAAAAATAGTTCACATTTTTTTTAATTTTTGAAAGGATTTTAAAGGTTTTAAAAAGTATTTTGACATTTTAGAAGAATGTGAAGGCTTGTGAAGACTCTAGGACCTCACATAACCTAGCAATATACTTTGATCAACTTTTTTATTTAAATTAGTCCCATTTGATATATATAACCAATTAAGCACAATAAACTCTATTGCCAAGAGACCCAAAATCATGAAAAATATCCTCAATTCAAGAAAACCCTTTCAATAATATAACAATCCAAGACCATCAATGGACAAGCAATCACTAGATTGAATCAACCAAATCAAAGGACAACATCCAAGCACCAAAACCAAAAGTTTGGAACCATAGAACCTTGAAAATATTACTCAAGAACTTTGATCAAATCAAGAGGGGGTCCCAATTTTATTAATGGAAAGAATGGGGCGTGTGTGCAAGGGCACAAAAAATGAAAGCCAAAAAATAAAATTCTCTAGAGAATTTCAAGGTAGACGACCAATGAAAGGCCCAAAATCTTAGCTTAATCAATCATGAAATAAGAGTGAGTGCTAGAAAAATTAAGAGCAAGAGTTACTGAAGTACAAGATCCAATTCTTTTGAAACCCAAGTGTGTGCATATGATTCTTTACCTTTCGTTAAGAATACAAGAACTTGTTATTACAAACTGGAGATTGGGCTACCTAAAACTGATTTTGCTTTCAAATCATCACTTGGAAATAGCTTTGCTTCAAGCTAGGCATCCATATCCTCGATGAAGATATCACTAACCTCCCCAAGGCCTTTCTCTACTACCAATCAGGTGTCCATAGCCCCGGTAGAGATTGCCCAGATCACCCAGATACTTGAGTTCTCCTCATATATCATTACTTTCCTTTTTTTTTCCTTTTGATTTTCTTTTCAACATTTCTTTTCTTTTCCTTTTCCTTTTGTTTTTTAATTGTAACTCATTCTTTCATGTAGCTTTCTCAACTTGCAAGAAATGAAATTTTCTTCTGGGTTGGGGATTAAGGTTAATCTATAAGGAGTAAAGAACTCCTAGATTAAACCATGTTGGTGATCTAGAAATAAAAATCTCTATATATTTCACCCAAAAACTAGCTATAACAACTCATTCTAGCAAGAGTTAGGAAGCATTATTGTGTGATAAGACATAAGATTTCAAGAAAGCTTCATCTCAAGCACAAAAATCACCTTAACTTATAGTTAGACTAGAAAAAACTCAAACTAATATGAATGATGTAAACTAATAGTTATAATAAAATAATTTATTTCCCATCAAGAAATGGCCAAAAACACTTAACAAGTAGTGGTTACACCATTTACCCATACAAACATTCTCTTTTCCATCAAAAAATATGCACCTAATTAGCAAAGTATGACCCAAGGACCTAAGAAATGAGAGCAAAAAAACAAAGACCAAAGACCAAACACAAAAGAAAAAAAGAAAAAAAACTAAAAAAGAAAGCTAACACTACCAACTAACCAACCAACTAGCAAGGACAAGAAAAAAAACCAAAGCAAAAACTATCAACTAAAACTTGAAGGGAAACTAGCTAACTAAACAGACACCTAGGTCTTATCAAAGGTCTACTAGCGAGAAAAAATAATATTAAGGGAAACTCTATTAAGTAGGTCTTATCAATAATTCAAGAGAATAACTTGGTCTGGTAACTTTTGATAAGACCTAAACTGAGCTTTCACACACACACACACACACTCTAGATTGGTTAAGTCCAGATAATAGCATTGGGAATGGTAAGTTACCTATAGTCTTGCTTGTGGTTTTATTTGTGAACATTCTTGTCTAGGGGTTAAAAGTGTCGAGTCTCTTTTTTATGTGTGAATTCTTCTTTATGTGTTTCTATTTAATCGATGGGATATATACATAAAATGTATATATGTATGTGTCAATGATAAACTCATACACATGAGTAAATACATGCATAAGTATACATAGATAGACATATCTACACATGTTTATGGATGGATTACCCATATGCCTAGGAATATCGAATGGACAAGGTGACATATATATACATTCCATGTACATATGTTTATCGATATGACTGTGAAATATGTGTTTAAACATCAAGGCATGATTTATATATATTTGAATGAACAAGACAACTAAGAGGGGGGGTAAATTAGTTGTATCAAATTAAAACATCAAAGCATTCCTTAAATCCTTATTCTATTATACTGATTAATCATGAAATGTAGATAACATAAATTGAAACAATAACACCATACATAAGAGAACAGATCTTTAATAGTTACAAAAAATTAAACAAAAATAAACATAAATATCATGCATACCACAAAAAAGTGATTTACATGGGGAAAACCCGTTCGGGAGAAAAACCCCACACTCTAAAATTCATAGAATATATTATTCAAAAATCATGAAGATTACAATATACTTGTACAAAAATCTTCTCATAGGAGTATCACCACCATAGATCAAGAGACAACACGACCATTATCACACCAAAGATCAAGAGACAACATGACTATTATCGGACTCTCAAGAAACATCACCATCTACAATCGTAGTACAACACCATCATAAAATAGGGTTACTTTATAGGGTAAGATAGGCCAAAAAAAATCCACCATTAGATCTAAAACCTAATAATTAACGGTCTAGATTTACAATGTATCATTTATTTAATGTATGTTGGCCATTTTAGAAGTTTTTTGAAAAAGTTAACAAAAAATTATTTACATGCATCCGACTCCTCCCCTTGCTACCATTGTATATTAAACCTATCGGTGTAACTAGGAAATATATATATCCCATCAAAAATAACCTTTATAGAATTGCAAGGTTGAGACACAATTTTCCAACACTGGTGAACATATCTCACTCTGCACAAAATTTCAGAAGCCCAAACTCTGGATATAGCAACTAATGACAACCTTGAACAACATATCAAATCCTCTTAGGTATAGAATAAACACAAAAGAAACATGTTTCACATCCCAAAGCACGTTCTAAACATTTGCACAACACTATTTTATCTATATATCAAGTTTTTTGAAAAAGAACTTGGAAACCAAGCACCAAAGACACCGTCTTAGCACATTACATAGTTCCAACACATCTTTAGATGCTACAATAAAATATAGCTCCATGTACTCACAAAACTTCCTCAATATCTCAAATATACATGCACAAACAAAATTATTCCATACATGAACCAATAGCAACAAAATGTTTCCCTCTTTTTCATAATTTTCTTAATATCCTCAACATCTTCATCATGCAACAACCTTCCTCAACACATAGTTGGCATCAATGAAAACACTAGCTTGTTTAAATTAATGACAACACCTTCATAGTTGCAACAATCTCCCCCTTTGTCATTGATGGCAACACATGATGCGAAAAACCATCAAAGACAGAACAACACAACAACTCTTAACATACCTATCGATTTTTCTCTTTACACACTCTCTCCCTTTCATGATTTTCTTTCACTTTCTCTCCCCTTATGTAGCTATAATTTTTCACATGATTCTTTCTCCCCTTTTGACATCAATGGCAAAGGATATATTGTTTTGCATTTTTCTCCCCCTATGAAAATGAACCAAGATACTTGCAATTGCACATCATTTTCCTTTTTACTACTTTGAATAATCCCCCTTAGGTGTACACTCAACCAAATAAATATCTCTACAAAATGACAACATATATTCCTTACTGCAACAATGACACTACCTACCCCCCTACGAGGTAGCCACCAACACCATACTAGACAAGAAATGAATCCATAGATCCACAGAACTAATGCATCTCCATATGCATCTAGTTCAAAGGAGGGGAAATAACCCCCAACTTCTCTCAAAGATACTGAAAAGTATCTTTAGGAAGAGCCTTAGTGAATATTTCAACAATATGATCCTTTGTGGGTACACATTCAAGCTTTACCTCATTCTCCACAACCTTCTCTCTCAGAAAGTAATACCTGATTGATATATGTTGTATCATTGAATGCATCACTAGGTCCTTTGAAATGTTGATTATGCTTGTATTATCACAAAAGATAGAGATAGGCTCATCATACACTAATTTTATATCCTTCAATGTTTGTATCATCCAAAAAACTTGTGTGCAACAAGATGTTGTTGCAATATACTCAACCTCTATAGTAGATAAAGAAATGAAATCTTGTTTCTTACTTAACCATGACACCGATCTACATCCAAGAAAGAATGTGGCACCACTTGTACTTTTCTTTTCATCAACACATCCAACCCAATTTGCATTTGTGTATGCATTTAATGTGAAATTAGTATCCTTAGGATACCATAAGCCATAATGCATAGTGCCCTTCAAATATCTGAATATACTCTTTACTATTGCAACATGTGACTCTTTAGGATCTTCTTGAAATCTAGACACAAGAAAAAATTCATGCATGATATCCAGTCTAGTAGCAGTTAGATATAATAGTCCACCAACCATAGATTTGTACTTGCTTTGATCAGCCTTAGGTGATTCATCATCCTTGGTCAATTTGCAACCAGTAATAATAGGAGTACATGACAGTTTGGATTCTTCCATTCCAAAAAAAATCAACATCTCTTTGACATATTTTGATTGTCAAATGAAAATTCCTTTATCTATTTGATTGATTTATAGCCCAAGGAAGAAATTTATCTCCCCAAACATAGACATCTCAAACTCTTTTTGCATCTCGTCTACAAATTTCTTGCACATAGCTTCATTTCCTCCAAAAATTATGTCATTAACATACACAACTACTATTAATATTTTGTCATTTTCAACTTTGAAGTAAAGATTACTATCCACAGTGCCTTTATTGAATCCTCGTTGTATCAAATATCTATCCAATCTTGTATAATAGTCTATGGGATCTTGATTTAATACATAAAATTCCTTTTTCAATCTATAAACCATATCTGGTTGATCTGACAACTGAAATCCTTTTGGTTGTTCCATGTAAACCTCTTCTTCCAACTCACCATTCAAGAAAGAAAACTTCACATCCATCTAATAA
The DNA here is from genome assembly GCA_007115665.2 of Sequoiadendron giganteum. Lineage (NCBI taxonomy): Eukaryota > Viridiplantae > Streptophyta > Pinopsida > Cupressales > Cupressaceae > Sequoiadendron > Sequoiadendron giganteum. Next base: position 729,449,460 of record CM021100.1, on the reverse strand, counting down.
ACTTTAAAGTCCTTGTATGTTGAAAATGCCAAAAACATTTTAATTTCTTCCATTCTATCCATCGGGGAAAATTTTTCCTCAAAGTCTATTCCTTCCACTTGCGAGTAACCATTATACACTAGCCTTGCTTTATTTCTTACCACTTCTCATTCTCATTCAGTTTGTTTCTGAATATTCCAATTATATTCTTATTTTCAGGTCTAGGAACTAGTTCCCAAGTCTGATTTTTCTCAATTTGTTGCAACTCTTCTTCCATTGCCTTCATCCAATATTCATCTTTGCATTCCAAACTTACTATTTTTGGTTCAAATTTGGAAATTAAACAAAAAATTACCTCAGCTTTAGTAGCTCTTCTTCTTGTCAATACTCCTTTCCTCTTATCTCTAATGATATGATCTCTAGAATTATTTCTTTACACATACATAGGGGTCTTTTCTGGAGCTTCTTCCTCTTCATTCTACACTTATTTTTCCTTAGCTTTTCCTTCCTCTTCTTCTCCGCAAGTAGGTTCATCTAACACATCCATTTATAACAACCGAATTCTGCAAATCTTCATCAACTTTGACATTTGTACTTTCAAAAATCTTTCTTATCCTTTTGTTGTAACATCTGTAAGCTTTGATTTTATTAGAATATCCAAGTAAGATACCTTCATTAGACCTTGCATCAAAATTTCCTAAGTTTTCATCACCTCTACTAATATAACATTTGCTTCCAAACACTCTAAAGTACTTGATAATAGGAATCCTTCCATACCACAACTCATAGGGAGTCTTTGTGCTCTTAGCTTTTGCTTGAAATCTACTAAGTATGTAAATAGTAGTATGAATTGCTTCTCTCCAGTAGACTTCTGATAGTTTAGCCTCTTTCATCATAGTCCTTGCAGCTTCTTAAACAATCTTGTTTTTCCTTTCCACCACTCCATTCTGTTGAGGAGTCCTAGGGGTAGACAAGTACCTTTTTATCCCATGATTCTCACAAAAAATGTTAAATTAATTGGAGGTGAACTCTCCACCTTTTCCAAACCTCAAAAATTTGATTTTCAAGTCCATTTCATTCTCAATCATAGCTTTAAATGCTTTGAATATATCTAGATCATCAGATTTTTCTCTAAGAAAAGTAACCCATGTCATTATAGAGTAATCATCAATCAAAATCATGAAATACCTATCACCTTGAAGACTTCTCACTCTTGTAGGACCACAAAGATCTATATGCACCAATTCTAAAAATTTGGTAGAAGATTGTTCCTTTCCCTTGAAACTACTCGTTTGTTTTCAAAATTGACAATCTTTGCAAACAACATTGATAGGCTTTGTAATTCTTGACATATCTCTTACTAATTTTAGTGAACCGATCCTAACTAAATTATCAAATTTCATGTGACACATCCTCTGGTGCCATAACCAACTATAATTAATCCGATTCATACATAAATGACCATCAACACCCTTGAGCTGATAGATATTTCCATCTCTCCTCTTACCAACAACAATCATAGTTCTAGATTGTTTTCTAATCTCACATCCTTCATCCTGAAACACAAGATTGTATCCTTTGCTACACATTTTTCCAACACTCAAAAGATTATACCTTAAGCCTTTAACATAGTAAACATCTTCAGTATTATGCTTGCCATGAAAACTGATTGAACCTATTCCATAAATCTTAGCTCTTGAATCATGCCCAAATTCAACTAATCCTCCATCATACTTTTCAAGTTTAAAAACTTAATTTTTTCTTCGATCATGTGATTAGAGAAGCCACTATCAACAACCCAATAGTTCTTATCTTTTCTAACATTAAAATTAGATACGCTTTCTTTCACACGACTTTCAAAGTTAGCACAAGTAGATTCATCTTTTTAAGCTAAGAACAAGCATTCATTTTCATTAGCATCTCCATAATCAGATTCATCATAAAAAATGCTAGCATCTTCTCTAGCATAGTAACTTCTCTTAATCATCTTTCCTTTGTTCTCCTTACTTTTATTGTTCACAACTCTGTTTGGACATCTTGAAGCATAGTGGCCTATATTTCCATAGCTCAAAAATTTGAAAGGTATTTTAACTTTGTACTTATTGATTCCCTTGTTCATCATTCTTAAAAATTTAGCTTCCACATCATCAAGATCATCTCCATTTAAACTTCAACCTTTTTTGATTTTCTAGCCTTAAAAGTAGTTTCCACTTTTGTACCATTTTCCAAACCATTTTTCTCATTTGAAATGAAGTTAGTGTGCCAAAAAATTGATATCTAGTGTAAGTATTAAAATTTAAAACTTCCTCAATAACAAATAACTTTTGACTGTAAGAATCAGGAAGAGATCTAAAAACTTTCTTTACCCCTCTAGGTTCTTTGACTTGTGCACCAAGACATCTCATTACACTTACCAATCATCTACCTTCTGCATATAACTTGTAATTTTTTCATCTTCAAACATTCATAGGGTCTCAAATTGTGCCTTTAGATTTTGCAACTTTTCTTGTTTAACCTTATCATCTCCTTCATAAATGCTTTCTAGCTTGTCCCAAACTTCTTTAGCAATATTTAGATTCATAAATTTTAGTAATTCAGAATTTGAAAGACTATTCAAAAGAATAAACCTTTCTTTACCATTTGTTTTATGGGACTTGTTCTAATCACTTGTGACTGGACCATTTAGAGGTGCAATATATTGAGTCTTTATTTCCTTTTCAATCTCAAATCCAAAGGATTCCAAATATCCTTCCATCTCTTCCTTACAAAATGCATAGTCTGTGCCATCAAACTTAGGGCTCTTTATCTTGTTCACCATCCTGGATCTACCTCAAGTGGTTAAGATTTTCTCCAAGGAACCTTGCTCTAATACCAATTATTGAATGAACAAGACAACTGAGAGGGGGGAGAATTATTTGTACTAAATTAAAACATCAAAGAATTTGTTAAATCCTTATTCTATTATAGCAATTAATCATGAAATGTAGATAACACAAATTGAAACAACAAAACCATACAAAAGAGAAAACCAGATTCACATGGAAAACTAAATGAGGGAAAAAACACGATGAGGATTAGCTCATAATATAAGTAATTACAAAACTAGTACAAGGGCTCACTTCCAGAATATGACACATTGTCCAATAGCTTATAGCTAAAGCTCACTACTAGAATATGAAAAGAAGATAGAAAATAAATGTTACAAAAAGAACACTATCTAAATGCAACAAGGAATCCACCATAATTACTCCAACACTTTCACATCCTTGTTTGAAATATTACAGATGCCTTCAACTCACTGCCTTCAAAAGTCCAACACTTTGAAGTTCACAATGCTCTACTCAAATTCACACCATATTCATCACTTACATATCTCTCACATCTATCTTCAGATCTTCCAACAAAACCACTCCTATTGATACCATCCTCAACCTTGAAAACATTCTCCAAGGTCGGTGACACATCCTTTACATTTATAATTTCAAATTAGGTTGGCATCCAAATATTTCCATGGTGGATAGAAATGAAGGCAACCCACATAAATCCTTAGTTAGGACCCAAATTTGTCCTAACACACCTCAAAAAACTTCCAAAAACTTTGAAGTCGCTTTGCATGTATTGTTAACACCAGGTTAGCCATTACTGATGCTAAACACCATAAAAATGTTAAGTACACGCTTCCCACTTGATGAAGATGACATGGAGGCCACAAAAATATATGTTACATGATTTGGAATAATCCATGAACCACCTAAGATCCAACAATGATTTCTTCCAAACTTGCATCATAGAAATACTTCAACCCAGAACATCCAGTTAACCTTATATGCACATTGAATCATGAAACACACACTATACTGCACCAAATCATGAAAAATATTGAATTCTAAAAGATATAATCAACATAAGAAACTTCCAAAATCTGCACAACCTAAAACCAAACTGTGGAGAAATGCAAAGCAAATACATTTCTCCTAGACAAAAACAAACAATACTAAAAGCCTAGTTAACACACTGGTGAACATATCTCACTTTGCACAATGATCCAAAAGCCAAAAATCTCGATATAGAAACTAATGAAAACCCTGAACAACATACCAGATCTGCTTAGGCATAACATCAACATAGAAGAAATGTAAAGCACATCTCAGAGAACATTTTAACCATTTACACAACATTGTTTTCTCTATTTATCAAATTTTCTCAAAAAACACTTGGAAACCAAGCACTAGGGACACCATCTCAACACATTACATCATTCCAACACATCTTCATACACTGCCAAAAATATATAGCTCCATGTACTAACAAAAATTCCTCAATATCTCAACTATACATGCAGAAACAAAGTTATTCCATACATGCACTGACTACAACAAACTCTCTTTTTCACAATTTTCTCAATATCCTCAACACATAGTTGACATCAATGACAACACCTTAATACTTGCAACACACACACACACATATATATGTATTGATGAAAAGGATATGCCCATACTTCTATATTAATATATATACATATGCATATATATGTATATATGTGCATGCATCAATATGGGAAATATGGGAATATGTGAATGTGTATTCGTATATCAAATAATTTATTTTCTAAACTTATAAGTTGGTGTATATATATGTAAATATGTACATATATACATATTAGATTATGTATATATATTAAATATATGTTAATGATTTCTATAGCACTGAATTATTTATCAAGCACATAGCATATTAAACATAACAAATGCTAAGTATTGCACACAACATATAGATAAAGTGAATAACACTTAATTTGAAGCAACACAAACATAAGTAATGTTTAAAACATTTAAAATGCTAAGTATTATGAAATATGGGCAGCACTAGGTAAAGCACATAGTATCTAATGCCAACCAACGTGTAAGATAAAATGCCAAGGACTAAGTCAAAATGCAAAAGAAAAAGTGAATAATCACACACAGGAAGCTTTGACTTGGTCATTAGCAAACAAAGACCAAAATAATAGGGCATGAAGGGTACAATGTGGCACCAACTTGAGAACAGTGTGAACCAATTAGAAGTCTAAATTGCAATATGAATTCCTACTATTGAAGTAAATCAAAATAAGAGAATTGGTCAAATGATAAGCTAGAAAAATAGAGTCGACTTCTAGAAGACAATTACTTTGAATTTTTTATTATCATTCTTACTTTCCATTTGAATAAGTGACTCATTCCTCATGGTAAAATCTGGTTGTGTATGTGTTTACTGTGTAATGATTTAAGATGTCACCTTTTCTTTTTCTTGCTGAGTCGAACCTTTTGGATTGAGAAGTGTCATCTTTGATAGCTTGTTTCTAGCCTACAATTGCTCACTTTTTTGTATAAATAGAGGTGTTTTCTTCCTCATTTGGATGCATTATGCACACTTGATGCTTATTTTCTGAGTTGCTATTTTGTTTTTTTGAGTTGAGAGTTGAGAGTGGTTTTTAGAGAGTTTGTGAGAAGATTTTTGAGTAAGTTTTTGGTGTTTGGAAGAGAGTCAGTTGTGAATTACTTGCTGATTTTGGAAGGATAAGCTAGGAAACTAGTTTGGTCAATTGGAGCATTGCATAAACATGCATTCTAATTTCTACTCTTTTATATTTTATTTGTATTCAAAAATATCATGTGTCATTGTTTGCCTTGTTTGAGAAATTCATACAATTTCTTACTAGGGGAAAGTTATTCTCTTGTTTATGTGATAGTGAAAGATTTCTTGATGTACCTAGTGTAAGGATCTTTATTGCTTGAGTGCTTGTACATATTCCATATTAATGAAATGGGTGTTATAGTAGCTTTATATACTATATTAAGATAGAGCTTGTATAGAGTATTTTTATCTAAGTTGGGTTATAGAACTACCTTGATTTACATAGTGGTTATGGATTATTCCTGGGGTTAAGGTTACTCCATGGTATAAGGGGATAGCCTATGCATATTTTATGAATGGTCAATAAAATTGAGCTAGGAAAGTGGGTGAGCGTGTGATGTCCATTCTAGATTAGGGGTGATGAATACTTTGGCCAAAGTAGTATAAGTTACCACTATTTACACTATCAGTTCACTATGATTCGTGCTTACGTACTAGGTAGGGAATATCATATGTGTAGGTTGTATTCACTATGTGATAGATATAGAAACATATAGGACATACAACTAAGCTCAAGGAAGGTCAATGTTATTATGAGGTTACCAAACAAATTTCTTCATTGAAGGGTAGGTCCATCTTACCAAGTTTGGTAGATGTGTGGTGGACAATAGTTAGTCCATGGTTGGAAAAAAAGTGCTTGAGTGATGCTTCTCCTCATTAGTTGGTGAGTGATATTTGATGGAGGATACCTCGACCATTCGTATATCTATTTCCTATAAGCTCAAAGGAGCCTTGTATGAACTTTTGTATCCATTTATATGGAAATATTGTAAAAGAGAAATGTTATCATGTTATTATGTATATCATGAAATCAATACTTTGGAAAGTTGTAATAATTTGATATAATTCAATGGGAAATTTTGGAAATATATTTATTTCAAATGTGCATACTATCTTTATATTTGAATTTAAGAATTTTTTTATTGCGCATAATGGCTAGATGCTTAAACTATTTACTTGAGGTTAAAACATAAGAAAGTTACTATGTAGAACAATGGGCATGTTACACCCTTCACAGAAATGTATGAGAAATGTGGAAGCATGGAAAAGGTATGTGAATTCCTTGAAAAAATGCATCAAAGAGATATGTCATGGATTGCAATGATTGCGGGATATGCACAAAATGGATTTGTTGAAAAGGTTTATGAAACTTCCTAGCAAATGCAATCAGTGGGTGTCAAGCCAAATTCTACAACCTTTGTCAAGATCCTCCTTACCCATGCCAAGAAAAGGATATTTAGAATAGGACATGGGCATCCATCAAAGAATTAAGGATAGATGCATTTTTAAAATTTATAGTTATAGTTTACCCTAGTACATGTGTTAAAAAATGTGGAAGCATAGACAAGATAGGTGGATTATTTGGAAAAATTCCTCAAAGAGATATGGTCTCATGGAGCATAATGATTGTAGAATATGTACAAAATGGATTTGTTAAATTTTTTTTAGAATTGTTCAAGCTAATGCAATTGGAAAGTGTAAAGCCAAAATCAACAAAATTTGATAGCACCCCCCTACATTTTCCAAAATGGGCTATTTCAAACAAGGTATGGGAATCCCTCAAAACATAATGGAAGTGGTTTTTTTGTCAAATGTTATAATTGCAAATTCCGTATTAGACATGTATGCAAAATGTGGAAGCATATACAAGGCACATGAACTATTTGACATATAATTGGTCAAAGAAATGTGGTCTCATGGAATACCATGATTTTATAATATGGACAAAATGATTTTTTGAACTTTAGGTATTAGAAAATTTCAAGTAAATGCAATTTGTAGATGAAAAGATAAATTTCATGAATTTTGCCAACATCCTCCCTATCTATACCAAAATGGGATCATTGGAACAAGGTACAAGCATCCATCAAAGAATAATGGAAGGGGGATTTTTTTAAAATATTATAGTTGCAACTAATTGTGAACCCCAATCCTATTCCCTAGCCGGATGGCCAAATTAGGTCAAAAAACCCTAATTTGCAGGCTTAAATAGACCTTGAGGGGTCACTTTCAATACATTTTCACCTTTAGCCTTTATAATTTTTTGCATTTTGAGCTCTGATCCCCTATCGAGATGGTGCAATGAAAACTTCCTAGGCATGTGTCAGAGAGAGTATGAGTGCACCAGCGGCCAGTCGGTGCAGGACCCGTTGTATGTACCCCCATCCTGACTTTTAATTTCTTTTTTTTTGTGCATTCAATAGGGTAAAAAAACCATTTTAGGCTGAGCGACACTATATAGTGCCACTACAAATGCCTGGTTAGTGTCATGCGGTCCTAAACTGGGCCACATATGCAAATAGCACTACATGACATAGTTAGGAGATTAGGGTTCTGGTGGTCAAAGTTGGCCATACGTAAAAAATAGCGCTGCACGACGCAATTAGGGATTTAGATTTGTCAAAGTCTATCACACAACACAGTTTAGAACTTTTTAAATATTGCCACTTTTACAAACAATGCCGCACTTGTTGTTTCAAATAGTGAAATTTGACACGAGAGGATGATTTTATTACAAGTCTTGACACAGTGATTTCCCTTGCATAGGAGGAGCTTGATATACTTCATTCGAGGGAGCAAAGATGGCCAGTGCTCCAAAAATTGTAGGGTATGCATGTGTACCTCTAGGATCAGGTTGGTATTCTTGGCCTCTGGTATGTTGCGTACATCCCTCCTATTCAGACACACTTGGGTATGATGACTACTTTGGCTGAGCAATGGCACAGTGAGACTTATTCCTCCCATCTTCCTACTAGTGAGGCTACCATCACTCTTGAGGATGTCTGGCGCATTCTTCAATTTCCCATTCATGGAGCCAGAGTGATCTACGATCTAGAGGAGGGAAGGGATGCCTGCTTTGATGTTATGGGTGTTGATGAGCTCATCCTTTCTAATGGAAAAATTGACTTGGAGTGATACTGGGGTAGAGCGCCCACCTACAAGTTGATCATTGCAGCTATCATGTATGGTCTTATGGCACCTGATCAGCAGGGCTGATACTTTAGTTTGGGTTGGGGATTGGCATGGCAGCAGATGTGTGTCCATCAGGAGTGCTTTGCTTGGGCACCAGTGGCACTAGCCTCCTTATACAAGGATTTACATGATTTCGCATACATGGACAGTCGGGCCCTCAGGGTCGGAGTTACTTTGTTACACATCTGGGCATGGGAGTAGATTTTGGTGCTTCGTCCAAATGTCACACTAGTTGTTCTTGATATTGATGACCCTATTGTTTGGCGATATGGCAGGGCATAGATCCATTTTACTCACACTGGTACAGGTGGCCTTGCCTATTTCCAATGAGTTCTTGATGAGATGAGGGAGTTTGTATGGAGACCTTGGATGGGCATAAGCCCATGGTATGATGATGCAAAGCAATTTTTCTTCACCCGACAAGATAGATGCATGCAGGGTTAGGAGTGTACCATGATAGAGTGGTATCTCCCCGACATGGTGGCTCGTCAGTTTGGTGAGATTTAGGACAAACTAGATAATTAGTACGTGTCGATGTTCGCTTGTACTACGAGAGAGACAACATGAGGCTAGCCCATCTCGATAGCTAAGGCAGTGTCCTCATTGAAGTAGCTTGTGGCCAAGTTGTTGCCAAATGATCAGGGGCTGACAGATGCAAGAGTGACCCAAGCATATATAGCTTGGTTTAGGCCTCCCTTGAGATTGACAATTCTAGGTGTGGTAGTCCCATGAAGGAGGCCCAAAGGAATATCAACCGACAGGGGCAGAGGTCAGGGGGTAGAGGTGGTCGAGATGCTGACAAGGACGGAGGAGGAGGTGGACCACCTCCTCATCAGAAACCTTCCAAAGATCCGACACAATAGTCACCTCCATGGGTAGGGGTATAGGATGGCCAGTCCAAAGATGGGGACAGGGCAGTCACACAATAGTAGCCAATGGTGCAACCAGATCACATAGATGTACTGATCTAGTAGTTGTAGGGTAAGATTCAGGTATTGAATGTAGAGAGGGATCATGGTTGGCAATAGGTTGTGATAGTTATTTTTGAGAGGGACTAGGTTCGATTCGAGAGGGATTAGGAGATTGGTCTATGGAGGCAGCTAGAGAGTACAACCTCATCATCCTAGGGTTGTTCAATCTCCTTATGGGCATACAAAGAGGTAGTCAAAGAGGCTGAGTATTATCGGAAAAACTACAAATAGGTAGTGCTAACAATAGGCTGGGTGCCAAAATTTTCTCAGCAGAAAAGGATGAGGCCCCTAGAGGATCACAACGAGAGATAGGTGGTAGAGGGTAGTAGACAACAGGGCTAGCACCTTGATCATAGACAATTTCTATTTTTTATTCGTGGGCCTCAATTATTGCCCCTATTGCATTATTTATTTTGATACACACTTGGCTCGATTTTGTACCATGACAGTATATTTTTGATGATATATATGAGATGATTCACCTTTATGACATCTCTTGCAATGTATGATATGTAGATGCATTTCTTAATTCCCTATACATTATGAGATGTTTATGACATGCTTTTTTTTTTGCTCATGTGATATGATGTATGCTTCTATGATGGATGTATTGATATGTAAATGACATTTGATATGAAAAATGATTAATGATGGTAATGGATGCTACTGATTTCTATTAAGTCCCTAATGATTCATGGATGATGAATGTGATGTAATTATTTCTTAAGGTACTCAGAATAACAAATCTATATTATTCCTCATAACTTAAGATGATGATAATGTGGTATGATCTATATGATATGATATGCACTTTTGTTGATGATGTTGTGGATGTAGGATGGATGCATTGGCAATGCTCTAATTGATTGTCATGATAACATGTTAGTATGGAAAGAAGATATAAGAACTTAGAGATCCCACAAGTCATTTAGAATGATAGTGATTTTCTTACCAGGAGTCGGGATTTTCAAAGGGCTAATTACGTTATGTTTGATAACACACATAGGTATGATGAATCAAGGTATAAAGGACCAAGATGGTGTTGTACCTAGTTTGATGGAATTTGACTCAAAAATTAGATAGGAGTATTCTTTTTCACACTTAGCGTACAAAACTTCATTCAGGATGTAGTTCAAACATTTTAAACATCTCGAGCCAAAACATAGAAAAGAAAGCTTTCCTATGTGGTCAACAAGATATCTAAAACATCCTCTCCACCTTCCAAATAAAGTATGCATGACTAAGTTATTTTACAAGTGTATCCCACAAGCATAGTAGATAAAAGAGATAATGATCATTGCCCCATTCCTTTATCTCTCAACCTGTTTTCTTTAGGCATCATCGAGAGGTCCTTGGAATGAGCACAAAATAAAATAAGTCCACAAGACCAAATAAAGTAGACAAACAAGATAATGTTATTCATACTACTAGCCAAGACTAAACTACTGTGAGATACCTAATGCTTATGTCCATCGTGGGAAAGATACATCCTAAGAAATTTTGTGATTAGGTTTTTTGGTGAGAATAATTGGGTGATAAGCTATTAATACTCCAAGTTGATCCACTTGCTTTCTTACTGACTTAGACTTGAGACTTTGATGATTACGGTGTTCACTTTTGAACCTGCTAGACTTGATTTTGACTAACTTACCAAAGGATGAAGGCAATGATTGATTCATTAGGAATGAGAAAATCATGGGTGAAAGCAAGATGAGATGGATGCACCATTTTGGGTTTTTTCAAATGTTTTGAGGCTATTTTTTTGGCATTTTTGAATTTTTTCAATGTTTTTGGATTTTCGAGATTTATGATGAAGAGACTAACCTAAAGACCTATCCTAGGGGTCTCGAGATCTAATCCATAGACTATCCTTTCCTATGTTATTCACATAGAGACCATGTAGTTAGATTGATGACATACTTGACTCATTGATTAGGATGATTGGGCAAATAGATTACCAGATTTGTAATAGACGCCTAAGGACTGACCTAAAGTGTCTTAGGGGATGATCATAGATCAACCTTTCCTACGTTCAAGCTAAAAAATGATGTAGTTTGACAAGGTGAAAGACTGACAAGACTCAATGATGAATTTTTTGAAGACTTTTGAGATTTTTCTGATGTTTTTGGATTTTCTGATGAGTTTTCTGAATATTTTGGATTTTTTGATGTTTTGGGAAGATCACAAAAAATATACAAGAATCCAATCCAATGCCAGTAGAGGAACATGCCCCCAACATCATGCAATAGACTACTTCGATAAAGGTAGGACAAACTAACCTTAGGAATATTCCAAGTAGTAGTATGGTGGAATATGATATGAGCACAAGATTAGGCTATGGTATGGATGCAAATAGATAGATGGATTATTGAAATTTGATGGAACGTAATAGATAAGTGAGTGCAAAAATAGGCTATGAAGATCTTGGTGGATGGAGAGTGCTTTATTTATTCTTGGCACATGTTTTCTAGGTTTTCACCAAGGTACTTGTCCAAAGCACCACCGAAGTGGTTTTCATTAGAGGATGCTTTTAGTTTCTTTACTGTTTTCAATCCTTTTTTTGATTTTTTTTTGGATTTTTCTATTTTTTGAATGTTTTTGTTGTCACCAAGACGCCTTTTTTCTAGGTTTTCATTAGGGTGACCATTTTTTTAGGATATTTTTTTTATTTTTTTGTATTTTTGGTTCTATACCTTGCAAGATTTTAGGCATAAAACTTTTGGAGATGGGAGTTGTGCAGGGGCTCCTTCAGAGGTTCGCCTTTTGGTGTTGACAATTGATATGCCCCTGATTTATAGATTTCTATGATAAAAAAAGGTCCCAACCAGTTGGGCTTATGGATTCAACACATTCTTTTGGTTTTCTTTTAGCACAAGTTCACCAACTTGGAAGGTGTGTTGCCTAATCTTTTTGTTGTAGTTACACTTCAAGTGATTCTGATAGACTTGTAGATGGTTGAGGGCATCCATGCACCATTCATATAATAACTCCAATTCATTCAACCTTGAAATCCAGTATTTCTCATCTATTATGAGGTTTTGCAATGATATTCTCAATGATGGGAGCTTGATCTCAATTGGGAGGATGGCCTCTGATCCGTAGAATAGGGAGAATGGGGTGGCACCTGTTGGCATGCAAATAATGGTGTGGTAGGACCATAAGGAAAGATTTAGCTATAGATTCCAATAATGACTAGAGTCATTGACTGTCTTCTTAAGGATTTTTAGAATGGTTTTGTTGGTAGCTTCTGCTTGGCCATTGCCTTGTGGGTAATACAAATTGGAAAAGCAATGTTGGATTTTGAATTTGTCGCACATAAGTCATGGAAATATTGGTTCTTGAAAGCTGTCCCATTATCAAATATAATGGACTGGGGGACACCATATCAACAAATGAGATAGTTTAGGATGAACTTGGAAATATTCTTTCCTATTATGTAGGTCATGGGAATCGCTTCGAACCACTTTGTGAAATACTCTGTGGTGGTGATGATGAAATTGTGGTCGTTGGATGAGGTGGGTGTGATTTTTCCTATGAGATCAAGCACCCATTGTGAAAAGGGCCAAGGTGTAACAATAGGATGGAGTTCTTGAGCTGGTGCATGAATAAGGTCTCCATGCTGCTCGAACTGTAAACACTTTTTGATAAATTCATGTGCCTCTCTTTTCATTGTTGGCCAGTAGTACCCAATTCTCAACAACTTCTTGGCCAAGGTCATACCACTTGAGTGTGAACCACAAGTGCCATTATGTACCTTAGTGAGAGCATTCAGGGCCTCCTTAGGATTTAAGCAATATAATAGGGTTCCTTCAATCCTCCTATGAAAGAAGGTTTCTCCTAGGATGACAAAATGTAAGGACCTTTTGACAAAGTCTCATTTAAGGTTTGGTGTAATGTTTGCTAGGAGGACTCCTATTCTTAGGTAGGTATAGATGTCATGATACTAGGGATCACCAGGACCAATGAGTTCATGTAGGAGTTGAGAAAATACAACACCACAAACCCCAAAGATCACCTGCATGCAAATAACCTGTCACAAAAGAAGAGATGGGGACAAACAGGCAAGGGTTCTCTGAAAACTAAAAATGTATATATTAGAGAGAATGAGAGAATGAATTGATATTGAAATACAATGGGATCAATCCTTATAAAAAGGAGATCATCCAAACCCTAATAAAATCCTAATAGGAAAAACCCTAATAGAAGCCCTAATAGGATAACATTTAATAATTAATATAATTATTAAATGTCACTTTATGCAAACTAACGTGAAATCTTAAGAAGGGAATAAAAGTAACTTAATCAACATAATTAAGTTAAGACCTTTACTCTAATAGTTCACACACATATTCAAACTCTGGTACCTCGAATGTGGGTACAAGAAGCTACTCTACCAAGAATTCATGTTTTGAGACATTACGAGGGATATCCAGTAAGGATCCAATTGTTGCCATGGTGTCAGCTGCTTTGTTGTTAGCGCTTGGTATCTTCTCAAAGGTGATATCAATGAATGATTCTTTGAGGCTCTCTACTAAATTCTTGTATGGTGTCAACTTATCATCCTTAGTTTGGTATTCGCCATTAACTTGGTTGATAATAAGCTATGAATCTCCATAATATTTTAGTGCCATGATCCTCCACTATGCTGTGTTGCAATCTTGAGACCTATGGTTAAATCCTCATACTTTGCAATGTTGTTAGTGTAGAGGAATTCCAATTTGTAGGATCTAGGAATACAATCCCCTTGTGGGGTGATGAAGAAGACACCGAATCTTGATCCATGTTGTGTGTATGAACTATCAAAGTAGAGTTTCCAATGATCGTCTATGCTGAGATTAAAGATGGACTCATCTGGAAATTCATGATATGAGTGGATTCTCTGAATAGATGGGAGCCTTTGCCAGTTGGTCTGAAATCACCTACCCCTTGATAGCCTTGTACTCTACATACTCAATATTATGTTATGTCCATATCATAACCCATTTTTTTGTTCATCCTGTAAGGGTGGCTTTAGAGAGTAGATATTTTACTGGATCAATCTTTGCGATCAGCTTGATTTGATGAGCTAGCATGTAGTGTCTGAACTTTTGGGTTGCAAACATGACTACCAGAAAAGCTTTTTCTATTGGTGTGTAGTTGAGATCAAGCCCTACCATTGTCTTTTTGATGTAATATATTGCTCACTCTCTTCCATTTTCATCATGTTGGGCTAACAGAGAACCGAGAGCTGCCATGGATGCTGAAATATATAGAATTAATGGTTTTTCTAGGATAGGTGGCATCAAAACTGGTGGCATAAGTAGACATTCTCTGATTTTACCAATTTCTTGATTGCACTTGTCATCCCACTTGTATGCTACTCCCTTGTGGAGTAGATGTAAATATGCAATCTGTTTATCCACCAGTTGTGCTATGAACCTTCAGATGGATTGGAGTCTACCTTGTAGGCCTCTAAGTTGTTTTAGTGTCCTTGGCTCCTCCATGTCGAGGATTGATTTGACCTTGGCGGGATCCACCTCTATTCTTCTCATAGATACTATGTATCCAAGAAGTTTACTTGATAGTACCCCAAAGACACATTTCTTGGGGTTGAGTCTGACCTTGTACTTCTCTAGTCTATCAAAAATGGCACTTAGGGTTGCTATGTGATTTTGTCTCTTCTTTGACTTAGCCAATATATCATCCATATAATCTTTGATAGTTTTTTGTATCATTTCATGTCCCTTTGATATGTCACCCCTGCATTTTTTAGCCCAAATGTCATCATGTTCCAGAAGTAGATGCCCCATGGACATGTAAATGTCATCTTATGTTGGTCCTCCTTTGTGATCATTATCTGGTTATACCCCAAGAAGCCATCCATCAGTGATAGCATCTCATGTTTGGTCGTCATTTCCACTATCATATCAATGTTAGGTAGTGGAAAATCATCCTTAGGACATGCTTTGCTTAGGTCTCTGAAGTCTATGCAAAAACAAATTCCCCCATTTGGTTTTGAAATCGGCACAAGATTGGGTACCCATTCTGGATAATCAATTGGGCGTATGAAGCCAACATCTAGGAGTTTCTGTAATTCTACCTTGACTAGCAAGGCTATCTCGGGGTGCATTTTTCTTACTTTTTGTCTTACTGGCTTTGCTCCAGGGTAAACAACCAAGTGATGAACCACGACATCCGGATTGAGACCCAACATATCGGCATAGGTCCATGAAAAGTTCACCATTATTTCTTTTAGAAATGCAGCCAATAATTCTTGTTCTTCTATCAAAAGCGACTTAACATAGAAGGTTATATGTGGTGTTGCTTCCATTCCCAGATTGACAGGATTGCACTATTCTTCCAAGATTGCCAATTTATCTTGATGAAGTACAGTAGGGGGAGATTGAATCCTTCATCCTTCGGTGCCTCAAAGAGGTTTTCACCATTGGATGCATCCTTTATTTTTACTATTCTTTGGTTAGAGAGTGCCACAGTGTGGTTTTCACTCAATGACCCTGAGCTTATTCTCATTCTTTTTCTTTTGCGATTAAAGGACTCAATCGTTTTCCCATAATAGGTGTGGGTGTCCAGTGTGATGTCAAACCCAACCTTGTGGTCTCCGCATGGAACTATATCCCTTAGTCCCATGAATTATGAGAGTGCCTCATCATTTTCGAATGTGTTTAGAACTGGTGGTCCTTGTTGGTCATAATCGATTAGCTGTGGGTAAACTAGGTTTATTTCTTAAGTTTGGTGGTTTGACTCAATGGGTGAAGTAATAATCTTCAACAAGGAGGAATCCTCAAAAAGAAAGGGAAGGCCAGTTATGGTATCCTCATCATCACTACTAGTGTAGACATCAGTTATATCAAAAGTGAAATTATCCAGGGTCAAACCTGTGGATATGGGTAGTTGAAGGGTGGCTGCCGATAATTGAAGAGAAGACCTGACTGCTCTACTAGGGGTACCTCTACCATGTATGGTTATAATCAGAGGGGTACATCCAAGGCCAAGGTTTATCATTCTTCTTTCTACAATGATGGGCTCCAGTTGTCCATCATAATTTCTTCCAAGGGTTTCATTCCTATTGTAGCCCATACCAAGAATTATTTGCAATCCTCTGTTAGCTTCATCCATGAGTAGAGTGGGTGTGGTTCTTTCATCATGGTATAGTGTGCTTGAAATGCCTTCCTTATCTACATTTTCCTGACTTAGGTCCCCCCAATGGAGGAATCTAGAAGGGTTTTCCCTAATAGTGTGGATAGATGTTTCAACTGATTGAGGTTTCCCATGTGACCTACGAGATTGTGGTAACTCTCCTACAACAAACACATTTTTCTTCATTCTGTAATCTCCACACTTGTTATCTTCCATCATGAGCTTGATATCAGATATGTCAGGGATGGAGGGTGTCTCTATCACAGAAGTGGAGGCAAGATTAGATGGTTCTATATAAGAAGTGGATGGGCATTTTTTGGTACTTGGAGGATTTTTAAAAAAATGGCTTCCAAGTTTTTGCAATAGGAAAATGGTTCCAGATCACCATGTATTTTGACCTCCTCATTCTGGTATAGGAATTTGATGCATTGATGGAATGTTGAGGTGACCACCTTAATTCTATGGATCCATGGGCATCCTAGGAGGATATTGTATGGTAGGTTGAGATCAAGTACTTGACAAGTGGTTTCCATGGTTGTTGGCCCCACTTGGATTGGGATTCCTGATAGTGCCTTGAGACACTCTTTCTTGATCATCATATGCTCTTATGGTGATGAATTTTTTCTTGTCGATGGAGTCCTTCAAGAATCCCAGGTTCTTTATGAGTTTGAACAAACAAATGTTGAGGCCTACGCCTCCATCTACTAGGACCCTTTTGACTTTATTTTTGTGAATGGGCACTTGAAGGTGAAGCACATGATTGTGAGATGGCTGGGTGGGGAAATCTTGGTTGGAGAAGGTGAGGAAGTCTGGGGTAATGATGTTACCAACCATAGCCTAGAACTATTCTGTATCAAGGGTTGTAGAGATGGTGGATGCAACTAATGGCGCTTCATCAAGGATTTTCCTATGGGTGGTTGAAATTTTCAATAATTCCATGATGGAGATTTAAATGGGGGTTCTCTTTAGCTGGTTAATGACACTGTAATCTTAGGGAACAACTTTTGGATTTCAAATGGGGTTCTTAGATGGTTGTGGTCCCCCTACAATAGTAACATTTCCACCACATGTGGTGACTTCACAATCGACATTGGCTCCTTTCATGCTAATGATAGTGACCATCTTGTCTATGCATGCGAAAATGTCTTCATATACGAGGTTTGCACTAGCATAATTTGCTTCCCTTTGTTGCTTCCTTGGTTATTCCCTTGATTATCATTCGACATTGGATTCATGTATATTTTAAGGTCCTGATTTCCAGCTATTTGTTCGACGTTTACGATCTTGTCCTCAATGAGGTCCTGGATGATATTTTCAACCTCATGTAGTTTTTGGTTGTGTGTCCCTTGATTTTGTGAAAATATTAGAGGAGATTTTTGTTGTACCATGGTGGTTTTGTCATGGGTTCCGCATATTGCTCAGAGTTGGATATTTTGATAAGGTTTTCCTTAACCAACTTCTTCATTATGGATTCAATTGATTCTCCAAGGGCCATGAACTTCTTCTTGGGAGGATACTTGTTTTGAGGAGGTTGTCCTCCTTGATTTCCCAATTTATTGATTTGGTTGTTAGGAAGTGGTTGTGGTTGTGCCACCATATTAGTTTGCACATTATTGTGATTGTGATTCTATGGTTGGTGATGAGTCTGGATGTTCTATTTAGGAGCATTGATGGCCACCTTAGCATCGATCACTCCATCATTTTTGATATTTTTGTTCCTTGACCATGTTTAAGGTTTATCATTATAATTGGTGGACGAGTAGTTATCTTTTTGTGGAGGAAATTTTGATGCACCTCCTCATGCAGTAAGGTCTCTTTCGATATTGAGTGCCTTTGGGATCAATTGATCATACGTTGTGATGAATTGCATTTTTAGGTAGAACGCCAAGTTTTCATCTAGATTCGATATGATTGTGCAAAATTATTGTTCTTCTGGAATGGTCCACTTGCTTTGATTGGACTTGGATCACCATCTTTGCAAGAAGGATGCGAGTAATTCTCCTTTTCTTTGTTTGAGCATTGATAGTTCCTCTAAACTAATGTTTTCACCCATGTTGAATGCATAGTTTTTAAGGAATGCTTCCACAATTTCCTAGAATGTTTTGATTCCTATGGGTAGGTGAGAGAACCAATCCATGGCAGGACCAATCAAACTTCGAGGGAAAAGTCACATTAGATATGTGTCATCTTATGCAACCTCCATGCAATGTACTTGAAATTCCCTAATGAGATTTTCAAGGTTTCCCATCCAATTATATTTATCAAATTTGGGGATCTCAAATTGGTTTGGGAACGGTACCATTGTAAGACCTCTATCAAATGGAAAGGGGCACAAGTTTCCTGACATTCTGGTTGTTTTTCCTGATTGGAGGTCCAACACTTGTTGTGAGAGCATTTTGATTTGTGTTACAACATCGTTTTGTGGATCAGGAGGTGGGATGAATGTTTTTCGAGGAATTTGATTGATGAGAGGAGTATTTGTGGGGGTTTGCTGCAAGCTCTACTGTGCATTTAAGTCCTGCTGATATGCCTGCATTTGTGCCAACAATGCTTGTTGTTCATCTTACTACTATTGTTTCAATGAAGCTTGTTGTTGGTCCAATTGTTGTTGTTCCTATAAAGCTTGTTGTTGGTCTAGCTGTTGTTGCGCCAACAAATATTTTTTTTGGTCTAGCTGTTGTTGCGCCAACAAATCTTGTTGTTAGTCTAGATATTGTTGTGCCAAAAAAGCTTGTCGTTTAGCTTGCTGTTGTGACTGAAAATCTTACAGGGCTTGTTGGTATGCTTTTTGATGAATTGTTTGCAGTTGTGCATGGTATTGTGTGTGATCCTATTGAGCATGGTGTTGGGATTAAGCTTGAGCTTGTGCTTGTTGGGTTACTCGTGTGACTTGTGTGGCTTGTTGTGCTTGTGCAACTTTTGTAGCTTGTTGGTTTTGTTGAATTACCGTTTGATGGGTGGCCTTTTAGACCACCTGAATCATGGTGATGAATAAATTTATCACTTTCACTTTTGGTGGGATTGGTGGTGGATTGGCAATGGTGCCAACCATTGTGGCAGGTGGAGGGGTTGTGTTGGTAGCTGAGACTTGGGTTGTTGGTGGTGTGGTCGAGATGCTCAGTCCCTAAGAAGGTATGGTTTGATGGATTTGGGGACCAGTTGATGTATTGGCCATGGTAGGTTGAATGGTTACCACCT
The DNA here is from genome assembly GCA_007115665.2 of Sequoiadendron giganteum. NCBI lineage: Eukaryota > Viridiplantae > Streptophyta > Pinopsida > Cupressales > Cupressaceae > Sequoiadendron > Sequoiadendron giganteum. The sequence continues at coordinate 729,429,526 of CM021100.1, read as the reverse complement.
GCTGTTGTGATACTACTGGCAAAAGGAGAAGATTTGATGTGATGCTTGAATTGCCTTGATTTGAGAAACTAGCAGCGAGTAGGGGGGGAAGACCCAACACAAGAGGTGATACGGATGTGAGCAGTAATGGAGGGAATGATGGTATGTTCCCTTGGAAAAGTGATGATGAGAAGGGGTTAGTGACTCCCATTGTTCTGAAAAAACCACCTTATCCTTGCGATAGAGAAGTTTGTATGTTCAGCGAATAGGTTGGTGTTGCATGAAATGAGGATGAGTTTGCATGATTATGGAAAGTGAACAGGACATATGAGTCTGATGGATTCATCAAGATGGAGTTATCCAGTGTGGTGTTGATGTTTACCTCTTTGTTGTTTACAAGGCGATGCTTTTGTAGTTCACAAAACATGGCACTCCCCTTGTTAATGACTGGTGAGGTTGGTGCGATTATTGATATGGTTTGGGGGATCTCCTAAGTGATGTTTGGAATTGACATTGGGGGTATGCTTGCAAGAGGCCTTTCTATACTAGTACTTATGTCAAGGATAGAAGGGAATTGGAACCCTCCTTCCGTTAACGCACATATTTATAGAGAAGGATTAAGTTTTAGCATGGCATTGACAATTCTACGATTCCCTAGATTTTTAATCATTTCAGTTATTTATTTTTGCGTCATTCCCAAGTCCTCGTTGATTATTTACTCTTCATAATCTTCCTCTTGAGGATTTTGTGATTGTAGAGAAGAGCTATTTGGGGGATTGCTTGATCCCTCAAGGTTTACTTCGATGGTTTCTTGACTTAAGTCACTTGAAGTTGAATTTTCTTTGGTGATTTCCATGTTCCTCTTGTGTTGTGATCTTGTTTGGACCATAAATAAAGATCGTTTGATCTTAATCTTTAGGCAAAAAAATTAGAAGAACTAGGAGAGTCGAAGGATCAAAGGGGTGATGATGGGGATTGTTGATGGTGAAAATGACACAAACAACATTAAAACATAATATTTCTACTCTATTTCTCCTAAAAAAGAAAGACAACATATAGTAGCCTAATTCCCAAGGTCCTGGTAGTTGGTTCTCAACTATTTGGTGTCACTCAATCTGTTCATGCAACTGTAATATTCAAGGGGGCCTGTGTTGGTAACAAAAGATTCAAGCAATGACTCATTTTTTTATCGAACCATTATTGTAAATAAAGGGGTTTCAAACAAAAGAAAAAGATAGATCAAACGATAGACTAGTAAGTATGAATCAAATTTATATAGCATCTGGACATATACCTTCAACAATGAATTTTTTCTAACAGATCACAAATCCAAAGCATGACACAACTTACAGAATAAACTATACCATTGTATGCATCTAAGGTGCTTAATTTAATACCACTATTCGCATATCACAACTATCTCTAAGATTTCAAAAGAACACAGATCCATTCATTGCCAAGGTCATAGATCAACATACTTTAATAACTTCAATTCAATGATAATCTAACAAGATAATCCTTAAATTTGGTTTCTTTTAATGAATTTCATCACATAAGAAACTAGCATGCTTCAACACAATCACTGGCATTCAGATAGATTATAACTTATCAGTCTCATCAAGTAAAAAATTCAATTCTAACACCATATTGCATAAAATTTTAATTTCATTAACTGTAAAGTATCTAGTAACAATGTATCTTAGTAATCACTAGAAAATTCTATCTCCTAAAATTAGGTAAGCCAATTCTATTCTCAATTAGCCAACCTTTACAATATGATACCCATAGGGTATTTATAGATATACAAAATCCAAACTCTACTTCTATTTTAAGTCATCCACCCTTTTAGGAACAAACTTTCTTGGAAACTCATATCGATTTGATCATGAGTTATTACATTAGACATTTAGTTAGACTGGAGAATAGAAAAAAAACAAAAGAGAAACATGCCATGTGCCTCAAAACTATTAGTGCTACATGCAACATGCAAAGAAGAAGGAAATCATGCATGCAAGAGATTTATGCATGTGAAGCTAGATCTACAATGAACTCATCATAACTGGTGAAGACTTGTTGTAATATATCTATTTCTGGCCCATCAACCCAGCTGTCCTCAAATTTAATTCGCTCCAACTCTTCTACAGCAAACCCTCTCATACCTTTTTATCTTTGTTAACTCTCTTCTAGTAGCCTTTATTTCTTCTTTGACATCCATTAGTCGATCTATCATCAGATCTTCTCCATCATCTCCTTTCTGCATGAGTCCTCTAAATATTTCATCCCATTTCTCTTTTATCTGACTCAAAGGCATGCCTTCTTTTGTTAATACATTTACATCTACAATGATAGAAATGACTACTTCCAGCTCCTCAAACTATTCAGTCAGATTATTAACAACCTCTTGAACCTCATTCCTATGTTTACACAAGAAATCTGCTCTAAATCGGAGTATACGAGAGGATTTTCCAACAAAATCTTTATTATCTTCCTCAAGTATTGACTGTTCAAGAAGAGTAGTCAAAGGCAATGTATTAACTTTCTCCAATTTCTAACTATACTCTTTATACTCCTCTTCTTGTTTCTCCAATGCTTCAATATACTGTTGCATTTCTCTTATAAACTCTTCAATGCCTTTGTAAGCTTCAAAAACCTCAACCAAAACTTCACCTACCTCCCGATTCAACTTGTCTACCCATCTGTCTACCATCTCCACTTTACCTCTTACCTGCACCAAATCATCTACCTCCTTTTTGCTTAACAAAATAGGAGTCTCAATGGTCATTACCTGTTGTGATCTCAGAGAGGAGAAACTTTTCAAAAATGAATGCAATTGATCCAACTGAGCCTTAAGCTCATCTTTCTTCTATTTTTCTTTTATCATTCTTGACTTGGTTGTTGAAGCCAACACATCAATTAGGTTCATCTTCTAATTCCTAGTGGGCCTTCCCAAGTTGACAGTACTCAACTAATAATCTGTTAGCTGCATGTCCTCTACCTCATTTTCTGTCATTGGCATGGCACACTCAACGACAATCTCTCCTTTGTCCGTGAGTCTGGTAGAGTGTAGGATTTTGGCCTTCTTTTTAGGCCTCTCTTGCTCAATTTCTTTCATCATATCCTCCCAATTGAGAGGTTGTGAACGTGTTACTGTTCTTTTCTACAGGTCTAGTTTTAGCCAAGTGGGAGCACATGGAGCAGTAGTCATCATAGTAGAAGAGGAAGTAATGGTAGAAGGTGGCTGCATATTTACCCGGGGTTGAGAATCACACCTTGATTTCTCTTGCTATTCTTGCACCACATGTATCTAGACAAGATTTTCAGCCTCTTCTCTATCTTTATGTTCTTGTATCTTCTTATCTTCCTCTTCTTTCTTCAACCTCTCTTCCTCCAACTGATCTCTCTCCACTTTTTCCCTTTCCAATCTTTCTTTTTCTAATTTTTCTTCTTCTAGAGCTTCTTTTTCTAGTTTCTCTTTCTTTAAAGAATCTAGTCTTTCTCTCTCTAGTCTTTCTGTCTCCAAAGCCTTAAGCTTTTCTACCTTTGCTTCTTCTTCTTCTTCTTGTTTCTTAACCAGCTCTTCAGCCTCTCTTTCCTTTCGTAATTGTTCTGCTTCTCCTTCCTTTTAGCGAGCTTCCTCAGCAAGTTTTAACTTGGCAACCAAGATTTCTTTCTCCCTCCAGTTTCTTGCCTTCTCTTCTTCAAGGTCATGAATCTTTTGTATTAGTTCCAACTTTTCATTCTCTTCTTTAACCTTGAGTTCATATTCTTGTTGCCTTTTCTATCTCTCTACTTCATCAACTACTGCCTTAGCTTCAATTTGTTTGGCTTTTAATTGTTGCTGGTGCAGTATAGCATCAGCTCGTGCCTTGACATCAATTTCCTTTTGTTTCTCTAAGGCCACAAACCTTGCATCAGAATCCTTTTTTGCCTCTTCAAATAGCGTCCATTGATCTTCTTGTGTCAAAACCTACGCAGTATCCTCCTCTAGAGGCATATTTTCTTGCATATCTTTTTCTGACTTAGTCTTATTTGAATCTGTTCCAACATCATGAACCTCTACTCCTTTTCCCTTTATGGATTTAGCTATGTCATAAATATTTTCCTTTTCCACCTCTTTACCTTGCCGCTTTGCTACTGGGACTTGAGTAGAAGATTCTCCTAAGGCTAGTGTTGAAACAACTGGTCCTATTTGAACATCCCCCTCTTGTGTTTCCTCTTCATCCCCTGCTGCTTCAAGTTCTATCTCTTCAATATCTGGGGGAAAGAACTCCAAAGGATCCTTGGGAGGTGTCATCCTTTTAAGCCCCTTATACCCTTTTCCCTTTTTAGGAGCTGGTCCTTGAGGAGCTTTAGCTCTTAACATCAACCACTACACACTCCTATCCAATATTGTCCTTCCAATCTACTTAATATCAATAGTTTCTTCACTGTTCCAATCAATTGGATCCAAGCTCTTGGTTCCTATGTTCAAAGCCTCATAAGACGGATCCAATACAATTCCATCATCCACCAAAGTGTCAGGAATGTCATTTCTAACTCCAAGTTCTTCCATGAGTGAGATAAATAACCTCTCATAATTCTTTTTCCCTAAGTCATACTCATCTTGTCGGTCACTCCAGAAATCTTCTAACAAATTGAAATGCTTGTCAAACACAAAAGGTAACAAGGCATGCATCTTACCCTTCGGGTCAAAATATTACGGGCTATGTATAAACCCAACTTCAACTGTATCAGCTCCCTATAGAACACCTTTTCTCCTACCAAATGCTGACAGCCATACTCACCCAACTTCATGGGAAAATTGTGACATCCTGTCTTATGTTTTATTCCAAGCCGAGCATTAACTCCAAGAGCTTGATATACAAACTCCATCAACACTATCTTGTTATTACAACACCTTGGAAGCAAATGTGGATGGCCTTCAAAACCAACTAACCTGAAATATGTGAATTTAGGGTATTGAATGTACCAACATCCCCATTCAACAATGAATGCCATGTATTCTTAACTCAGCCTGTACCCTACATCTCCATTCAATTGGTTGGTGACTACATATATGAATGCATCATTGACTCTTCTGAACTAAGTCTTAGGAACCTAAAGGGACAACTGGTCATAATTCTCCCACACTTTCTTCTATCCATCCAAGACTCCCATTATTCCTACTCTGTTTAAACCTGAAAAGATACCCAACCTTGCTGTTGCATACACAATGTAAGAAGTCATAAAGAAACATTTAGTCTGCCTGATATTGGTCAGTTGATCATGAATAGCATTTGACACTATCATTGGCCAATCAAACTGCTGGGATCCATTTAAGATTGTCTGGATGAAAGGAAACATCCACTCCTTGAACCGAAATGTATCTCTCTTCCCAAAAACTCTAGACAACATCATTATTAAATATGATACCTCCTTATAGAAATCTTCCCTCTTTGGCTGGCCTGCAAGCTTGCTTAAAGATTTCTTCTTTGTCTTCAACCACTTTTTGTTCAAATGAGACTTACTGGAGTCCTTATACTTACTATATTTCTCCAAGGCCTCTACCTCATCCAATTGTGCCAAATTCTTAGGATCTGGGACATTGAATATATTTTGAAATGCCCGAGGAGTGAGAATAATGATCACATTATTCTGTGAATCCATGCATTATCTGGTAACAGGATTGAGGGCACTGGCTGCCATTAAGATCAACTCTAGGCATTGGATTGACAAAGGAAACAAAGTGATATGAGCCAAACCAGACTCAACAATCCTCTTTGTTCTAGGTGTCACATCCTCATTGAATGTTTCAGCATATGCCTCCTCAAAGTTGTACTAGCCCAAGTTTGTGTTAGTGATATCTGACCAGTCTAACTCCACTTTGCTTACTTTCACAATAGGAATCCTGTGATTATACCTCAAGGTATAAGGAAATTGTTTGGGCTTGATCTTCTTTGGTTTAGGCGTTGCCTTTGATGTTCCCATAGGTTGATTCCTTTGAGAAGCTTCTCCTGATGTTCTTGACATTTTCTAGCTTTCCTGCCACAAAAACCTCTAATTAGATCTTTGAATATCATTATAAAACATGTTTCAAAACCATACCTTTCATGTATACATCAGAGGCGGAACCAAGCAGAAACATATTCTAAACAGTCTCTTTTAACACACTACTAGTATCGGAGTCGAAAATGGAATGGTAACTCTACTAACAAGAAGCGGGCTCAGAGTCGAAATGAAAATGTGATCAGAACCAGAACTAGAACCGGAACCAGAACTAGAACTAGAACCAAAATGGAAACGAACTTGGTTTTCCTCAGATTTTCTATTTCATATTCTTATTTCGTTCTGATTCCGCTTCCGTCTAGATTATCGCTATTTTGAAGGAAGGCTTCTCACTATAAGCGGAGCTAGAGATGGGATGGAAATGGAATCGATACCTTTTGGAAAACATAATTTTTCAAGTTCAAAATCGATTCCAATCCCACTTCCGCCTAGGTTGACCATGATGTCATAAACGACTTCATCAATTTTATATAGAACTTCATGGTTTCAAACTAGGTGATTTTCAAAACAACATGGGGCTAACTTGGAACTTGATAGAACCATCCCCATATGACCAGGGGGATGACTATATTTTAGGGGATCATATTTTAAACCTTTTAAATGCAATCATCGAAACACACGAAACCCTAATCTAGAAAACACGACAAAACTAGGGCATGGATTTAACCTCTCCTAATTTACCAAATTGAATGTGTGACAAAACCCTAAGTAAAAACAAGATTCAACTAACCCTAACTCACTGTAAAGACATGAATTTAATCTACCTCATTGTGAAAAAAAAAACCCTAACTAAATCTATATTTAAAAACCTAACCCAACACAACGTGATCACGACAAAATGCGAAAGCGACCGTGCCCTAACTCACTATAAAACCATAAACTCAATCATAAAAAAAAGAACAATAAATAAAAAAACACACACATGCAAAACTTCAAGAAAGCGATCCCGTTCGAAGATCCCAATCAAACAATACGAATGAAGAACACGAAATCAAAATATAAATAAAAATGAGAGCAGAACCCTACCTCGAACACAAGACCTGGCTAACCTTCAGAATTGATTCACAACAATTATCTCCTTCTCCTTCAATCAATTCGCTCAGATGGACTCCACAACAGCTCTATTTCACTCTTCAAGCTTTTTAACAATGATAATAATGATATATTTAATCCTTAATGAAGGTAAAAATTAGATTTCTTACCTATGCCAAGCTGCTGTCATTAATGCATTAAATGCAATTGGGCGGAGTCAGAACTAAAAGAGAACAAACACTTCTCTACAGTGCGACTTCAGTCAAAAATTCAATGACCTAGAAAATGGCAGGGGTGGAATCAAAATGGAAACTGATTCAGAAACTTAATAAATTTCCTAACTTCATTCCCATTCCGGGTCCGGGTCTGCTAACAAAGCACAAAACGAAACCAAACACAAAGAGTAAAACAAAAGACCGACATAATAAAACTTAACACAAGGACTTAGACTAAAACAAAAAGTTGAAATAGTGGAGGCGGAGACGAGGTGGATTTTGATTTCACAATTTTCAATAAACACCAACTTAACATCGACTCCAGTTTTGGCTCTAATAAAGACAAAACAAAAGGTCAACAAAGAAAGACTGTCGGGATGGGAATCAAAATGAGTTTTGAAAGAAGTTTCAGAACTCGATTTGGTTCTGGTTTCGATTCCGACAAACTAAAACAAAAATAAACAAAGTTTTGCAAGCAAAAGAGTCTAGACTTTGTTTGAAAAACAACAAGAGATAAAAATAAACAAAGGGGGACCCATTTTGACCAAGGAAAAAGATGGGGTGGTTGTGCAAGGCATAACAAAGATGAGATAAATGGATGATGCGGATGAGTGAAACTCTTTGAAGAACTTTTAGGGGTGATGATAAAAATTTTAGGGCTTGAATTGATTTGATTTCAATGTTTTGAATAGGTGTGTTAAGCCAAACAAGATGATGGTGAACTTGTAAACCCTAGGAAGTTGTACTATCCTAGAGAAGAATTGTACAAGAGAAAGAATTAGCTAAGTGTGTTAAGCCAATCAAATTGATCATGAACTAGTAGACCTTAGGAAGTTACGTTATCCTAGAGGTAAATTTGTTCAAGAGGATTGATAATTTGACTAGGTGTGTTAAGTCAAACAAAGTGATGCTGATTTTGCCTTTAAATTTAGCATGAATAATGTTTCAAAGTTATCAAGAGTTTGTTGGTGAGATGACATTTGATTTTGATGAGGGTCGATGAGAGTGATTATTTTGATCCTAGACTTGACCTAGACATGACTTTTTCTTACAAGACCTTGGTATTGAAGAACATGCCATAGTTCTTATGTGAGAAAATAAAACCTTTCAAAAAGCTCAAGATTTTGTTGATAATAGAATTCATACAAACTTGGGTTGTTCTTTGATGCCTTCTTATAGAAATTGTATAAAAAATCTTTCTCTAACTTCAAAAAGCCTTTCAAGACACTCCTCATGAGCTTTTAGACTAAGTTTCTTGAACTTCAGTTTTTTGATTTTGATTTTATGGGAAATCATTTGAGAGAACTCATGTGAGGTCCAAGTGTCCTTATTTTTGCTTAGTGAGTTCCTTTTACCAAAATCACTTTCTTGATTATGATTTCAAACTAAATTTCTATGTCTTAATTCCTTTTCATTCCACAAGGTCCATTATGTGAAAATGAAGGTTTCAAGGGCATAGTTTCCTTGGTTGACCTTAGTGAAAAAAAATGATGATGAAACCCAAGCACTTAGAAACCTCTAAGGATAGAATCCCTAGGGAAAGCAAGAGCACTTGGATTTGTCAAGGGTATTTGTTTCCTCCAAAGGGTTTGAAATTTTGAAGCTTTTGTGAATGTTTGTTTCTCAATGTTTTAGATCCAAGCAAGGTGTTTTGATTTCAAGAACATGTACAATCCCTAGGTTGAAAAGACAATATTTGTTGGGTTCCCACTTGGATGAATCCAGATGCACATATTCAATGCAGATGATTAGATGCTTGAACACATAGGCTCCCCCTTACAATGCACTCTCTTGTTGGGTCAGCCAAGCATCAGTAGCCATGAATCTCCCATGGAATACTTTTCATCTCTACAATAAAACCACATGTATAACGTGGGGCGGATTCAAAGAACATGACCTTTTGCACCAACAAATAGATATGATTTTGGCTTTTTCTAAACAAGGGGTTTTAATGCGGGCATTCTGTTTGTGGGGGACTATCTAGTATGATGAGAGACCATTGCTGCCCTTCTCATCAGAATAATCCTTGTGATATTGGCCTTTGTTCCAATATCCTCACTTATATCTTGGGTGGAAGTTGCTTGGCTTTAGTTTGTTCCCGGTTGGGTCATTCCCTTGGGTGATTACTTTTTCCCACAAGGAAAGCCTGCTAAAATAAACAAAAGCAATCAATCATATCCCATAGTTCAACCGAATTTCATTGAAAAACAAAGGGAGAACACTTGCAAAATGCCATGCTCACACTTGCAAGATTGGTTCAATTTTAATTCTAAAAAATTTAAGTGTAGAGGCAATTATTCTACTCAACCTAAGATCACCAAAAGAGATTTTGATTCTCAAGATCGCCGAGAGGTGCGAGAGAAGCACATACGTCCTTTTGATGATATTATTTTGAATAAAAAAAATTACAAGATAAAGCAACACTTGTTCATTTTAAACCCACAAAGCAAAAATGAATCCTTTTTAAAGCACCAAAATAAGTGTGGAATTTTCCTTTTTCAATTTTTAAACCTCAAGCAAATCTAGTAAAATTGTTTCTAAGGTTCTTTTTAAGCCTTTGTTTGCAAATTTTAGAAAGGAAATTTGTGTTGTTCTTTTTAGATCCCAAAAGAAAAATTATTGTGCCCTAAAGCATAAAAGATAACAAATTTCTTAAAAGGAGATTGGAAATCTCCTAAAAAGTGTTTAAACAATACTATAGTGTTCAAAAACACTTGTATAGTATCAGATTGATGTCAAAATTGGAGCCTTCCATTTTTCTTCCTGCTTTTCTCTTACCTGCAAAATAATGAAAACTAGAAGATGCAGAGACAATAAACAAGTCAGAAAATCAAAAAGCACATGTTAAAAAAAAATCAAATTTAAATTTTCCACTGTCAACCAGCGGTGCAGTCAGCAAATACGGTGTAGTTTGGAAACTCAGTGGTGCAATATAGCACCACACCTCAATTGAAAGTGGCACTCTCCAAAAAACAAAGAGCACAAATGCGATGCAGTTTGAGCACATGATGTAGTTTGGACTCAACAGATCCACAATGGGTTTTGAATATTTTAAATTCTTGTGCAAAAAAAAAAATGCGATGCAGTTTGAGCTTAGAGCTGTGTAATATAGTGCCACACCTTTGAATGTGGTGCAATATAGCACCGTGGGACTGTGTGTGGTGCAATTTCCTATAAGCAAACAAAAATATCAAAAGTCATGGAATTTTGGAAAAACGTGATGAATTTCTCCAAGTCCGCCCTCCTTCTAGCGCCAAAATGTGAACCCCAATCCTATTCCTGCATAGAAATGACAAAAAAACACATTAGTTAGTTGATATGCAAGATAAAGGAGGGATTCCCCATGAAATACATTAGCAATGCTCAATAATAGAAATGAAATGAAGGATAATACAAGAAACTAAATCAAATCTATTTAAACAAAGCAAACTCTTGATCCCATGGGGGAGGTGGTGCCAATTGGTGTGTCAAAATTGGCCCTTTCCCAACTCCTTTGTAAGCTCTTTGATTATTTTTGGATGATTGAATCTCCTTGATGATATTTTGGCATAACCTAGCTATGAAATGGAAAAAATTAGCTCTCAATGTGAAGAGAGTAACTTTGCTCTAAGTGTGGATGAGGATGAAGTTGAGTATAGTAAGTTTTCTAAAATTGTGGATGATAGAATGAGAGAAAGATTCTCTCATTTATAGATTTCCAAAAATGGAAGAGAGAGTGGAATTGAGCAATGTGGGATCATTCAACATCCAATGGCCAATTGCCACTTGTCAAGATGTCAATGGTTGAAGGTTGTGCACATTTTGGCCAAAGTGCCAATAAATTCCATTAGGTGGAATTTGAATTTGAGGAAATGACATGTGAGAGGGAAAGAGACATGAATAAATGCCACTTTGCTCAATGCACAAGCACATCTAAGAGGAGTGAATGCCTAGTTGGATGTAAAAATCCACTTGGATTTTGAATTCAAATTTGATGGAATTTTCCTCCTTTATTCCACATTGAGAGAAAATAGGAAATTAAATTAATCAAGACTTGATCAATTTAATGAGGGATTAAATGATTTGACAATTTTGACTTAGTTTATGAGTTGATTTAAATCAGAATTGAGAGGAAAGTGATTAATTAATTAAATGTTTTTGATTTATTTAACTAAAGGGGATAATGTTAGATTAAGTCAAATAAGGTTTAATTTATTTAATTTAATGAGAAGACTTTAGGGATTTAATCAAATAAAATGTATTATTTAAATAAAAGGGGATTTTTAGGGTTAATTAAATTAAATTGATTAATTTAATCAACATAGGAGAAAGACCTAATTAAATAAATAATGATTTATCTAATTAAGAGACAAAAGATGATGATAAGATGAGAGTGTGATTCGGGAAGAAATTTCGTTAGTAATCAGGATCAAGTGTGCCAGATCGAATTGTATATTTTCCATGTCTACACTACCCTAGTAGACATGTATGAAAAATGTGGAACCAAATACAAGGCACACAAACTATATGACATAATTCCTTAGAGAAGGGAAGAAAGGAAGAATCTATGTGGATATTTTAGTAATGCAAACCATGACTTGGTGGGTTGCACAAGAGCCAAATGATACTATAAGAGCAGTCAAACCACTACAAAGAGTAAATAATTGTGTAGTTTGAAATATTCCAAGAGGGGCTAAGATTATAATGAGAATTTTCAAAGGAACCCCCTTGAATGCTCATATATATCAAAAATTAAAAAAAAAATATGATGAACATGGAATATGCATTTTAACAAAATCTAATCTAATCCCTTAGAAAAATATAATGCATTTGATTAAGGCTATGTATGTTGAGCACTCAAAATTTATCATACTTAGCAAAATCTAATCCCAAAATCAACATAATAACAAAATCAAAGCATTGTATCAAGCATGTATGATAAGGGATGATAAAGAAACATAATAGAATGAAGGAAAATGTAAAGAACATGTATCAAGACTTGGCATACCTTAAAAACAAAGATTCGAATGGAGAAACTACCCAATTATGTGTATTATTTTTTTCTTCTTGCATCAATCTCCTCAATAATTTGATATTTCCATAAAATTGCTTCCTTTTCAACGATCAATTATATATAACTCTATTAGAATTACTAAAAACTATACAATTAAGCAATGCATAATGTTAAATTCCTACAATTCAATGCCAATTAACATTGCAATAGTACAAAAAATGAAACTTGAATTGATATATATCAAATTTGATGTGAAAACTCTATTATTTCCTTCTTCATAAGTTGGAAAAACAGAAAAAGGTGGTGGAAAGTTGATGCAAATGTTGTAGAATGTATAAAAATTGCATGTGCACTTCCCAACAGAGTCAAAAAATATTGTTTTTGTCAGATCACATGCATAACAAGGAGAATAATAGAGCATGTGGGCCTAGATCATGGGTGTCCTATATATTTTACTATTTTTAGAGCAAGCCAAAATGTGCTTGCATTATAATGCGAGTGAATTTTAGCTTGCTCTAAAAAACAACCATATTTCAACTTCTCCAAAATACATTCGTGTTATGGAAAAAATTATTTTGTGAAGGTTTCCTAACTCTTATCATGTGCCAATATGGGCTTGGGTTGGCATACTTCAACGAGACCTTTTGACATCTTCTAAGTGTTATGTATGTATCATTTTGTTTGCAATATGTAGTTTCACTAGAATTCCATATATGCTCAAGCATGTACATTAACCATCAACCCTATCCCTTAAACCCTCAATCTATAAACCCTAATACCTTAAACCATAAACTCATAAACCCTAACCCCTTAAAACCTCAACCCTTAAACCTTAAATCCTAAACCCTATCCCTAAACCCTCAACCTTCAACACTATACCTTAAACCCTAATTCTAAACCCTAAACCCTATCTCTAAAGCCTCAACCCTCAACCCTTAAACCTTAAATCCTCAACCCTCAACCATCAAAACTATACCTTAAACCCTAATCCCTCAACGCTCAACCCTAATCCATCAACCCTTAAACCTTTAATACCTCAACCCTTAAAACCTCAACCCTTAAACCCTAAAGCCTTGACCCTTAAACCCTAAAGCCTTAAACCCTCAACCCTTATCCACCCCTCTCCTCCCCTATCTCCCTCACCATTATCTCTTCCCTATATCTCGCACCCCTCTCTCCCTAGGATTTAAGTCTCTCACTTATATATCTCTTAGGGCTCTCTAGATATTTCCCTCCCTCTCCATCTCTCTCCCTCCTCCTTACCCCTCTCTCCCTCGAGTTGTGAACTTCTCTCTCCCCCTCAACTCTCTACCTCTCCCCTCTCTAGGTCTCTCAATCACTCCTTTGCTACCCCTCCATCCATCCTTATCCATCTAGGTCTCTCACTCCTTGTATCATTACCTACCCCTCTCCCCCTCTATCTCTCTCACTCCCATATCTCCCCCTATGTCTCTCACCCCTCTCTCCCTATGATTTAGGTATCTCACCTCTATATCTCTGAGGGCTCTCCAGTTATTTCCTTCCCTCTGCACCTCTCTCCCTACTCCTTACCCCTCTTTCTCTAAATTTGTGAACTTATCTCTCCCATTTTCATCTATCTCTCCCCTCACCTATCTATCTCTCACCTCTCTCTCTTGCTCACCTGTCTACCTCTCCCCTCTCTAGTTCTCTCAGTCACTCATTTTTTGTCTCTCCATCCCTCCTTAGCCATTTAATTTTATTATACCTCTCTCTTCACATCTCTACCCTCAACCTTTAAACCCTTAAACCCTTAAGACCTCAACCCTCAACCCTCAACCCTCAACCCTCTACCCTCTACCCTCTACCCTCTACCCTCTACCCTCTGCCCTCTACCCTCTACCCTCTACATTAAACCCACAATCCTAATACCTTGACCCTATACCTTAAACCCTTAATCCCTTAAACCCTCATCCCTAAAGCCTATACCTTAAACACTTAACCCATCAAACCTTAAACCCTTAATCCCTTAATCCCTCAACCCCCAACCCTCAAATTTCAACCCTCTACCCTATACATTATACACTCAACCCTAATCCTTGAACCCTCAACCCTTAAACCCCAAACCCTCAACCATAAACCCTCAAGCTCAACCCTCAACCCTAATTTTTCAATCCTCAACCATTAAACTCTCAACCCTTAAACCCTATACCCTCAACCCATCTACCCTACACATTAAACCATTAACCCTACTACATCAACCCTATACCTTAAATCCTAATCTCTTAACACTCAAACCTTAAACCCTAATCTATTAAGCCCTCAACCCTTAAAGCATTAACCCTAATCCCTTAACCCTAAACCCTAAACCCTATCCCTAAAGCCTCAAGCCTCAAACCTTAAACCTTAAACCCTAAACCCTATCCCTAAACCCTCTACCCTCGAAACTCTACCTTAAATCCTAATATCTCAACCCTTAAACCCTTAATCCATTGAACCTTAAACCCGAAACTCTCAAACCCTAGATACCCTTAAACCCTTAACCCTATACCCTATACACTTAACCTTGGAAACTCAACCTTTAACATTATCCCTCAACCTTCAAACCTCTACCCTATAACCTATACCCTTAGCCCTATACTTATTCCCTAAACCCTCAACCCTTATCCATATGCCTTAAACCCTCAAGCTTAAACCATGAACCATATATCTTAGACACTCAAACTTGAACATTATCCATCAACTATAAAATTTTAACCCTCTACCCTAATCCCTCAACCATATACCTTAAATCCTCAACCCTCAACCCTCAACCCTCAACCCTAATCCCTCAACCCTATACGTTAAACCATCAAACCTCGAACCTCAACCATAAACCCTAATACTTCAATCCTCAACAATTAAACTCTCAACCCTTAAACCCTCAACCCTCAACCCCTCTACCCTAAAAATTAATCCCTTAACCCTAATACATCAACCCTATACCTTAAACCCTAATCTCTTAACACTCAACCCTTAAAACCTAATCCCTTAAACCCTCAACCCTTAAACCCTAAATCCTTGACCCTTTAACCTTAAAGAATTAAAGCCTTAACCCTTAAACACTAATTCCTTAACCCTCAACCCTAAAGCCTCAATCCTCAACCCTTAAACCTTAAAACCTAAACCATATCCATAAACCCTCTACCCTCGACACTATGACTTAAACCCTAAGCCTTCAACACTTAAAACCTAAAACCTAAAACCCTTAATCCATCAAACCTTAAACCCTTAAACCCTAAAATATCAACCCCTAGATACCATTAAACCTTAAACCCTTAAACCTTATATCCTATACACTTAACCTTTGACACTCAACCTTTATTATTATCCCTCAACCTTCAAACCTCTACCCTATACCCTATATTCTCAACCCTATAATTATAACCTAAACCCTCAAACCTCATCCATATTCCTTATAACCTCAACCTTAAACCCTAAAAACTATATCTTAGACACACAATCTTGAACATTATCCCTCGTCTATGAAATCTCAACCCTTTACCCTCTACCCTCTACCCTAAACTATTTACCTTAAATCTTCAACCCTCAACCCTCAACCCTAATCCTTCAACCCTAAATCCTTGAACTCTCAACCCTTAAACCCTTGACCCTTAAACCCTAATCCATTAACCCTCAACCCTAAAGCCTCAAGCCTCAACCCTTAAACCTTCAACCCTAAACCCTCTACCCTTAAAACTATACCTTAAACCCTAATCCCTCAACCCTTAAACCCTCAACCCTTAAACCCTTAATCCCTCAAACCTTAAACCCTTAAACCCTAAACTCTCAACCCCTAGATACCCTTAAACCCTTAAACCTTAAACTCTATACCCTATACACTTAACCTTGGACATTCAACCTTGAAAATTATCCCTCAACCTTAAAACCTCTACCCTATACCCTCAACATTATACTTATACCCTAAACACTCAACCCTCATCCATATGCCTTATACCATTAAAATTAAACCCTAAAACCTATGTCTTAGACACTCAACCTTGAACATTATCCCTCAACTATAAATTCTCAACCCTCAACCCTAAACTTAAATCCTCAAAACTCAAAACTCAACCCTCAACCATCAACCCTAATCCTTCAAACATCAACCCTTAAAATATCATCCCTTAATCTTTAAACCCTTAATCCCTAATCCCTTAACCCTAAACTCTAAACCTGCAACCCTAAAGCCTCGACCCTCAACCCTTAAACCTTAAACCCTAAACCCTATCCCTCAACCCTCTACCCTCTACCCTCAACATCATATCTTAAACCATAATCCATAAAAACATAAACCCTCAACCCTTAAACCCTTAATCCCTCAAACCTTAAACCCTTAATCCCTAAGATCTCAACCCCTAGATACCCTTAAACCCTTAAACCTTAAATCCTATACCCTATAGACTTAACATTGGAAACTCAACCTTGAACATTATCCCTCAACATTCAAACCTCTACCCTCAAACCTATACCCTCAACCCTAAACCCTCATCCATATTCCTTATACCCTCAAACTTAAACCATAAACCCTATATCTTAGACAATCAATCTTGAACATTATCCTTCAACTGTAAACTCTCAAACCTCTACCCTAATCCCTCAACCCTATACCTTAAATCCTCAACCCTAAACCCTCAACCTTAATCCATCAACCCTATACATTAAACCCTCAACCAAATCCCTCAACCCTCAACCCTAATCTCTTAATCCTCAACCCTTAAACCATAATATGTTAAGCCCTCAACTCTTAAGCCCTAAAACCTTTACCCTTTAACCTTAAATCCTTAAACCATCAACCCTTAAACCTTAATCCCTTAACCCTCAACACTAAACCCTATTCCTAAATCCTCAACCCTCAACCCTCAACCCTTGAACCTTAAACCCTACACCCTATCCCTAAACCCTCTACCCTCGACACTATACCTTAAACCCTAATCTCTCAACCCTTAAACCCTTAATCCCTCAACCCTTAAACCCTTAAACTCTAAACTCTCAACCCCTAGATACCCTTAAACCCTTAAACTGCATACCCTATACACTTAACCTTGGACACTCAACCTTGAAAATTATCCCCCAACCTTCAAACCTCTACCCTATACCATATACCCTCAATCCTATACTTATTCCCTAAACCCTAAACCATCATCCATATGACTCATACCCTCAACCTTAAACCCTGAACCCTATATCTTAGACACTCAACCTTGAACATTATCCCTCAACTATAAAATCTCAACCCTCTACCCTATACCCTCAACCCTATACCTTAAATCCTGAACCCTAAACCCTATACGTTAAAACCTCAACCCTCAACCATAAACCCTAATAATTCAACCCTCAACCCTTAAAATATCAACCCTTAAACCCTCAAACCTTAAAACCTAATCCCTTAACTCTCAAGCCTTAACCCTCAACCCTAAAGCCTCAACCCTCAACCTTTAAAAATTAAACCCTAAACCCTATCCTTAAACCATCTACCCTTGAAACTATACCTTAAGCCCTAATCCATCAACCCTTAAAACCTTAATCCCTAAAACCTTAAACCCTTAAACCCTAAACTCTCAACCCCTAGACACCCTTAAACCCTTAAACCCTATACCCTATACACTTAACCTTGGACATTCAACCTTGAACTTTATCCCTCAACCTTAAAACTTTCACTCTATAGCCTATACCATAAACCTTATACTTATTCCCTAAACCCTCAACCCTCATCCATATCCCTTATACCCTCAACCTTAAACCATGAACTCTATATCTTAGACACTCAACCTTGAACATTATCCCTCAACTATAAACTCTCAAACCTCTACCCTAATCCATCAAGCCTATAACTTAAACCCCCAACCATCAACCCTAATCCTTCAACCCTCAACCATTACAATCTCAACCCTTAAGCCCTCAACCCTTAAACCCTGATCCCTTAACCCTACACCCTAAACCCTCAAACCCAAAGCCTCAACCCTTAAACCTTCAACCCTAAACCCTATCCCTAAATCCTCTACCCTCGACACTATATATTAAACCCTAATCCCTCAACCCTTAAACCCTCAAACCTTAAACCCTTAATCCCTCAAACCTTAAACCCTTAAAACCTAAACTCTCAACCCCTAGATACCCTTAAACCTTAAACCCTATACCATATTAACTTAACCTTGGACACTCAACCTTGAACATTATCCCTCAACCATCAAACCTATACCCTATAACCTCAACCCTCATCCATATGCCTTATACCCTCAACCTTAAAACCTTGAAACCTATATATTAGACACTCATCCTTGAACACTATCCCTCAACCGTAAAATATCAACCCTCTACCTTAATCCCTCAACCCTATACTTTAAATCCTTGACCCTCAATACTCAACCCTTATCCCTTAACCCTATACATTAAACCCTCAAATATAATCCCTCAACCCTCAACCCCAATCTCTTAACACTCAACCCTTAATAATCCCTTAAGCCCTCAACCCTTAATCCCTAAACCCTTGACCCTTTAACCTTAAAGACTTAAAACCTCAACACTTAAACCATTATCCCTTAACCCTAAACCCTAAACCCTATCCATAAATCCTCAACCCTCAACCCTAAACCCTCTACCCTTGACACTATAACTTAAACCTTAATCCGTCAACCTTTAAACCCTTAATCCCTTAAACCTTAAACCCTTAAAATATAAACTCTCAACCCCTAGATACCCTTAAACCTTAAACCCTATACCATATGCACTTAACCTTGGAAACTCAACCCTTAACATTATCCCTCAACCTTCAAACCTCTACCCTATACCCTCAACCCTATACTTATGCCCTAAACTGTCAACCCTCATCCATATGCCTTATACCCTAAAACTTAAATGTTGAACCCTATATCTTAGACACTCAACCTTGAACATTATCCCTCAACTATAAAGTACCAACCCTCTACCCTATACCCTCAACCATATACTTAATCCCTAATCCATCAATCCTCAACCCTATACCTTAAATCCTAAAACCTACTCCCACAAACCCTCATCCCTATACCCTATAACCTCACCCTTATACCCTATACCATGAATATTGTGCCTCAACCTTATACTTAAAACCTAAACCATACACTTTCAACCCAAGTCACTCTATATCTTATATACCCTCAATCCATATCACAAACCCTAAACCCAATATCCTAAACCCTAATCCCTAGACCTTACACACTTAATCTTATACACTCAACAAGATGAATATTATTCCTCAATTGTAACCCTCAATCCTCAACCCTCTACCCTCAAACTATTACTTAAGCCCTAATCCCTCAACCCTCAACCCTATAACTTAAACCCTTAACACAAAAACCTCAACCCTCAAACCTAAAAACTATACCCTTAGGTCCTTATATAACCTAAACCCACAACCCTTAAACCTCAACCCTCAAACCTAAAAATTATACCCTCGGTTCCTTATATACCCTAAACCCAAAACCCTTACATACATACATACAAGCATACATACACACATACATACAAGCATACGTGCATACATACATACATGAAAGCATACATATATACATACATATGTACATACATACATATAAGCATACATACATACATACATACATGCATACATATATACACACATACAAGCATACATACATACGTATATACATACATACAAGCATACATGCATGCATACAAGCATACATACAAACATACATCTACATACTTACATGTACATACATACATACATACATACAAACATACATACATACATACATACATACAAACATGCATACAAGCATGCATACATACATACATACATACATACATACATAAATATAAATATATATACAAACATTCATACATCAAACATACTTGACAAACTTGAACATAAAAAAATTGAAGCAAGACATAATGCGAGCATGTTATAACATGCTCGTGTTATGTCAAACTTGACAAACATGCAACAAAATTTTGGAAAAAAGGAAAAAATGCAAAAAATCATAACACGAGCGCATTATAGCATGCTCATGTTATATGTTACTTTGGGAATCCCCAAGCCTTAGGCTTGGTATTTTCTTTGGATTTCCAACCCAAAGGCTTGTAGTGCCTTCCCAATTTCCAAAGATGTGTTTTTGCATATTCTATAGGATTTTGCATAGTCTCATTCATGCTAATTGTCAAGTTTGCACTTTGCACGTGTTTCAAGGCTGAACAAATCAAACACCTGGGTAATGTTAGGATCTCTCTTAGCTATTTAGTGATATGATTATTTTCACATTTTGAAAATGTTAAGCCTTTCATCTTTAATTTCTTTTATGTCCATGTCTTTTTTTTGGCAAAAAGCAGTGTTTGGTATTTTTTACTTTATTTTTTAATTGTTCATTGAAATTTCAAATAAATTACAATTTTATAAACTATACTCCATTCTAAACATATTAAATAAAATGATTTTCAATTATCTTTCAAATTTTATAGGGGTAGCATGGCCAAAATTCTTTTTTCAGGATGTGTCCACTTTGAAAATTAGTAAAAAATCAAATATTCATTAAAAAAATATCAAAAAAATCAGGCATAAACTAAATATTGTTAGCTAATTTCTCACTAAAGCGATTTTAAAAATACCAAAAAAAGTTAACCTTTTGAGGGAGTCACAAAACACACTATGTTATGTTTTTTGACAAAAACAACATGAATTTCTGTGGCTCCCTTTTTTCAACCCATTAATCTATACTATTTTAAAAAATAATTTATAGTTTAGAAAGTAGTCTTGGAGCACTATGCACATTTCTTTTGTTGCATCTTAAAAGTTTGAGTGTATCTATACTTAATTTCTCATCCAAGGTGAGTATTTCCTAATTTCAAAAAAAAAATTGGCCACTTAAGACCCCTTTTTGGCCCCCTATCTTCTTGCACTTACCCTTCATGAAGAAATTAAATCATACAAACATTATTCTAGTATCTAAAACATAGAAAAATGGTGACCATAAGTTTAATATCCAAAACCTAGGGTCAGTTCCACCTTTTTGTAGGGTTCCATCAGGATACAAATCAACAAGGAAAATAGATTGACTTTCAACCATAAAGGTGAGTTAATTAGGCTTGGATCTAATCCTTTTGAGTCTTGAAAATTGATTGCAATTGAATTCCCCCAAATAACCCTATGAAACTGTAACATAGAAACAAGTAACCCTTTTGAACAATTAATTTGGGAATGAATAATTAATAATAAAATGGACTTAATGGTGCCTTATTTAGGGTGTTGTAAAGTGTATCTTTACACTTTCACACTAATCTAGGGCTTGATTAATTAATTGAGGTTAAATTGAGGTTAATTGGTCCCTTTAATTCAACTCCAAGCCTAATCAATTACATTTTTTGAGGGATAAAACTTGATATTCAATAATAATAGTACAAAAAACTTAATTTTGCAAGGAATGTGTCCTAGGATAGTGACCTAGGACCCATTTTCCACTTGGGAAATGGGTCCTCACTAGGTCCTAGGACCCCCTTTTGGCATAACATTTTATAATCCTTAAAATGTGTCCTAGTTAAGTATGCTAGGACCCATTTTCCGTATGGCGAATGGGTCCTCACTTAATCCTAGGACACCCTCTTGGAATATGTTTTTTTTGGTATTTAAAAGATTTCAAATCCTAGATCTGATGTCAACTTGTGTTATTTTAATTTCAAGAATTAAGAGTAAGTCAAGTATAAATATAAGGTTATTTCACATAGTTTCATCTAAGAATTTTTATGCAAGCATCCTAAGATTTCACAAGAGCATTATAGAGCATTCACGAGAATTCAAGAAGGAATTAAAAGGTAGATTATTAGAGTTTATTGCAGCATTCAAAGATCTATCTCATCATGTCAAAGGCATAGTGCATCATGCATGTTTTTGAGATAATGTGTTGATGTAGAATTGAAAATCCAATTCAAGCATTGTTTCATATCAAAGTTCATGATCAAGATATACATTCCTTAAATCCACCTCATGCTAGATTGTTGATTTTTCATCCAAGATTTCATCCAAGGTATCAGTGTTTCATGTTTCATGTTTCATCCTTCATTGTTTCATCATAAGGTTTAATTACCAAAACATGGTTTGAGCAAGGAAAGCCCCTATTCCCTAAAAAATCAACATTTTTATTCCCCTTTAATGTGTTATTGTAGGTTTGAGGTTGAAGATCATTTGGAGAACAAAAGTTGTAAAAGTTGCAAAGTTGTCAAAATTGTCAAAATTGTCATCTTTCTTGCAAGATCATGGAAACTAAGATACACAATTTATTTTTGACTTTCAGGAGCTGAACACCTAGGATATGGGAGTGCAAACTTTGAAGAACAAAACCCAAAAATTGATTTTTCAAAACCCTAGCAGGGACCCATTCACCAATGGGCGAATGAGTCCTTAGTGAGGCCCAAAAAAGCACCTTTTGCAAAAAGTACACAACATTTGGCCCTCTTAAAATCAACCTTTTGATTGGTATATTAGTTAGGTTTTTTTTTTGTTTCTTATTTATACATTATTACCTTCATAATTGAGTGAAACACTAAACAAAAAGTAGGTGTACCCATTTGCTAACTCATTTGTGATGCACCCCCCTTTTTAATGTTTTATTTTGGCGAGCCCAACTCTTTGAGTATTGTAGTTTTTTTAAATTTTTGGAGTCTCTTTTCATCTTAGATTAGATCTTGCATTTATTTGCACTCATTTGCATACAAATAGATCTCATTTAGGGTGTCTAGCTTGCATTCAAATTTGTGTCTCATATAGGGTTTTAGGATTGCATTGTTTGCATTCTTTAAATTTGAAAATAAAATAAAAAAATCAGTCATCTTGCATCTCATATAAAATTTCATTTGAAAATTAAAAAAAAATTGCATATCAAACTAGGTCTTTTAATTCATCATTTTTCACATTTTCAACTTGCATTTCACATTGCATTTACAAAAAAATAAACTTGAAACTTACTATAGCAGACCTAAATCTGAAAATCATTAGAAAAGACTTGAAAATCTATAAAAAATAAGTTTCAAAACCCTAATCTAGGACCCACTCGCCCTAGGGTGAATGAGTCTTTGATCAGGTCTTGATCTGCATTTTTGGAAATTGAAAACTTTATTTCTATGTTTTTGTTTGCTTCTATCACATCTTTGTTTTAGTTTGCTAAGTTTTTGTTTCATTCATTTCATTAGATCTATCTTAATTTCGTCCATTTAGTGCATTGCCTAATTTCAAAATTGTATTTACAACATTTCATTTTAGATTGTTACATAGTGTAATCAAAAACTTACCTTGTTTTAAATAAAAGAAAACCTAAAAATGGATAAGTGTTTTAGCAGTGTGGAAGTCCTTGTTCTCTTTTACATCTTTAAATTGAGTCACAAACTAAGCCTAAAATTCCAACAATGAGTGAACTTATCTCCTCTAATCAAGTGCATATTTATCCATCTTATGTTAACAAAGTGACCAACACTCCCATAAACCTAGAAGATACCTATGGACAAGGCTTTAAGATCTTAACCAACCAAGGATGTGACATAACTAATGAGCATGAAATTCATAAAATTTTAGAGAAAATTCCTATTGAAAAAACAAAAGGGATAGGATATCAAGATCCTCCTCCCGGCATAAGTATCCTCCTTCCTAAAGAACAACCAATGCCTCACAAGAATGATAGGGTCATCCCAGGCCTTCCTTCTCAATATACATCTCAATAATTTAGTGAATCAAGCAAGCAACAAAAGCCTTACAAACTCAATAAACTCAAATTTCCATATCCCATGTCTGAAAATGAAAGAATCTTACAAACACTTCTAAAACAAGGACTTATAACATTACCACCCATTAGAGAAAATCCACACCCAAATCCTAAGAAAAAAAACAAGTCTCACTTTCAATATCATAGAAGTATTAGGCATAGTAATAATGAGTGTCGTGCTTTAAGGAGAGTATTTAAATAAATTGATATCATAAAAATAGTCCCTTAAATAATGCCCCCTTGCTCCTTTCCATGTAATGGTTGTAGGATCTTAATATTCTCACTATTACATAAACATTCATTGCAAATAATTCTCTTTATCACAAGGAGCTCATTCTCATCACTTATCTCAGCTCATCCTTATCCTACACTTAGTGGGCGAAAGGGGTTAGATAGTCATATCCTAGTTTTGGCATTTGTTGTTGTCTCTTTGGCTGGTTGTTCGAATTTCATTTATATTGACCGAGATTGGGATGCAGACGACTTGCTATAGGTTGAATTACATGTGCCTTAATAGTCTTTTTCTTTGTTATCTTTTTCATGTTTCTTTATGTGATTGCATGTGCATAATGTGATCCCTCATGTTGTTCCCTTTGGTGTATCTCTCTCTCTCTCTCTTTGTGCATTCCTCTATATGTATATACATTCTTCTCTATTTCATAAAAAAATTATATTTTCACTTGTCTTGTGTTTTCCTTTTGGGGATGACGCAAGGCGTTGAGACATTTAGGTCTCTTCCATGTTGACCCAAATGATTTTTTATTTTTTTTCACTCTCTTTGTGTCATTCTTCCAGTTCTATGAGTATTTGGGGAATGATGACATTTCTAAGCTCTATGTCATTATTGTAGAAAAGATATACTGACCTTGGATCCATAGATCCCTTATATATTTTTGGGGGAAACCCCTCCCTCCCTTTTCATGATGTAGCTCTATTTCGAGGAAATATGACTTGGCATAGGGATTTCTAAGTAAGATCTCATGTATTAGGAGTAAACATTGGCTACTTTAAAGCAATTGCTCACAACAATGGTGTTAACAACTGCTTTAAAGTGGGGCCATACATTGATAACATCTTTCAAAATTTTGCATATTTCATGGTGTGATTTTCTTTTTCTTGTGATATGTTCTTTTTATTGGTGGTGTCATTGTGTTTGATGTCCTTCAAGAGTGTGATGTTTCTAAGCATATGAGTTTCCCTTAGGGGCTTGATGTGATGTTAGGCATCCCATAGGTGGCAATCTCTTACTCTTGACTTGTCCTCTCTTGGAGACATTAGACATGATGATCCCTAAGAAGAAGACCTTACACAAACAAAGTAAGATCCCCTTGAACAAAAACCTATATAAAAATGTTTATGTGTTTGGTATAATGTGCTAACCTTGTGAAGCTTTAACACAACCCTAATTCAAGTCCACCTAGCAAAACAAACCTTGCTTTCCTGTGGAGACATGCCATGTGCATAGAGACAAGAATGTGAGTTGTGCCCTATCAGAGTTATCAAAGGGATAGCTTTGGTATGGTAAGTATAGTGAAATCCGACACATAGGCATGAATTTCTCACTAAGCCACCTTCTTAGAGGGATACTCATCTAGTTGACAACCTAAGGTTCCACTACCCTAGAGTGAGCACAAAAATGATAGTCTATATGTGTACTTCCACATCATGTTGGACCATTTAGGCTTGACTCTTGGTATTTGATAGTGTATGATTGTGTATCTCTGTCATTGTTGCATACATAGGTGTCTTGAATTTCTACTTTAGTGTGAGTTTGACATGGGGTCAAACTCTCACTAATGTGGGGGAAAAATGTAGCGTAAAAAAGTAACCCTTTTTCACACTTAATTTGGGAATGAATAATTAATAATAAAATGGACTTAATGATGCCTTATTTAGGGTGTTTTAAAGTGTATAGTTACACTTTCACACTAATCTAGGGCTTTATTAATTAATTGAGGTTAATTGGCCCCTTTAATTCAAATCCAAGCCTAATTAATTGTATTTTCTAAGAGATAAAAACCAACATTCACGAATAATATTACACAACACTTAATTTTGCAAGGAATGTGTCCTAAGATAGTGACCTAGGACCCATTCTCCACCTGGTGGATGGGTCCTCACTAGGTCCTAGGACCCCCTTTTGGCATTACATTTCACAATCCTTGAAATGTGTCCTATTTAAGTATGCTAGGACCCATTCGTCCTATGGATAATGGGTCCTCACTTACCTCTAGGACACCCTCTTGGAATATTTTTTTGGTAGTATTTTAATGATTTCAAATCCTAGATCTGATGTTGACTTGTGTTATTTGAATTTTGAGAATTAAGAGTAAGTTAAGTATAAATATAAGGTGATTTCACATAGTTTCATCTAAGAATTTTTATGCAAGCATCCTAAGATTTCATAAGAGCATTATAGAGAATTCAAGAGCATTCAAGAAGTCATTCAAAGGAAGGTTATTAGAGTTTATTGCAGCAATAAAATATCCATCTAATCATGTCAAAGGCATAGTGCATCATGTACATTGTTGAACTAAAGTGTTGATGTAGGATTGAAGATCCAATTCAAGCATTTTTTTATATCAAAGTTCATGATCAAGATCTACATTCCTTAAAGCCACATCATGCTAGATTGCTGATTTTTCATCCAAGGCATCATTGTTTCATGTTTCATGTTTCATCCTTCATTTTTTCATCATAAGGTTTAATACCCAAAATGGAGTTTGACCAAGGCAAACCCCTATTCTCTAACAAATCAACTTTTTTCTTCTCCTTCAATGTGTGATTGTAGATTTGAGGTTGAAGATCAATTGGAGAACAAAAGTTGTAAAAGTTGTTATCTTTCTTGTCAGATCACGAAATCTAAGCTACAAAATTTATTTTTGACTTTCAAGAGTTGAACACATAGGATTTGGGAGTGTAGACATTGAAGAACAAAACCCACAAATTGATTTTTGAGAACCCTAGTAGGGACCCATTTTCCACTGGATGAATGAGTCCTCGATGAGGCCTGACAAATCACCTTTTGCAATAGGTACACAAACTTTGACCCTCTTAAAACCTAGCTTTTGATTGGTATATTAGCTAGGTTTGTTTTCTGGTTCTTATTTATGCATTATTACCTTCATAATTGAGTGAAACACTAAGAAAAAAGTAGGTGTACCCATTTGTTAACTCATTTGTGGTGCACCCCCTTTTTCAATGTTTTAGAAACTATGTGCCCTAATCTAAAAATGTAAGATTTTGATACTTGGAAAACTGTAACAAAAATTTGGACAATAGATCTAGGAATAGAATAACTCTGTGCACTTGTGGTTCAAATCTAAGGCTAAAAATGGAGGACAAAGGTGCCTAGGGTGTGAGTGTCCTTATAGTGTTTTTTTATATTTGTCTTCATAGTCCTCTAATGTTGAATTAGGGCTTATTTTTCCCACCTATATATCTATCAGATCTTTGTCAGACAATTCTATAAGTGAGTTTCTATGAGTAGATAAGATGCAATAGAATAATTGAAACAATGGAAAATGAGTCTTCAAACTTCCTTCAATCTCCTTTAAACTTGAAACTTGCACATTCAAAGAGATAGGAAGAGTTGTGCCATTTAGGGGCTTCCCTTAGTCAAACCCCATGTTAAAGTGTTTCCACTTCCACAATGGCAATGGAAATGATAAAATGATAAATGATAGGAAGGAATGATGAATCAAAAAAGTGTTGCAACTTGCCACCCTTCAATGGCTTCCTTGAAGGACTAAAGTCATGCATATCACCTTATAAGGCCTCACTAGTTTCTAGTCAACTTGGTGTTCGAAAAAAATTCAGAGGAAGGGTTCTTAGCTGAATAGTCCACTAAACCCTCACAAAGGCTTCATTTAATTATCAATCAGGGCTTCACAAATTTTTGATGATGTCGACACTGTATGTGCATTCATAGACTCTACATGGCCTATATCATCAAGTATAGGTGGTTTACACATGTGCAAGAAAACAATAAAGGCTAAAAAAAGGAAATCGAGTATAAATTGCAAAATAAGGGAAATTTGCTACTAATGTTGCAGGTACCTTTGACTTAACACTGTAATGTCTAATTGCTAAACCTGAACTTTTCAACTTCACTAATACTCCTAATTCTTATTCCTAACTATTTGACTCACTTTGGAGGATGACTCAAGGACTCATTACAAAATACTAATCATAAGTATCATTTATATGCATGTAAATGAAGAATCTTATTGAAATGAATGCAATATGTAAACAAATATTTTAACAAAAAAAATTAAGGTGGAAAATCTTTATTGCATATAGATGAACTCTACAATCTGACAAGAATCTTCATATATTTCTTATTAATGAGTGTATAATATAAAAATAACAAAGATATTGTCTGTGTATGAAAATTGAAACTATCAAAACATATCCTCTAACTAGATTTTCTCCTCAACCACTGATCCAACTATATAGGTTTGAGAGGAGGTTTATTTACATAAGGACTGAAAATAGAAATAAAATGAAAATTTCCACTCTCCTTCCAAATAGAGAGAGACAAAGTCTTTACAAAAGAAACTATAACTGAAAAAGATAGAAGAAGACAACTAGGTTTGCAAATCTACTTTAACGACATGACAGAGATGTGCTCTATGCAAATAGTCACACCAATTTCATTATCATCAAAAAATTCTTTTCCCTTCCATCATCTTATTCAATGCTTTGATGATTCACAATCGACCACTCCAATGATCACCTTCATCATTTTCTGCAACTATCACATGTCTAGTGATTTTGGAATCTCCCCTTCTATCAACCTGATATCCTTTAGCTACAGGTTGAGT
The DNA here is from genome assembly GCA_007115665.2 of Sequoiadendron giganteum. Lineage (NCBI taxonomy): Eukaryota > Viridiplantae > Streptophyta > Pinopsida > Cupressales > Cupressaceae > Sequoiadendron > Sequoiadendron giganteum. The sequence goes on along the minus strand of CM021100.1, from coordinate 729,400,698 downwards.
CCTCCAGTTGCTATGAGTTGTTATTATTTTTGTTGCAAGGAGTTAGTTTCATCTAAATCATACATACAATTAACAATCATGAATTAAGTATAGATTTATATTGAATTTCATACACATTCACACATCCATCTATGCAAATACCAACATATCATAATCATATTTCCACTCATCAAAGTCTAATTTGGATTTCATAAAATATATAAAAGGTATATAAGTTCAAGAATGTATATATGAAATAATCAACTTAAAGTGTTTAAGAGATATGGACTAAACAAGAGAAAACTAGCTATTAATCAATCTCATCATTCTCCCCAACTAAGCAATTGCTTGTACTTAATAAATATTTCAAGGATGGAGGATATTATACAAATATATCTCCTTGAATTTTACAACAACATCAACTCCCTTCTCTTGCTTTAGATAGTAGCCTTTGTAACATTCAATTTCCTTGCCAATCTGATATTCTCTACCTCTTATTCCTCTACACGCTTCTTTCTTGTCCAATGTGGCATTAGATAAAGGAGGATATGTGGATAGAAGGTAAGCGAGAACCATTGAATTCCATGATCTCTGGAAATATCTATGTATTTATGAGACCTTCCCATAATTGCTACAAAGTTATATAGGGAGTGTGGTTTTTTCTTATTTAATTTAGGACTCAACTCTTTCCACCTTTATTGCACAAATTTAAAAGCTTCATGGATGGACCATAGAGCTAGTTGCTTCATCCTGATATAATCATTTTCCTTGATTTTCATTATTTGTCTACCTGCACCTTTATAGTCTAGGAGATTTGACCACTATTTTATAACTATATTGGGATCCTTTGATTCCTTTTGAAACTGTAAAGTAATGTATTTTTCTCTTTCAACATTTTCTTGTAAAATTTCACCTCTCTACTACTCATTTCTAACATAAGAGGCCAATGCTTTAATCTATAGATCCCCTAAAATCATCAACGAGTTCCATTATATTTCATCTGGAAGAATAAAATTATGCAAGTAAAACTCACATAATTGATCTTGCATATTAGGTGTAGAAGCAAAAAAAGTTTCTAAAAATAAATATTTCTTATTCATCACAACTAGTAAATCTCTGATTAACTAACTAAATTGGAAACATAAGTAATTTTCTTGCAAAAAAGTGCATAGACCCTAGCATGGGGTCTGCATTTCAATAATTGAGTAGCTTTATCTATTATTTCACCAATTCTTACTATCAGTTTCTTCACCTCTATTTATTGTTTTTCAATGGCCCTAGTGTGGTTAGCTGTCATTTCTTATTTTTCCTTCTCCCAATATTTCTTTTTTCTAAGAGAATTCCTAAGTTCTTTTCCATAAATCGACACATAAGGACCAATGGGGGTTCTTTTATGAGGAACTAGTCCTTTAGACATAGGTTCTTTATTTCCCGCCTTCACCATGACAAGTTGTGTAAGGATTTCCATATTGGATCCATGCTCAAACTTATGCAGTTTTTCCTCTAATTCCTTAATATTTGCATCCCTTTCACTGCCCCTCTTTTGGTAGGATTTTACCAATTATTTTAACTGGTTTATCCTCTCCATTTCTTCCTATAACTCTTTATTAATGTTTATTTCCTCTATGAATAATTCTTCATCCTTTTCTAGGAATATTTACAACCCCCAGTATTAGGGTTCTTTGGGGTTTTTTTCTTCATTTTTATTTCAAAAAATGTATCCTCTAAATCATACTTAGAGGTACTTGTGAAATACCATGTTTGTTTAACTGGTGTATTTACATTGCTTGAGGATTTCCCCTTCAATTTTAAGTCTATCTCAACCATCACAAAATTTTATTCTTCTTTCTTTTTGACTAACCCTCTCATGGCACTTTTACTCTTTAGGAAATGTGATTACCTCCTAGGCTATGTAGATTTCTTATTCCCTCTTGTAGGTCTAGAAGAAGATTCACCTTTCCTTTTCTTAATTCTTGGTGTTTATCCAAAGCTAGGGGTTTCTTGGGTATGTCTTGTTGTGGGTTGCTTAGAGGCTACAGGTTGTGGGTCTTGCAAAATCTTCTCCTTTGTCTCTCCTTTGCTATGGGTAGGTGAAGCAATAGGGGAGCCAAGGGGAATTTCCCTTTCTAATACAATAGGTGATTCTATTATGTTTGAGACAACAAGTTCCTCAAGAATACTATTAATATGGCTGCACATTAGGAAACTCTCCCATGAAACATGTGGAAATTGAACCCTCAAACTCCTTTTTATCAGTAATGCGACTAAGAAAAAATGTGACAATGATGTGTTAATCCTTTTTATTTTAAACTCAAAACTCATTGTTTTCAACAAATTCTAAAGAAATTTTGGAACATTCACACGCCTATCATGGAAAAGATGGCTTAAAATATTAAAATAAACTATATACAATAGGGATTTCCTACCATCACAGGTTAAGTATTTGACTATATAAGAGGCTATTGAGGATCATATCTAGGTTAAGGATAATCCTTTTGTACCTTGATAGATGAGTCTAGGTTTTCTCCTAGTTGTCTGAATCCATTCATGGTAGCAATAGTGTCTTCCCTTACTAGAAACTCTTCCCCTTCCTATGGCAGTCTTGATACCTCACCAATGGCCTCCTCTAAAGCATCCACCTTCAAACCTCTTACAGTTGTCTCATCATTTTGTAAAGTAGAAACAAATTGTTGTGTCATAACTTCATTAAACTCTATGAGTTTCAAGAAGTAGTCCATCAAACCAACTTGTTGTAAAATGGGTAACACTAGCCTGCCTTCCATCAGTTGGGTATGTGTTGTTGGTTCCCCACGAATAATGTTGCCACCCATGATACTGCTATTACTCTATAATTCCCTCAATTTTGATCCTTTCTAGTTTAATTCTTACCTGTTACTCTAGTTACACTGATTCCACTATGCTATATCCTCTTAATTCAGCCGACTCCAACCCTTTCCTTCTCCTTTGAGCTTGGATTGTGCAAAAATAGAGGAAAATGAAATGGGAAAAAGGTTGTAGAGGGTTTTCGGATTTTTTGAAAATCAAGAAAATGAGAGTAACCCTCCCCCCAAATAAAGTTATTAAGTGTCCTCGCTTAATTGTGGAGTTCTTGGTGGAGGATGAAATGGTATGCAGAGGAATATAAAATTAGATATCAAAAAATGCATGAATTAATGTTAAAACATGTAGGCAATCAATCATCATCTATGCTAATTATGAGAAGTTAATGCATGCACCTATAGAATTCTTATGAAATGAAACTTAGCTTGTGTGAAGTTGTTGATTACTACCCATAGTGGGATTTGATGTGACCATTCTTAATTATAATTTGAAGTGAATGGCATGAATGCATAGCACATGGTGAATGATTATTGGAAAAGGATGTAGAATGTATAGAAAATGGAAGATGAAATGAACTGTATGAGATGTAAAAATTGAGAAAGGTGATGGAAATGTTGTGTGTGAGTAGGTGTTGTATGTTACATGTAGTGAAATGAAATATGTGTGGTTTCATGTACAGAAGGATGGAGTTGGAAAGTATGGATATGCAATTAATTTGGTGGAGATTTTTGAAATTACTATCACTCAATTGCTATGGGTGCCTCCAGTTATAGGTATCTTTCTAAATGTTATCACCTTCATGCATGTTGCTACAGGTCCCTACTACTTTGGTGACCATGGAAAAAAATGATTGTTGTTTATTGCCACCTTGTGCAGTGTGTGCTTGTGAAATATGGTAGAAATTATACCTATGAATAATTAAGTGAGATATGTAGCTCATCTACTAAGGTAGGTGAAGAACTTGTAGTTTCTATCATTGAATTATCAAGTGAACACTCAAATTTATGTATTGATGAAAGAAGGAATTCATCCTTTTGAAGTGGTTTCTTATACAACTTTGGTTTGTGTTCATTGACTAATAATGAGAACCTGATTTCATCATTTTTTTGTAATTGTACTACTAGATTGGGAAACACTTGCTTGATTTCATATGGGCCAAGCCATCTTGTTTGTAACTTCCCTTTGTAGTCCTTATATCTCAAGTCATAAATTAAATGCCAATCACCTACACTGAATTATTTGGTTTTGATGAATAGATCATGCCATTTTATTATTTGATTTTGAAAAAAATAGTGTGGTTTATGGTCTCCATCCTAATTTCATCAAGTGCATTGAGGTTGTGTAATCTCTCTTGCTGTGCAATTGACAAATCCATGCCTAATGTAATTATTTTCCTCAATTTTTTGTATTCAAATTCAATAGGAAGTACTGCTTTCTTTACATAAACCAATTCATATGGTGTAAACCCTATTGTGGATTTCCAAGTTGTCCTATAAGCCCAAACTACCTTAGGCAATCTGGCTGCCCAATCTTTCCTATGAATTTGTACTATTTTTTTTAGAATGTTCTCAATTTCCCTATTTGTTACATCCAAATATCCATTTTCTTGAGGGTGGTAAGGTGTAGACTTCCTATGTCCGATCTCATACTCTTGAACCAATTTTATGATAGGATTTGATATAAACTAGGGTCCTTGGTCTGTGCCAATCTCTCTTGGAACTCTATATCTTGTAAAAATGTCCTCATGAAGAAACTTTTCCACATTACCATCCCTTCCAAATTATATAGTCTTAACCTCCACCCACTTTTTAAGATAATCTATACATACCAATATGTATTCCTTATTGTTGGATGTTGGTGAGATTGGGCCAATAAAATGTAATCCTCATTTATCAAATGGTGCTATTTCTAACTGTGGCTGCAATGGAATTTCATCTATTTTTGTTAGCCTTCCCATTCTATAAAACCTATCATAGCCCCTTGTGTACTTCACTTTATCCTTATGAAGAGTTGGCCAATAATAGCTAGTGTTGAGAATCTTAAGAGTTTTCCTCTTTGCTACAAAGTGTCCCACACAATATTCATCATGGCATGCTCTAAGAATATCATATACTTCATCTTCTTTGATACATCTCCTCATAATGTTATTTGGGCCTATGTAAAATAAGTATCTAGCTATCCAGGAGTAGGGAAAAAAATTGTGAATCAATTACCTCTTTTCACATGGGGAGAAATGAGGTGGTGTCTGCCCTGCTACTAGATGGTTAGCAATGTTTGCAAACCAATGTGCATGCAAAGATAGAGAAAATAGATGCTTATTTGGGAATGGATCATCATCAACATCTTCTTCTGATTTGGTTGGTAGTCTAAATAGAAAGTTTGCTACTACATTTTATTTCCCTGGCTTGTCCACAATGGTAATGTTAAATTCTTGAAGAAACAATAACCATCTTAAAAGTATTCCACTAACTACTAATTTATTCATTAGATACCTGATTGTTGTATGGTCAGTGTGTATTAATATTAGATATCTTGTTAATGTTTGAATGTTTTTATTGCATATACCACATCTCCTTCTTTTTCTCTATATAATTGATTTTTTACTCTTGTAGATTTTTATTGATGTAATAGATGGAATACTCTTTGTTTCCTTCCTTCTACCCAAGCACAACTCCTATAGAAAATTTAGAAGCATCTGTATGGATATGGAAAGGTAATGTTCGATCTAGTCCTCTCAAGATAGGTGAGTTGGTTAATGTTGCCTTGAGTGCTTCAAAAGAGTGTTAAAAAACAATTGTCCACTCAAATTCTACATTCTTACACAGTAAAACAAGTAGTGGAGCTACAAGTTTGCTAAAGTATTGAATGAATCTCCTACAAGATCCATCATGTCCTAAGAAACTTCTAACATATTTTTATCTTTGAGGCATATGGAGTATTGAGATAACTTCAATTTTGTTGGGGTCCACTTGGATGCCTTCATTTGACACAAAATGGCCCAATACAATCCCTTCTATCATCATCATGAAACACTTTTAATGAATCTGGGATAATTTGTGTTCTTGACACCTTTTGAGAACCTTCTCTAGATTTCCAAGTTCTTCATCATATGTATTCCCATATGTTGTAAAATCATCCATGTAAAACACCATGTAATCATGTGTAAAATATGAGAATATACTCAATACTACCCTTTGGAAAGTGGTTGGTGCACTACATAGGCCAAATGGTAGGAAAAAATAAGCATATGTTCCCCAAGGTCATATGAATTTTGTCTTGTCCTAGTCTTTTGGGGCAATCTTAATCTCGTTATAACCACTAAATCCATCTAGAAAAGAGAAATAGTTTTTCCTGCTATTGAATCAAGTTGGTCAATGAATGGGAGTGGAAAGTGGTCCTTCCTAGTTGAAACATTTAATTCTCAATAGTATACACACACTCTTCAATTTCCTCTTTATTTGGGAAAATTACTAGAGGTGACACCCATTAACTATCAAAAATAGGATAAATAAAGTCTGCATCGATTTTTTTTGCAATTTTGCCTTAACTATGTCTCTGACTGTAGGGTTCATTATCATTAACAAGTTTGGGTCTATGCCCTTCATGTCATGATAATCCCATGCAAATTCTGCTACATGTGCTTGCAACAAAGTCATCAATGATGTTTAATGTATATCAGTCAATTAAATATTAACATTCAATGTTTTTCTCGAGGTTATCTCTAAAGTATTTGATGTTGTTTTCGTTGATGAGATGTCGTCTTGCTATGTTTGGGATACATTGGTGTGGTAAAAAAATATTAAATATGTGGGAAATTGACTTAGATGAACTGATAGGGATAATATTTTGTAAAGGATCCTAGAAACATGTCAGGAAGTCATCATGATGTGGGTCCCTACTATAGTCATTTTGCATGATGTTTACTATCAATTCATCTTCGTGTTAGTTTTCTAACAAGGGACTACATTTAATAGTTATCAAGGCTTACAAGGAGTACTGATCTTTCTCATCTAGTGTAGGCTAAATTATTTGTTCTAGGTCTGCATGTGGCTGGACTGATGGATAAATGACTAATTTCTTAGTCACATTTCCATTAGAGATAATCATATTCCCAGACCTGCAATCTATGAAGGCATTTTTTGTTTCCAACCAAGGTATTCCTGAAATGAGGGGATAGACCATAATATTAGCTTTAGGTTGTAGGACCATGAAGTTTGCAAGATACTCCCATGAATCCAATGTTATCACCAAGTCCTCAATGATACCCTCGGGCTTGACTATGGACCTATTTGTCAATTGCAGAAAAATAGGTGTAGGTTTGAGTTCTATCAACTATAATAACTTCATTGTCTCCTTAGTCATTATATTAATATCTTATCCCAATTAAATTAAGGATTTTTTTATTTATATTTCCATTTATCTTTACATCCACTACAAGACTCCCAGGGTCTACATAATTGGGGACAATTATATTTCCCAATATAATGTCTACAAGTGTTCCTAGGACATTTACAAAGGATTTTTTCTCTTTCTGTCTAGATTTTTAAGGAATAGTTCTCTCACTATTTTAATATAGATAGGAATCTCCTTGATGGCTTGGATAAGGGGTATTTTGATACAAAAATCTTTAATTTGTATCAATAGACCAGTTTCAACTTGTGTTTGATGCCTTTGAGCTACCATTCTTTTAGGGAATGGAGGCTTTGGATTTGGATTGGTTTGGTTAGTCTGATTTGACTTAGGTTCCTTAGGTTGATTGTCCAAGGTCTGTGTTGGGGGTTCCTCATTAATAAATTCAATAATTTGAGGAGATGAAGGCCCAACCAAAGTCTTCCTTGATTTGAGGTGGACATCACTCACCTCTACCCCATGAGTGGGGTATCGAACAAATTTATTAGTGTAAGGCTTCTAAACAAGCTTATTATTGGGTTTAGGTGTAGGTTTGGTTGGCAGCTGAGGTGCTCTAGGTGGTTGTGGTGCTAGGTTTGTTGGGTTTGGCATAATCGCTTGATGTTGTGGTTGGAAGGGCTATTGTGGCTGTCAATAATTCATGTTTTAGTTTTGTCATTGTTGGCCTCTTTTTCATTGAGGTAGCCATTGGTTTTGTTGAGGTGGCCATTGGGAATTATATCCTTGGTAATTTTGTGATGGCCACATATTTTTTTGCTGTTGATTCCAATTGGTTTGAGGAATTTTCCATTGTTGATTGGCATATTGGCCCAAGATTGAGGATTCCAATTAGGAAAATTTGAATTGTTACTAAGAAATGACATATTGTAGCTCAAAGGATCTTAAGGCATACCTTGTCTTGGCTATAATGGTTTCCTTTGAGCTATATAGAACACTTGTCCATATTCTCCTTCCAATGCATAAAAGTTTGATTTTCCTTGCTTATCTTCAGATATACTTGCCAAATTTTTTCATTTGCAGCTAGTTCTTCTTTGTCTACAATGTGGATAGTATTCTACAAGAGTCGCTTCTATCTCTTCTTGCTTCTTTTTTATATGGAGGGTGTAGACATTGGAAAATGTCCTAAGCTTGCAAACCTTATTTCTCACCATCAATTTCCCTTCTTCCCTTGCATAATTAAATAGTTCTAATTATTTGATTATGGTTTAAAGTCATATTTCTTCTATTAATTAAATATTTTTAATTATTTAATTAAGTCACTTTTTCCTTTTATTCTTCCTTGATTAATTAAATAAATTATATTTATTTAATCATGTCACTAATATTCCTTTCTCTCTATAATTAAATAAATTCTCATTTATTTAATTATCTATTTTTATTTTTCTACTATAATTGAATAACTATTTAATTATTCTTTAGCCATTTCTTCTATAATTAAATAAATCTAATTTATTTAATTATTTCCCACCTTTTTTCTCCATTATTAAATAATTATTTTAATTATTTAATATTTTTTCCTTTCCCCTACTTTTAAATTAAATTTTCATTTAATTTAAAAGTCAACTTCCCTCTTTTATCTATAATTAAATAATTGTTTTAATTATTTAATTATTCACTTTCCCTCCTAAATTAAATAATATTATAGTTATTTAATTTACTCTAGTAACCTCTTTTTTTGTGCCAACATATTTATTCGTGCCATTCTTATCCCTTCACATCTTAACTAATTTCCACCCTTGATAAGGTTTTATTACCTTTTAATCTCAACCATCCTTCCTTAACCAAACCCTATTTCATTGCTTCTCAAGCAATCTTTGCCATTGATTTTCATGTCATATTGGATTTTAATCCTAGCCCTTCATTCAAATTTGATTTTCTATAAAAGAGACATATCCTTTTCATTTCATTCCTAATTCAAGTACATGATATTGAAGGAGACAAGTACAATATTCAATATTTTTCTATCACTATCACTAGTCTTATTGTTGCATACTCAAAATTTGAGGGCAAACAAGCACATAAAAAAAAAATGGAGAAGAGAAATGCAGGTAAATCAACCATGGCATAGGAATATTGGTAATTTTTTTTTTATTATTGTTTATGTTTCTATGTTCATTTATGCTTCATTGTTGGTTTAGGGCCTTTAGGGTTTGAGTTTTATTGATTCATACCTTTTACCTTAATTTTACCCTATTCTACATTGGTGAACCTAGCGTGAACTAACCTAATTTGAAGGAATTTGCAAGAAATTTAGAGTTTCAGGTTTGAAACACATTTGTAAGGTAGAATAATGCATTTGAGAGACAACAAGACATATTTGAGAGACACATTCATGGTACGACATGACACATTCGATAGACAACATGATGCATTCGTGAATGAAGAATGTCGCATATGTGGCATAGAGAGCCTAATTTTTTTAACTATAGGGCATATTATCAAATTGATTTATTCTTGTAGTTTTCTATCATTTCTTAGGTCTTTGTTTTTTATTTCCACATCTTGATAGAATACTTGCATTATTTATATCTCGGTATTTTTGAAAAATTTCTAGATTTGAGTGTTTTTGCAACTTTCAGGTTGTGCACTGTATCTATGAGACAATTTTAAGGAAGCTAAGGTAGCGAAAAAACTTTCTACACTAATCTTGAGAGGAGAATAATGCAAAAAGTTTTATAGATCTTTAGTAGTTACAAAAACTTAAACATAAATAAACACAAATATCCTACATACCATAACATAGTGATTTACATGGGGAAAACTCTTTCGAGAGAAAAACCCACACTCCAAAAGCCGCCCAATATATTATTTAGAAGTCACAAAGATTACAATATACTTGCAGAGCAAGTTCTCATAAGAGTATCACCAACCAAAGATCTAAAGGCAACATATCCACTACCAGACTCTCAGAATACATCATAATACACAACTGTTATACAACACCCTCATAAAATAGGGTTGCCTTCTAGGGTAAGTCAAGCCAACAAAATATCGACCATTAGATATGAAAACTAATAACGAATGATCCAAATTTAGAACAATAAAATATACATAAAATGTGGCTTTTGGGGGTGTTGCCCCTGAACCCCCACCGAGGCACACTTCCCTCAAACCCTTACAGGGGGTACCCCCCTTGCAACTCTCCTATGTTGATGTATCAACAATACCTTATGTATTTGAAAGGTTGATACATATTTTCCCAACAAATCTCTCACTTGTTGAACACCTTGCAAGAGAAACGAGAGGGTGTATAAACATCATCACTTAATTGCTAGGGGCTGAGAGGCCCATAGTCTTTGAACACCTTTTGAACTTCTTTGTGCTCACAGGATTAGTTAGAGAATCAACAAAATTCATCAAATTTTCTACCTTAACAAGCTTCACCCTACCATCTTCGACCATATCTCTAACAAAATGATACTATACATCAATGTGGTTGGTCCTGGCATGAAATGTCGGGTTCTTGGCTAGACATATTACACTTTGACTGTCATAATAAATTGTCACTACACCATATTTAATTCTAATATATAAACAAAGTCTCTTAATTCAAATGGCTTCTTTACAAGCATGAGTAGCTTCCATATACTCTGCTTCAGTAGTGGACAAAGCAACCACAACCTGTCACTTACTCATCCAACTAATTGCACCACCGAATAATGTAAACCCATAAGCACTAGTGGATCTACTATCAATATCACTTGCCTAGTTTGAATCCACATAACCATGAATATCAAGAGAAATATCATCTTCAATCATTTTACTATGATAAAACAAGGAATAATCTAAGGTACCATGCAAATATCTAAAGAATATTTTAACTACATCCTAATGAACTCTACTAGGATTAGACATATATCTAGAAATAATTCTCACTACATAGGATACATTAAAATTCCAACTACACTCTAGTAAGGCACTTTTCTCATGTCTTCCATCTCTGATGGAGATGTTGGACAATCTGAAATAGATAACTTTGTTCCAACTGAAACATGAACACACAATGGTCTAAAATATTTCATATCAAACCTTTGTAAAATTGAATTGACATACTTACTTTGGCCAAGACATAGCTTTCTATTACTCTATCTCTTTTAATTTACATCCCAAGAATGTGTTTAGCTACACCAATATCTTTCATTTTAAATTTAGCAACAAGTTGAGATTTTAGTTATGAAATCATACCTTTACCTCTACCAATAAATATCATATCATCAACATATAATACAATAAATAGGAAACAATCACCATAAGTTTTATAATAAACACAATGATCTGATTTAGAATGCTCAAATCCCAAGCTCAACACGCATGTATCAAATTTCTTGTACCACATCCTAGGACTCTATTTTAGGCCATGCAAATATTTCTTCAATTTCCAAACCAATTTGTTGTTACCTTTCACCACATAGTGCTCTGGCTGTGTCATATAAATATCCTCCTCCAAGTCACGATGAATGAAAGTAGTTTTCACTTCCATTTTCTCAACCTCTAAATCATAAGAAATAGCAATAGAAATAAAAATATAATGGATTCCATTTTTGCAACAAGAGAAAATATCTCACCATAATCAACACCCTCAACTTGAGAGTAACCTTTTGCAACCAACCTTTATTTTTATTTCTCAATACTTCCATCTGAACCAATCTTTTTCTTAAACACCCATTTGCATCCAACGAGTTTTCATCCTTTAGGAAATGGTACAAGATCCAATGTATTATTACTTTTCAAAGCTACCATTTCTTCATCCATAACAATCTTCTAGGATTATGCATCATTCATACCCAATGCCTCTTCTACTAATCTAGTTTCATCCATGTTAGTATTCAAAGAAAAAATACATTCATTAGGTGAATACCTTTCAGATGGTTTTCTATGCCTTGTATACATATGAAAAATATGAGTTGGAGGTTCTTCCTCCTCTTCTGAAGATTCAGAGCTAGATGAGCTCTCCTCACCTTCTTGTCTATCCTTTTTATTCTACTATCATGAAATTCAATTTTAAATTTATGACCAACAATATTTAAATAAGAATCATCACCCAAGTACACCTTACTTCCATTAAATTCTTCATATTCAAAAAACCAATCTCTATTAAAGGTCATATGGAAAGATGCACCTGATTCAATTAACCATGCATCATTACCTGCACGAGTTTCCAAAGCTGCAATGAATGCATCACCATATTCCTTCTTGAACTTAGAATCAGAATCAAATTTCTTCTTTTTCTTCTTCTTTTCTTTTGTACATTCCTTATGAACATTTCCAGGCTTACCGTAGTTCCAAAAAATAACTTTGGACTTTCTAGGAGATTTAGATCTCCCCTTGGACTTGGATTTATCAAGCTTCTCATTCTTCTTGTATTTTTCCTTAGGTCTTCCATGAAAACTCAGGGCCTCCTTGGCACTGATGGATACCTTCCTCTTCATCTTTTCAGAAAGAAAAGAACCCACCTTATTTTCAGTCTTCAATATAACAAAAGTACTCCCAATAGCCATAACAAGAGAATCCCATGAATCCCGAGTAAATTAACCTTGCATCATTACTTGCATGAGTTTCCAAAGATGAAAATAATGCATCACCATCTTCCTTCTTGAACTCAAAATAAGAATCAAATTTCTTCTTTTTCTTCTTCTTTTCTTCTTTACATTCCTTACGAACATGTCCAGGCTTACCACAGTTCTAGCAAATAACTTTGGACTTTCTAGGAGATTTAGATCTATCCTTGGACTTGGATTTATCATGCTTCTCATTATTCTTGCCTTTTCCTTAGATCTTCCATGAATACTTAGGGCATCCTTGGCACTCATGGATACCTTCCTCCTCATCTCTTCAGAAATAAAAGAACCCACCACATCTTCAGTCTTCAATATAATAGAAGTACTCCCAATAGCCATAACAAGAGAATCCCATGAATTAGGCAAAGAACAAAGCAAGATCTAACATTTTTCCTCCTCATCCATTTTGACACCAACTAATGCCAACCAAGCCACCAACATATTGAATGATTCCAAGTGGTCTATAATTCATCCACTCTCTTCCATTCTCAAGGAATATATTTTTTTCCTCAAGAAAATTTTGTTCACTAAATATTTAGCTCAATACATCTCACCAAGCTTCTTCCATAGCTTTTGTGCAAAGGTCTCTTCATGGACATTGATTAAAATAGAGTTTTCCAAGAAAAATTTGATTAGACCCTTGGCTTTATGGTTCATAACATCATGGTGAGTAGCTTAAGTAGGATTTTCAGGCCTTGAAACATTCTACTCAACAACATCCCATAGATCTTGATCTATCAACAAATCCTCCATCTTTAGCTTCCCCATTTCAAAATTATTTCCAAAAAATTTATCCACCTCTATTCTCCCCAGTGAACTTTCCATCTAAAAATTCCTACAACAAGATTGCAAAGTTCCTTCTACACAAGCTCCCACTCAAATCTGGATTAGTTCAAAAACCTAACCCACAACTAAAACCAAAGGTGATCAAGATTTGATACCTCTTGTAAGGAAGCTAAGGTAGCGGAACAACTTCCTAAATTAATCTTGAGAGGAGAATAATACAAATTTTTTTACAGATCTTTAATAGTTACAAAAAATTAAGTAGAAATAAACACAAATATCTTGCATACCACAACACAATGATTTACATGGGGAAAACCCTTTCGAGAGAAAAATCCCACACTCCAAAAGCCACCTAATATATTATTTAGAAATCACAAAGAATACAATATACTTGTAGAGAAAGCTTCTCATAGGAGTATCACCAACCAAAGATCTAGAGGTAACACAACCACTATAAGACTCTCAGAATACATCATAATAGACAACCATAATACAACACCTTCATAAAATAGGGTTGCCTTCTAAGGCAAGTCAAGCCAAACAAAAATTGACCATTAGATATGAAACATAATGACGAATGATATGGATTTACAATAATAAAATATACATAAAATGTGGCTTTCGAGGGTGCTGCCCTCGAACCCCCATCAAGGCACGCTACCCCTAGACCCCCAGTCGAGGGGGATGAGCCCCCCGGACCCTCGTAGGTGGGGTACCCCCTGCAACTTCCCCACATTGATGTATCAACAATAAGTTATGTATTTGCAAGGTTGAGACATATTTTCCCAAAAATAGTGTGCCACATCTACTTTGATAGTCCATCATAGTCACAATTTGGTTCGTCACAGTCACAATCTAGTTCACCGCATCTTCTTCAATACAATGAGTTGCATCTATGACAAAATGAGCCACATTTTCCTGTTATTGGTAATTAGGGTTTTAATTCAGAGTTTGTCATTTTATGCCTTTTCCATTTGGTAGAATAGAGTTTTTTGTGTTACTAATACTTGGTTGGCAGTTTGTGGCATTTGTTGGGACAAGAGTTTAATATCAAGACTACTAATCCATGTTCTTGTAGGGTTTTATTTGGTTTTGATTATTTTTAAAATAGTAACATCTGGATTTGAGACCTAAAATGAACAAGTATCTTTTCATTGTCACATTTTCAATTTGGGATTAGAAAGAACCATTGTTTTCTTTTCTTGGTGACCTTTTTTGTGTTTGGATGTGTGTATTCTCTTCCCTTGCATTTTATATGATCTTGTGAAGTAAAAATACTTCTCAACACTCTCATTTTCACACCACACATTTGGTTTTCTAAGGTTAATGGACATTTTCTAGTATGAGAAAATACATGTGTATGCTCTCTCCTCACATCTTTATATGATCTTGGAGATCAAAATAATTGTATTTGTATCAATTTTATATAACCTTTTAGAAGGGACTACCTTTGGAGAAGTAATCACTCTAAGGGGTACAAACCAAAGCGATTTTTCCCTCAGGATGATATATAAAAGGATAAGGCCAAAGCCAAGTCCAAAATGACATTAGACTTTTCCATTTAGTGCCAATCCAAAAGGGGAAGTACTTGCATTTATGTGTGTTATTCTAATGTACCCAAGTATGGTTGGTTAAAGTCTTAAGTGGCTTGTTGGATGCTCTTAAGGAATCAAGTCCCCGAGCAGTGACTAGAAACTAATTAGTTAGAGGCTCACCCTATTGATTGAATTATGTTGGTGTCATTCTCAATGCAAAGGTGTAGGATCAAACCTTGAAGTTACTCACCATATGGCTCCCTTGAGATGAGACAAAAATCCTTGGCTTAGCATAAGCTACACATAGATTTCCAGGGAGAGGGTGATAGGGTCATTCTTCCAGTATTGGAGACCCCTACCCATGCTCTCTCATAAAGACAAGAGTGTGTACACCCATTTAAGGTGTCCCTAAATTTTAGTCAAAGGATATTCCAGGTTGTGGGCCTAATATTTTTTTCCATTGTCCATTGACCTTAGGATTATGAAGTGCTTTATGTATGAAGTGTTCTTGAATTATGATCAGACCCATGAAAATTGAGGTGAATAACACTTGAACATACACATAAAACATAAAATATAGACATTCAAAAACCAAGACTTATTTTTCAAATTGTTTTTATGTCTTAAATCGCATTTCACAAATACCCAAGACAAAAAATCAATCTAAAACATTCAAAGTAGGGTCAAGAACACCATTCACCGCATCTACAAAATAGTACACCGCAATTGCAAAACAAAGCACCATATTTTCTAAAAACAATTTACCACATTCAAAAGATAGTAGACCACATTTGACAGACAATGATACATAATTGCTTGAGATGGTGAAACACAACTGAGAGACAATGAACCGCATTTTCTAATTTTCAAATGTTTTAGGAGATTCTTGTGTAGTCTTATTTTGGATCAATTCCTAAGAGTAATCACCTCTTCATATCATTTAATTTCTCATTTCAATCAATTAATTTCACCACATTCACTTAGGTTTCCATTGCATTCTCTAGTTGCATACACCTTAAGTCAAAATCTAGGTCATTCTTAGTTACATACACTTTTGCAAACTTTAGACTAGGAGACTTATCATACCTTTGATCAGATCATTGTCTAAGATTTAGATTTCCCTTGACCTTATATTTTCATCAATAAATCTTTGTCATTTAAGTTGGACCTTCAAATTCATGAGTCTAGTTTAAGGTTCACTTTGTCAATCATCATCATTTTAGTCCTCATCCTTTTTAAGGTCTTGACAATCAGATTTGTTACTTTGGACTATCTTAGCTTGGTTAGTAACCTCTTCTTAGGTCCACAAAGGTGCTTAGTCTGAGGATCATCTTCATATCATTATTTTATTCATACCATATCCTTGATCATAACATCATAGTTGTATCATTGCATACTTTATTCTTAGTCCTACAATAGATTTTGGATCATAGTGACATTACCATATATTAATTTCATATGCTATCACTTTGTACACCTTAATCTTGGCCTTAAGTGCATTATCATTCAACATTTCTTATATCTTAAAAATCCCAAAAACATAACATAGTTGCATACTTTAGTCTTAGTCCTACAATTGCATTATCATTCTTTAGACTTCATATCCCTCTATCAATTTTCAAGTCTTATATAGTCCAAATGAGGTTACAAAGGAAAAGAAAAGAAATGGACTACACAAATGAAGATCCTTTTTTTAATCCTACTAGCAACATGAAGTTTGGGTCTTCTTCTAATGAGACACCTAAGACATGACCTTAATTTACAAATCCTTTTGAAAGATTAACAATAAAATATATCCAAAGACCTTTAGCTAAAGAAGAAATTAAGGTAGTT
The DNA here is from genome assembly GCA_007115665.2 of Sequoiadendron giganteum. Taxonomy (NCBI): domain Eukaryota; kingdom Viridiplantae; phylum Streptophyta; class Pinopsida; order Cupressales; family Cupressaceae; genus Sequoiadendron; species Sequoiadendron giganteum. The sequence goes on along the minus strand of CM021100.1, from coordinate 729,383,756 downwards.
TCTCAAGACCCTACCATAGAATGGTTTGTAGATGAGATGGTAGTACAAGACACACAACAGTTCCTAACAAGATTGCTAAAAAGTGGAGCTAAAATTCCTCATGGTTTTGATGTTAACACATTTTCCATGACACAAATAAATGAGATCACACAAAACCAAGGAGACAATGCATCTACCCCTAATCATACTATTCCATTACGGGGAACACCCCAAAACACCATAATAGTCAATGCAACACCAATATTTGGAACAAAAGGTTCACAAGCAATGAAACAACCCCCTAATAACACATTTAATCCATTTGTCTCATCATCTAATTATATGGGGACTTCATCTTCCAATACTTTTTCAATAGGTCAAAACAAGTCAAACAACAATCCACCTAAAATGTGAAAGGTTTACACTAGTGGGCCTAAGATACAATCCCCAAAGACAAATACCACACCAAATGTCAATTCGAGATTGAACACCAACACATCACAACAAGGTCCTACTACAAGTATTCCTCTACAAAACAACACACAAGGACCTTTTCAACAATATGACAACTAAAACCTGCATGGCCAAATAAGTTCAAGCCCATTGCAAACTCAATCCAATATGAACCCTCCACATTTTTTCAACCAAATTCCAACTTTCACTCCCAATATCCAAAACCAAATTCCATATTTCACTCATAAAATTCAAAACCAAAATCCATCACACATATTTGGGACCAACCTCAATTCATTCACCCCAAATATTGGATTGCAAAACTCAAACATGGGTCCCCCATATCATAATGTTATTGCTAATGCAGTGGACACATCATTGACTAAAGTCAATGTCTTGATAAATCAAATGCTTTCACCACAAATAAAACCTACTCCACACAAGAGGTATGTCCATATCCTTTTGACAAAAGCATATATATGCCACCCTTTCCTCACAATTATGTTATCCCAAATTTCACCAAATATAGAGGAAAAGGAATCCCAATTGAAAATTTGAGGGAGTTTCATATGGATTTCATAGACATTTCATTTTAACATACACACCTAATGAGATTATTCCCAAGAAGTCTCATAGGACAAGCACTTGAATGGTTTTCCCATTTACCTGCATGCATAAGAACATGGGATGAACTAGCAGACAAATTTGTGACATGTTTTGCCTACAACATTGAAAATGACATACCCATAGAATCATTGTGTCATAAAAAACAAGAATAAGGAGAGACATTCATATCATTCTTCCAAAGATGGAGAATCTTGGCTAGTAGGTGTCCTTGCGAGATACCCCAAAAATAGAAGGTTGTCATGTTCGTTGAAAACTTCCTCACAAAATTGAAATACCAACTGTAAGTCCATTGTTGTACTAAATTTTCTGACCTTGTGGACAAAGGTACTACCCTTGAAAAGACACTCATTTCCAAATGGGAAATTAATTTTTTTAACAAAAATCAAAATTCCCAAAATACCTCAAATGAAAAAAGTAAGTATTGGGCTCAAAATAAGAATGTCACGAATGATGGAGTTGTAGACGCAAAGGAAATACACAAAGTCGGTCCTACAATCATCATCAATGGACCCAATAGATCAAATAACCCACCATATGTACCTAATTAAACAACAAATGTAATCCAAAATAACCAAGGATGTGGACTGAAAAGAAACTTTCAACCAAGATGCAAATACACTCCCTTAGAGGAACCCATCGAATCCGTCATGAAATAAATTTTGTAGTCTAATGTCATACAACTTCCAAAGGTGAAAAATTATGACCCAAGGCCTTTCAAACCATCATGGTGGGATGAAAAAACCTTTTGTTAATATCACCATACCAAAGGACATGACTTCATCATGTCAACAACTCAAAAACATAATTCAGGAACTTATTGAGAATGGTGTCATAGAGGTAGATAACTAGCAAGTGAAATCCAATAGTGACCATACCATCTTTAAAAATCCTTTGCATGACCATGGGACAAGGAAAAGCTCCAATTCAGGTACAAAGACCAATGACCAAGCTAACTTCACCTATTTCACCTATGACTATACTATAAATAATATTCAAGCCTCAAATAACAATGTCAATACACTTACAATCAAGAAGCCACCAGAATGTGCAGAAAAAATGTGACGAACCAAGGTAACCTTACAAGGTGCTCCTCTTAAACAACAAAAAAGCCCAATATAATCTCTTAGACCATTTGGGGAAGACACCTGCCCAAATATCTATCCTTGAGTTACTTCGCATATCTTTCAAGCACAAAGCTATCCTAGAAAAATCTTTGCAAGAAAATTTCGTGCCTACATACCTTGATGTCAATCAATTCCAAGAAATGGTGGGATACTTAGCCAACACCCATAACACCACATTTTTTGACCAAGACTTCTCCTCACAAAATTCCAACCATAACAACCCTTTACACCTAGAATTCTATGTCAAAAAACATAAAATTAGATGAGTCCTAGTAGATGGTGGAGCAAGATTGAACATTTTCACTTTAAAACTAGTTACAACATTAGGTTTCTCTGAATCTTCTATGGACTAATCAAAGAGTATTATCGTAAAGGCTTAGGATGATACAAAATGATCTTCCAAGGGAATCATATCACTACCTATAAAATTTGGGCCCACTATATTGGATACCGGATTCCAAGTATTAGACCTGGATCTTCCCTATAATATCCTCCTTGGCTGAACATGGATTCATGCTATGAAGGCCATCCCATCCACATATCACCAATGCTTAAAATTTCCCCACAACAACACTGAAATCACAATAGCTAGTGATCTCGATCCTTTTCAATATTGTAGCAACTTAAGAGGGACACCTGGATAACAAGTGCTGATCAACTAGGGAGTTTCATCATCTGCTTCATCCCATTACGTCAATTCATGCACCTTAACCAAAGCGTCCACTTCCAAAATTCCATCTTACGATCCCAAGATCTAGGTCCAAGATAAGGGGTGTAGAGAGTACCACATGAAAACATCTTATTATGTTAGAAAAATATTGACATCTCTAAAATCCTATGGTAAGTTGTTAGCTATCAAAAAGGAGCCCAAAGTCACTATTTGAGCATCTCCTACCACAACCTTCACAAAATGGAAGGAGTTAAGAAAGTAAGCTATTATTGAAGAGGACATCACCACATGGTTATACAAGGAAGAAGAAAACTTTGAACCTAAATAGATCCCAACCGAGCAATTCGGAAAAGGCTTTGAGATCATGAAACACAAAGGTTATGATAGACACATCAAAATTGGTTTACATAAGAATAGAATGATAGAAAATTTGATACCACCTAAGTGGACAAAGAATATAGGGCTAGGGTACAAACAATTAAAAGTGGGAACTCCTGGTACTAAGGTGATTTTGAGTGAGGAGATGAGTGCTTCAAAATATATTGAGACATCCAAGGACTACCATACTGTGTCTGACTCCAATGAATGGGAGTGGGACTCTTTTACATCCAGTGACTACAACCTAGTTGTGATCTTTCATGAACTTGACCTATCTGACAGCTCGACCTAATGCAAATTTTGGATTGAGTCCTTTTGGGACCTCAATAATACTTCCATTTTCACCCTATCCACCGATTCAATGAACCTTGATAACAATAATGATGGAATGCCTCTAGTATACTCTTAATTGATAGACTAGGACCAACAAGGACCACCTACCTTAGACGTGTTAAAAAACGATGAAGCAATAGCTGAGTTTATGGGACTACGCGAAGGCATACCCTATGGGGATAAAAAAGTTGTATTTACTATAGATCTTGACAACACAACCTACTTTGGGGAGTTAGTCCCACCCTCCAGTCACAAAAGTGAAAATTATAAAACAAAAAAAACAAAGGTCTCTAGGTGAAAATCGAAAGGCACCTCTAGACCCCAAAAAAGTAAAAAGAAAGGACACATCCAAGGGTGAAAAACTTTCCAAGGTGCCCAAGGATGGAGGTTTGGACTTACTTCCCATAAGACAAGAGAAATAACCTATGCTAGTAGAGAAGTCTATGGAATTCAATACAAACACTGATAAAAATCCCAACATTTTCCACTTTACAACATCTTTGACAGAGATAGAGTAGTCAAAGTTTTGCGCCTTCTTCATAGAAAGAAAAATAAAATTTTCTTTGTCTTATGTGGACATGCTTGGTTTGGATCCCAAGTTAGTTTTGGATCACTTTACATTGTTTCTTGATGCCAAAACAGTCAAACAAAAACTAAGGAAAATGCATCCTCAAATTGCCCTACTAGTAAAGCTGAGTTAAGGAAGTTGATGTTGGCTTCATTCGACCTATTGACTATGCAGAGTGGATTTCCAATCTAGTACCAATGACAAAGCCAATAGGAGGAATCTGCATATATACTAATTTATGAGATTTAAATAAGGCATGTCCAAAAGAATACTTCACCTTGCCAAACATTGACATCATAGTAGAATCGACAGTAGGCTATGAGATTTTATCCCACATGGATGGTTTCTTGAGATACAATCAGATTAGGATAGCTCTTGAAGACCAACATAAGACAAATTTCACATGTCCTTGGGGAACATGCTTCTAGAATTTCATGTTGTTTGGATTGAAAATATTGGAGCTACATATCAGCGAGCCATGACCACCATATTTCATGATCTACCATCTTTCATGATCTGATGCACACTTATGAAAGATTATGTGGATGGATTATTAGCTAAATCACTTTTGAGGAGTGATCATCTATGAGTGTTATACAATATTTTTAAGAGATGAGAAGAATACAAGGTATGATTGAATCCAAAGAAATGTGTTTTTGGAGTAACACCAGGCAAGCTCCTAGGATACATTATCTCCTAAAGAGGTATTGAAGTCGATCCTACCAAAGTAAAGGCCATCATAGACATTCTACCACCAAAAAACATAGGCCAATTATGAACAATTAAAGGTAGACTACAATCCATCAAAAGGTTTATTACTCAACCAGAAGATAAGTGCTAACCATTCTAGAATTTGCTAAGAAAAGGAGTACCATTTATGTGGACATACCACTATAAAGAGGCCTTTCAATAGATAAAATATTATCTATTAATACCACCAGTCCTAATGCCTCCTATTGATGGAAGACATTTCATACTCTACATATCAACGACCACATTAGCACTGTGGGAATTAATAGCATAAAATGACAATGATGGAAGAGAAAGAGAAAATTATTACATCATCCACACACTTGTAGGATACGAGCTCAAATATAGTCCCACTGAATGTGCTTTCCTTACGGTAGTTTTTCCCACTCAAAAACTCAGGCATTACATGTTGAACCATCAAACAAAGCTCATATCCAAGATCGACCCCTTGAAATATCTCCTCAGTAAAGCAACCTTGACAGGTCAATTGGCCAAATGGGTAATGATACTAAGTGAATATGACATCCAGTATGTTGAGTGGAAATGAATTAAAGGACAAGTTATAGTTGACCAACTCATAGATGCACCTACAATGACAGATCATCCATTGGTATCAAACTTCCCAGATGAGTCTATCTTCACACTAGATATGCCAGTCACATGGAAGTTATATTTTGATGGATCTCACATAAGTCATGGTTCATGAGTAGGCATACTGTTTAATACACCACAAGGTAATACCATACCAAAGTCATATATAATTGATTTTTCTTACACCAACAACATAGTATAATATGAGGTACTACTCACAAGACTTCACATGACTATCAAATAGAAGATCAAAAGCCTTAAGGTATATGGTGACTCATAATTGGTTATCCAACAAGTTAATGAATACTATGACACAAAGGATGAGAAACTCACTCCTTACAAATGGATGGTTGATAGTTTTAAGCAATACTTTGATGACATCATCTTTTGGTAGGTCCCTCAAATCCAAAACAAGGTAGTTGATGCAATGGCCATAATTGGTTCCCTCTTGTTCATTCCAAATAACATGTCATAATACAAGTTCTTGGTAGAACAACTATTGATCCCCACCTTTGATATCCCCGAATCTGAGATGGTGTGTGAAATTTTTGGTCCAAATTCCCCTTGGTACAAAGATATCTATGACTACCTACATGACCAAGTTATCCCTCTAGAACTATCTTCCAATCAACACAAGACCTTCATCCATAAGACCTCTAGATATGCCATCATCAGTAACACTCTCTATCATCAAAGCCTAGAAAACACCCTCTTGAGATGTCTTGATATTGATGAAGCGCAAAAAAATGTATGAGAGGTACACGAGGGTATATGTGGAGCTCACTCCAGTGGTCCTACTCTAGCTAAGAAGATCATGTGTGTGGGATACTATTGGCCCATGATGGAACACGATGCATACCACTTTGTCAAGAAGTGTTGATAGTGTCAAGTACATGGAGACATTATATATTCACCGGCTCAAGAACTCTAGCTGATCACATCACCATGGACCTTCACCCAATGGGGACTCAACCTCATAGGTAAAATCCATCCCACTTCATCCAATGGCCATAATTTTATTAGAACAGTGATCACATATTTCACCAAATGGATTGAGGCTATTCCCATGACATACATTATTGGCAAAAAATTATCTAAATTCATCCTTAATTACATCATTTTCCAGTATGGTGTCTCGTAGTCCATCATTAATGATAATGGTTGTCCCTTTAAGAAATAGGATATCTACCAATTATGCAATAAATTCCATATCCAACATAACTTTTCCACCCCATATTATCTCCAAGGTAACGGCCAAGCTAAGGCATATAACATAACCATTATTAAAATCCTAAAGAATATGGTCAATGATGTTGTTCGTGATTAGCACCTTCAACTCAACCTCACCTTATGGGCCTATCGTACTAGCATCGACATTCCCATGGGAGCCACAATTTATTCCTTAGTCTTTTATTTTGAGGCCATCTTTCCTATCAAGGTTGAGTTACCTTCCCTAAGGGTATCTATGCATGGGTTTGTTGATGATGAAGAATATCGTGTCTCTAGACTGCATGAGTTAGAGTTGTTAGATGAGTGAAGACATAATACATTGGTCCACCTATAATATTATCAATATCATCTTCATTATAGCTACAATAAAAAGGTTTTAATCAGACACTTTGACATTGGTGATTTGGTCTTAATGGAAAATTCTAAGAATCAAGTAGAAAGGGAGAAGCCTGACAAGTTTGAGCCTAATTGGTTGGGTCCATACATTGTAACGATAGTGTATGGGTTGGAAAATTATCAAATTTCTACTCATAAAGGTGAACCATTGTTAGAACCTATCAATAGCTTCCACTTGTGCAAGTTCTATACCTAGATTTCAAAGAGCATTGTCAAAACCTTAAAATACAAAAAAATTGAAAAAATACAAAAAATTGTTACCTTGATGAAAACCTGGCAAATAGGTGTCTTGTGTGACCACAAAAAAATTTTAAAAATTAAGAAAATAGTAAAGAAAAATAACTCATTCAATAGTGAAAACCACTTTGGTGGCACTTTGGATAAGTACCAAGGCGAAAACCTAGAAAATAGGTGCCATATGTAGTCAGTCTGTGCTCCATTATCTACCATCATTCTATCTAGTTTTCCATCCTCACTCATAATAAATTCACCTCCACTCTTTCTCATGACATCCATTTTACTACTTTGTTGTCCTTCCCATAGTTTGAGAACGATTGACATTATGTGTCTTTTCGCCTCCCATTCCTATCCACAATAAGGCTTATCCAATTCCATCCCTAATAAATTGGTCCTTTACCTAACTAAGGTAAAGTACTTCTATGTCTTTAATGGATCCTAGACTTGGTATTGGAGATCACTATATCAAAAATCCAAAAAAATTCAGAAAACTTCAAAATAAAAAATAAAAATAAAAAATTTCAAAATAAAAAATAGAAAACTTCAAAATCCAAAAAAAATATAAAAAATTCAAAATCCCCCAAAAAATAAAAATATTCCAAAAATCTAAAAACATCCAAATAACTTTCAAAATCTCAAAAATAGTGTCAAGTCTTGTTAGTCCAAGTCCAATCAAACTATGTTGCCTCTACATGTATAATGTAGGCAAGGCCATCATTGATGAGCCCCTGAGGCACTACGTCAGTCCTTTAGGGTTCGTTAAATAAAATCAATCATCATTATAATGAAATTGTCCATGATTGCAATCAAGTCGAACTATGACATCTTTACACATGCTACATAGGCAAGGCCATCTTTGATGAGTCCCCAAGGCATTAGGTTGGTCCTTTAGTATTTTCCAAGTCTAAACCTATCCACAACATAATAAATCAGACACTTTGATTAGACAGAAACAATCAACCGAGTCTCAAATAAATCACGAAGCAATCAAACTACCTATCCCACTAGTACACTAGTACAAAAACAATAATAAACTACTCAAAAGTCTACTAAAAATTGCTTATAAATGACTACATTTGGTCACGTGACCACTAGTAGTTTATTCCTAGTCATATATAACATGACCAAATTGATGACTAAACCATTTTTAGTCATTTATTGGTTGTTTTGATTGATCGATTTGGTAGTATATTTAGTCTTTGATTTAGTCATTCATTATTGCGATCTGGTCACTTATTTAGTCACTTTTTTTCCACTAATATTTTTAGTGGTTGATTTAGTCATTGATTGCTATAATCTGGTCACTTATTTAGTCATTTTTTATTCACTGATATATTTAATTTGTCACTTATTTAGTTGTTAATTTAGTCATTGATTTCTGTAATCTGGTCAGTTATTTAGTCATTTTTTATTCATTGATATATTTAGTTATTGATTGTTGTTAACTGGTCACTTATTTAGTCATTTTTATTCACTAATTTCTATGCATTGGTGGTGTATTTAGTCATTAATTTTAATCATCATTTTGATAAATTTGGTAGTATATATAGTCATTTTTATCCACTGATTTCGTTGATCATATATTTAGTCATATTTATTCACATTTCACCAATTTATGTCAATTGGTAGCATATTTAGTCAATTTAATTATTAATTGATGTCAATTAGTAGTATATTTAGTCATTTTAATTGACTGATAGTTGAGGATTTAAGCATAAAACATAAAAATACACATCAATCATCAATTGCACACAATAAGATAGCCATTGAGAAGGAAAACTTGGTGAAATTTATTAATAAAATAAAGGTGTTCTAGTTACAACTTACAAATAGAGTATTACAATTTTTATTTTTAGTCACAAGACTGAAAATATGAGTTACAATATTGCAGAGAAACGATTGCAATAAACTTCTCCAAAATACTTCTTCAATGATGGAAACACATGCTCGAAGCCCTTCAATATGAGCACATACCCCTTTCATCTCTTAAAACTTCTACAATGTGGGAAAACTTCCTGGAGCAAGCTGTAACGTGTAGAATCCAAGGAGAGTGTTGATCATGTCCCATATATGAAGCTCTCTCAACCTTCAACACAGTAAAAAATAACCCAACTAGAATATTTCCTCCTTTATATGCAACGTTCCATCTGATATGAGCAACATGGTGCCGCCTTTTCCGCCATGAATGAAGCTATGCATCAATACAACCAACAAAATTAATAGTAGTCTCAATTCAAAAATAATAAAAGTGCATTGTATATTACAAATTTATAAAATAAAGTCCAAACACAACAAAAAGATAAATCAATTAAAAAATTGTAGCCTTGTCAAAAAATGCCTTAAACAGAGTGTTCAACATAGGCCTGAAATATGCATATTGAACCCTTGATTTCAGAACCTTGTTCAAAATTTAAGAAAGGTGATACGCTCAGATTATACAATGAAGTTGACATTTTATAGAATGAAGGCTATCAACACTAACTAGACTGGAACAACATTATCAACAAAAATTTCCTGGAAACCAAGCCCAAGAATGCCATTAGACTTGGAAAAAAAAAATTTCAACCCTGGTTCATGTGTTGTCTTAGTAAAGACCTGCACCATTAAAGAATCCATTTATACATAAATTCCAAATTAAGTTGATGAGAAAAGATATTTGATATCCAACTGGGAAGCCTTAACATCCAAAAATTACTAACCTGATGTTTCACAACAAGTTTCCCAACTGTGACATCATCATCCCCATTCACTTTACAAGCACCACCCATTTCAACTTTTGAAGGAACAAACACATAAGGTACTTTCTGCAATAGTAATTTTAAAACTAATGATTAATAACAAAACTTAAGGCATCCATTAAACTTGAAAGAAAATAACTACTTGAAAAAATACATAGAAGCATCACCAAATGGTTTAAAACTCATCATTAGTATAAGTCCAAAAATTTGATGTTCCTGTACAAGTTAATTAGGTTTATTCTCTTACAATTCATCAAAATTAGAAAAAAGGGTAGCAAGTCAAGGGATTTGATCATGGGAAAACTTTGTAGTTAAAAGTATTTTGTACTATGTCAAACATCATTTCATTAGTTTCAATCCCACCATTTTACTCATGTGATTACTATCCTATAAAATAAGAATCAAATTGTGTTCATTTTATTGGTTTTGATCCCTTCAATCCACCTTTGCAACATCTACATGATGTAAAGATTGCTAGTGAACGGTTGAAAGATATCAAAGGTGAATGAAGGAAAGCCTCTCACAAATTATGGAATGATTCAAGTATTGCATGGCACATGGAGTTAACCTAAAAATGTTGCAATGCCCATCTAACATCTTAAAAGGTTGCAATAATGTCAAAATTCAAAATGGTACAAGGAGAGAGAAAAAACCAATACTTTATCTTTGGCCAATAAAATCAAAGGATCAAGAATGGAAGGAGGATCTATATCAGCCACCATAACTATAAACTTTGATGTTCTAAAGTATAACTTCTTGGTTTTTGTAGCACCCTAAACTCGTTCAATATTAGAAAAAAAGAAATCGGATATTGACCCACTACCATATTGGATCTCACATGATTCTCCTTCACAAACAACAAATGATATATATTAATTGTTTATCGATTTCCTTAATATCCCCATGTAAGTAGACTAAACTAAGTGAGGTTGAGGGTTTGAATTAGAGTACCATCTTCTTGGTATGTGCTTGACTTTGATCATGACTTGTGTCTTAATGAAAATAGAAAGCTAGCTGCATTGTAAAATTATTGTTAGAAAAATAGCCACAAAATCCTCTTTAATTAAAATAATCCTTCTAGATATTTCAGTTAATTTCTAAGAGATCTAATTTCAATATCCAAACAACCATCAATCTATTTAATGTATATAATTTCCCAAAATTTAGAATTTGAATGTGATGAAACTAACCATAATTACCAAAGATTTGACACCAAAATTTAGTACAAAATGAATTGCTTGACAAAAAATGTGTTTTGATAAACCAGGTATACCCTTGATATATTGATTTAAATAACAAGGAAAGATCAAACTAGAGACAAAAAGATAACATTCATTAATTCACTTCAACAAACAATTGGAACCATAATTCGACCACTAATTATAACTTCATCTATTGATCTTCAAAACTATTTTACAATACATTTAAATTTTTTGTCCTGACTGACATGTTGAAAAGTGTCTTTTTAGTTACCCACTTTTAACATAAATAAAAAATTCTTAATTATCATTGTTTACATAAGATTACATAAAAATTTAAAAGCAATGAAAGATGAAAAGTAAAGAGAATTTATTAGATATTGAATTCCATAACACTCGCAAGATATGAAAGTCTGTTACTCATCATAAGGTACCCATGATCATTCAAATCTGGCAAGGTCCTCTCTCCATGATAGTATTTGCAAGGCTTGGTACTTCAATGCAAGGCCTATTCTTCTTAGGGAGCTAGATATGTCTAATCCCATTGGTACATCATATAATCATGAGGCCATTTGTACTCCTAGATTTTTTGTGTGTTGGCCAAGTGACTCTTCCATCTATTTTCCAATAACCCTTTGGTATCCATGATGAATTTTGAGTACCCAACATCCAATACAATTATTCCATCCAAGGTTAAATTGAGGTGGTGAATATTTATATCACCATCCTTCTGTATATTAGTGGGGCACTTGGGAACAATTTTTCTAAACTCATCTATCCAATCCTTGGAGCCTTTCATTTGATCATCATCCCTTAGTATCTTAGGCACAAACCACTTCTTTGGCATGTGAAATGAATCCATTCTTTCCTTGATATTTTGGTCTTCTACAAACATGTATTGACATTCATCTGTGACCATTTAGACCATTTTCTTAGTAGGCTTTAAAGCTGCGAGGGCCTCAACACTCCTTTGTAAAATTCTGTACAAATTCATTAATGTGTGATGTACAAGTTGCCATTTCTTGAATAAGGGGTCCAATATAGGTACATGTGCCTTTATCTGATCAACTGCTTGTGACAAGGAGACATAACATTCACACATTTTCTGATTTCTCCACAATTAGTTTAACCCTATGCTCCAAGATCTGTTCCAATACCCTAAGGGTTTCTATCTTTTCTCTTTCCTTTGCTTCTTCATTACTCTTTTTCAACTTCTCAATTTATTGTTTTAGCACATTAACTTGTTCAATAGTGATTGCATAGGTGTATCAATTTGGATGGTAGGGGGCTGGTATACTGTTAATTTTGTGCTTTCGAAAGGACCTGCTCCCTTCAACTACTATTTCAATTTCACATTTTCTATGAATAACTTATTCACTTCATCATTCAGATTAGTCTATGCTTTCTCATATTCTACCAATATAAGGTCCATAGCTTTAACTACATCCCTAGTAAAAAAATTTGAGTGCATTGTCATAGTAGCTACCTCCAATGTTGATGTGTCTTGAAGTGTCTGTAGCATGGCAGTCCATCTCTTTTTTTTTCAACATCAAGCAATCTTGGTTTTTCTGTTACTTTTTTCTTTGTCCTAAAGGCTAGGGTTTCAAGTCTTGGATTGTAACCTGTGCCACTCATTCCCTCATTTGAATTGAATTCAAAAACCAACATGGTATCTTCTTGGATTCTTACTTGATCTATTAAGAATATCTTTTTTAACTCCATCTTAGGAATAATTAGTATATTGCTTTCTAAGGCCAATTTTTTTGCTTAAAAGGGGGCTAACAATAATTTAATTAATCTTGAGTTCTTCAAGAGTCTGAGCAACAATCATGTCATTCTATGACTCCTCAGATTTGGAGCCTCTCCTCAAATTATTTTAGTTTCATCTTAAACCAAAAATCCTTAAACTCGGGAGTTTGAATAAATTCATCATCTTCAATAAATCTAAGGGAAACAATCACCCTTTCATCATCATGCACTTCTTGATCATTATTCCCATGTACATACACTCTTTCTTCTGGTTTGTGAGCATCAGTCGCAAGGTTAGGTGATGGCTGATCAACTTCATCATCTTTAAAATTCAAAAGTACATCGGCTACCTCTTCATTATCCCCTAATCCTTCACTTATTTCATATGCCACTAAGGGGGCCACTCCATGTGTCTTCTTCCTTTTAGGACTTGGTTTCTCAAGGGATGCTTCTGATTGTATTGTGGTAGTGTCTGGTAGGGGATTTATGATTACAATACCACTTGGTTTGATGGGTGGCTTGGAGGGTTTTGAAGATTGACCCTCAGGTTTCTTTTTTGGTTCAACATATAATATTTCAAATTTGTCAATTATTAGGTTCATCATTTTGATAGGATCCTTTTCTCAAACATATAATCCTTGGAATTCAATGTCCCTTTTCATCTTCTCCTCCTCAAGCCTCTTTATGATTTCCCACATCCTCTTCCTCTGAAAAACTTCAATAGGTGTAAAATAATTTCTTATTACACCTTCTTCATAATCCATTACATGGGTAATCCCAACTTTAGTGAGAAGTGTCTGATTTATAAATAAAAATGACCTTCAAGATCAAATACCCTTTCTCCTCATGAATTCAATGAATACCGCATATTCAAATAGTTTTTTAGTTCTTCAAGAGTGTCAGACCCTACAGATAGCTCCTTACATTGAATTGAGGAATGCCCCCTTTTTCTATCTTTTCATAACATCTCGCTCCATCCATAAAATTTGACACATAAATTCTAAAAATTCAATTCAAATAGAAACAAATTTAGGTAAAACATGTGGGTCTTGAGAACACCCATAGACCCTTATTACTGTTTGGTCTACTAAGAAGAACCAGTCACCAAAATTGTGAGTGTGTCCCTACTCTAGCTTCAATGCTAAAGGTCTTAATACTTGCATAATTTTATTAGGAAAAATTGGTGAAGTATGATCAAGAGCGGCCATGACCTTTACTATGAAATAATAATGAAATATTACATATTCACTATTTTTACATCTACTATCCCAAATGTAATATGAGTTTTGTATAGGCAACCTATTCCCTTCATCATCAGTCATTCCCAAACACACTATTTTAGTTCATTTGTTTCAGTTTTGGTACAATATTAAATGACACAAGAGAATGTATTTCCTAAAAGTGATGGGAGCTAAGTTCACTCTTACTTGAAAAATCCCCTCATGTAGCCCTTTCTCAATTTCAGCAGAAATGTCATACTCAATATTGACTTCAAAATTTTGCATCCTCATTGCCACCATCATGAGATAGGTTGGCATCCTCTCTTGAGCATCTATTCCAAGCACTTGGCAAAAAGAAAAATAAGTTCTTTTGAAATATACTTGGAAGTCTTCTTTGGAAAATGACTCCTATAGGTTTTTCTCAATCTCCTATAATTCTCCTAACTTCTGTCCAAGTCGATCTTAGTGATAGCTTTCTTGTTTAACATAAAACACTCTATAATTGCTTCTTTAGTTAGCACCACTAATGGTGAACCATTTGGCATTCTTATAGTCATGGTAGTCAGGTGATAATATTGTGCCAATACTTTAATAAACTCAACATCTATGATGACATTTGGGACTATCAATTTGGCCAAATCTACAGTCCAAGGATTCAAAACTAGAATATTCTAAACCCTTTTTTCATAGAAGTACCAAAATAGATCCCACCTTGAGATAGGGATAATTGGGTCTCTACATCCATGGGTTGTATCTTTAAACACCTTTTTGGATCCTTTGTCTACAAAATTAGGTAACACATCTAAAATGGATTGTTGTAGGGACCTCTTCTTTGATTTAGAAACCATGGAATCTTCCTTTTTACTTGGAAGTTGACTTATTTTGGGTGGCGTGATGAAGAATATACTCCTACTTGATTTTTTAAGTGTCTACTTGTAGAATAAAATTCAGTTCTTATACATTTTCTACATAGGGTTTTTGTGAACTTACCCAACAAAATAATAGCTGCAGAGTTTTCCTACTTGAAATCCCATTGCCTCTGGTATGCCGATCTTTGTGAATGATTGCCAAAATTTCATCGAGTCCCAAGTAATATTTCTTGCTGAGCTTGATGACCTCACTATTAATGTGAATTCATGCAAAATATTTCATAATCTGCCCATATTTCGAGTTTGAATACATGCCATTGATCTTGGGAAATTAAATGGTGTAATCATTTAATGCTTTGACAGCTTGTACCACAATACCGCTTGGTCATTTCAAGATGGCTATGGGTTAGTGCTAGTAGTATTGCCACCCCATGCATACCCCTTTGGACTCCTGTTGGACAACAATTTAATTCTAGCAGTTGAGTGATTGTTCACTGTCATACTGCTTTGTCATATCAAGACTGTTGTGAGGTAGTGGTAGTAGTACCACCACCCTGCACACACCCCTTTGGAATCTTGTGAGACAATGGGTTAATTCTAGTAGTAGAGTGATTGTTCACTGCTATACCATAGTGTCACTATTTACCCCTTGTGGGGTTGTGGTTTACTTTAGTTGTTAACATGTTCTCATTGCCACCCTACGGTATTCATCTTTGGTTGTCATGATATTGCGGTAAGAATTTTTACATTGACCTATATGTCTCGCCATCCCACACACACCTCTATTGACCATTGTAGTAGTGTAGTATTGGATTTTATTGTGAATGAAATATTTTATATATCATTTTATTGAAAAGATTGAACAACTTTCTAATTTTGCAGTCTCTCAATGTTAGTTTCTAGTGTCAGTCAGACCTAGGAGATAAATTCTTTTTTGTAATGGGGATGCTTAGTTCACCTAATGGTAAGATATCTATATGTATTATTAAATAAAAGATGCTCATTACATGTTTGCATCTAGAAAACATATAGGACATACAAGAAATTATATTCTGACTAAGCAAAATTAATTTCAAATTTTCAACCAAAGTAAGAAAAATAAGAAGAATGATTGAACCTAACATTAAATGCACTTGAAATCAGTAGTGAACATATCAAGTTTTGTATACAATGTACCAGAAAAATAATGATGATTACATTAAAAAATGTATCAGTAAAAAAATTGTGAATAAGCATACCTATACTCAAATCTTTATTAAACATTCAATAATTAATTACACCATACATATAACCAATTTTTAGGTGAAAAGATAACCTCTTAGGGTGACAAAACATCATCATAATCATCTGCGTTGCCAAAAATATTAGAATCTTGATCATTCATGTCTGCATCTACTTGATTTTCTTTCTCGTCCTCATCTATGACATGCAATGCATTCTCTCTCCCAATCTCTTCATTGGTAATCAAAATTTTTTCTTCAAACACTCCATCATCGTCTTCATCCACTTCTTCGAATGTTTCTTGTAAATTAACATATTGCCCATTAGGCATTATATCAACAACTTCCATGATTTTTCATTTTGAACAAGACTCTGTTTAAATGACATATGACTATCCTGGGCTTCTTACATCATCAATTAGAAATTATTGGTTAATTTGAAGAGGGGAAACATACGACTCATTCTTCTCTGATAAAAATTGTCTTCTATTTGCAAGTACAAATTGATACTCATCAAATTGTACTATAGATGGTCGGATTCACTTACATTTTAATAATATAGGACCATTTCACCATGGTCCACTAGAATAATTTGTTGGATGAATCCAACATAAAATTTCTTCTCAGTTTCATGAAGAAATTCAACAGTAACAACACAATCACAATTTATCTTTCCTTTGTATTTTTCTTCCACTCTTAAATGATTACCATAGGCCCACATTCCACTGAAATGCATAGACCATAAATGTGGATATTGTGAAAGCTCACTTTCCTCCGTTTTTATATCTTGACCTTCTTCTTTTGCATCCCTGACTACATTAGCAATCCATTCTTCAAATTTTTGAAAAGAATTACCTCCAATAAAATCAATATTCAACATCTGTGCCTTTGAGGTCGATATTGCATCAAGCTTAATTGACTTCTTCATCTTTTATACATAGAATATTAATGCACAAATAGTAAGATTGATAATATAAATGTGTAAATGAAATCGAGTAAATAAATTATTGTGTTAATTTTTCTTACTTGCACCACTTATTGAAAAAAGATGTGTTTTGAAGAATATAGGCATGTATCACACTTCTTTCTTGATGTGATAGCTTCAAGCGACATCCATTTCCTTCCAATACTTCACCTGCAACTGTGTCTTCCTAGTCATTGTCCCATACACACTGATCAAAATTTTTAAAATCCTTCATATATTTTGTGCAAAATCCCATGGCCTCTTGCATTGAATATCCTTTAGACATGCTGCCTTCCAGTTTTTCCCTAGTACAAACAATTTTTTTCAAAACCTTCATATATCGTTCTATAGGATACATCCATCTTGTTCTTATCAGGCCACAATTCTTTAGTTCATATTGTAGATGTATCAAAAAAAGCATAGAAATGTTAAATAATGTTGGTGGAAATTCCCGTTCCAATAGACAAAGGACTTCAACAACTTCCTCCCTCAAACTATCAAAGTTTGAAGGATCTAATACATGTAAACTCATTCTCTTTAATATTAGGCCCAACCTTATACCTGCCAATCTTGGCCCCTTTTCCAAACTTAATATATTTACCACAATAGGTAAAATATTCTCCATTATGACATGATATTCAAGGGTCTTTAGGCCTCTTAAGCCATTAATGTCAATTTGGCTTTTAATACTACTACTTACATATCTAGTGGGAAAGCGAGTCTGAGACATGAACTGTAAGAATTGTGCATGTTTTTCCTTTGTCCAAACATAAGGAGCACTAGGTTTTCTATATTTCTCATCATCATATTTTTCAACCCAAAGATTTTGACGAATCTTTAGTTGTCAAAATTCTTCACATGATGAAATAGTGTCAAAAGCACCAAAAAGAGTTTCTATAATAGCATAGGCTATTTTTTTCCCAGTATGCATAAAGTCAACAGTATGCCTAATGGCTATATCCTTAAAGTATGGAAACTTATAGAATACACATAATATTTTTACACCACTTTCATTACATGGATCATACCTACTACCATCAATCCCATAATTTTCAATAAATGACATTCTTTTTTGTCCATTCTCAACAACGTAATCACCTGTTATTAGCAATGGTGCTTCATGATTCTCTTCTTCAGCATTGAACCATGTTTTTTGTTGATGATATGGATGATCCATTTTAAGGTAAGTACGATGTCCACAATAAATAAACTTTCACAAAATTCTTGAGTGCCTCATAAAATCCTTAAAGCTACAAGCAGGACATCCATGGTATCCATGAACACTAAGACCAAACAATGTGTCATATGCAAGAAGATCATGAATCATAAACAATAAGAAATCTCTTAAAGTGAATTTCATTGAATGACCATCCCTTAAATATTGAATTGCTTCAATTCCTTTCCATAATTCCATTAGCTCATCATATAATGGCTCTAGATAAGCATCAATTGTATCTGAAGTCACACTTTTCTTTCTTGGTATAATCAATGATAGCATTAAGAAAAATAGTTTAGTTTCTAGTCATGGAGGCAAGTTATAATTTATTAAAAATGTTGGACAACTTGACCATTTATTACTTTGATTTGAGAATGGGTTCACCCCATCTAGAGCCAAACCAAAAATTAGGCCATCTATTATCAAATTCCATCCACATCATAGAATCAGACACATGTCATTATTTTCCATAAATTCTCTTATTTTAGGTATGCCATTGCATAAGTTCAACAATATCTCTGCACCTATACATTCAAAGTAATTGCAGGATTACCGAAAAGTGGTGAAGAACCTTTCTAGGAACCACAAATGACTTAAACCCTTCTCTATACCTCGCTTCATGAAATTTCAGACATTCACTCTCACTTGCAATATTCTTGCAAAATAATACACAACCATTCACATATGTGTGGATGTTTTCATACCCTAAGCCTAGCTTAGTGATTTACTTTCTACATAGACTTCGTTTTGTTGGCAATGTGGAGTCAGGTGGTAACAATGAACTTAATAATTCCAATAACTGGTCTACACTCTCATTTGTCGAACCAAAGACCACTTGCAAGTTAAGAATTTTAAGGATTGTTATCAAATGACTTAACCTGCAATTAGCTTACAAAGGCTTTGAAGCATCCTCCACCAACTTGGTCCAATCATCATTTAGACCCTCATTCAACACTCTATCAACTTCAAACCCTTCGTCTAACACTGTTGCCTCTTCATCTATGTTTGGTTCCACTTCATCTATTTTTTTTGCCTCTTCATCTCTCACACTCTTCCATTCTATCATATCTTCATAATAATTGAAATTCCAAGGGCTTATACCACTATGCCCATATCTTAGCATATGTCGATAAATCTAACTTTATTTTTCACCTTTCCACCAAGACAGTCATTACATGGACATGGATATTTTTCCATGTCACTCTCATCGACTATTCTCTCATCAAATGCATGGTATTTCAACCTTTGACATTGATCCATCTATAATGTTCTACACATAGAAACAAAAAATTGTAGACTAAGAGACAAAAACTATTTTTTTAATTGAAAAGCATTTCCATAGCAATAGAGTTATCTAGAGAGAAAATAAAATAGAGAGTTTAATTAATGAATTGTAAAAAATATATTTTTGTATTTTATATTCAAATTGTTGATTAGATTGCATTGCACATCTTTCAAACTCAAAGCATTACTTCACATTGCATAACTAATAACTAGATGCTAATAGATGACAAAATTTCAATTACAATATAGTATTTACAAAGTCAACCTAAGCAGTTATGAAATTAATTCACATTGAATAACTAATAACTAGGAGCAGCTGCCAATTTCATTTTCTTGTCATGGAATTTCATGAGACCACATTTCTTTGAGGCATTTAAAAAAAAAGTTCACTGCCTTGTCTATGCTCCCACATTTTTCATACATGTCTACCAAAGAATTTTATCAAACAGTTCACTACCTTGTTCCTATAGCTAAAAGCCTAAAACAAGTTCTTTTGAACAAGCTAAGGATGCTTGGAAAAAATCTACTATAATAGTAAGCAATAGCATGGACAAGCTGGTAGTGAACTAGTTGAAAATAATGCCTCAAAGAAATGTGGTCTCATGGTGATGGAATGACATGAAAATCCATAACAATTCTCTTGTCATGCATTCATCATGGCATTCCGTCACCATAAGACCACATTTCTTTGAGGAATTTTTTCCAAATTATTTCCTTTTCTATGCTACCACATTTTTCATACATGTCTACCAAAGCATTTTATCAAAAAGTTCACTGCCTTGCTGCTATGGCTAAAAGAATAAAATAGATGATTTCAAAAAAGCTATGGATGATTGAAAAAAATATATCAAATAATAATAGTAAGCAAAAATCTATGGTCTCATGTTTCTTTTTTTGGCACGAAAATCAACATCATTTTATTTGTATTTTTTTGTAGGTTTTAAACACATTTTTTGGCAATTTTGTTGTTTGAAATAGGGAAAAATATTTGTGGTAAGTTTTGTGCACTTTTTAATTGTAGGATTATCAAAGTTATTGAAAAATGTAGTGTTCATGAAGGAATGGAAAAGATGAGTAGAGCCTTTCAATTATACTTGTACTCTATAATGACATCAAATCATTTAGCAAACCATTTTTTCTTCACAGGGCAACATTTTCTTGTGGAACACTTGACTGAGATAGCTCTTGTTTCAACTGATCACCCTCTCATGAAATCTCATTCATTTTATAATATTGCACGATCTTACATAGTAAAGGTGATTATGACACCACTTGTCAAGGAAAGCCAGAGGCCATAGGATTTTGTGGATAGGTTCAATTGAAACTGGGAGATCTTAAGAGTTCTCTCTCAAATTTTGAAAACGTTTTGGAGGTCCACCCTGAGAATTGTGAGAGCTTAAAAGTTGTAGGCGATATATATGCTCACTCTGTAATGACATCAAATCATTTAGCAAACCATTTTTCTTCACAGGGCAACATTTTCTTGTGGAACAATTGACTGAGATAGCTCTTGTTTCAACTGATCACCTTCTCATGAAATCTCACTCATTTTATAATATTGCACGATCTTATCATAGTAAAGGTGATTATGACCACTTGTCAAGGAAATCCATAGGCCATAGGATTTTGTGGATAGGTTCAATTGAAATTGGGAGATCTTAAGAGTTCTCTCTCAAATTTTGAAAAGGTTTTGGAGGTCCACCTTGAGAATTGTGAGAGCTTAAAAGTTGTAGGCCATATATATGCTCAAGAAGGGTATGAAGAGAAGGCTTTGGAAATTTTAAGGAAGGAAACTCACATAGATTCACATGATGCCCATGCATTTATCAAGATGGGTGAGTTATTAATATTGTCAGACCCTAGTGCAGCCTTAGATTCTCTTAAGATGCCAAAGTCTCTTCTGAAGAAGAGAATAGAAGAAGTACCCATTCAATTGTTAAACAACATTGGGGTTCTTCATTTTGGGTGTGATGAACTAGAGTTGGCTCAACAAACTTTTATGGAGGCATCAAGAAATGATGTTCTGCCTCTACATAAATCTTTGTGGTCAGTTTTGTGCATTTTTTACTTGTAGGATTCTCATAGTTAGTGAAGAAGGTAGTGTTCATGAAGGAATGGAAAATATGTGTAGATCCTTTCAATTATACCCTTACTCTGCAATGGAATTGAATCATTTAGCAAACCATTTTTTCTTCACTGTAGGGAAACATTTTCTTGTGGAACAATTGACTAAGATAACTCTTGTTTCAACTGACCACCCTCTCATGAAATCTCATTCATATTATAATATTGCATGATCTTATCATAGTAAAGGTGATTATGACACCACTTCTCAAGGAAAGCCAAAGTCCACAAGATTTTTTGGATAGGTTCAATTGAAGCTAGGAGATCTTAAGAGTTCTCTCTCAAATTTTGAAAAGTTTTTGGAGGTCCACATGAGATCTATGAGAGCTTAAAATCTGTAGGCCATATATATTCTTAGCAAGGGCTGTCAGAGAAGGCTTTAGAAATTTAAGAAAGGAAACTCGCCTAGATCCACCTGATGCCCATGCATTTATCAAGATGGGTGAGTTATTAATATCGTCAGACCCCAGTGCAACCTTAGGTTCTCTTAAGATACCAAAGACTCTTCTGAAGAAGAGCATAGAAGAAGTACCCATTCAATTGTTAAACAAAATGGGGGTTCTTCATTTTGAGCGTGATGAAATAGAGTTGGATCAACAAAATTTTATGGAGGCATTAGGAAATGATGTTCCGCCTCTACATAAATCTCTATGGTCAGTTTTGTGCATTTTTTACTTGTAGGATTCTCACAGTTAGTGGAAAGGGTAGTGTTCATGAAATAATGGAAAAGATGAGTAGAGCCTTTCAATTATACCCCTACTCTGCAATGGCATTGAATCATTTAGCAAATCATTTTTTCTTCACTATAGGGCAAAATTTTCTTGTGGAACAATTTGCTGAGACAACTCTTGTTTCAACTGACCACCCTCTCATGAAATCTCATTCATATTATAATCTTGCATGATCTTATCATAGTAAAGGTGATTATGACACCACTTGTCAAGGAAATACAGAGGCCACAAGATTTTGTGGATAGGTTCATTTGAAGCTGGGAGATCATAAGAATTCTCTCTCAAATTTTGAAAAGATTTTGGAGGTTCACCCTGAGAACTGTGAGAGCTTAAAATATGTAAGCCATATATATGCTTAGCAAGGGCTAGTAGAGAAGGAATTGGAAATTTTAAGAAAGGAAACTCGCATAGATCCACCTGATGCCCATGCATTTATCAAGATGGGTGAGTTATTAATATCATCAGAACCTAGTGCAGCCTTAGATTTTATTAAGACACCAAAGTCTCTTTTGAAGAAGAGAAGAGAAGAAGTACCCATTCAATTGTTAAAAAAAATAGGGTTCCTGATTTTGATTGTGATGAACTAGAGTTGGCTTAACAAACTTTAATGGAGGCATTAGGAAACGACATTTGGGTTGAATTCATAAATAAAAGCTCGAGTGCTAATACTATAGTTTTTCTAGTGCTCTTTAAGGATATGAAATTCGTCCATTGACTAGAAGAAGGTGGTGTTTCACTTGAGTTACCATGGGATAAAGTCACAACACTATTAATCTTGCTAGGATGTTTGAACAAGTACATGATATTGAAAAAATAAATCTTTTATACAGGCTAATATTGTTCAAGTTTCTTGATTATGTGGATGCATATCTACGCCTTGCAGCCATGGCACGGGCTCAAAATGAGATCCAACTAAGCCTAGAATTGATTGGGGATGCACTTAAGGTGGATAAAAAATCATAAAATGCTTTATATATGCTTGGAAAAATGGAATTGAAAATAGATGACTGGCTTAAAGC
Source organism: Sequoiadendron giganteum (assembly GCA_007115665.2). Lineage (NCBI taxonomy): Eukaryota > Viridiplantae > Streptophyta > Pinopsida > Cupressales > Cupressaceae > Sequoiadendron > Sequoiadendron giganteum. The sequence goes on along the minus strand of CM021100.1, from coordinate 729,360,087 downwards.
AAAGAAACATTTAAAGCTACACAAAGTGAATCAGATGCAAAGAATTCTTATGTTGAAATTTCACTTGGAAATTGTAATTATTTTGAAGCTTTTCACAATGAGAGGAGGGATCCAAAGGTGGAGGCACAACATATTGAGAAGGCTAGAAAAATGTATTGTAAAGACTTGGCATAGAGACCAGGAACTGTTTATGCTACAAATGAGGTAGCCATTGTGCTAGTTGAAAGGGGTCAATTTGATATTGCAAAGGAAATTTTTACATAGGTACAAGAAGATGCAGCAAGAAACATCTTTGTTCAGATGCCTGATGTGTGGGTAAATCTAGCACATGTTTACTTTGCACAAGGACAGTTTGCACTTGCAGTGAAAATGTATCAAAATTGTTTGAGGAAATTCTAATTTTCCACTGACACCCAAATTTTATTATATTTAGCTTGAGAACATTATGAAGCAGAGTAGTGGAAAGATTGTAAAAGAATATTATTAAGAGTAGTATAACATTATTAAGAGTAGTAGTTGTAATGAGTGTTTCAAATTTGTGTTTAATGTCATGAGAGTTTCAAATTACCTCTGAATTCACTGTAGAGGGCATCCCCAAATATGATTTCACTATAGAGGGCCTCAGAAAATTCAAATTCATTGCAACAAAATCCAAATTCCTTGCCCTTGCCCACTTTTTCAAAAGTCTCCAAGTCCTCTCTGAGTCCTTATCGCCCATGCAAGTAGTTGCTAATGAAAATGCCTCATGCCAGGCTAATGAATGAAGCAAGGTTTGCAATGAATGAATGAAGCAAGGTCAAGCAAGACAAATGAATCTGCAATGAACGTGAATAATCATGTCAATACATCGCATGCATGAATACATCGTGCCAATATTTGGCCAAATTATTTTTTAATTTTTTTTCTACTTTGGATTTGATGACTAACTATTTAGTCATTTTAATTTCTGTGACTAAATAATTTTTAAGTCAACAACCAAATTAGTCATTTATTTACTCATTTATAGCCAATTTGTAAAAAAATTAGTAGAATTTAGTCATTTTTAATTTTTGTGACTAAAATTTTTAGTCACCTAGTCATTTATTTGCCAAATCCTGCTAGTGTCCAACTAGTCTTCAAACCAAACCAGTCAATTACCTAATCTGTCAAACATAAATAAATACTAGTCAATTAATGGTCTTATACAAGAGGTGGCATTGTCAAACTAGACTCGACATCTTATACGACTTCCCTCATTTCTTGAAACTAGGCTCAATCCTCTTAATTGTCTTATACAGGACGTGTCCTACCTAAAACCAGACATCATTATATATCTATTCTGTCATTTTCCTTATACAGGTGGTTGCATGATCAAAACCAAACTTGGCATCTTATACTACATGTTTCCTCTCTTGAAACTGGACATTATCAATCAATCAGTCAAATAATCAACCAATCAATCGCGTCAATCCCATCAGTAAACATTGGCAAATGATCTATATGGCTATTGACTTTGTTGGTCCACTTTGTCTTATCTTTTTATCTTTTGTTCATGTTACTAGCCACCTCGAGGATGTCCAAAGAAGGATTTAGAGGAGCAATGATGTCTCATGACCCGCTTTTTCTTTGAATGTTGTTTGTGGATTGTCATGGAAAAAATATTGGGGCAACTTTGCTCCTAGTATGAATCACGACATTCCTTGCCTGTTAAGTGTAAATTTTTCTTGCAAAAGGATAACATTGCACACCTTGGTTATGTCATATCATGGTGTTTATTGTCTATTTTCCATATTTTTAATGCATAATGATGATAGTCATGCAAGCCTAATATTTATCAAGAAAAATATCAATCCCTCTCCATTCATCTTCTTTCTGCACTGACATTTTCCTCTTGCTAATATTTCTCTTCATCAATCCTTGCATTCATCCACTATCAAATTTGCTTATCGGAATAATTTTTCAATTTTTCTTCGAAACTCTTTCAAAATTTCCTTTTTTTTTTCCGAGGGGGCATAGGTCTATCCTGCCTTCACCATGACACATTGGGGCATATTTTTGAACTAAATTTATTTGAGACAATATGATACACTACATTGTATCAAAAATGGGCAAAATGTAGACATTGAAAAATGTCCTAAGCTTGTGAACCTTATTTTCCACCATCAATTTCCCTTCTTCGCCTACATAATTGAATAATTTTAATTATTTAATTAATTCACTTTTCTCTTTTATTCTTCCTTGATTAATTAAATAAATTATATTTATTTAATTACGTCACTAATATTCCTTTCTCTCTATAACTAAATAAATTCTCATTTATCTAATTATCTATTTTCATTTTCTTGCTATAATTGAATAATTATTTTAATTATTTAATTATTCATTAGCCTTTTCTTCTATAATTAAATAAATCCAATTTATTTAATTATTCCCCACCTTTTTCCTCCATTATTAAATAATTATTTTAATTATTTAATATTTTGTCATTTTCCCTTACTTTTAAATTAAATTGTTATTTAATTTAAAAGTCAACTTATCATTTTTTTCTATAATTCAATAATTGTTTTAATTATTTAATTATTCACTTTCCCTCCCAAATTAAATAATTTTATAATTATTTAACTTACTCTAGTAACCTCTTTTTTGGTGCCAACCTCTTTATCCATGCCATTCTTATCCCTTCACATCTCAATTAATTTCCACCCTTGATAAGGTTTTATTACCTTTTAATCTCAACCGTCCATCCTTAACCAAACCCTATTTTTCCCCTAATTTTTCTCTAACCCTATTTCATTGCTTCGCAAGCAATATTCGCCATTGATTTTCATGTCATATTGACTTTTAATCTTAGCCCTTCATTCAAATTTGGTTTTCTATAAAAGACACCTATCATTGCCATTTCATTCCTAATTCAAGTACATGCTATTCAAGGAGACAAGTACAATCTTCAATATTTTCTATCACTATCAATAGGCTTATTGTTGCATACTCAAAATCTGAGGGCAAGCAAACACATAAAGAAAAATGGAGAAGGGCAATGAAGGTGAATCAACCATGGCATAGGAATATTGGTAATATTTCTTTATTATTGCTTATGTTTCTATGTTCATTTGTGCTTCATTGTTGGTTTAGGGTCTTAAGGGTTTGAGTTTTATTGATTTATGACTTTTACCTTAACTTTACCCTATTCTATAGAGGGTATCTAGTTATGTAGCTAGATGGCTGATAATATCCTCCCTATAGTGAATCTAAGGATTTTCTAGTATTTTGTAAACAATTTATCTTGTGGAAGGAGTTCACAAATTCTATGATAGATTTATTTGTCAGCTATAGATTTAAACTACGATCAATGTTGTCATTCAAAAAATAACAACATAATTATTTTAGAAATCTAACCATTGTCATGAGATAACTTTCTATTGGAAAATGTTACACAACTCATAACACTGCAATCATCAAAGAGTTTCTAGTTTCAAAACTTTACTAATGGGAGTATAAAATATTAAAAAGTGTTGTGATATGCTTGTTCTATTACTTATGGAAAAGTTGTTTAATATGTGTGTAATTATTCTATCACATGAATCAAAATTTGCTTTGAAGATTGTAATGATATCAAAGTTTCTATTTTAGAGGAACTCCTTATGAAAACTTATAACCAATAACTAAAGATTAGAAAGAAGATATTTTTATAATATAATATACAATATCCAAATTTAAAACTAAGTTTTGATAAGAAATCAAGAGAGAATAGCAAAAGAATAGATTAGAATTATTAGTATCATTCAATGCATTTAAGATAAAATAATTATAATTATAGTAACCCCCATAAATACAAGGGTATTGTATTTATCAATAATTTTGACATGCAAACGAGATGTTAGTAAAAGGAAATGTCTATCTTCAGTCATTACCTCATGCAGATCAATGGACTCTAAGTTGTGGCATGGAGATCAGAGGGTTATAACAAACCATAGGGGCCATGCATTCAATGAAGGGTGATGTGGAAGGTAGGAGGCTTCCATGTCAACGAGTTCACCTAAATTATCTCCCGCGACCTCAGTTCAGACACTAATTTTTAGAGGAGGAGGTCTCGTGAATAAGACTCCTTCCATGTACCTATCTACATGGGAGGAGTGCCACGAATTGGCCATAAATTCTACCTAGGGCTATGGAAGATCGAATCACGTCGAGCTCTTGAAATTTCAGACTAGCTGTTGCTAAGAAGAAAGGCCAATGGTTCCTTTTGTTCTAGTTGTACATGTCAAGCATTTGGGATAAATCCCATGCATTGAAGGCAAAGGGGATCATGCAATGACGTTGGGGAAAAATGTGTTGAGATGAGGTTTTTCTAGGAAGAAGAAGCTTCTACCAATGGGGACCGCTGTCCCAAGGTGCATCACATACTGAGACTGTTCTGAGATGGTGAGAGAGCCCCCACATAGAAATATGGTATCCCAAGCGTTCAAAACATTTTAGAATATGCAAGGAGGATGTTGGGAAAGGTTGTAGAATTTGGATTTACACCCGCCATATGTATTTTCTTGATAAATAAAAGAGAAAACTTTGCAAATCTCATGAGACCTGGCAGCCCTGTTTATGACGCTTCAGCTTTCGATGGCCCAAACAATCCATTTGGGTACAAATAGTGAAGGATTCTAGATTCAGCCAAGATTAGGCAAGGGATTCAAATAAAAGACCAATGAAAACTGGTTTTAGGAATCGACCAAAGACCAGAGATAAAAGGATGTCGTAGTGAGCTAGGCACTTATTTTCACTGCCTGATCTCTCAATCCTTCATCAAGTTTAGCACTATGAGGTAGGATCTCATGTCTATTCTTTCTTCAGAATAAATACACATAGTGTTTAATTGTGGCATTGGACTGTACTTTTCTAAACTCATATACATGGTTGTTAGACTATGTTAATTTAACTATGTTTAAAATATACCTTTATCGCCTTTCTAGAATGATACCATAGATGATAGAAAAATAAATTAAAAGTATGTTCAGCAAAATATGTAATATAGGATGAGTTAATAGCTTTAAATTTTGTTGGGGGCTTAGAAACATAGTGATGTGGGTAGATGAAAATATTACCAAGCATGATAGTCAGCTTGCAAATATTATATTTATTTTATTTGAAAATGTAGTTAATAGTTATTGTGATAAGAACACATTTGAAAGATTTTCAGATCAATATGAAACTTAGACTTATTAAATCAATAGGATAAGAGTATTAATTAAAATAATTGTTAAGGATTAGCTCAATATAGTGACATCAATAGATGACGAACTTAGAAATAATGATGGATAACTTGTAAATAACCATTTTGTTACTTGAAATTGAAATAGACTAAGATTTGCATTAGATGATCTCACAATTTGAATGTCAAAATTCTACATAGTTCTTTCATAGCTATTTTATTCAAGGGTAGTTATCAAATGAAAATTATTTAGGTTCATCAAATTCCATAATTCATATAGCTTAGGGATGTAACTAATCAATTGGAATTGACTTACAAAATCAATAAATTATTCTAGAATATTGCATAGGGGTTTATATTTATCTTATCCATTCAATTACTTGGAAGTTCAACATTTAATTATTTATTCATCTCTAATTTCGTAGATAATTTTTCCTTACTATCATGGTTGATTCCTTTTACATGATCTCTTCTACTTTAGACTCAATAAAAATGGTTAAGTGAATGTCGAGTTCTCATTTACATGCTAAGAAAATATGATTTAATATTTGATACATTTAACTTTCATTCCAATAATTATCATTAGGAAGTTAAATATGGTAGTATAGATTATTATAAGGTAATTATCATATGGGAAATTTTAGTTACCAAAAAATGTTAATTAGAATATAATTTGGTTTGATAGATTTAGTTATTATTCTATCGTAAAGAAAAATAACTATAACTGGACTAATCAAATAGAATTTTAGATATCCAGTCATTTCTTAAATATTTGATATTGTATAATGAAATATAAACCTTTATATTGAGACACTTGATTCGTGGAAACTATTAAGAAATATAAGTGTTTTGGTGATTATGGTTTTTTAATGTATATGTTTAATGGCATATTAGAAAGAGATAAATATATTTGTAATGTATTTCTTATGGCCTCCTATAGAGGAGCCCGGGGACCAACCACACCAAGGCTCCAGGTCATGGAGAGATGAGAGCAGAAGGTTACCCTAATCTGCCTCGACCACACAGGAATTTAATGTCAAGGATAGAGAATGAAGATCACTCTACTGACCTAAGAATTTTGATGGGGATAAACGAGTGGGTTCTTGGAACCCAAACTGTACCTCAGACAACTCTCTCCCAGAGGATGGTAGTGCAGGTTAAGGATGATAGCGTAGCGCACTAGTGTCCCACAAGGGCACTAGTGTTCGTACAACCAAAAAGTATAAAAGTACAGTAAAAGGTACAAAAATCTACTAACATATTAGAAAATGAAGTTTAAAGTACTAACTAAGATGATAGCTAATTAAATAAGAAAAATAACTGGAAAAATGATATAGAAGTGATAAGAAATGAAAGTGATGGAAATTAACTCATGAGGCGTCCACTTCACCAACAAGCTCCACATGAATGTGTACCTACACACAACTAAGATAGGAAAAATCTTGGGGTTGTATACGGGTTTTCATTAGTCAAACCCCCGCTTTGGTGTTTCCACCTCCATGTACAACCAGATAAAGAGATAGATAGAAATATGATAAAGGAAATGTTGTTGGAATGGAAATAAAACTGAATACTACAAGGGACACCAAGCTACAATTTCAAATGGGCTCTTACCAGTAGACTTGTTTGTGCTATCATTGTAGGAAAATTCTGCCTGTGAAATGACTTGTTCCCATCCTTGTCCATACTCCTTAGTTAGACACCTCAACAAGTTACCAAGTACCCTATTTATCAAGATTTATGGTGAGCTTCTCCTCTTGAAGTTTCTTCAACACAATTTCTAGGTGCTTCATATGTTCTTCTTTTGTTTTGCTAAAGATGAGGATATCATCTAAGTAGACTACCACAAAGACTCCTATAAAGTCCTTCAAGAGGAGAAGCTATCACCCTCATAAAAGTGCTAGGTGCATTTGTAAGCCCGAATGGCATTAATAACAACTCATATAACCCCTCTATGGTTTTAAAAGCTGACTTCCATTCATCTCCCTCTTTCATCTTAATCTGATAGTAGCCAATTTTCAAATCAATCTTGGAGTAGTACTTAGCACCCCCTAAACAGTCCATTAAGTCTTCTATCTTAGGAATAGGAAACCTATATCTAATGGTTATCCTATTTATGGCCCTAGAATCAGTACACATTCTCCACTTATCTCCCTTCTTAGGGCTAACACCACTACAACATCACATGGGCTTATGCTTTTCCTAATCAACCCTTGGTCCAAAATTTCTTGAACTTGCCTTGCTATCTCCTTGTTCTGCTCTGGTGTCATTTTGTATGCAGCCTTGTTAGGCAATGTTGCTCCTGGTACAAAGTCAATTTGATGACTAATTGCCCTCTTACATGGTAGTGTAGCTAGTGTGGCTTCACAAATGATATCCCTGAACTGATCCAACAGTTGCTTCACCTTTGTTGTCATAGGTAGCCGACTAGGTGACTCCTCCTCCTTTGGCTTCAACATGATTGCATAGACAACTCCTTCTTCCTCCTTCATGTCTCTTAGGAATTCCTTTCCACTCATCAAAAGTACAGTGGATTATGCCTTTTCCACTGTGCCTTCTTGGGGAAAAAACTTCATGGTTAAGCGCTTGAGCTAGAGTATATTGGAATGGGTGACCTCCTGGGAAGGCCTAGTGCCTCACCTTTGTGAGAATCACTTAGATGCAATGAGTGATAAGTGGGCCATTCAATATCATTTCAAATTTGTTGCTTTAAGCAACTTACAAATTTGCAACTTAAGACTCCTCCAACCTAAGGGATCGATCTGGTGGAACATAGCTCAGAGCGATTCCACGTGTTTCAGTGCAAAATAGGACCATTCCTAGCGTAAAAATACCTATTTGGACATGTTGGAACAATCTGCTTGGTCACACAAGTTGCAGAACAAAAGTTGCACCACTTTGCAACTTTGCACTGCTTGTATTTGATGCTTTTTCCATCAAGTGAAAATCCACCACCACTGGAAAACCACTCCGAGATAGCCAAAACCGAGAGAGGTTTTTGTAGATAGGCTCAACAAAATCCTATAAGATCAGACAAGAAGTTTCTAAGTATCATGAAATCTAAGTAATAGCATGTTGAAGTTTTCAACCATTTTGCACTTTGGACCCTTAAGGGATTGATCTGGTGGAACATAGCTCAGAGCGATTCCAAGTGTTTTGGTGCAAAAGAGGACCATTTCTAGCATAAAAATACCTATTCGGATGTGTTGGAACAGTCTGCTTGGTCACACGATTTGCAGAGTGAAAGTTGCACCACTTTGCAACTTTGCACTACTTGAATTTGACACCTTTTCCATCAACTGAAAATCTGGCGCCACGAGAAAACCACTCCAAGATAGCCAAAATCGAGAGAGGTTTTTCTAGAGGGGTCCAACGCCTTTTTGTAAGATTAGATGAGAAGTTTCTAAGTGTCATGGTATCCAAGTAATAGCATGTTGAAGTTTGCAGCTATTTTGCACTTTGGACCCTTAAGGGATCGATCCGGTGGAACATAGCTCAGAGCGATTCCACATGTTTCGGTGTGAAAGAGTACCATGCCTAGCATAAACATACCTATTTAGATATGTTGGAACAATCCACTTGGTCAGACCAGTTGTAGAGCGAAAGTTGCACCACTTTGCAACTTTGCACTGCTTGAATTTGACACCTTTTCCATCAAGTGAAAATCCATTGCCATGAGAAAACCACTCCAAAATAGACAAAACCAAGAGAGGTTTTTCTAGAGGGGCCCAACACCTTTCTATAGGATTAGACAAAAAGATTCTAAGTGCCATGGTATTCAAGTAGTATCATGCTGAAGTTTGCAGCCATTTTGCACTTTGGACCCTTAAGGGATCAATCTGGTGGAACATAGCTTAGAGAGATTCTATGTGTTTCGGTGTGAAAGAAGACCATGCCTAGCATAAATATACCTATTCGGATGTGTTAGAATAGTCTGTTTGGTCACACGAGTTGTAGAACAAAAGTTGCACCACTTTGCAACTTTGCACTACTTGAATTTGACAACTTTTCCATCAAGTGAAAATCCTCCACCAGGAAAAAACCACTCCAAGATAGACAAAACTGAGAGAGGTTTTTCAAGAGGGGCCCAATTCCTTTTTGTGGGATCAGATGAATATTTTCTAAGTGTCATGGTGTTTGAGTACTAGCATGCTGAAGTTTGTAGCCATTTTGCACTTTGGACCCTTAAGGGATCGATCCGGTGGAACATAGCTCGGAGTGATTCTACGTGTTTCGGTGCGAAAGAGGAAAATGCCTAATGTAAAAATACCTATTTGGACATGTTGGAATAGTTCGCTTGGTCACACGAGTTGTAGAGAAAAAGTTGCACTACTTTGCAACTTTGCACTGCTTGAATTTGAAACCTTTTCCATCAAGTGAAAATCCGCTGCCATGAGAAAACCACTCCAAGATAGACAAAACCGAGAGACATTTTTCTAGAGGGGCCTAATGCCTTTTTGTAGGATTAAATGAGAATATTCTAAGTGTCACGGTATCCAGGTAGTAGCATGTTGAAGTTTGCAGCCATTTTGCACTTTGGACCCTTAAGGGATCGATCCGGTGGAACACAGCGCGGAGCGATTCTACGTGTTTCGGTGTGAAAGAGGACCATGCATAGCATAGACATACCTATTCAAATGTTTTGGAATAGTCCGCTTGATCACACGAGTTGCAGAGCAAAAGTTGTACCACTTTGCAACTTTGCACTGCTTGAATTTGACATCTTTTCCATCAAGTGAAAATCTGCCGCCATGAGAAAACCACTCCAAGATTGAAAAAAATGAGAGAGGTTTTTCTAGAGGGGCCCAATGCCTTTTTGTAGGATCAGATGAGAAGTTTCTAAGTGTCATGGTGTTTGAGTACTAGCATGTTGAAGTTTGCAGCCATTTTGCACTTTGGACCCTTAAGGGATCGATCCGGTGGAACATAGCTTGGAGCAATTCTACATGTTTCGGTGCGAAAGAGGACCATGCCTAGCATAAACATACCTATTTAGATGTGTTGGAATAGTCTACTTGGTCACACAAGTTGCAGAGAAAAAGTTGCACCACTTTGCAACTTTGCACTGCTTGAATTTGACACATTTTTCATCAAGTGAAAATCTGCCACCATGAGAAAATCACTCCAAGATAGACAAAACCGAGAGAGGTTTTTCTAGAGGGGCTGAATGCCTTTCTGTAGGATTAGATGAGAGGATTCTAAGTTTCACGGTGTTCGAGTAGTAGCATGCTAAAGTTTGCAGCCATTTTGCACTTTGGACCCTTAAGGGATCGATCCGGTGGAACATAGATTAGAGCGATTCTACATGTTTCGGTGTGAAAGAGGACCATTCCTAGCATAAACATACCTATTCAGACATGTTGGAATAGTCCGCTTGGTCACACGAGTTGCAAAAAAATGTGTACAAATTGTTTACATGACCTTTATATGACCTTTTTCACATTGTTTATATTTCAAAATTAAAAGTTTACAAATTTTCCTACTCAAGGCATTTACAGAACAAGGTGCTACTACACCAAACATGAAATTCAACCTTACAATATTTGAGTATATCTCATTATGTAATTAAATCTTATTACAATGCCTCTGGCACTTCGTTCTCTTGGATCTTTTACAATGTCACTCATACATTCAAGATTCTCTTTAAATGTCTTAACCATAGGTGCTCATCATGAGGTTAACTTCAAATGAGTAACTTGAGATTCCCTCGCTAAGCTTCACATGCTCTCTTACAATGGCTTGAAATCAAAATTGAGATTTTTTAAAATCATCAAAATAAGTATGTTGCATTGCTTTTTTGGTTGAGATTTTCTTTGATGGCTCTTAAATCAGCATTTTCTGCAACGAAAGATCAATCAACCCTTAGTAGTTTACTTACAAATACGCAAAGTAGAAGAGAAAAAAAAGAGCATCCAAAATGGAAATGAAATAAAAATAGATGGAAGGCACTTACAGATGTTGCATGCAGGCATCAAAATAAGTATGTTGCATTGATTTTGTGGTTGACATTCTCTTGGATGGCTCATATATCTACATTTTTTGCAAGGGGACACCAATCACTGTAAAAGAAGATGATAGCATTGGCATTAAACAAATTAATGTGCATACAAGTATAAATTAATAAGAGCCAATGTGCATATACTTACAAATTAATCCAACAAACCATCCGGGTCTGCTCTACTCTTTATTGTGTCAAGTATTGCCTCATGGTTAGACTCACAGACCTTCCATAACGTCTTGTTCAAAGGTCTACCCCCATATTTGGTCAAATGAACATTGGATGCCATGACAAGGTTCGAGTAATGAAGAATCTTATGATGCATGTCAAATTCCTAAAATAGCCAATGTTTAACACTTGAATGTGGGTACCTTCTAAGCCATGTTCCAGTAACCACAATTGACCCTATAGGGTATTTGATGTTTTCTCCATCTATAACTGGGGCCTCCAATTTCTTTTTTGTCTCAACTGAATGACACAAGTAATATTTTGTTCCCTCTTCATTGACTTCATCTGGAATAACTGCATAAACATGCCCTGCATTGATATGTGCAAAAAATCTCTTGAAATTTGTCAACATTATGAATATAGTACAAAGTAAGATCTAACAATATGGAATTTCAACAACTAAGAAAGTAGATATATCACCTTGTTGAACTAGATCTGATATGTGGTCAAATTCGACTGATGATTTTATCTGTGTCAATTCCAATGCCATCAGAGGGTGATATGTGTGAAGTGGGCTAAGATAACTTGTGAACCATTTGTCAACCCACTCCCCTGACTCACAATCATTCTAGTCTTGCATTGTACATGAAGAACAAAAGCATGCGATCTTTCATGTATCGATACTTCATGAACCTGTATTTGAGCTAAGGAAAGAGTGTACCTCACTCGATCCTGTTAGTGTACAACAGTCTTCATATGGTGCAATGTTAGTATCATCCATCAACCAAAAAAATCTACGAACTAAAGACATACCTTCATTACCTAGACCCATCAAAACATTACACCACTCGATGATTGATTTTGCATCTATCAACTTTGCACTATCTTTATACTTTAACTCTTCTCATGCTAATGCTCTTTTCACACATGCTCCTACACCATCATGCTCCCCCTTTCCATGTCCATCCTCACAAAAGTTTCACATATGTTGAACACCTATAATGACATGCATCTTGCTCAACCAGTAGAACATGTGCGAGTTCTTGAACTGTGCTACACAGTTATTAGACCATATTATATGTTGATCGTATTCTATGCCCCTCTGAGCCAAACCACTGTAGAACATCTGGAAGCAACCTTGCACGAACTCTGGAGAATGTGTGCGATCATCACTAATGTAAAATTGGTACTCCCTCAATACCTTCCTTTGCTCATCTGTACTATCAGATGCATGAATGAATGCTATGTGCACAAATATCGAGACTTGTGTGGAGTTGTAATACTGTGACTACACCTCATGTTGTGGCTGTAGAGTGTAGTTCTCTGAAAAGTCAACCATGGATACCATGCTTCCAACTAGAAAGGTGTCCTTGCATAGCTTGAACTACGTGTCCAACCATCAGGCTCTATGGGTATGCATTGCATACTATGACAGTATATTGTCATGAAATGTGGTCATAAATTTGTACACTGGAATCTTCTCAATAACCAAATCACACCTTTTTGCTTGAGACCCATCTTTTGTAGCATATGCCACTATTTTATACTTCCTGACCTCTACTAGTTTTTTGTCCCACCTCATCTGTGCTTTCCATATGTTGACATACTGGCATACACTGGAAGCCACCACAATGCTCGCATGAACCATCCAAGCATGTTGTCCTATAGAATATTTGGCCATCCTCTATTTCACATAAGTTTTTTGATAAGAACTCTCTTGAAGATTTTGGTGGGGCTTCTATGCCACAATCCTGCAAAACATCGTTAGTATTCAAATCTAAACATATAGAATGATAAACATTGTAATGGTTAGAAAATTCAATATGTAGTCTACAACAACAAGTAGTGTGTGTGTGATTTATCTTGACATAAAATGGTTTAAGCAGTTCAAAAAATATTTGAGAAATACTAATTTGAGGATAATCATTTTTAAATTTCTGAAAAAATTGGGTTTGAGTCATATCCAAAAAATGCTTTGGATGTGGCTCACGATTCTAACTACCGATTCTCCTTCTTACCATATCCCTTTGATTCAGAGATGGTCGTGTGTTATTCTTCCAATACTCTTCAATTAGTGTTCTCAAGCCTTCGACAACTTATTTATCTTTTCATGACAATCTCCCCGAGAATGCCCATAATTCATTTGTATCATTGCCCTCAATTCTTTGCCGCCTTTGAATGGCTCTTGATAAAGTTTTTCTAATAATTCCTGTTTTTTCACTAGTCTTTCTAATTAGGCGAGCTCTCTTTGTTTGACAAATTACCAAAGTTGATGTAATGACACGTCGGGTGACATTACTATCCTTTGAGTGTGAGGTCTTACCCACACTCTTATAAGCATCCATTAGATTCTTCACAATAGTGTCTTCACTTGATGCATTTGATGTTCTCAACCCAAGAGTCTTCATGATGTTCCTATACTTTACACCCCGCATCATTTCAACAAATAGTTGACATCTTGTAGTCTCATTTAGCCTTTCAAAGAATCATTCCCAAATCTTATCAGCATATCTTCTACAAGTGCATGTTGAAATCTTACCTTCATGTGCAGCAAAATCTCATCATCAATATTAATCAAATACTTTGGTTTTCTATGCAAAATTCTTGGTGGTGTTCTCCTAGGTACATACATCTCAACATTAGGAATTTCATCAATATTTAATTGAGGTGGGCTAGATTGCATACCTTCGATTGAGGGTGGAGAAGAAGACATACCTTGAGGTTCACATGGGAATGATGGCATACCTTCTTCGTCAATTTCAAGTGATGATGTACTCTCAACTTGAGATGTGCTGGATGGTGTCCAACAATATTCACTTGCAGTAAATGGTGTCCCTCCATATTCACTTGCAGTAGATGGTGTCCTTCCATATTCACTTGTGCTAGATGGTGTCCCTCCATATTCGCTTGTGCTTAATGGTGTCCCTTCATATTCACTTGTCGTAGAGGGTGTGTCTCCAACTACGGTATCTGAATCTATCTTACGATGATGCTTTCGCATTCACGCCTTTTGTGTTGCCAATTCCTGTTCTCTTTTTGACGGTTGAGGTTCCTCTATAGTCGGGTTGTTTTCATCAATCATTTCCAATTTCTTCTTTTCACGATATGCCGCCACCCGAACTCTCTCCTTTTCTTTCAAGGTTTCATTCTCTTCATCTGTTAGTTTCCTCTTTGTCTTTTTCTTCCGCATGGCAGATAATTTTATCTGTACCATGGTAATGAGATGAATATTAGTTCCTAAAAAATGTATCCATTCAAGATAATTGAAAAATATATGTCATTGAAGGCTTCATTTAAATAATACTTACAATCATCTTGTACAAAAGTAGTATTTTATTGTTGATGGTTCTAGCCAACCGCCAAGGGAATAAGGACTATGATGTAAAGTCCCAATAGTTTTTTTGATGTGTGAGTTAATGCAAAATTAGGGTAGTCTAGAGCCTTGAAGTTTGGAGAAGCCTGAATGATGAAATTAGGCAAATTAGTCCATGTAGACTTGGCAATTTGTCCTAAAAGTGGGAAAAGGGCATTAATGATGCTCTAAGCCTGATCCAAGGGTCCTATTACATGGGAGAAAGGTATATAAGGTCATAAAAAACCTTAATTGAGCATGTGGGAAAGCTATTGTACGATTTGGAGTTTTGGAAGGGGAATTTGTGAGTTGGAAGAGTGCAAATTTCATTGAATTTTTGTTTTTGTGCCTTCATCCAGTCAAGAATGGATTGAAAGGACCTTTCTAATGCTTTAATTCTTTCAATTTTTTCACTTAATTACTGTGTGAAGCATTATATTAGCCATTTAGTTCAATTGCTTTCTATTTTGCAAGTTTTTTAGAGTTTTTGGTCTCATAGCCGGTTCAGGCCAGTTTTTGGAAATAATGATCCCCACTTGAATTCCCATGGCAAGGCTACCATGGCCACTTGGAATTAATTAGGGGACTATTTTTATAGTGTACATATGGTGTGTGGTGTCTTGGTTTGCAGGGGAGATGGTGAATTCATCAAGAACTAGGTGAGTGCAAGTGCATTTTGCCTAGTGGCTTGGAGAGGATAGCAGTAAAGAAAGTTGTTAAATGGACTGGTTTGTGCCAATCAAGAGTAAGAGAGTGTGGGCACATGTATTCTAGACATGTGTGTGCAAGGAGGAGAGTTGAGAAGGTCATTGAAGCCCTTAATTTTTTTAAAAAGGAGCCAGAACCCTAGAAACCCTTGAAAATAGGGGGTATGAGGACAGTCCTATGTACGGATGCCAAAGGGACTAAACGCCTGGTAAATCTTGAAGCCTAGGGTACCACTATAAATAATCTATAAAAATATTTGGGGGTTGTTAAGACCGTTTTTGAGAAAAGCCAAGAAAACAAGTTCTAGGAGGCTTAATTGGGCAAAAGGCTACAAGGCCTAAAATTGAGTGTCTCAAGAAAATGATGGGTACAAGGTGAAATAATCCTATGAGATGGATTAGTGAGGAGTCAAAATCAACAAGGGGATAGTGAGAATACCCTTTGTAGCCCCTTGAGTGGTTAGGACACTTTGGGTCAGTGTGGAGCCCAGGGAAGCTTAGTGGTGAATTGAGAGCAATGGTGAAGAATTTGAAATTGGTGGAGATTCTTATGAGGTGAGAGGGGTTTAGGAGGGATCCATGAGTAGGGTAGAGAGGAATACCCTAGGAAGACCAGAGAATAGGTCTTGGGAAGAGCAAGATTGCTCTTGGAAGATAAGACTCCCCATCAATTGTTGAAGGAGTGGTCTATGTAATGAACTTTTGACCTTGTGCAGGGTATTTTGAAGATGTTTGATGCTTTGGAATGGTCTGGGAAGGCCCGGGTATAGGAGTTTCTATAAACCCTCCCTCTTTGCATTGAAAAATGGGGGTTTTTTTATTGGAAGCCTAGTTGAGTAGGTAAGGTCCTAAGACCTAGAAATTATCTTGTTTTGAGACCTAATTGTCTTTTCATGAATCAAATATTTTGTGAAGGGAAATATAGTTGAATAAGTGTGTCAAGAAACATGTCGATTTCTTCCTTTGTATTACATCAGTTTGTGCAGAGGTATTGGAAGGTGTTTGGACCCTTCAGAGGAATGGGAGAGGCTTGAAGTTGTCTTAAAGGATGAATTTTGGTGAATGGTTCTGAATTTCTATAATTGACAAGTGTAAAATGGTAATTGGAAAGTGTAAATAATTGTGTATATAATTTGGTAATTTAAAATGTGCATTGACAAGCTAATGTTATAATGACAAACAAAAATGAAAGCAAGCCATAATAGAATGAAAGAAAATTTGTAAAGACTACACATACCTTAAATACCAAACTTTCAAATGGAGGAGTTCAACCCAATTATGTAGCCTTAGCTTCTTCTTTCTTCAAACTCCACAAAAATTTGACTTGTTCAAAAGATTGTTCCCTTCCACACTTCAATTGTATATCAGTTTTCAATGGAATTCAAACTTCATTTGATATTATATGTCTTTCAACATGGAAACTCTGCTATTTCATGCAAAGGTGGTAAAAAGATCATGGAAAAGGTGATGGAAAGTGAAAAATATGCTTGCACACTTCATAACATCATCAAAAAGATAGTTTTTGTCGAAGCACGTGCAAAACCAGGGGAATATGTAGACTGTGGGCCTTCAAATCACGGGTATATTGATTTTTTTACTGTTTTAGTGGACTACAAAATGCGCTCGCGTTATAATGTGCATGCATTATAACGCAAGCACGTTATGTGAAATTAGGTTTTCTTAGTGTATTTTTGATAGTATAGAGTTTCTAAGAGAGTGGGAAGGAGAGAGGGGGAGAGTGGAAGATAGAGAGGGAGGGAGAAGGGAAGAGTGGGAGAAAGAGAGAGGGAGAGAGTGGGAGATAGAGTGGGAGGGAGAGAGAGGAGAGTGGGAGATAGAGAGGGAGGGAGAGAGGGGGAGAGTGGGAGAGAGTGGGAGAAGGGGATAAGAGGAGAGTTTATGAGAGAGTGGGAGGGAGAGAGGGGGAGAGTGGAAGATGGAGAGGGAGGGAGAAGGGGAGAGTGGGAGAAAGAGAGAGGGAGAGAGTGGGAGAGAGTGGGAGAAGGGGAGAAGTGGAGAGTTTCTGAGAGAGTGGGAGGGAGAGAGGGGGAGAGTGGGAGAAACAGAGAGTGGGAGAGAGGGAGCAGAGTGGGGAGGGAGAAGGGGAGAGTGGGAGATAGAGAGGGTACTAGGTTTAAGGTTGAGACAGAGGGTATAAGAGTTGAGGGAGAGAGTGGGAGAGAGTGGGATAAGGGGAGAAGTGGAGAGTTTCTGAGAGAGTGGGAGGGAGAGAGGGGGAGAGTGGAAGATAGAGAGGGAGGGAGAAGGGGAGAGTGGGAGAAAGAGAGAGGGAGAGAGCAGGAGATAGAGTGGGAGGGAGAGAGGAGAGAGTGGGAGATAGAGTGTGAGGGAGAGAGGGGAGAGTGGGAGATAGAGGGGGAGGGAGAGAAGGTATTAGGGTTTAAGGGTTGAGGGATTAAGAGGGTATACCCTCATAATCCCTCAACCCTTAAACCCTAATCCCTCCACCCCTATACCCTCTTAATCCCTCAACCCTCAATCTTGAACCCTTAAACCCTAATCCCTTGACCCTTAAACCCTAATCCCTCAACTCCTATACCATCTTAATTCCTCAACCCTTAAACCCTAATCCCTCAACCCTTAAACCTTAATCCCTCAACCCCTATACCATCTTAATCACTCAACCCTCAATCCTCAACCCTTAAACCCTAATCCCTCAATCCCTATACCCTCTTAGTCCCTCAACCCTCAACCCTCAATTCTTAAACCCTAATCCCTCAACCCCTATACCCTCTTAATCCCTCAACCCTTAAACCCTAATCCATCAATCCCTATACCATCTTAATCCCTCAACCCTCAACCCTCAACCCTTAAACCCTAATCCCTCAACCTCTATACCTTCTTAATCCCTCAACCCTCGACCCTCAACCCTCAACCCTCAATTCCCAACCCTTAAGCCCTAATCCCTCAATCCCTATACCCTCTTAATCCCTCAACCCTCAATCATCAACCCTCAACCCTTAAACCCTAATCCCTCAACCACTATACCCTCTTAATCCCTCAGCCCCTATAACTTCTTAATCCCTCAACCCTCAACCCTCAACCCTTAAACCCTTAAACCATAATCCCTCAACCCCTATACCTTCTTAATCCCTCAACCCTCAACCCTCAACCCTTAAACCCTAATCCCTCAACCCCTATGCCCTCTTAATCCCTCAACCCTCAACTCTCAACCCTCAACCCTTAAACCCTAATCCCTCAACCCATATACCCTCTTAATCCCTCAACCCTCAAACCCTAATCCCTCAACCCTATGCCCTCTGTCCCTCAACCATTGAAGCCCTAATCCCTAGTCCTATACCCTCTTAATCCTCGACCCTCAGCCTCGGCCCAGCAAGCCCTAGTCCTCAGCCCTATGCCACTCTTGGTTGTCCAGCCCTCGGCTCTCAGCCCTCTGACCCTTCCAAGCCCTAGTCCTGAACCCTATGACCTCTTAATTTATTACGATACCAGTCCTCAGCCCTTAAACCCTAATCCTCATTACCATGCCCTCTTGATCTCAGCCTATGCCTCTTGTCTGTCTGACCTCTGACTCTCAGCCCTCAGCCCTTGAAGCCCTAATCCCCTCTGACCCTATAACCTCTTAGTTAGTCGGCCCTCGGCCCCATAAGCCCTAATCCCTCATTTTCCTATGCCCTCTTAGTTCCTCAGCCCTCAGTTTCTCAGCCTTGTAAACCCTAAATCCCTCGGCCTTCTTCATCCTCAGAGCCTCAGCCCTTGAAGCCCTAGTCCTGGAGCCCTATACCCTCCTTGATCCCTCTGACCTTTAAGCCCTAAATCCCTCAGCCCTTCGTAGTGATCCCTCGACCTTATGCCTCATGATCCATCAGCCCTCAGCCCTCAGTGGCAGGCCCTGATCCCTCAGTACCCCTATACCCTCTTAATCCCTCAGCCCTCCAAACCCTAATCCCTCAGCCCTCAGCCCTTAAACCTAATCCCATGAGTCCTACCCTCTTAATCCTTGGCCCTCCGGCTCTCAGCCCTTGACTGCCCTAATCCCTCAATCCCTATACCCTCTTAATCTCTCAACCCTCAATCCTCAACTCTTAAACACTAATCCCTCAACCCTTAAACCCTAATCCCTCAACCCCTATACCTTCTTAATCCCTCAACCCTTAAACCCTAATCCCTCAACCCCTATGCCCTCTTAATCCTTGAACCCTCAGCCATTAAAGCCTAATCCCTCAACCCCTATACCCTATTAATTCCTCAACCCTCAACCCTCAACCCCTATACCCTTTGAATCCCTCAACCCTCAACCCTTAAACCCTAATCCCTCAACTCCTATAACCTCTACTCTATAACCTATTAATCCCTCATCCCTAAACCCTAAACCCTTAAACCCTAACCCATAAACCCTCTACCCTCTACCACCAATCCTATACCCTCTACCCTTTACCCTAGTCCCCCAACCCTCAAACCCACTTAGTAAAATCTCTACCCTAATCCCTCAACCCTCTTGACCCTTAAACCCTCAACTCTTAAACCCTTAAACACTCAACCCTAAACCCTCGACCCTCAACCCTAACCCCTTAAACCCTAAACTATTAAACCCTTTACCCTCTACCATCAACCCAATACTCTCTACCCTAAATCCTAATCCCTCAAACCTTAATCTCTCAACCTCTATAACCTCTACCCTATATATTGGACCCTCAACCCTAACCCCTCGACCTTATACCTTAAACCCTCAAACTTCAACCCTCAACCCTTAATCCCTCAATCCTCAATCCTTAAACCCTAAACCCTCTACCCCTTACATTGGACCCTGAACCTAATCCTTCAACCATATACTGTCAAAACTATACCCTAAACCCTCTAACCTCAACCAAGTAAACCCTTAACCCTAATCCCTTAACCCCAAACCCTTCTACCCTATACCCTCAACCAAATACCCTCTACCATCAAACCTATTCCATGAACCCTCAAACCTTAAACCCTACTACCCTATAGGTCCTCCATCCTAATCCCTCAACCCCTATCACTTTCTCTGTATCTATACATCTTACCTCTCCCTCCTTCCCTCCCTCCCACCCTCTCTAATTGTCTCTATCTACCGTCTCCCTCTTTCTGCATACCTCTCATTCAATCAATCCCTACCACCCTCTCTCACTCCCTCTCTCTCACACTCCCTCTCACTACCTATCTCTCAAGTCTCTCCCTCTCACCCCCCTCACACTCTCAAGTCTCTCCCTCTCACACTCTCAAGTCACCCTACCTACATAACCCTCTCTTTCTCTTTGTCTCTCTCTCTCTCCCTCTCCCTCAATTCTCTCTCTCCCACCCCCCTCTCTCTCTCCCTCCCTCTATCCCTCCCACCCTACCTAGCTAAGTCCCCCTCAATCCAACCCCTTCTCTCCCACTCCCTCTCTCTTAAACTCTCACTTTGACCCCCTTTCCATCTCTCTAGACTCTCTCTAAATTCTCCCTTTGTCTAAAGACATACATAAATGCATACATACAAGCATAATAAATTTGTACATATAATCTTACATCCATACAAGCATAGATACATACATGTACATAAAAATATATCAGCATACATTAATATATTTGCATTTACCAAAAAGTAAGACATAACGCGAGCGCGTTATAACACGCTTGCATTATGGGTTAGTAGACATGTTCCCCGCACAAGCAAAAACCATGTCAAAGTGAGATATAACGCGAGCGTGTTATAACACACTCTCATTATAGCGCGCTCAAATTATATCTTGCTTTGAGAATTACCGAACTTTAAGCTTAGTATTGCCTTGGAATTCCAGCCCAAAGGTTTGGAGAGCATTCCCAATGACTAGAGACGTGTTTTTAAAAAATCCACCATATTTCTCATAATCGAGTTCGTGCTCACCGTCAAGATTGCACGTGGTTCAATATCGAAAAAATCGAGCACATGGGTAATGTTGGGTTATCTCTTAGCTATCCAACAATGTAATTTTTTTCACTTTCTAAAAATGTTAAGTCTTTCATCCATAATTTATTTTATCGGTATGTCTTTTTTTTGCCAAAAAGCAGTGTTTGGTATTTTTTTCGTTATAAATTAACCGTTCATCAATTTTTCAAATAAATTAAAGTTTTTAGAAACTAGACTCCATTCTAAAAAATTAAAAAATTATAAAAAATACAAATCAATTAGTTTCCAAAATTTGTAGGGGTAGCACGACCAAAATTCTATTTTCAGGATATGTCCACTTTGGAAATTAGTAAAAAATCAAATATTCATTAAAAAATTATCAGAAAAATCATGCATCAACTACATACTGTTAGCTAACTTCTGACCATTGCGATTTTAAAAATACTAAAAAAAATTTCACCATACGAGGGTGGTACAAGAGTTGCTATGTTATGTTTTTCTGACAAAAACAACACCAATTTGTGTATGTCCCTCGTTTGAACCCCTTAATCTCAATCATTTTCAAAATAAATTAGTAGTTTAGAAAGTAGACTCAGAGCACTTGAATCCTTCTTTTTGTTCCATCTTAAAATTTTGAGTCTAAGTATCCTCAATTTCACATCCAAGGTCAGTATTTCTTGATTTTAGAAAAAAGCTGTCCACTTAAGTCCCCTTTTTGGGAACCATCTTGGTGCACTTGCCCTGTTGGAAATCTAAAGCTAGTGGTGCAACAAGTAGTTTGAGGTTGCAAGAGTGTAGAAGCTCACAAATTGATAAAGAGATCAAGAATGTAAAGAAGATGGATTGAATGAGAAAGATAGCCATTTGAAGGCCAATTAGTAGGGAAAGAGTTGTTCAAAGGTTGGCAGGAAGGTGTAGAGGCATTACGTTTCATTACCAATGGAGAATGTAATGCCTCTATAGATTGGAAAGGTAGGAATCCTATCAGGATGATAGCACACCACACATACATCTACACATTGTGCACACATCCCCAACAAAAATTCTCCCATCGACACTAAAAACAAGCACCAAGTGGATGGGGTGTAGAATGAGGAATGGAATTACTTGGTCAGATTTTTTTTTTCTAAGGTTGAAACAAAGTACACCAAAGGCCCATAGGCCAACGATGGAAAAATTTCATAGAATGCAAGTGATTCAAAGGTCCTCAGACCTACAAATAAGGCATCTCCAGGTACTCTCTCCTGACAAAAGCCTAGTGTGAGGGGACTTTGTAGAGTCAGATTAAAAAGAAGCTTCACAGACACACCTACAAAGAAACATGTTAGAAAACAAAAGGAAGCCACATAGGTAATCAAATAGAAAGATAATCATGCATGCAATCAAAAATTGAAGGAAGAGCTTTCAAAGGGGTCCCTCGGGAACCCTTCAAAAGAAAAGGGGTCTGCTCAAGGGATACTTTGTTTGAAAGAGAGAGAGTATTTTTTGTAAATCAATTCAACATCAAGGAATCCTTTTGAAAGATGTTCACTTCATCAAGGAATTCAAAAGGAAGAAGGCTCCCTCACAAGGGGAAGGTAAAAAAAATTCCTACAGGAGAAGGTGCTCCCTCCTTAGATGAGTGTTTTTTAAATTCTTTCTTTATGAACCCATGATGAGGGAACAATATTTCGCTAGGGGTCCTTGCTAAGGAATGCATTTTTTGAAAACAAAATTGAAGAGACTTTCAAGAATTTTTTTGATGGCCACCAAATGCATTTTCTAAAAATCAGTGATATGAAAGCCCCCCTTAAGATGGTGCGTGTTGAATGTAGAGGCAAGTGACATTCTAAGGAGAGAAAAGAAAGAATGAAAAAGTGATGTTGTGGCCCATGGAACAAAATGAGATGTAACTGTGGTAATATTGTCACACACATGAGGGATAACACATGAGCACCACAACATCTTGAAACAAGCACGAAATATAAGTGCAAAGAAAGAATAGACAATAACATCATGAACAATGGATAGGGGTGGTATGATATTTTGGGGTAAGAGTTGCTTATAAATATATATAAATAGATATAATAATATATAAATTATGAACTGTCATAAGCCCCCTACTATATTTGACCATATGAAGAATGCACCTGAAGACAAAATAAAAAATAAAAAATTGGGTTAACATGGAAGGAAAGCCTAAATGCCCCCAACACTTTGCATCATCCCAAACTATAAAAAATCAATACACAATAGAGGAAGAATGATGTAACAAATAGAGGAATTTTTGTGACACATAAACACTCCTCTATCCAAGAACCTATAAGGGTGACAAGGGTCATCTAGGAACATCTAACACAAGCATAGGGGAACATAAAAACACACAAAATCTACTCTAGAGAAAAAAAAGAGGGACCCCCTAGTCCTCATCAACCAAGAGGCCATCATTATCCCAATCTAGATAATTGTACGAGGAGGGTGACCAAGCCTACAAGGGAAAAATATCAAGGGGGAACCCTCCGACCCCTTTGCAACAAGAACCAAGGAAGAAGGCCCCTTAAGATCTTCTTCGATTAGTTCTTGTGGGGTGAAAGTCAATGACTTTGCAAAGACCGTTGATAGGGCAAGAACTCATCGACAGAGTTGAACATGCACTTCACAGGAGTGCCATATGTCAACCCAATGGGTGAGGGAGGTGACGCCCAAGGTCCACTGCTAGGCTCATCAAATGGCTTGGGAGTAGTGACAAACTCCGAGGATGTCGGGGCTTCCTTTGTCACCAACGTAGAACCACCATTTGAAGAAGGTGAAACCTTATTCCAAAATCCATTTCAAGTGAGGTCATCCTCCTTTTTTCACTTCATCGGGAGATGTGAGATCCCCATGGACAAAGCAGAGGGCATAGAGGAGGAGAAAACCATGACAAACACCATTGAAGTGTTTGACATGTCCATGAGTTTTGAAAATGGTAGGATGTTTGGAAGGGACATGAAAAGGGACGGCTCAATTGAAGGAGAAATAAGCACTTGAACCCTCTTCGGGTGAGGATTATTTATGCTCACGACGGGAGCCAAAAGTAGGATTGACGAAGGAATTGAAGTAGAGGGGATGAGAGAGGATGAAACAATAGAAGGTGCCAGAGTAGGAACTATCAAAATCTCTTCCATCTTCTATAGGGTGGTTTTCTCAATGATGGAGCCTTTATCCGATGCTTGCGTTCATGCATAAGGAAGTTTCTGCAACTCTAGGAGCTAGAGGCTAGAAGCTAAGATGGGATGGAAGACTCCTATTTGACCATCAGAGTATCCATCATGACCATTTTCAATGGAGGGAGGGACTCCTAGATGGGAACAAGAGGGAGATTTTGAGAGGATGATAGAGCAATAGTAGGGGAATCTAGCTCTAACGCCTTAGAAACGAGCCTCTTCCCATTTACCACCTTATAGATAGGAGGTTGTGGAGGCTACGAACACTGAGACATAGAGGACCCCCCATGGGGACCCTTCCCCTTACCATAAAAAGTAGGCTGAGGTCCCGTGGGAAAGATAGGAAGGTCACATACCTAAAACTTCACCTTTCGGCAAGTGGGCACCATCAGAATCCTTATGTGAAAGCTAGGAGTAGTAACTGAAAGCTCTTATTTAGGGAGGGAGGTAGAGGCAGTGCCCTGAGCATGGGTGGCTTCTCCTTTCCCTTTTGAGAGGAAGAGGTTGCTTGCTGCTACGCTATTGGGTGAGTAACTTTCAGCTATCCTTGGCCCCAAATTTTGTAGTTTACATAATTTCAGTAAAGTAGGTCCATCCTAGGAGGGAGCTGACTAATCGGGGTGGGCCAAAAATGATCCAAAGAATAACCCCCATGGGATACCAATGGCTGATATCTAGTATCATGCACAACATGCATGACACCTTCATGAGAGAACTTTAGCCACTTATGAATTTAATGGAAGTGATTATATTCATGGAAGCTAGCCATGGGATGCCCAACTTCACCATGAACATATCAGATTCTAGAATGACATCAAAATTTGTATCCATAGCCCTAGGTCCTACTAGGATGGAAAGAGTTATAGAACCATATGACATAAGAGAGAGACCATTGTGCATACGTATAATAGATTTTGTTTTCTCATATTCCTTCCTCTATAATGAATTTAGCCACAACGTCTCCTCCATAATAACATTCACTTGACTTGTGGGGTCAACTAGGACTCCATTCACAATGTTTCCATTGAGAGGAGCAAGAATGTATAGGGGAGAGGGCTTGTTATTCAAAGGAAAGTCCTAAGTGGTGAAAATAATATCTGACGAGCCAGTCATAGGCTACAGGGGAGGAGCAGGAGTAAACAAAACCACATTTACGTATGTTGAGGCTTTAGGAGAGGCATTGATAGGGTCAATAATAAAGTTCACAGAGTGAGACAAAAACGGGCCCGTATAAATCTACAACTCGCTATTTTATTTCACCACTAACTTATTTATGTTTTTCTTCTTACCATCGAGATAGATGGTACCATCATCGATGGGGTCTTGTATCTCAAGATGCAAGTGCATGCAATGTTCACTATCATGCCTGTTAGCATGATGGTACTAGAAAAAATCATTTCCATTTTACCGAATCAAGATAAGGCTCCTTCAAAGGTCAAGGATTTTCTAATGTTATAATCTTATCCTTCAATAACTTTTGCAAAATAGAAGAATACAATTCAGACAATTTTGTAAACTTTTTGTTGGACCTAAGGCCCGGATGATTAGATGTGGCAACTACATTTGCAACAAAATTTATTTTTTCCTGAAATGGACACTATATATTTTCCTTTGGAACGAGAGCGTGAGGAGGATCCCCTGAACTGAACCACCATTTTCTGGCACTCCCAGAACACAACACACAAGTGTGCAAAAGAGGGGTATTTCATTAAGGTAATTTTCTCCTTCCAAGTTCACTATAGGTTACCTATGAATACCTTCTGTACATCTGAGTTAGGCAATGGATATGAGATTTATGAAAAGAGCACTTGGTATTGTGCAATGAAGTCATTTATCTTCTCGTGTTCTACTTTCTTATATCGGACAAGATCTGAGAAATTCATCTTCAGAATGATGTTAGCATGGAATTGATGGAGAAACTTATTGATGAGCTGATCAAATGATAATATATAATTTTCAGGCAAGGAACAATACAACTCGAGTGTTGTATCCTTGAGAGATGAGAAAAATGATTCACCATTAGGGTGTCATGGTGAAATAAATCTTTGCACATGTGGTGTTGAAAGTTGATACATGTGTCTGTAGATCCCCTTTACCACCATACTTTTCAAACTTAGGAATCTCCATTCCTTGCGGGAAGGGAGTGCTCAAAATTCTCACTGAAAATGTGCTATGTTGGATAAGGGCTAAAAGATAGTCTGCGAGGAGGCTTGAGATAGGTTCGCTAGCTAGCTTTGCATTTTTACCATGTTCTGAAGAAGAGAATTTGGAATAGGGTTTGAAGATGACAAAGGTCCAATAGAACCTCCCCCAGAACTGCCACCACTAGAACTACCTTCAGGGCCATCATCATGACCACTGCTAGAGCCACCATCATAACCACCAGCATGGCCTCCACTAGATCCACTACCACTACTGAAGCCACCGTGATGGCCTTTACTAGATCCACCACCTGCCACCACCATTTCCAATGTTGCCACACTCATCCCATCGGAACCTCCACCACTAGGGGAAGTAGGAGGCGTGGAATTAAAACCAAGGGGTATCCTACTCACCTTGATAGTGTGGGGCTTCTTAGGCAAAGAGGAGACACTAATTGAGGGGTCTATTTTGTCCATGCATATAGACGTGGTAGGCATCGAGACACCTAGTTGTGTCTCATAGGAATTGAGCACCTCTCCTCAGGTGGTACTCAATCTAGGATTATACGAAGGGATGTATGCTTTGGTTAGATTGATGAGGCTACATAAGAACTCCATGCCTATCTGATCCTTACCTAACATGTATCTTACCTTGCTAATAAACCTAGCAGCTCTTGTCATGTTCGGTGCTTTCTCTAAACGATTCATGAGATCTAACAATCCCATGTCTAATGCCAAAATGTTTTCTGCAAGAATATATACACCATCATCTTTTTCCATGGATGAAGTCATAGGGGATGCTAGAGGAGTGGGTGTACGAGTGGTCATATCAATGAAACCCATCTCATTCATAAATCCTGTGGTAAAACCTATAGTAAAACCAGAAATGACCATCTTTTCCATTTGTAGGTTCTCCACACTCCTTCTAACCACGTACACAGATGTTGTAGATTGGGTTGTGATGCTGATAAAACCTCGTAACACCCAAGTTTATGACAGTCACCAAGTGCAAGGGAAGAAGCATCAACACAAAGAAACAGATAGATGTTGTTCACATTGGGTTCACAAAAATGTAGAGGGAGACCAACCACACTAGTGCTCCAGGTCATGGAGAGATGAGAGTGTAAGACTACCCTAATCTACCCTGACTGTGTAGGTGTTTAATGTTAAGGATAGAGAATGAAGAGCACTCTCAAGTGCTTCTTTCACTCTACTGACTCAAGAGTTTTGATGGGGCTAAATGAGTAGGTTAATGGAACCAAAATTGTACCTCAGACAACTCTCTTCCCAAGGATGGCAATGTAGGTTAGGGACAACAATGCAAAATGTTGGTGTCTCACAAGGGAGTTGGCGTCTGTATGGCTAGAAAGTAAAAAAGTATTGTAAAAGGTACAAAAACCTACTAACGGCTTAAAACAAAAAGTTTAATGTACTAACTGAGATGATAGCTAACATAATAAGCAAAATACCTAGAAAAATGATATAGAAGTGACAAGAAATGAAAGTGATGGAGATTAACTCATGAGGAGTCCAGTTCACCAGAAAGCTCCACATGAATGTGTACCTACACACAACCAAGAGAAGAAAAATGTTGGGGCTGTATAGGGGTTTTCCATAGTCAAACCCTCGCTTTGGTGTTTTAACCTCCACGAACAGCCAGATAAAGAGATAGATAGAAATATGATAAAAGAAATGATGTTGGAATGGAAATGAAACCGAATAATACAAGGGACACCAAGCTGCTCAAATAAAAAAAAAAATTAAACAAAATAATTATCACCCTCGACAAAAGGCACTCAAGGCCGATGAGAGAGGAATACAAGCCCACAACAATGGTAGAGTCGATGTAGTCACAACAATGTTGAAAGCAGTGTCACTAGACACTAAGCTGCAACTTCTGTGGTAGATGCATAAGATGTTGTGATTGTTGGAAACATGAAGCTAGTGGTGCAACAAGTAAGGTTGAAAGAGTGTAGAAGCTCAAGAATTGCTGAAGAGATCAAGAATATAAAGAAGATGGATTGAATGAGAAAGATAGCGATTTGAAGGTCAATTAGGAGGGAAACAACCATTCAAAGGTTGGTAGGAAGGTGAAAGGGAATTATGTTTTATCATCAATGGAGAATGTAATGCCTCTATAGATTCTAGAGGTAGGAATCCTATCAGGATGGTAGCACATCCCACAGACATTTGCACGCCACACATGCATCCCCAATAGAAATTCCCCCATCGACACTAAAACCAAGCGCCAAGTGGATGGGGTGTGGAATGAGGACATGTAATTACTTGGTTGGATTTTATTTTTCTAAGGTGGAGGATTTAAAAGGGGAATTTATAAGAGGGGTATGAATTTGCTCCTATACACCTCTATATGAAGATATTTCATTATTTTGGGTATTAAGTTCTATTCATCCACTTTGTAACATTCATGAAAGGCTTTTGTCAAAATTATTATAGAATGAGTAAGAGTTGTCATTAGGTAAATTTTGAGGATTGATCTACCATCTTTATGAGATATCTCATCAAGTCATAGATATGAGTTGGATCTTCTATTTATACTATTTATTCTATTTTAACTTTAAGTCATTTTATTTAATTTCTCAATTATGGGAAACATGGATAAATCTTGCTACAATAATGAAAATGAATGAATATTGTTATTGATAGAACACTACATTGTTAAGTGATACAATATTTTCTAATTATGAATGATACTCATTGTAGGGTCTTACTGTTGGTTCATGTCCTTTATTTCAAACTACAATTCCTCTACACGTCACATAGGGAAGGCCATCAAAGATGAGCCCCCGAGGAATAGGTTTGGCCCCTTAGGTTCCCCAGTACTTGCTTGAAAGTAAACTTATGTGAATTGGTCTTGTGTTGTGATTGAAAATAAGGGGTTTGTGTCTTGTCCTTAGCTAAGTTTGTGTTGGGAAGTTTTGGGCATTACACCATTGGATGGTTTGCTGATGGAAGATGTCCTATCTCCTCTAACCTTATTTGTGAAAGACCTTGAATAACTCAATACCCTTCAATATTTGATCATATTCAACTTAACCTGATTCATAAACTAGAAGGTTTTTGGGTGACTAAATTCTTTAGTGTCTTGAAAATGGGTAAACCATTTTCCCAGCCAAGTCACCATTTGTTATGCCTTGCATAACCTCCCCATCTTTTTCCTTGGTCAAAATGGGTCCCCCTCTTTTTTTTTCTGACCTTGGTTATTTTTCAAAAAAGTTTGGAGTTATTATTTCTTCCAACACTTTGTTTTTATTTCTTTTGTTTTATCACAACAAAAACTGAAACAAAATTTGGATTTGAAACTTGTTTTGAGTTTCATTCCCTTACTTTGTTCCGATTTTGATCCCACTCGTTTATTTGTTGGTCTCTTCGGTCTGTCTTGTTTTCCTTTCATGGAACCGAAACTGGAATGAATATTAAGTTCAGAATTTATACAAATTTCCAATCTTTGTTTTCATCCCGCCTCTACCTCCACCTTTTTGGTTTGTTTGTTTGGACTTGGGATTGATACTGTTTACCTTGTCTCGATCTCGATGTCTTCTTTTTAGTTCTTTCTTTCCTTTTCTTTGTCATTGGTAGAACCGGAACTCGAATCAGAATTGAAATCTAGACTTGGACAAAGTTTTCAAACCTGGTTCTCATTCCACTTCTGCTCCCACCTTTCTTGTTGTTGTTTGACTTTACAGCGGTCACACAATAGTTTTGTGCCTATTCCCGCCACGATTCTATGTCTGACTTGCCGCATTAATGGCATTAATTACAGGTACCTCACACACATGAAATTGAATTTTAACCTTAATTAAGGTTAACTCACTGGTTATTAATAATGTTTAACAAGTAATATTGAACCAGAGTTGAGATAGAGAATTTGGGAGCATGATTCAATCAAAGGTCAAGAATTTTGTGAAAGGATTCGCATCAAGAGCCAAAATGTTGGATTGCATTTCGAGGTAGGGTTTTTGTTCTTTGTTTTCTTTGTTTCGTTCATTGTGTTTTTTTGGTTTTTTATTCTTCGTAAGGTTTGTGACTCTTTTCATTTGAATCCTTGCTTGTTTCCTTTGCTTTTCTTTTGCT
The DNA here is from genome assembly GCA_007115665.2 of Sequoiadendron giganteum. Lineage (NCBI taxonomy): Eukaryota > Viridiplantae > Streptophyta > Pinopsida > Cupressales > Cupressaceae > Sequoiadendron > Sequoiadendron giganteum. Next base: position 729,329,384 of record CM021100.1, on the reverse strand, counting down.
TGTCTTCGATTCTTTCTCTATTTTTGTTTTATTTACTATTTGTCATTTGTTTTTGCTTTGCAACAGTTGTTTTTGCATTTTCTTCATGCCTGTACCATTGTGCCCTAGGTTTTTGGGGTTTCGATCATCTGCTAAGTGGTTTTATGATGTTCTTCAATCCATTAATTTACCTGCCAATCCTTTTTGCATGTCGACTCATTGATTTTGAGTAGGGTTAAATTATTCTCTAATTGCTTAAGTTGAAGGTTTTAATAAACTAGGGTTTTGTGCATCCCTGTTAGTTTTAAAATTGTGCACTACTTGTTTTTTTTTCCCTCAATTGTATGGGGGATAGATTAGTACTGCTATTTTAAGCCTCCTTGGCTTGTCAGGTGACCTCATTTTTGGGCCATAATTTCATTTGTTCTAATGCTGAAATTTCTAATGACATCATGTTTATCTTAACCAGAGTAGGATCCATGATTAATTCTATTCTTGAACCTTTGTTTGCAATGGATGTTAGATCCATCTCCTATCCCGCTTTCAATGAATTATAAACTATCAAAATATCTTTCACTCTGTCGGAAGTAGAAGTGGACCAGTATATATATTTGAAACTTCTTCATTGTACCAAGTCTGATTTCCATTCCAATCCCGGTCCCGATTACTATTCTGACTCTGTCTCCGATCCCGTTATATGGTTTGTATCAAGTCTGATTTTCATTTTGATCCTGCCCCCAACAATCTTTTAGAATCTTTCTAGGGATGTCTTCTGCTTGGTCCTACCTCCGATGAGTATGAAATTTTGACTAAGTGTGAACTAGGTATATGAAAGGTGAGATCTTTGACCTAGTTTTCCATACTTCTTATGGATCTAATAGTGGGTTTTGTTGTAGAAATTAAAAGATGTCAAGAGCATCGAGTGAGGCTTCTCAAAGGAGTCAACCTGCAGAGACTTCAAAACTAGGAGGAAAGCCTAAAAAGGTTAAGCCAGAAAAACTCCCTTATACCTTAAGGTATAAGCATCAGGGTCCTACCATCACTACTAGTAAAGTGGATTCTGATTGGGCAGATATAACTGATACCAATCTGGTTCCATTCCATTGTGAGGAGTTGTACTTGGAAACATTTGCTGAAGAAGTAACAGAGAGGACCCAAAGGATTGTTGAATCTGGCTTGGCTCATGTTACTATATTTTCTCTATCAATCCAATGTCCTAAATTAATAATGATAGTAGCTGGAGCCTATAATCCTACTACTAGGCAGTGTGTGGATTCATAGGGCAATGTCATCATTCATTTAACTCCATAATTTTTTTAGTTCATGTTCAATGTGCCCACGCCAAAAAATCCTAGGAAAATCAATGAGGAAAAAACCTTGAAAATATATAATAATCATAAGGAGGCCAACAAAAATCATTTGAACAAGAAATGGATGAGAGCTGAGAAAAAGTCTTTAGTTAAGCTTCCAGATCAGCCTAAAAGGGAAAAATTCTACAAGGAGATTGGGGACATTATAATGATGCTATCCAGAGTGTTTGCGAAAAGGGATTCTCTTCACTTTAAAGAATGGATGTTTCCATTCATTCACACAATCCTAGATGGAAGGCAATAATTTGATTAGCCCATGATTGTGTCTGAAAGCATATACAACCAAATGATTAGAGTGAGAGAAACCAAGAGTTTCTTCATGACCTCTTATGTGATTTATGTAGCAGTAAGAAGAGGCATATTTCTAGGTTTAAACAGAGTGGGCATTTTGGGAGAGGCTGATGGATGGAATAAGGTGTGGAATCATTATGATCAACTCACCATGTAGACTTCTGAACTACATTATAGAAGGGTTAATGATGCATTTTTATATGTCATTATTAACCAGCTTACAGGAGATGTAGGATATAGATTTAGCCAAGAGGCCATGGAATTCATCATAGATTTGGGATATTGGTTTATCCAATACCCCAAGTTTACTTATTTTAGACTGGTCGGATTTGATGGTCACCCTCACCTACTCCCTAGATGCTGCAACAATAGGATTGTTTTAATGGAGTTCATTTATCAAGCTTTGGGGGTTAATTCTAAATTTGGTATAAAGCATAAGCCCGGTTGTCATAAGTTCCCCATGAATTTGGGTGAATATAGTTGTCTAAACCTTGTGGGAGCCAAGGTAGTTTGCAATGAATTGATGCCCCTGAAGTTGGGCTTGTACACTACTAGGAAGCACTTTAATCCAAAGAAGAAGATGAATTCTTTGTTTGCTTCTATTTTTGATAAACACTTCAATCTATTGGAGGACTTTTGGAGTGTTATTTAGAATGAGTATGACTTGAGGAAAATAAATTATGAAAGGTCACCAATCCAAATCATGGTGGAGTATGGAGTCAAGGTGGACATTCTTGAAATATTATCAAATGATGGGGTGGTTTTGGATCCCCTATATGAGGCACAAAATATAGGTACCAAGAACTTGGATCATGTAGATTGGGGTGCAAAGGAGACCATAGATATTAAACAGATAGCAAGGCCGTTGTTGGATAAAATCATCCAATGGGTTGTAATAAGAACCAAGGAACCTGGGGGTAAAACTTCCAATAAAAGGAAAGTTGTAGGTACCACTCAAGGGTACAAGAGGACCAAAATAAGAATGCCTCCTAAGGAGCCCTTGGAATTATTCCCTCCTAATATAGAGGAATTTGAACTTTAAGTTTCGACTCAAGATCCACCTGAAGCACATGAAGAAGAAGTCCCAACAGGACCTACAACCTCAACATCAGTTGTAGGTGAGTCTTCTACTCAAACCCCTCCTATAGAGCAACCAAGTGGAGAAATTCCTAGGGGAACTCTCCATAAGGAAGATGAAAATTTGAAGCGAAAGGGTCTTGAGGTTGAAATCCATGATGTAGAGATAGACTTTGAGGATACTCTGTCAGATAAGGAGACACTAGAGGAGATGCCTCTTGATGAAATTGAGGATCTAGGAATTGAGCATGTTTTGATAGAGGAGGACCAATGGGAGTTGTTTCAAGAAGCTAAGAGGGAATCATATGAAAAGTCACAAGATGATGCATTGCTCAAAGAACAAGAGTCAGATGCCAAAGCACAAGCTAAAGCATTTGCAAAACAACAAGAAATGGAAGAAAAATCCCAATCCGATGCATTACTCCAGCAACAACAATTAGAGGCCAAACAAAAAGCTAATGAGTTGGCCAAGCAATAACAACAAAAGGAGCAGGAGTTCATAATAAAGGAGGATAATGACAAGTTAGAAATGCTGCAAAAGATCCATGATCTTGAAGAAGAGAAGGCTAGAAAAAGAAGAGAAAAGGAAGCCCTTAAGGCTAAATTTAAGATCATTTAAGAATCATATAAAAAAAGGGAAGAAGAAGAATTCTTAGAAAAGGAAAAGGATGTTAAAGAAATTGATAGGAAAAAAAAAAGGAAAAGGAAGCATGGGACAAGCTCAAAGACTTGGAGAGACAAAGAGATAAATTTCTTGAAGAAAAGAGGTTAGAGGAAGAATGTTTGAAGGAGGAATGGGAAGATAAAAGGTTGCAGGAGCAGAAGGATAAGGAAGAGGCCTAGAGGGTTTCACAAGAGAATACAGAAAAGGAGCAATATAATGTGCAAGAAGTTTCTTCTCAACCTCAAGTTACCATGTTACAACCATTATCTTCAGCTCCTACATGGTTAAAGCTAGATCTCGAGAAGATGCAAATAGCTCCACCACAACCTCTTAATTGGGAAGAAATGATGAAGGAGATAGAAAAGGAGAGACCTAAGAAAAAGGCCAAGGTTCTTCATTCCACAAGGCTCACAAAGGCAGGAGAGATCATTGTTGAATGTGCAATTCTGGTGGTGGACAGGGATAGAGAATATATCCAAGTGATTGATTTTCAATTAGGCACATTAAACTTAGGGAGGCCTATGATGGGACTTCAGTTTTCTAAAAGAATTGAGCTGGGGTTTTAGGGTTTCAAAGTTACTCATGGTAACTTTGATTATCGACTTTTTGAAACCCTTTTGTTATGTTTCAATGGTGACCTATTGCCAGGGGGAACCGGTCACTTAAGTAAGGTTTTATCCCTCTTAGGTCATGATTTACCAGCCTCGTTTCACCTGATTCACCGACATTTTAGCATGATGGCTTATGTTCTATACCATCGAGAATTTCAATGCGGGCCCCACTTGGATGTTCTATCTGAAGTCTGATGAACCAACCAATCGTAGGATTGGATCTTGGCCACTTCTTGCAAACCTCGCAGGTTTTCCTATTGGTGTCACTAAAGTGGTGCGAGGCTCACGAGATGTCGCCATCTGGCATGAATAGATGAGTGGGTTCTCTTCCTGAGGTGTTGGATATGATGTGGGGCCATCTTTTCACAGGTGATGGCCATTAATAGTAGGGTTAATTATGGTTTCTCACACACCTCGCATGAGCGGAGTAAATATTATAAAGGGTGTTGTGAGGTCTGCGAGGATGTGACATGTGGCTTTTCTTTTGCTCCCAATAGGACTATGTGGGTCCCACTGTGTGGTTCAGATCTGTTGTTTTTGATGGTTTTGATTGGATGTATTTTCCCAAGCGTCGAGGTGGATTGTCAGTATCCATTGACTTGATCTCAATCCTCTATTTTGTCAAGTGTGTTCTGAATCAATGGTTAAATTTCAATGAGGGGGTGTGTGAGTTGTCTGCGTGGCATATATTGCTTGGCTGTTGCTCATGTCATTAATGACACTTTTTTTCCTTCTCCAAAGGATCTCCACCTAATTCTCTCCTGCGTGCAAATAGTGCTATCCTACTAAGAGTATTCATGGTTATCTCGGTCACTAATTGTTCGAGTGCTTGAATTGCCTTCAAGTAATTGTACCCTACATGCTGGGCTATTCTATAAATGTTGACTAAGTTGTATGCAATCAACATTGCATTTTCTTGTATCTGTGTGTAGGAAGGTTTTTTCTCCTATGTGTTTCTATAATGATCTAAAAAATCCTGCAAGATAAGATTCAAACAATTAGCTATACCTGCAAGTTAGTTTAATATCAAGCAATGAAACACATAAGAATATAAAAAGGAAAATAAAGTGAAATGGAATGATCTCACCAATCTTCTCTATTCATGATTGCTTCCATTGCACCTTCTCAAGCCTTGCTGCAATGATGGAATGCCCTCAGATTTCTTTGTGAGCAAACTTCTCTAATGCCTAGCCTTAACAATGCTTTTGAAGGATTTTAAAATATCAAACTATGCACACTAGAAAGCAATTTCTAATATGCAAATAGTAAATAAAGTCTATGATCTCTAGAATGCCTATAATAAAAGTTTATATTAAATGATCATGGATCCGAAAATGAAATCAAGATTGTCATTTTATAGAAAATGCAATCTTGAATGAATGGACAAGATGAGAGATTGAAGAATACCCTAGAATCAAAGGTCAAGATTCAATAAGGCAACCCTAATTAGGGTTAGGGTAAAATACCCATAGGTGTAAATAAGATTTAATTAAATGAATTAAATCCAGACTGAATGTGATAGTGGAGATGAAATTAGTAAGAAATCAGAAGACAAAAGGATGAGATTTTAGAAAATCAGTAATTTTAGAAATTACTTGATTTGTAGAGGAATATTTCCCTTTTGAATTAAATTAATTCAAAATAGAGATTTTGTGAGATAATAAGTAATTGATTTTTGAAATCAATTACTAAATGAAGAATCATTTAACTATGTGAAGATATTTTTAAATGATTTGTTTTATTTAAAAATAACAAGGTGTCACATGCCACAATTAAATAATTAAAATAATTACTTAATTTAGAAGAAGTAGTTAATCAATTAAATAAATAAATGAATTTATTTAATTAAGAGAGGATTTGGGAATTAGTGACATATTAAATAGATATATTAAAATATATTAATTTAATAATCAGGAGGACATTAATGATGAAGATTAATTAAATAAATTGATGACTTTGTTTAATTAAGAGAAGATTTTGACAATTAGTGACATATTAAATTAAATAAATAATATTTATTTATTTAATAATCATGAAGAACGAAAGATTCTAAATTGATTAAATAATCATGAATTATTTAATTAATAGTTGAATGTGGGTTAGGGACATAATTCAAATGTTACAATTATGCTAGGATGGGAAGTGGTAAAAATAGTGTTCGTAGGCCTAGGTCATTTTTAGGTGTCTACAGTTGTAGAGCTCTATTTCTTTCATGGATAAATCAATTAAACGTAGGAGTGCAAGGATGGGATCCCAAGTTACCAGTCATGATGGAGCCTGTTACACCCATATCGCCTGAGGGTACTACAAGAAATATTGAAAAGAAGCCAATGCATTGTTCATCCCTAGTGATCATTTCGGATTCAAATGAATCTGATACCAACTCAGACTACAGGTGTTACTTGGCCACTCTGACTGAACTCTTGGGAGTTGACGAGGAGGTTCTGGCAATCGAACCAATAACTACATTGGCACTGGCTCCGGTTGATAGGGGCCATGCTGGCAAAGCTGGTTGTGAAGAAGAGGTTCCATCACTGTCTTAGGCGTGGACTCGAAGCGGTCGCCTGTACCGGGGCCATGTTTTCTCTTGATGATGACTGGTGGTGGGTTGGTTGGACGTGTTTGCTCCTACTTTTTTCCCCTGTGGACGTGGACGTGCACGTGCTTTGCACAAATTTTGTTCTCTGGCTGGTTACTATCTAACCATTTTTTTTCATTCCTTTGATCATGCACGATGTTATCTAATGATAAGGAATGTGAATTTGAATTTCACTATTGAGTTGAAATTCAATTTTGTATCGACAATGTAGCCTAATGCTTGTTGCTCTCCTGATATATAAAGGAGATTTCATGGCTCATTGTAAAACAGAGATTTGGGTCCGAAGCTTTGAAGTTTGTACAGTCAGTCTTACATTTGAAATGTTATGAACATTTTGTTTAGGAAATCATCCCGAGTGGGGATTTGTATATAGTTAGTATGATATGCTTTTAAATTACTGATATCAAAATAAATCTATAACATTAAGATGGTTTACTCTCTTGTGTGTGTGCCATGGATTATGAGTGGAGTTATCAAGGGTTTGTCCTTTCAGTTTCAACAATTAATTGAAAGTGTAGTTAGTTTTCTTGCTTTAACTTAAGGAGTTAATCAAATGCTTGAAGAGTCAATTACATGTTCATGGTTGTATATGCTCAGGATTCTTGAAGAAGTACTATTTTAGTGTATTGAAATATCTCATGACAGTAGTGCTATATGAAGACAAGTTCATAGTATTAGGATCTTATTCTGTATGACTCCGTTGCCCAATGGATGAGGCACTAAACAATGCTTGTAGCCTTCTTTTTGGTTTAAGACTATAAGCTCTAAGCATGGTAATCCAAATACTAAACATAAACACTTGTTAAAACCTTGTCTTCCTTCGAGAGGTATTTCCTTATAGTAAGTGGGTCAATTCCATTGCTCTTTGGCACTGGTAATCATTCTATGGTCTGCCAATACCATGAAACGATGACTATTCCTCTGAGTGTGTAGGAATTGTGATTTGTATATAGGAAGTGTTCTTACCAATCATGAGGCATTTTTATGAACACATTTAGGTTTACCCACCTTGGTCCTATAGAGCCAAAAGTGTAGGAGAGTCCAATCCACAACTGACTCTCGTTAGTTGGCCACTAGTTGTTGTAGTTATCCATGATAGGGGTTGGCTACCTCTTAGAGATTTGCAGTCTCTATGTGGGAAAAAACATCAACAACCTACAAGGAATCAACAAATGAATCTCATTGATAGTGTAGCTTCCTCCACAAAGTCCAAGATGATCAAGGATACACAAAGAAAGGATGAAATTAAGGCTCAATTGGATCAATTGCATAGTTTCTTAAAAGATGTTTCCACTCCCATGTCCCAGCAAGTTGTTGCCTTGGAAAATCCAGTATTTCTCAACAAAAGAGAAGTTGATGATTTAGTACAAATGAGGAGTAATTCTGGGATGCTGGATAGATGGATTGACAAGATTAATCGAGAAGTGGGTGAAGTGCTAGTAAAAACTTTTGAAATGCATAAAACAACACTTGAGTTGGTAGAAGAAATGGGTCATCATACTGAAACTCTAGGAGAGCAGGAGGAAGAATATAGGGGATATATTCAGAAGATGAAAGACATCAATAAGTTGCCAAAATCAACTCTTATAGAGCAATCAATCCTTGAAGAAGATAATGCAGATTTCCTTGAAAAGGCTTCAAACATAATCCAATTTAGGTTTGACTTCATATATAAGCATAGAAATGAAGTTCAAGATGCTAGTAAAGAGTTGAATGAGCAGCTTGATGAATTAGAAGTTGTAATAGCTATTGTAGTCAATGTAGAAATATTGGTTAAAGAAGGCATGCCTTTGGATCAATTGAAGGAGAAATGGAACAAAAAATTTTAGGAGGTCATGCAGAAAGAAGATGATGGAGAGGATTTATTGTTGGATAGATTGACAGATATTAAAGAGGAGGTGACAACTGCTAGGAGGGAATTGACCAAATTGAAAGATATGTGGGAATTCACCTCAGCAGAGTTAAAAAGAATCAAATTTGAAGAAAACTGGGTTGATGGGCCTGATGTGGAAATCCTTCAACAAGTGTTCTCTAGCTATGATGAATATCTTCTTAAGCAAACTATGCAGGAGTGAGTCGGCAGAAAAATGCTCCATTTTTGGCACATGACTTCCCCTTTTCTCTCCTATGTTATAGGGAAATCAACCTTTGAACTAAAGGTTTTCATCATCCAATCCTATCCCTTTCCTTGTGTGTCAGATTCTACTCAATAGGGCAATCAACCTTTGAACTGAAGATCAACCAGTCTAGTTTCTTGATACGGTTTTGGTTCCTTGATTAGTGGATCTCAATTTTTGATTGAGAGGGATTTATGCGTAGTATGTCTATATGTACTTTTGAGATCCATGTTGTAAAGTTCCATTGATTGAAGTAGGATTAGCGACCTGATGATAGTAGATAGGATTTTATAGCTTGGAGAAAACATACTTTTAAGTTCATGTTTAATTTAGATACACTTTTTAAATAATTTAATGTTGGAGTTGGACTTCTTGGATGATGTTAATGAGCCATAATCAGTTTGTATGCAGGTGAGTTTGTTGTGCATAAATTTTTCTTATTTCATGGAAATCAATAGGGGAAACCAAATTTTAAAGATTATTTCATTAAATTTTCTATGAATGGAATTATTATATGTCCGTTGATCTACATTATTGCCAACAAATGAAGAGTTTGTTTTGAATCTTGTAATATTTTGATGAATGGTTGTTATGATTAAATTAAGCACTGTGAATGTATGGAATGGTATGGATTTTTTTGTGAGTTGCATCATATTATGGTTTTGATCTATTAAGAAATACTCATTGTTGAGAATATATGTCTAGATGTTAAGGATTTTTTTTCATGTTTTATTGATCTGTGCCTTGATCTATCCTTTTTCTATTTATTTAAACCCCCCTATTAAACATAGATTGATGAATCCGATACAGTTTGTATTCCTTATCACCAACAAAAGCCCCTTGAATATTATAGTTGCATTGGCCAATTGAGTGACATTAGAAAATTGAGAACCAACTACCAGGACCTTGGAAGTTAGGCTACTATATGTTGTCTTCCCTTTTCAACAGAAAGAGAGTATAAATATTTGGTTTAATGTTGTTTGTGCTATTTTGACCATCAATAGATCTGGCGCTAGAAGGAACATGTTGGCTCGGATTGGGTCATTCTCATTGGAAAATTATGGGAGGATTCTCAGATCCTCTATGAACCCTGAATCATTAGAACTTCAAAGCCCAGTTAGATACAGACCCCAAGCTCATAGAGTTTTGATCCCATGATTATCACCGCTGCTTACTCCACCTAGATTTCTGCCAAAATCCATATTTACCACCCTAGCAACCTAATCCACCAACACCACCACCAGTTTGACAAGTATCACCACTTGTTCAACCAGTATCACCACAACCTACTCAACCAATCCCACCACCACCCATGGATTACTTTGTAAATAACCCCTCTCCACTAGGGACTATTCCTTGTGGTATACATGTTCTACCAAAAAATCCAAAAAGGTTTTCCCCCAAGTATATGCATGGAGAATCAAAAAGTGTCAATGAACATATACAAGCATTCAAGGATGCCTATACTCGTGCTCTGGTAGCTCACCAAGACACTATATGTAGGTTTTTTCCTATTGTTTGGGAGATATGGCATACAACTGGTATCTAAATCTGCCCAAGGGGTCTATTCTAAGCTGGGAAGATTTAGAAAATTCCTTTATTAATCAGTTCAAGGTCTATGTAGACCCTGCCATCTTGTATCATCAATTCACTACCATAAGAAAGGAACATCATGAACCATTTCCCTTATTCAACACTCGATTCAAAAGAATGTTCCACAAGTTACAAGACCGTTAATTAGTGGCTGAAAATATTGCCATTTTGGCATATTTAAGAGTTGTTGATCCCTTGATTAGCCTATTCTTGCAGAGAACATATGTTGACAGTGAGATTGACTCTTTGTCTAAATTTTATCATCTAGCCATTAAATTGAAACAATAGATAAGTCTTCAATCAAGAAGTTTAGGAGGAGCTCTCCCCCTATGGGTTATCACATGCCTAATCCACCTTTTCTTCAATACGGTCCTAGGGATGTCTTACTCCTAATATGGATACATTTCTAAGTTACAAGCCTCACCTACCATGCCTTTTTATGCTAATGGCATTCAGGATTCTTCCCAAAAATCTCAAAACTACCAACAATAAGGGGGAGGGTCAACTCCTGTTCATTCTCCATATATAGGGTAGACTATGCAAAATGAACAAACTATTCAACTAACCAATGAGGTGGAAACTCTCAAAAAGACTCTATCAAAATGTCCAATGACATGGCACAACTTAGACATAACCCCCCTTAGAACCAAAATTAGAGAAGGTTATAAAAACCAGGGTAGTTACTCTAATTAGAATACAAATCAAAACACCAATAGGAACTTTCAGAACCAAAAGTCCTCTAACCAAAATTATCAAAATGAGAACAGAGGATACAATTAGAGTTCCAACAACAGCAATAGGCAGTGGAACACTAGACCCAACAACAAGGGAGTTCCCCATAATTATCAATCTGGTGAAGATAAACCACACACTTCTAATGTTGTAGATCTCAATTTCATGACTAATTGGTGTAGACTACACGATACTGTAGCACATTCTAAGGTCAATTGCCCATAGATGGAAAAAATGGTGAAGATTGCGCATGCTGATTCTCACCCTCCACAAGGAAATTCTAATCAAGACGGTGGGTCAGTGAGCACTGATATGACCTATGAGATTGTTGAGGAATAATATCAATTTCCCATTTAAGGAGACAATGAACCAAAAGAAGATGTGTATGATGCCCAAACCTTCCATTCCAAAGGTGGTCACTTCCTGAGAAATTAGAATAAGAGCCTATTCACTATATCTGCACCTCCCAACAACATGGTCCCACCTAATCAAAATGCAAATAATAACCCACCACCACCAAAGGGGCCTTCTGACTCTCATAACAAAGGTAATCAACCTTATTTTCCTAAGTATCAAGTTAGGAATGATTTGGAGTTTGATTTCATTGCAGAGTTGCAAAAACAAAAGACTTCATTGTCATTCTTTGATATTATGAAGTGGTACCCGAATCAACGAGAAGTTGTGTTGAAAGCCCTGGAGGAGGAAAATCATTCAAAATGAAAAGGTAAAGTGACTCCAGAAAAGGAGACAAATGTAACCATTTATAAAGGTAAGACCAGTACCCCACCTTTCCCTTTTGAGTTTAAGAATATTTGGAAAGAATCTACACAACTGTCTGCTGGACTCCGGAGCATCAGGTAATTTTATACCCTTTTCCATTTGCAAGAAGCTAGGATTAAGTCCTACCCAAACTAATAAGAAAATGATTCAGTTGGACAAAACCAAGGTTAATGTGGTGGGGGAACTAAAAAATATGCATGTACAGGTTGGATCAGATCCAAGGATCCAAACTTACATAGATATCCAAGTGGCCGATATCCCAGAAACATATGGTATGCTCTTGAGTCGAGAGCTGATGAAGAGTATTGGAGGATATTTGTGTTCAGATTTCTCTCACATGTGGCTGCCCTGAAAAGGGATAGCAACATAGATTAGAATTGAGAGTGAGCCTAGGCTCAAATACATGATTACTAAATATGATTCTCCCAATGAAGTAGCATAATTTGAGACTGAGATGGGAGTTTACAAGCAAGAGGAGATAATGACCTTCTCAATACTCAATCCTGATGATACACTGCCTCTAGAACCTAATGACCCAATAATCTTGGTCAACCAACAAGTTCTAATAAAAAAATTGCAACAAGATAGACTGGTATTGGGAGAAGAGACTGATTTGTGTAGTTTTTTGCTTCCTAATTAGTGTAGGATACATTATCAGAATCAATTCTAAGTTGACATGTCAACCCTATGTAGATATCTTAAACCATATTTGCTTGCCTCAACTGATTTGTCAAGATCAACCTCAAGCACCCACCAATGAATTTCCATTTGAAGCTAAGGACGCTACCATCCTCACTAGAACTAGTCTTTCTCACAGAAGAAGATCCCTCCCAATTTAAGCAGACTCAGGTTCTATGCTTTGAGTTTCAAGAGGAGATTGAGGTATCTGAATATTTCTCCATTACACCCACCTAGGATACTCTTCCAATGCCTAAGGCATTGATGAAAAATGAATTCAATTGCAATTTGATAGAAGAAGTTGTTTTAGGGATTGATTCTTGAACAAGCTTTAAATATAGAAGAATATTTAAGTGAACCTTTCCCCTAGTCAACTTTTACTCGTGATGGCTAGCAATAGTCTAAGCCACCACCCATCTCAAGCAAGTCATCCCCTGTTATCCCAAAAAATAAAGAACTCCTAGCTAAACATCAATTATGGAGTCTTAAATTGGATGGCTCTAAATTCAAAGCAGGAAGTGGAGCAGGGATTGAACTAACCAACCAGAAAGGGAAGACTTAATTTGCATCTTACAGGTTTTAGTTTGGTTGCACAAACAATGTGGCTGAATATGAAGCACTCACTCATGGAATTATGTTTTCCCATCAAAATAAGGTCACCGCTCTCATGGTAATGGGGGATTCTGAAGTAATTGTAAAGTAGGTTCGCAGCCAATATACTTGTCATAACAAAAGATTGGATGCATACAAAAATAGAATTTGGAATCTGATTGAAGACTTTGACACTTTTGGGATCACTCTAATTCCTAGAGAAAATAATCAGATAGCAGATGCCCTCGCCATTACTGCTAGCACCTTGGAGCCTATGCAAGACTACTCCAAGTTAAAAATATTTCCATTTGAATTAGTCTCAGTCCCTACTATCCCAAATAATGTCTAGAATTTTTCAGGTATTTAATGATGAACAACATATATTGGCCTTCTTGGAAAATTTAGATGTCTTTGAAGGACAAATAATTGATGAATCTGAAAGAGATCAGGGAGATTGGGATCCTGAGAATGGTGAAACAGAAGGGATACTGAAGTTGAAAAGAAATAGTATTCCAAAGGGGATGGTAGCTTTAGAAAGGATATTTGACTCTGACCCATGGGCTCGTCAAAGGGTGCCCACAGAGAGTGATGGAGGGAAGTATGAATCTATTAATCTGACTCACTCAGGTCCTGAAAGGAATGTTCTCATAGGAAAGACTTGTCTTGAAGAAATTAAGAAGAAGATAGTTAATGTTTTGGAAGATAATATTGTAGCTATTTCTTGGGGATATGAAGACTTAACAACCTTTGACACTTCGGTGATCACACATACCATACCTCTTAAGCTAGAAGCCAAGCCCTTTCGTCAAAAGCAACGCCTGATCAATGCTTTGATTGAGCCCTTGATTCAGAAGGAGGTGCAAAAGCTACTATCTGCAAGAATAATCTTCCTAGTCAAACATTCTACTTGGGTTGTAAATTTAGTTCCTGTGAGCAAGAAAAGTGGTTAAATCAGGTTATGTGTTTATTTCAGGAACTTAAATAAGGTCTTCGAGAAGGATAATTACCCATTTCCTTCTCTTGATGAGGTATTAAAAATAATCAATGGGTCCTAGATGATGTAATTTCTAGATGGCTATTCTTGGTATAATTAGGTGCTTGTCAGTCATGAGGACACAATGAAAACTGCCTTCACCACTAAGTGGGGCACATTTTCCTATCGGAGGATGTCGTTCGGCCTTATCAATGCTAGAGCAACCTTTCAGCGTGCAATGGATGTAGAATTCAAGGGTTTAATAGGTAAGTGTATTATTATTTATGTGGATGACTTAACTATTTTCTTCAAGAAATGGGAAGACCATGCTACAGATTTGGAAAAGGTCCTCAAAAAGTGTATAAGCTATGGTGTTTCCATTAATCCAAAAAAGTGTGTGTTTGGAGTATCTGAAGGGAAACTCTTAGGCCACACCATATCAAAAGGATGGATATCCATATACCCTAATAGAGTAGAGGCCATCTTAAAGCTAACAAGGCCAGGAAGTAAGAAAGAAATGAGATCCTTCTTCGAAACGATTAATTTTTTCAGAAAATTTATAACATGTTTTGCGAAAATTGTCAAACCCCTTAATGATATGATGAAAAAAGATGTGAAAATAGAATGGAGCAATGAGGCCAAATTTTCTTTCTCTTAGATTAAAAAATTGATATATGAGGCACCTATCTTGACCAGCCCAGATTATCTAAAGCCCTTCTATATCTATTCTTTCACGTCTGACCATTCATGTGTAGCTGTTTTAACACAATGAAGAGGTGACCGAGAGGAAAGAACTATCACCTTCATGAGCTCCCTGTTTAAGAATGTAGAAGTTAGGTGCTTACCCCTTAAGAAGCAGGCCTTTGCATTGGTTTGAGCAGTAAAAAAATTCAGGCATTACATTCTTCAAAGTCAGGTTATTGCCATAGTTCTTGATCCAGCTGTGAAATCCCTCTTGATGCAAAGAAAATAGGGGAAAAGAAGAGGAAAATGGATGACTATTTTGCAAGAGTTTGACTTAGAAATTCATCCAATGAAACTAATTGGAGGGCAGGTTTTATCAAAGGAAATGGTGAATTTTGACAAGAATATCATGTGTCAACAGTACACTGTATACTCGTTCACTAAGGATCCCTAGTACACAGATTTGATCTTCTTCCTCCTTAGTAACAGATGCCCAAGGGGATGAATGCTACTCAGAGGAGAGAACTAAGGATGAAGAGTGGTCATTATATGCTCAAAGGGGGATCTATATACAAAAGGAACTTTCAAGGAATTTACTTGCGTTGTTTGGATCAATAAGAGGCTAATCACGCCATTGCTGAGTTTCATGGAAGACATAGTACAATATATGGATCTGTAGATTCTTTGGCCCATAAAATTCTTAGATTAGGCTATTACTGGCTTTATGTGTTTTGGGATGCACACCAACATGTTTGGAAATGCCATGTATGCCAAACCTCTTCACCCAGGGAAAGAAATCTTGTAATGCCTTTGCAACCAATGTATGAGGTAAGACCGTTCGCTCAATGGGCACTAGACTTTGTAGGTGTCATTAATCCAAACTCTTCTATAGGTCACAAGTTCATCTTGACTACAACTAACTACTGCACATGCTAGACAGAGGCTTAGCCCTACAAAAACAACACCACATAAGTGGTTATCAAGTTTCTAACTGAGAACATCACCACTAGGTTTGGAGTACCATTCACCCTGGTATGTGATAATGGTCCTTCTTTCTCTTCAGCTGAATTTATTCAATGGGCTTATGAACATAAGATTATTTTGAAATATTCATCTAATTACTACCCTTAGGGAAATGGAGTGTCTAAGTTCACTAATAAAAATCTGTTGGAGGTAATTAAAAAATTGTTAGAAAACAATCCTAGGGAATGGCACTGTCAATTGAGATTTTCCTTCTAGGCAGATCAAACTCAAATCAAAGTTGCCCTAGGAAATTCACCATTTAAATTAGTCTACAACCAAGACCTAGTCTTCCCAATCCATTTGCAAATACCCATCCTCAATTTTATGCAATAATTTTATACAAAGGATGATAGGATCGAGGTCAAACTAGCCAACTTGCTCAATATGGAAGAACATAGAGATGCATCTTTGCAACAATTCTCTAAACATCAAGTTGTCATCAAATGCTAGTTTGACAAGAGGGCCAAGGTAAAGGCCTTTAGGATATCAAATCTTGTGCTACTATGGGACAAGGCTAAAGAGAAGAAGGGAGATCACCAGAAGTTTGATAGACTCTGGTTGGGTCCATATCAAGTAGTTGAGATACTAGGTGAGAATGCTTTCTATTTGAGTGCCTTGACAGGAGAACCTATTCCATTGCCAGTTAATGGTCAGTTTATTAAGCATTACTTTGGCTCATGAGGGTCTTATTTTCTAAATAACTATACTATATTGTATCGTATGTAATTAGTTCTTTCTTTTTTTTTTTCCTTTGTTTCTTTCTATTTGTCTTCTTTTGTTTTTGTTTTATCTTGTTCATTGGGGATTTTCATTTCTACCCATTCCAAGAAAAGGGGTTGTTATTCAAAGTATGCTACTGGCACTAGGAGAGAAATTGATTTAGGTATTTTCAAGGAACATCTATTGAAAGATTTCATTCTAAATTCATGTCTTATGACCATTCTAAAGTTGGTTTGAAAAATTATTAAGGAAAAAAAGGTACATTGTGAATATCTCATAAATTGTAATCAAAATCTATCACAAAATAGATAAAAATCTACCTAAGTAAACTACCTATTTATTTTAGGGTGGCTGTATATTTGATTCAAGTGAAAAATCTGATTCCAAGAATGTCATAAAATTCGTTGTAGTTCTCAGCCCACATTTCAAATCAATAGCAGCTCAATATTGAGAAAATTTCGTAAAGAGCTCCCACAAGTGAAGCCTAAGTAAAAAGAAAATGGAAAAAAAGAGAAAAGGAAAACTCAATATCAAATGGGTGAATCAAGTATCTCTATCGGGGATATGGATGCCTGTCTAGCAATAGAGCAATTATTTTGAGAGAACTAGAGGTATCTCCATTGGGGCTATGGACACTTGTCTGGCAGCGAAGAAATTCCCAGGATTTCATTGCACAACAGTTGAAGGACTCAACCTATGTAGCTATGGATGCCTGTCTGGCAGCGAAGAAATTCCTAGGATTTCATTGCACGACAGTTGAAGGACTCAACCTATGTAGCTTGGATCTTAGGTGTAGTTATTCAGGAGTGGAGAAAGTGTTTATGAAGAAGGATGCACCATATACACACACACTCAGATTCAGAATAGTTCACGAGCACATAAATTTGAGATTCCAACTCAACCTTATTCTATATATATGATCTTATTCAAGTTAACATGATTCATAAACCAGAGGTTTTTGGGTAATTGAATTCTTTAGTGTCTTGAAAATAGGTAAACCATTTTCCCAGCCGAGTCACCATTTTTTATGCTTTGCATAACCACCCCATCTTTTGCCTTGGTCAAAATGGGTCCCCCAATTTCGTTTTCTATCCTTGGTTGTTTTTCAACAAAGTTTGGAGTTATTATTTCTTTCAACACTTTGTTTTATTTCTTTTGTTCTGTCAGAACCAAAACTAGAACAAAATCTAGATTTGAAATTCATTTTGAGTTTCATTCCTTGACTCATTTTGATTCCAATCCCGCTTTTTTCTTTATTGGTCTCTTCAGTCTATGGTGTTTTCCTTTCATGGAACGAAAACTAGAATGGATATTAAGTTCAAGATTTATACAACATTCCAAACTTTGTTTTCATCCTGCCTCCGCCTTTTCCTTTTTTGTTTGTTTGTTTGGACTTGAGATTGATGTTGTTTACCTTGTCTTGATCTCGGTGTCTTATTTTTAGTTGTTTCTTTCCTTTTCTTCATCATTGGCAGAACCGGAACTGAAACCAAACTCGAAACTTGGACAAAATTTTCAAACCTAGTTCTCATTCTGCTTCCGCTCCCACCTTTCTTGTTGTTGTCTGACTTTAATTTGTTCGCACAATATTTTTGTGCTTGTTCACATCATGATTTTGCATCTAACCTGCCACATTAATGACATTAGTTATAGGTAAATCACACATATGAAATTGGATTTTAACCTTAATTAAGGTTAACTCACTGGTTATTACTATTTTTTAACAAGTAATATTGAACCAGATTTGAGGTAGAGAATTTGGGAGCACAATTCAATTAGAAGTCAAGTATTTTTCACGTGGATTCGCATCAAGAGCCAACCTGTTAGATTGCATTTCGAGGTAGGGTTTATGTTCTTTGTTTTCTTTGTTTTTGTTCCTTGTGTTTGTTTGGTTTGTCATTCTTCATGGGGTTTGTGACTCTTTTCATTTGAATCCCTGCTTGTTTTCTTTTCTTTTCTTTTCTTTTCCTTATCTTTGGTTCTTTCTCTATTTTTTATTTATTTATTGTTTGTCATTTTTTCATTTGTTTTTTCTTTGCAATGGTCATTTTCACATTTTCTTCATGCCTGTACCATTGTGCCTTGGGTTTTTGGGGTGTCAATCATCTGCTATGTGGTTTTATGGTGTTCTTCGATCCATTACTTTAATTGTTGGTCCTTTTTGTGTGTCGACTCATTGATTTTGAGTAGGGTTAAATTGTGCTCTAATTGCTTAAGTCGAAGGTTTTAATAAACTAGGGTTTTGCACATCCCTGTTAGTTTTAAAATTGTGCCTTATTTGCTATTTTTCCCCCTAGTCGTATGTGGGATGGTTTAGTACTACTATTTTAAGCCTCCTTGGCTTGTCAGGTGACCTCATTTTTGGGCCATAATGTCATTTGTTCTACTATTGAACTTTCTAGTGACGTCATGTTTGTCTTAACTGGAGTCAGATCCATGATTAATTCTATTCTCAAACCTTTGTTTGCAATGTATGCTAGATCCGTCTCCAAGCCCGATTCTGATGAATTATAAATTAACAAAACATCTTTCACTCTATTAGAAACGAAAGTGGACCGAGATATAAATTTGAAACTTCTTCATTGTACCAAGTTTGATTTCCATTCTGATCCCGGTCTCGATTACTTATATGACTCTGTCTCCGATCCTGCTATATGGTTTGTATCGAGTCTAATTTTCATTTCGATCCCGCCCCTGACGGTCTTTTAAAACCTTTCTAGGGATGTCTTCTGCCTGGTCCCGCCTCCTGTGAGTATGACATTTTGACTAAGTGTGAAGTAAGTATATGAGAGGTGAGATCTTTGACTTGTTTTACATAATTCTTGTCGATCAAATATTGGGTTTTGTTGCATAAATTAAAAGATGCTAGGAGCATCGGGTGAGGCTTCTTAAAGGAGTCAACTTGTGGAGACTTCAAAACCAAGAGCAAAGCCTAAAAAGGTTAAGCCAAAAAAACTCCCTTATACCTTGAGGTATAAACATCCGGATCCTGCCTTCACTACTAGTAAAGTGGATTCTGATTGGGCAGATATAACTGATACCAACCTGGGCCCATTCCATTGTGAGGATTTGTACTTGGAAATGTTTTCTAAAGAAGTAACAGGTAGGAACCAAAGGAATTTTGAATCTCGCTTGGCTCATGTTACTATATTTCCTCTATCAATCCAATGTCCTAAATTAATAATGATAGTAGCTGGAGCCTATAATCCTTCTACTAGATAGTGTGTGGATTCGCAGGGCAATGTCATCATTGATCTAACTCCACAAATGTTTTAGTTCATGTTAAATGTTCCCACTCCAAAGAATCCTAGGAAACTCAATGAGGCAAAGGCCTTGAAAATATATAGTAATCATAAGGAGGCCAAAAAATTGCATTTGAATAAGAAATGGATGAGAGGTGAGAAAAAGTCTCTAGTTAAGCTTTCAGATCAGCCTAAAAGGGCATAATTCAACAAGGAGATTGGGGACATTATAATGATTCTATCTAGAGTGTTTGGGAAAAGGGATGCTCTTCACTTTGAAGAATGGATGTTTCTATTCATTTAGACAATCCTAGATGGTAGGCAACAATTTGATTCCCTCGTGATTGTGTCTAAAAGCATACACAACCAAATGATTAGAGTGAGAGAAACCAAGAGTTTCTTCGTGACCTCTTATGTGATTTATGCAGCAACAAGAAGAGGCATCTTTCCGGGTTTAAAAAGAGGGGGGATTTTAGGAGAGGCTGATGGACAAAATAAGGTGTGGAATCATTATGTTTAGCTCACCTTGCAAACTTCTAAACTACATTGCAGAAGGGTTAATGACACATTTTTATATGTCATTATTAACTAGCTTATGGGAGATACAGGATATAGATTGAGCCAGGAAGCCATGGCATTCATCATAGAGTGAGGATATTGGTTTATCCAATACCCAAGTTAACTTATTTTAGACTAGCCGGATTTGATGGTTAGCCTCATGTACTCCCTAGATGTTGCAGCAATAGGATTGTTTGAATGGAGTTCGTTTATCAAGCTTTGGGGGTTAATTCTAAATTTGGTATAAAGCATAAACCCAATTGTCATAAGTTTCCCATGAAGTTGGGTGAATATAGTTGTCCACACCTTGTGGGAGCCAAGGTAGTTTGCAATGAATTGATGCACCTGAAGTTGGGCTTGTACACTGCTAGGAAGCACTTTGATCCAAAGAAGAAGATGAATTCTTTGCTTGGTTCTATTTTTGATAAACACTTCAATCTATTGGAGGAATTTTGGAGTGTTATTCAAAATGAGTATGACTTGAGGAAAATAAATTATGAAAGGTTGCCAATCCAACTCATGGTGGAGTGTGGAGTCAAGGTGGACATTCTTGAAATATTATCAAATGATGGGGTGGTTTTGGATCCCCTATATGAGGCACAAAATATAGGTACCAAGAACTTGGATCCTATAGATTGGGGTGCAAAGGAGACCATATAAATTAAACAGATATTAAGGCCCTTGTTGGATAAAATCATCCAATGGGTTGTACTAAGAACCAAGGAACCTAGGGGTAAAACTTCCAATAAAAGGAAAGTTGTAGGTACCACTCAAGGGTACAAGAGGACCAAAAGAGGAATGCGTCCTAAGGAGCCCTTGGAATTCTTCCCTCTTGATATAGAGAAATTTGAACTTGATTTTTTGGCTCAAGATCCACTTGAGGCACATGAAGAAGAAGTCCCAATAGGACCTAGGGCCTTAACATTAGTTGTAGGTGAGTCGTCTACTCAACGCCCTCCTATAGAGAATCCAAGTGGAGAAATTCCTAGGGGAACTCTCCATAAGGAAGCTGAAATTTTGAAGCGAAAGGGTCTTGAGGTTGAAATCCATGATGTAAAGACAGAATCTAAGGATACTCTATCAGATAAAGAGACACTGGAGAAGATGTCTCTTGATGAAATTGAGAATGTAGGAATTGAGAACGTTTTGATAGAGGAGGACCAATGGAAGCTGTTTGAAGAAGCTCAGAGGGAATCAAATGAAAAGGCACAAGATGATGCATTGCTCAAAGAACAAGAGTCAGATGCCAAAGCACAAGTTGAAGCATTGGAAAAACAACAAGAAATGGAAGGAAAAGCCCAAACTAATGCATTAATCTAGTAACAACAATTAGAGGCCAAACATAAAGCTGATGAATTGGCTAAGTAGCAACAGAAAAAGGAGTAGGAGCTCATAATAAAGGACGAGAATGACAAGTTAGAAATGATGCAAAAGATCCATGATCTTGCAGAAGAGACGGCTAGACAAAGAAGAGAAAATGAAGCCCTTGAGGCTAAATTTAAGATCATTGAAGAATCATACAAACAAAGGGAAGAAGAAGAATTCTTACAAAAGGAAAAAGATGCTGAAGAACTTGCTAGGAAACAATAAAATCAAAAGGAATCATGAGACAAGATCAAATACTTGGACAGACAGAGAGATAAATTTCTTGAAGAAAAGAGGTTAGAGGAAGAACGTTTGAAGAAGGAACAATATGGTAAAAGGTTGCAGGAGCAGAATGATAAGGAAAAGGCCGAGAGGGTTGTAGAAGAGAATACAAAAAAGGAGCAATAGAATATGCAAGAAGTTTCTTCTCAGCCTCAAGTTACAATGTTACAACCATTATCTTCTGCTACAACTACCTCTTCCTCGGCACAAGTAGTCACTACTCCTAGTGCTCCTACATAGTTAAAGCTAGATCTCGAGAAGAAGAAGATAGCTCCATCACAACATCTTAACTGGGAAGAAATGATGGAGATGGAAAAGGAGAGACCTAAGAAAAAGGCCAATGTTCTTCACTCCACAAGGCTCATAGAGGCAAGAGAGATCATTGTTGAATGTGCAATTTTGGTGGTGGACAAGGATAGAGAAGATATTCAAGTGACTGATTATGAATTGGGCACAATTAACTTAGGGAGGCCTACAAGGAATCAACAAATGAATCTCATTGATATTGTAGCTTCCTCCACAAAGTCCAAGATGATCTAGGATAAATAAATAAAGGACAAGCTTAAGGCTCAATTGGATCAATTACATAGTTTCTTAAAAGATGTTTCCACTCCAATGTCCCAACAAGCTACTGCCTTGGAAACTCTAGTATTTCTCAACAATAGAGAAGTTGATGATTTAGTACAAATGATGAGTAATTCTAGGATGCTGGATAGATGGATTGAAAAGCTTAATCGGGAAGTCGGTGAAGTGTTGGTAAACAGTTTTGAAATCCATAAAACAACACTTGGAGTTGGTAGAAGAAATGGGTCATCATACTAATAATCTAGGATAACAGGAGAAAGAATATAGGGGATATATTCAGAAGATGAAAGACATCAACAAGTTGCCAAAATCAGCTCTTCTAGAGCAATCAATCATTGAAGAAGATAATGCAGATTTCTTGGAAAATGCTTCAAACATAATCTAGTTTAGGTCTGACTTCATATATAGGCATAGAAATGAAGTTCAAGATTCTAGTAAAGAGTTGAATGAGCAGCTTAATGAATTAAAAGCTATAATAGCTATTTTAGTCAATGTAGACATACTGATTAAAGAAGGCATGCGTTTGGATCAATTGAAGGAGAAATGGAAAAACATATTTCAGGAGGTCATGTAGAAAGAAGATGATGGAGAGGATTTTTTGTTGGATAGACTGATGTATATTAAAGAGGAGGTGAAAGATGCTAGGAGGGAATTGACCAAATTGAAAGATATGTAGGAATTTGCCTCAGCAGAGTTAAAAAAAATCAAATTTGAAGATAGCTAGGTCGATGGGCCTGATGTGGACATCCTTCAACAAGTCTTCTCTAGCTATGATGAATATCTTCTTGAGAAAACTACACAAGAGTGAGTTGGTAGAAAAATTTTATATTTTTGGCACATGACTTCCCCTTTTCTCTCCTACTTTACAGGGAAATCAACCTTTGAACTAAAGGTTTTCATCAGCCAGTCCTATTTCTTTCCTTGGGCATCAGATTCTTCTCAACATGGCAATCAACCTTTGAGCTAAAGATTAACCAGTCTAGTTTCTTGATGCAGTTCCGATTCCATGATTAGTGGATATCAATTTTTGATTGAGAGAGATTTATGCGTAGCATGTCTATATGTACTTTTGATCTCCATGTTTTAAAGGTCAGCTGATTGAAGTAGGATTATCCACCTGATGATAGCAGATAGGATTTTATAGCTTTGAGAAAAGATACTTTTAAGTTCATGTTTAATTTATAAACACTTTTTATATAGTTTCATGTTGGAGTTGAAAGTCTTGGATGATTTTAATGAACCATAGTTAGTCTGTATGCTAGTGATTTTGTTGTGCATAAATATTTCTTATTTGATGGAAATAAATAGGGGAAACCAGATTTTAAAGATTATTTCATTAAATTATCTATGAATGGAATTATTATATAGATCTATACTATTGGCAATGCATGAGGAGTTTTTTTTTAATCTTGTAGTATTTTGATGAATGGTTGTGATGATTAAATTGAGCACTGTGAACGTATGCAATGGTATAGATTGTTCTCGTGAGTTGCATCATGTTATGGTTTTGATCTGTTAAGAAACACAAATTTTTGAGAATATATGTCTAGATGTTAAGGAATTTTGTTCATGTTTTACTGATCTATTCCTTGATCTATCCTTTTTCTATTTATTTAAACCCCCCTATTAAACATCGATTGATGAATCTGATACAGTTTGTATTCCTTATCACTAGCAAAGGCCCCTTGAATATTACAGTTGCATTGGCCAATTGAGTGACATTAGATAGTTGAGAACCAACTACTAGGACCTTGGAAGTTAGGCTACTATATATTGTATTTCTTTTTCAGGAGAAATAGAGTAGAAATATTCTATTTTATGTTGTTTGTGCTATTTTGAGCATCAACACATACCTTCTAGTTATCCCTAATACTATGCGTACATCATCAA
Organism: Sequoiadendron giganteum; assembly: GCA_007115665.2. Lineage (NCBI taxonomy): Eukaryota > Viridiplantae > Streptophyta > Pinopsida > Cupressales > Cupressaceae > Sequoiadendron > Sequoiadendron giganteum. Next base: position 729,304,980 of record CM021100.1, on the reverse strand, counting down.
TTCTTGAATTAGAAATACCAATGGTCCAAAATGTCCTCCCAAATATTGGCCACCAATTGCATGAGCAGAAGCATCACTCAAGTGCTTTTTTTCCAACCATGGTACTGTGGTGTCCAAAAAATCTACCAAACTTGGTGAGATGACCCTCCCTTCGATGAAGAGATTGGTTTGGTAACCTCATCCTTCAAATATCCTTTTCTGAGTATAGTGATGTGTCCTACATATCTAGAGCTACCATGATGTCTACTACCTCATATATGATTACCCCCAACATAGAATGTAAATTGGATCACATAGTGAACTAATAGTGTAGACAGTGGCTACCTACACTACTTTGGCCAAATATTCATCACTTAGTAACTTCGAGTGAGGTCTTCTAAATCACCACTTCTATTGCTTGATTTGTATTGACCATGTTACTAATATATTCTAAAGCTACCCCCTTTCTCATAGATTATCCTAATCCTAGGAATAATCTTCCCATTAACTCATATATAAATAACATTGCTACAAGTATCCCAAAGCAACTCTTTCTTATGCTACATACATATAGTACTAATATACGATGAACATAACACTATAATATTAAATGAATCTTTTTCAAAAGTACAATCTCATCAATAAAAGTCTTTATTCAAGAGTATATCTCAACAATAAAAGAAACTCCTTAAAAGTATAATTTCATCAATAAATGACCTCAATCAAAAGTATAACTTCAACAAATAATGACTTCAATCAAAAGTTTAACCTTCAATAATAAATTACATCAATCAAAAGTAAAGTCAACAATAAAAAACTTCAATCAAAAGTAAAGTCAATAATCAAGTGAACAATTCAATTATATGTTGTAAGAGTTTCTCCCTTGGTCTCCTTGTGCTTGGTCAGTGTAGGATCATGGGGTTCCAAACTAGGCCTCTAAGTGGCAATGAAAATTTTAAAAAAATAGAGTTAGGAAACTTGACATAAAATTTGAATAGGTTACTAACATAATTTGAAAAATACGTAAGAACAAAACTTGTAGAAAATTGAATGTAGTTTCTAGGCTACTAGTCCTTTTTGGAAAAAGGTTAATTTGTTTTGCAAAAAAATGAAATTTCAATGCAGTGGTGCAAAAAATTTTAGGAAAAAGATAAGAAGCAGGTGTATGCCTAACAACCCTAAGTACAAGATAAAAATAATTATTTTTCTGAAACTTTCAATATATGTAGACACATGCTCGGATGTGCCAATTTGTTTTTTTGTAATTTTTTTCCATGTAAATAATTAGTTACAATTTTTTTATTAGAACATTTCAGAATTATTAAAACGTGTATTCCTGACCACCATAACTTGGTCAAAAATTTATGATTTTTTTTTTTTTTTATCCTTTAGTATGTGAAGCATAGAATGTGACACATGTTTTAGGTTCAAAAAATGTGAACTAGTTTGAAAGTTATAGAATTTTTTCAATCAACCTATCAATCAGGACTTTAGCCATAATGTATGTAGAAAATCAATAATAATTATTTACTAAATTCAAAATAAGGTATATATTATATTTGTGGAAAGATGACAATTTTTTCTATAAACCCTTTTCATTTCATGAAACTCGGATAAAAAAAGGTCATCAACCACAAGGGCGAACTTCAAAAAATTAAGCAAATTTTATAAACACATTTTTTGGGTTGACTTTCCAAGTTAGGCAATCCTGAACCAAATCTCGAGCTTGTTGATATTGTCAGAAAAAATGGATATCTATTACCTGTATTATTTATAATACACAATATTTAATATTTTAATATATACTAGTATATATTATATATTATGTATTATACTATATATTATATTATACATTATTATATTATATATTATTATATTATATATTATATTAATATTATGTAATATATATTATATAATATATTTAATACATAGTATATATTATATACTACATGTAGTATATATTATATATTTATTGATGTGCATCCAATTCACAAGAAAGAGAGAGAGGGAGAGACCTGACACAAAGACCTAAGAGAGAGAAACTTGTGAGAGAGAGGGAGTGGGAGGGAGTTGAGAGAGAGAGAGAGAGAGTGATACTTGAGACAAAGAGAGAGAGACTTGAGAGGGAGAGAGGGAGAGATAGAGAGATAGAGAGACAAAGAGAGATACTTGAGAGAGAGAGACCTGAGAGGGAGGTAGAGAGTGAGACTTGACAGGGAGAGAGGTAGAGAGAAAGACTTGAGAGGGAGAGAGGGAGAGAGAAAGGGAGAGAGAGGGAGAGAGAGTGGAAGGGAGAGACTAGAGAGAGAGAGATAGAGAATTGAGAGGGAGAGAGAGAATGGGAGGGAGAGACTTGAGAGGGAGAGAGAGTGGGAGGGAGAGACCTGAGACTGAGAGAGAGCTTGAGAAAGAGAGAGAGAGAGAGAGAGAGAGAGAGAGAGAGAGAGAGAGAGAGAGAGAGAGAGAGAGAGAGAGAGAGAGAGAGAGAGAGATTTGAGAGGGAGGGAGAGAGAGTCTTGAGAGGAGAGGTAGAGAGGAGGAGAGAAAGAGAGGAAGTGGAGAGACCTGAGAGAAAGATAGAGAGAGTGAGAGAGAGAGTTAAGAGAGAGACCAGAGAGAGAGAGAGACCTGAGAGGGAGAGAGACTTAAGAGAGAGTGACCCAAGAGAGAGAGGGTGGGAGGAATGGAGAGAGGGAGAGTGGAAGGGAGAGACCTAAGAGAGAGGGAGAGAGAGAAAGAGAGAGAGAATTGAGAGGGAGAGGGAGGGAGAGAGAGAGTATTGAGAGAGAGAGACTTGAGAGGGAGGGAGAGAGACCTAAGAGAGAGAGAGAGAGAGAGAGATGCTGGGAGGGAGGGAGAGAGGGAGAGAGGAGGAGAGGGGGATATATATTTATCTAGTTAGGGAGAGAGGGAGAGGGAGGGAGAGACCTAAGAGAGAGGGAGAGAGAGAAAGAGATAGAGACTTGAGAGGGAGAGGGAGAGAGGGAGGGAGAGAGAGAGACTTGAGAGGGAGAGATACAGGGAGTGGGGAGACTTGAGAGATAAATATAGAGGGAGGGAGAGACAAGAGAGAGAGAGAGAGGGAGTGAGAGAGAGAGAGGAAGAGAGAAAGACCTAGGTGGTAGGGAGAGACCTGAGATATATAGAGAGACAAGGAGTGGGAGAGGCCTGAGAGAGAGAGGGAGTGGGATGGTCCTAAGAGAGAGACTTATTTGCACCTGAAGAGATCTCATTCATGCTACTTATTTTAATGCGAGGTGAAGAATGCAATTATTGTATTGTGATTGCTTATTTAATGATGCATAGAAGAGGGCCACAAAAGATGTTGGTAAGATTGTAGGCCTCAATGCCATGCAAACAATTATCAAGCCAATTAACACAACTATAACTTATGGATTCCATGATGTATTCAATGGAGAACAAAGCATTCTCATCTTTGATTTGGGTGGAGGTACGTTTGATGTGTCAGTTCTTTCTATTTGAAAGGGTAATATTACTGTCAAGGCTCTTAGAGGGGATATGCATTTGGGAGGTAAATATTTTGATAGCAGAATGCTTAATTACTATGTTCAAAAGTTAAATACAAAATACAAGTTGAATATCAGTAGTAGTGCTAGAGCTAGAGAGGGAGAGAGTATAAGATATATAAAATATAATATATATAATAGATGATATAATATTTATATACTATATAGTAGAAAATATATATCATAATATATAATATATAGTATATATATTAAATAATACTATATATAATATATCATAATATATAATATATAATATATTATGATATATTAATATATAATATATTGATTATATATTAATAATACATAATATTTTTTTTATGTGTTATTTGGTTTATAAAAATTGAACGATAATGGATATCCATTACAAATAGATATTCACTATTTATTGTATAGGTATGCATACATATTAATATATAGTATAAATTAATATATAATAATATTAATTTTTATTAATATATATATATATATATATTAATATATAAGTTAAAAGGGGGAGAGAGAGAGGGACTTGAGAGAGAGACAGACCTAAGAGGGAGAGAGAGAGAAGGAGAGATAAAGACCTAGGAGGGAGAGAGGGAGAGGGAGAGTGGGAGATAGAGAAATACCTAAAAGGGAGTGAGGGAGAGAGAGTGGGAGAGAGGAGGGAGGGAGGGAGAGAGGGAGAGAGAGAGGGAGACTGGGAGAGAGGGAGAGAGAGGGAGAGACTTGAGAGGGAGAGAGAGGGAGAGTGGGAGAGAGGGAGAGAGAGGGAGAGAGAGAAATACCTAAGAGGGAGAGTGGGATAATATATATTATATATTAATATAATATTAATATATAATATATATTATATAAATATATAAAATAAATTAATTTAATATATTAATATATAATAAATATATATATTATAACATATAATATATTTAATATATAATATAAAATATATCATAATATAATATATTAATAATAATTCTTATAACTAAAGCAAATGGATATTTGTTTCAAAATGGATATTCATTTCAAAATAGATATTCTTTTGTAATGGATATTTTGGAATGGATATCCGTTTACTAAGTTATATAAAAAACAAAAATGGGACCGTTTTGAGCATTCCAATAGTCCCTACATTCCTTCTATCATGGAAATCTTATGTTTTCTGTTTGTATTAGACAAAATTCAACTTTTGGGAGATTCATTTACACTTTATTAACAATTACAATCATTTATGTGTGTTTTTTTGTTTGTGCAATGGGGAGTAGTAGTTTCCGTAAGAGAAAAGGAAAAAGGAAACTAACAACAGATCAAATTGAAGCATATAGAGAAAAAGATAGAGAAAGTAATAGGAAAAGAAGACAAGGTATGACAAATATTCAAATTGAAGCTTCTTCTGCATCATTAAATGTTAATTCAAGTGAAGATGAAATAAAATTTGAAAATATTGAACAACATATTGAAATTGAAATTGAAAATGTGAACAACATTGAAAATGAAAATGTTGTTGAAAATGTTAATGAAAATGAAAATGCTATTGAAAATGAAAAATGTTGTTGAAAATGAAATTGTTATTGAAAATGAAAATGTTGCTGAAAATGAAATTGTTATTGAAAATGTTGAAAATATAAAAAATAATGATAATGAAATGTTAATAACATTGAACTTGAAAATGGAAATGTTGGAATTGTTATTGAAAATGTTGATAACATTGAAAATGTTAAAAACTAACCTTATGTAACACCCAATTACATGAGAACCCCTAAATGGTTGCTTGAAATAAATGAGAACATAATAGATAATCTTCAAGGAAAATGGTCACAACGAATGCTTCGTTTGTGGGCTACCTATTTAATGAATACTTTTTCGATAAGACATTAACCGAACAATGTCAATTTTTTGTGCAATTGCTTAAGTCTTACAAAATGAGACCATTATTAAGAAAATTGAAGATTCATGTCACCAAAAAAATAGAAAAAAATAGATTATTTAAAAAAATCTTTTTAATGCTCTAACATCTATTGGAAAGACTAGTAAGGAAAAAGGGTTGCTTGTAGAGTGATCACAGCCTCACTAGTAAGCCATTATTTGAGAAAGGATCATTTAATGAAACAAAATTGTATTGATTTAAATCTAAATCATAAAACATTGAATAGATCACTCTCAAGAAGAGGAAGACTTGATAGTTCTCTTCAAAATGATACATGGGATTTTAGTGGGAGGCTTCCACATGTTGATAAGAAGCTAACCAATCATGTAAAGATGCAAATTGAACAATTTTGGAGCTCTCACTTTAGAGTATCACCAAATGTAAAGGATTTTTTATAGTTATGAATTGGTAATTGAGATCACACACACCACATCCTAAAAATTTCTTGGAATGTAGCCAAAAAAATTTGTATAAATAATTTTTTCAAGAACATCAAAATTTGCAAATTTCACAAAAGGCTTTTGAGTCTTGCAAGCCATTTTATTGTGTACCTATTAATGTTCATAATACATGTTGGGTTTTCAATGTATCATGAATTATTATTCCATATTCATTCTACTATGAATACTAATGAAATGTTGTAAGAGTGTCATGCAATGCAACTTTCCAAGTCATCCAGGGAATTTTTAGATTCATTTTTATATATTAGAGGTGATGGTTACTTATTTTATAGAAATGATTGTTTAAATGAAACACATTTATAATCTAGTGGTTTATTAAAGTTTGTAACATGATTTCATGAGGATAACGATTATGATTTTGGTAACAAGATTGTTGAGAAAAAGGGGTTTGAGATAGTCAAATACAAATTAAAGAGTGGAGGTGAAGGTTCTAGATGCAAGTTGGTTGCAAGAGAGGTAAGTATTACTGATTTTATTTATTATTTTAAGAAAAATATTTTATATAAATATGCAAGGCATAGCCATAGGTCATAGTGGTTGGATCAAAAATTTAGGATGTGTAAGGACTCTTTCCCAATTGGAACTATTGTATCCATAGTTGATTTTTCTGAAAATTACACATTGCAACCAGAAAATGAAGAACCAATATTATAATTCTATTCAAATTGCTATTTTTGTCCACATAGCATATAGACATGCCCCTAATAGTACAAAAGAGGACAAGAAGATAATAAGTGAGTATTTTTTTTACATGAGTGATGATAGATCTCATTCATCTAAGTTTGTACAACATTGTTTTGAAATTTTTTTTGAGTTCTTGTAGGAAAAAGGTATTGTAATGGGTCAACATCTCATTTGGCCAGATAATTGCACATGGAAATTCAAGAATGCTTGCATATTTTATTGGTTGAGAAGGATGCATATAAAGAGGGGTGTACCACATATTTGGATATTTTTTGAAGTTGGGCATGGAAAGGGCGAGCATGATGGCAAAGGTGCATGTGTGAAGAGAGCTCTAGTTATGGAACACATGAAGATCGAAGGTGGTGAAACATTAAGTGATGCACATTCTATTGTTGATTGGTGTACTTATCCATTATCACGAGGAGGGACACTTGATTCACAAGTGTGTAGGTTCTTTTGGTTGGTTGAGGAGGGCATAATGGGAGATAAATTGGAATTTCTAACAATTAGAGATTTTTCAAAGATGCATTCATTTTGAAGCTCATATGCGGGTGCATGGACCATATGGACACAAGAGTTGGATTGTTTTTGTTAGAATTATATTCAGTGTGATTAGGATCAATGCGAGTCAAGTGGGTGCGTACATACATGGATTCCACAATACCTAACCCCTTTATCTATAGCACAATCCTCTTTAGAAGATGAAATGGAAAGTTCACTTGACTATGAACATCTTTCAGATCTTGTACAACTAGGACATGTCTATGCAGTTGTAGCACTACATGGGAATGAAGAGGGATTAAACTATTGGTTGGAACAATGTGTACAAGGAAAGAAAAAGCTAACACAACTGATGAAAAATTATGATGGGTTCATGTATCCTATAGGTTTAGTTGTTGTTTCTAGAACTTGGTTACATTACCATTTCATCATCATTTAGGTTGTTTAGAATAAAATAGATTTGTTATTCTAAGAATATTTTCTAGTTTGCATTACCATTTCACCATCATTTAGGTTGTTTAGAATAATATAGATTTTTTATTCTAAGCATCTTTTATATTGTGATCATATAGATTTTTCATTTGAAGTATATTACGATGTTTGTGGCATGATGGACCATGGAGCTACTACAAAATAATTCAAATTTGATACTTTTGCATAGGTATGCAACAGATTAGTAAATTTGACATTATATTTTCTCTTATATGGTCTATTATTGAAATTTTTTCATGATGCTTGTATGTAGTTTAACTGCTACCTTGATGGTTTCTATAGGTGCTTGTCACTCCAGAATGCCAACGTGCTACTATTATGGAAGAGTGTGATGATCATTTTTTTGCGATTATTTTGTTATATGCTATTCCATAATTTTCAATTTATATATATTAATGTATATACTTCTTATTCTATTAGTTGCATCTCTAGATGAGTGAAGAGAGGAGGACTAGTTAGCACATTCAAAAGACAAAAGAATCAACAAAAACTCCATCTAGACAACCACGAAGGCAACACGTGTTCTATTTCCTTTCCTTAATAGGAAATGACTATGTATTAGGGTTGTTTGTTGTATGCCTATGTGGAATTTTATAAATCCTATATTTGATAGAAATTCTTGAATGATGATATCATGCATATTGTGTATACTTTACATGTATTCAAGTGTATACTTTACAACTTATGTGTATTCCAATGTATACTTTATGACCTATGTGTTTTCATGCGTACACTTTGTATTCATGTGTGTAGTTCATGACTTAAGTTTATTTGAGTAAATGATTCACTTATTCGTGAGGAGCCAAACAAACCCTAAACCCCTTTTCACCTTTACACTACATCCATTTGACCCTTTCTCCATCAACTGAAAACTCGACACCACATGAAAATTCCTTAGAGATATCAAAAACTTAGAGAGGTTATTGTAGATGGGCCCTACATGATCTCATAGCCTCAGATGGATTTTTTCTAGGTGAGATGACTTTCGAGAATAGCTCATCAAAGATTGTTTTCCTTTTATCACTTTGCACTCTTAAGGGAAATCATTGGTCCAATGTAGCTCAGATTGTTTCAATGTGTTTGGGTGTGAAATAGGATCATGCCTAGCATAAACCCACCAATCTGGATGTGTTGGAATAGTTGGTTTGGTCTTACGAGTTGTAGAATGAAAGTTGCACCACTTCGCAACTTTACATTGCTTGCATTTGATAATTTTTTTCTCAATTGAAAACTCGTCGCCATGAGAAAATGCCTTTGAGATAGAAAAAACCGAAAGAGGTTATTGTAGAGGGTCCTAAAGCAATCATGTAGCCTCAAATGAAGAGTTTTTAAGAATCATGATTTTTGAGTAATAGCCAGGGAAAACTATAAGAACCCCCCCCCCCCTCGGCAAAGGTGTAAAATCTTGGCAAATCCTGTATACTTCCCGATAAAAAATATTAATTTTATTGGCAAATTTTTTTTCATTTTTCGAGAAAAAAAATAATCCTAATTGATGAATCTTTTATAATCCTTGGAATTCTATGGAAAATCTTGGCGAATTTCAAATTTTTTTAATCGAATAAAATATTTTTCATTGGCGATTAAAACCATTTTTCAAACCAAATTTTTTTTTCCGTTTGCGATTCAAACCTTTTTTCAAAGCAAAAAATATATTTTCATTGGTGAATTAAAAAGAATCTCAAAATAATAAAAAAATCTAGTGGCGAAATAAAGAGATATGGCAACAAAAAATCATAGGGGCCATTCGATGAATGTTTGATGGATGAATTTAGTTGCATTCCATAAGTAAATCTGTAAAGCACTAGACTTGTGGTTTGAAACCTCTGGAATAACACTAGAACCATTAGATTTCTAGAAATAAATGGTTGAGATTTTATCACCGTACAAATGGTTATAAAGTTTTGTTTCTCAGCGATTGGGTGACCTCGACGGGATGCATAAATTTCGAAGTGTCAGCTCATTTAATGAATTGTAAGGTGCCATTAAGGGATGTCTTCTCAAATGCTTTCAAACACCAACTATAGGTTTAACGTAATCTTTTAAATCCTCTGAAAGGATGGATCTTAAATAAGGAGGTTGGAGAAATGGGTTTAGTAGAAGATTATCACTTCCTATCGGTAAAGTTAAGTGAGCCTGCATACGAGGAAAGGTGGCAGCATTTTGAACTCTAGACTCAGAGTTTCCTCAAAATGGTACTTCTAGCCAATATCAGGGTATGGGAAGATGAACTTGTGGTCATCATGCAAACAAATCTGAATTGGCCTGAAGAAGAGAAACTCGACATCATTTCCAAGCTACGTTCAGTGGCATGGAAAGAGAAAACCATCTATGCTGAGTACAACAAGGTGGTTTTCATTTTAGAAGAAGAAGAAGAAACGTGCTGAATTTCATAATTTAGTTATCGAAATGTAGTTGGTACTGTACACAATCCTGACACCTCCAACGGTTTAACAACATGCACGAATCCTTTTGTGAATTGTGAATTTGTGACACGTAATGATAAGGGGGCATAGTTTAAGCTTTTGAGCACTTTTTGAATTTTGATTGTACAGGTGTGGGATGACAGGTCTATGAATCCACATTTTTGGCATTATTGAGATAAAAGAATACATTTCTAAATCTGTGTATTTATTAATGCTCCCTTTTAATTATGAATGAATTGTGTTTCTTCATGATAATTGTTCAATGTTTATCTGTTAGGTCAGAATGCATATTTTTTCATCTCTGAGACTTTGTGTTCAGATTAATTCATTTGTTAAAAGAGAAACTATCATTTTTCTTTATTGATTATGAGAAAAACAGACTTTGTGTCATTTTTTTAAAAATATTTTGCATCTACTTTCATGGTTAAAGTGACAAATCTGTACACCAACAAGAAAAAAGAGTTGCATTTCGGAAGTAAATCTCTGAAGCATTAGACTTGCAAATTGAAACCTCTAAAATAACACTATAACTATTAGATGTAGACATGTGGCAAGATAAAGGCCCATATCTCATCACTCATTCTATCTTTTCAATGCCTCAACATTGTACATTTCCTTTAATTGAAATTCTCAATATTTTTGAAGAAAGTATGGTTGGCGTACTACTAGTGCTAGTGCTAGAAGTGGCGGCGATTAATGCCATATGTGATATGAAAATCTGAAGCAATTTCTTGGACAACTCATAGCTTTAATGAAACAAGATTTGTAATTATTTCATATCATTTGAACTTTGAGTGGCACTGGTGAATCGGTGATTTTGATAGCTTGTCAGCTTGAGGTATAGTTGGAATGTAGCTAGACATCAATCAAATTAAACATTTTAATTATAAAAGATGGTAGTGGCACTGGTGGTCCATAAATAGGGATAGTGATTTAGTGAATAGTGGATAGTGCCATAAGGGTTTTTATTTTCTAGGGTTAACAAGGATTCACAAAGAAGATGTTGTAGTATTGGGGATACTGTAAATTCTCCTTCCTACAGTTATGTAGCTATAGAGTAATTAGTAAAAGATGAATTTCCTTCAAGTTCAGAATGGGTGGAATGGAAAGAAGTTGATTTGGTTAACCTAACTTCTCAGATAGGTTTTGAACTAGGATGAGGAGCTCTGATGGAGGTAAGTCCTATACTAGTGCATGGAAGCTACATGCAAAAGATGGGAGTAGATTTGCTTCTCCTCTTGTATTTTAACAGCTCCCATTTCCCCAGCATGGCTAGCCAGGCAAGCCCCATGCATTTATTTTCAAAGAGACATTTGTATTACATCTTTTGTATGACTCTGGTTCTTGCAGGGGATAAATACATTTTGTATCTTCATGGCTCCCATTTCCCCAAGATTGATTAGAACCCCCTTTCCCCAGAATAGTTGGAAAATCCACCAACAGAAGCTTGGAATCATGCATTTATTTTTCAGAGCCACATTTGCATTACGTTCTCACCAGTAGAAGCTTGGAATCATGCATTTATTTTTAGAGTTACATTTGTAGTAAGTTTTCAACAGTAGAAGCTTGGAAATTGGAATCAATTTGTAATCCATTGTAATGAGAAACAACTTGGAATAAATTATTTAATTTTGTCTATGTAAAGTACTAAAGTGACACACTGACATATGCTATTTATACAAAATAGGAGCTTGCCTAATCTACAGCTACTCGTCTATAAAAATATATGTATTACTATGACATTGAAATTCAGTTGCAATAAAATAAATGGTTGTGTTGTGTTATTCTTCGTTATTCATTTATATTTAGAGTAAAGAGTTATTTTCTGAGTTCGAAACTTCATTGTCTATTAATATATTCAAATCGGTTTTTTTCTTTTGATAAATTAAGTAATATACTTTATGCAATATGCACTTGATAATTCATGGTTATATCAAGCCATCGAGGGAATGCAATCATTCATTCCACCGATGTTTATGTGTTACATCGATGTGCTTACTTTTGTTGACTCTATTGGTGTATCGGGGAGCACACCTTATGAGTCTTCACCTTTGGGCCATTGGTAGGGCTGTGATGGGGGTTCCACCGATAAAGCATTGTTAGGCTAATGCCTATGGTATTGATTTTTGTTAGGAATGGGGGAAGGACTACGAGTACGGGATTTAAAATTTGTTTATGGATGCAATGTAATTATGTAGGCTATAATATGGATCTTGTCACACAAATTTCTATGATTTTCATTATGTAGGCTATAATAAGTCCTTTGCAACATTAAGTTACCGGCGCCTTTGCCTTGATGCCAATCCTAGAGCGCAAAAGTTTAAATAAATTTAAAACACATATGTCATGTTTATTTTTTAAGTTAATATCATAAATTACTCAAGTTTCAACTGTTGGATGAACATTTGATGTATGGTTGTAGTTGCATTCCATAATGAAATGCATAGAGCAATGGGCTTGTTAGAACCAAAAATTTTCCACTAAAATTCTAAGTTCTTTGCCCATTTGAGCCCGTTCATATGCTATCTTTTCCATTAAAGTATCATTTTTTCCCTTCATATATACCTTATACATTATATCATGGCCTTAATATTCACTGGGTATGTTATTCACAGCTTTACAACGTCCTTTTGAAAAGTGGATCATAGTATAGCAATGACGATTAAGCATAATCATATGACTGTTACCGCTACACCGCACATAGTCTACAAACCGGTCGCGGTGGCACGGTAAATATTTGGTTGAGTCAACAAACGGCGGAAAGAGTCTACTGCGGTACCACTGGCAGTTAATCCAATGACCGCAGTAGGGCAGTGAATGAAGGAAAGCAATTAGTAGAGACACAGAGGGCATATGGTGAATAGGTGACGGTCAGCGAATGACTAGCGCGATACTGCAGACAGTTAGAATGGAGCCCATGGTGATTGTGGTGGATGGAGATAGGCGGTAGGGTGGTTAGCAAGCAGCTAGGTGATGGTTAAGAAATGGATACCATGGTACCACTGGCAGTTAAGCCAGTGACCGTGGTAACATGGTGAACAAAGGAAATCAGTGAGCATAGCGGTCAGGATTAGTCACCGCAGTACCACACATGGTTAGTGTTTTGACTGCGGTAGAGAGGTAAAGTTAAAAGAAATTTTGCAACAATAATTTAAATGACACAATAAGGATCGGTCAGGGTATAAAGGGAAAATTAAAAGCTTGGCTATAGTTTCAAACATTTAATTTACCGATAAGGCAATGCAATTAAATGTTTTTATTTTTTTCGTGGAATGTAAATGGTTTTGCTGGTTAAATCATGACTCTTCGAATACATTGTATAAATAATTTGAACAAATCAGTTGTAGGAGGGGATAGGAGATATTTTTTAGAATTGGGATGTAAATGATGAATAGTCCTTCTTAAACAGAGTGTAATGGAGTAAACAATTTTATACTGGTGCAATCTTTTCTGAGTTCAGTTGTTGAGATGTTGTAATTTTATATTTCTTATCTAGTTATCTCCAATTAAAAAATTTAAAATCATTTAAATCATGATATCTAGTATATTTGTGATTTCTCATAGTGCATTTTTCACTTTGTGTGGTTTTATTAATAGGTGTTTGCAAAGTCAGAACTAAATTCCTTTTAAGCAAGTCACAATGATTTTAGGATTTTGTTGGATGATTAAAGAAGAATTTGGTACGAAAACACTCAAGCATAATTTATGCAATCCATGAATTGGGTGAAATAATATGCTAGTAATAGAGTTTCATACTATAAATATGCCTAACAACTTGAATTAAGTCAGAGAGGGAAACACCTTGAATTCTTGTAATTATTGACTCCATTTCCCAACAGATAGAAGGCACTGATCTATCATATCCTAGAGGATAGAATTCATAACAAATAATATATTCAAATCTTTTCTTTTGTGTAGTAGGTGTAGTTGCAGTCATTTTGACTATCCACAATTATTTTCCATTGTGGGTAGATTGCTTAGCAGGAAATCTATTTTGAATCTGCATGTTTCACATAGGTCCACCCATCTAGGTCTAGCAAAACCTAAAGAGTAGAAGGTTTAATTGAGTAATTGGCCTTGTATGTTATCCACAAATGTTGTAAGGGCCTGACAAACTCTTATGGTTAAAACCTGCATTTTTGAGAACCAATAGTTTTGCAACTCTATTGGGGACCATAATCTGAAAATAAGCCTTTGTCATAGAGCCAGTATTTTGTAGAAGACTCCATTGGGAATAAAGAATTGTAGATTTTCTCACTTTTGGAAAGTGAGTGGCGACTTTGAATGAACAGATGTGTTGAAATTGATAAATTGAAATATACATCATAAAGAAATCACCCTAGTGTTCAGACTATCACAATTGCTCACAACAAGCAGGGAAGATGGTCTTTGTATAAAGATGGTGATGGTCCTAATGAAAAAAGTAAATGGACTCAGAAGAATAATAAGGGTAAGAAAGTATCTGGTGACATGGGCCCATCAAATAAAAACAAAATATCAAAAGCACCATTGGAGACACACAATTCATATGGTACACTATCAAATGAAAACAACCCTTCTAGAGAACCTCGTAATCCTGAGGAACAAAGGAATCCCTTCTATCAAACAGTTCCTAAGAAATTTGAGGAGTTCATGGTTGAATGTGAAGCTGAAAGAGAAAGAAGACAACATGAATATGATCAAAAAATAGCATTTCTTGAAGAGAATCAAGATGGACTTGGCTATGAAGCAGCCTCTGAGGGGAACTATGAACATATGGCTCAAGATGAAATAAATGCAAGACTAGAACATGAGAGAAAAGAAGTGGAGAGAGAAAAAATAGAATATGAGTAGAGGCTCCAAGCAATTAAAGAACTCAAAGAGTTGAAATTTAGGAAGGCTCAACTCAATACTCAAATGGCTAATTTGCATAAATATGTGCCACCACACTGATAGGGTAACAATAATGCAGGCCCATCAAAATCCCCATAGGTCCATCAAAATTAGCCAAATAGACATCAAAATTCTCCACCACAACATCAAGGTGTTCAACCACCTCCTCATCAGCAACATGTACCCCTAAAAGGTCAACAATATGTGAAAAATAATAATCCATTGTATCGGCATCAATATTACCAAACTCCTCCTCCATAATATGCAACCATGATTAGGCTATTTGAATTGGCTAGATTTCAAATATGTCCTTATCCTATGGACAACAGTTGGAGAAGTCTTGTCCCAAAATTCATAGGAAGTAGTGCAATTGCAGCTAAAGAACATTTAAGGAGTTTTAATGATTTTGTGCAATATTTGGGTATGTAGTATGAAGATGTGTAGATGAGGTTGTTTATGATGTCACTAATTGAAGATGCCAAAGATTGGTTTAATAGTCTTCCAACAAATTCTATTGATTCTATTCATGTGTTTTATGAACAATTTCTTGAGTAGTATGGGAATCAATATGCACCTGAATTTGCATTGCATGAATTAGTGACTATTCAGAAGCATCAAAATGAGTCATCTTATGATTTCAACTAGAGGTTTTCTAAATTGCATAATAAGATACCTCCTAGATCTAAATTGGTTGATCCTGTTGCATTGAGTATTTATTTAAAAGCTTTTGATCCTAAGATAGGATATGAGCTTAGGAACAAGGGTCCCAAAAATCTAGCTGAAGCTCAAAGGATAACACTCACAATTAAAAATAACAGGAAAGCTGTAGGGATGATTGCTAGGAGGGATAACCCTAGGGCTCCCCAATATGCTCCTCCAAATAAATAGGATAATACATATAGGAATGAAAAGCCTAGACTGCATGGCATGCCTTATAATACAAATTGGAGAAATGGAAAGCCAGTGATGGATGGGCCAAGAAATAAAGAGACACCTGACCCTTTGAATAAAAGAGGGACATACATGGTTGATAATAGTCCTTGGTGTTCAGTTTGTGACTTGCCACATTCTTCAGAGCATTGTGTTGTAGCTCAGTCAGTATTAAGAAAAGACATAGTAGAAAATAATAATGAAGAGGACCATAATATCTATTTGACTTCCCATACTCTTCACTCAGTAGAGAAAGGGTATTCATCTTCAGAAGGAGGATATGAATATAATGTTGATCATTAGAAATATAATGTTCACATGGCAGAACAACAATTTTTTTTTGGCTATGAAAAAAATGATGATGAACAAAGTCCTTCTGCTACGTCATATCAGACTAATAGGGGAAATATGAGGAGACCAACTGATGATGAAATTAAAAGATTGAATATTGCAGCAGTTGAGTTGGCTAAAAGCAAGTATCGGCTGAGGAATAGAACAATGAATGAGAATGAAGGTGTTCCAAGAGGAATATTCTTGAAAGATAAAAAGATGTCCCAAGAAATATCAAAAAAGACAAATGATGAGCGCCCTAATAAAAAAAAAATAGA
Organism: Sequoiadendron giganteum; assembly: GCA_007115665.2. NCBI lineage: Eukaryota > Viridiplantae > Streptophyta > Pinopsida > Cupressales > Cupressaceae > Sequoiadendron > Sequoiadendron giganteum. The sequence goes on along the minus strand of CM021100.1, from coordinate 729,288,600 downwards.
TTTATGTCCCCAAAGAAGAAAATAAAGAATTCCCCAAAGACAAACAAAAGATAGATCAGACATCAAAAAGGGAGAAAGAGGAGAGAAAAGGTGAACCAACAGAGAAAAAGAAGGTGATAAGAGTTGAAGGTGCATCTTTTGATTTTGTGCAAGCTTTATCCTAGGTAAAAATATCTGTCCCATTACTTGAAATGATGAAAATTAAAGAGTATAGGGAAAGTGCTATTCAATTAATGTCTGGTGGGAGGAATCAAATTGTAAATTTTGAACAAAATGAGAATCCTAGAATTGTTGATAATAAAGGAAAGATAAAAGTTTCAGAAATTGGCCTAAATGATGCATTGATGAATACACCACAAATTGATCCATTTTTTACTACCCTACTCATAAATGGTAAATTGGTAAGAAATTGCATGATAGATTTAGGTGCTTCTATTAATATTATGCCAGTAGGGGTAATGAAATAGCTTGGTATGTGGATAGATATTGAGGGTGGTAAGTGTTATGCCATGGATAGTAGGCATGTCCCAGTAGTGGGGATTACGAAGGATGTAGAAGTAAAATTAGCAGCCTACCCACAATTAACCTATAATTTTGATATAACTATGATTGATACACCTCCTTAGTTTGGAATGATTTTATCAAGATAATGGACTACAAAAATTGGAGGTAATGTGAAGTTTGATTTATCATATGCCACAATACCTATTAATGGTGAAGAGGTAAAATTTTATAGAGAACCAAGGGTGAATCAGATAGTTGAGTGTGTTCCTCAAGAACAACTTAATTGCTTTTGTGATGTGGATTTAGGGAGTTTTAGAGTAGAATTATCTTAGCTAGAATTAGTGAATACTGACCCAATTGATAGACTTGTTTCTAGAAATCAGCAAGTTGTGGGGAAAATGTATTTTGATGGGGCTTGCAACCAAGAAGGTAATGGAGTTGGGATAGTTTTCATATCACCTAAAGGTACAACATTTAAATATTCATTTTTTTTGGATTTTGAATGTACAAATAATGTGGCAGAGTATGAAGCCTTGTTGATTGGTTTGAACATGGTTGTCAAACATAAAATTAAGTTGTTGTCTGTCTTGGGAGATTCTGAGCTAGTTGTGTCACAAGTTAGATCAAAGTATGCTGCAAAGAATAAGAGGCTGAAACAATATAGAAATGTTGTGTGGGATATAGTGGAACTATTTGATGCATTTTCAATTGATTGGATAGATAGATCTAAAAATTTAATGGCTGACTTTTTGGCTAATGTAGCCTTAAAGAAATATGATATCACTTTGGTAGGAGTGTCTTAGGTTGAATTCGAAACAAGGCCTACTATCCTTGATAACATATATAGCTGGAAAGTTTTTAATGATGATATTGACCTTTTAAAAAAAATTCATTGTATAGATCAGTATGAGGCACAGGAGATTGATTTCAATGCTTTTGTGGAAGAAGTGGATGGGAAACAAACTGTATTTGGGAAGGAAGTTTTGCAGCTTAAAACTAACAAGCTTCCCAAAGGGCTTGTGGTATTGGAGAGAGTGTATGATGGGAGCGATCGTTCTCTCATGAAGAAGACACCTGTTAAGAAAGAAGATATTGAAGAAATAAATTGGGAACTAAATTAGCACCAAAAAGGGTTTATATTGGGAAGAAAATAAGCCCAACTATCAGGAGAATGTTGATTACATTGCTGACAAAATACAAGCATGCATTTTCTTGGTCTCATGAGGATTTGAAGGCATATAGAGAAGATCTTTTTAAACATGAGATTCCACTTAATCCAAACACAAAGACATTCAGATAGAAGCAAAGGCCTATCAACCCAAATCTAGAACCTAAGATGAAAGAGGAGCTAGAAAATCTTAGAGATGGAGGTATCATAAAATCTATAAGGCATTCAACATGGGTCTCAAATTTGGTTCCAGATAGGAAGAAAAATGGGGACATAACACTATGTGTAGATTTGAGAAATATGAATGTTGTTTCCCTAAAAGATAATTATCCTCTTCCAAACATGGAGGCAATATTGCACAAATTAACAGGGTGTGAGATATTGTCAATAATGGATGGATTTTTTGGATATAACCGGGTCAAATTCAAAGAATCTGAGCAGTACAAGACAACATTCACCACACCATGGGGAACACATGTCTATATAAGAATTCCATTTGGTCTCATATATGCAGGAGCTACCTTTCAAAGGGCCATGGATGTGGCATTTGTAGACCTAATCAATGCTATAATGGTGGTATATCAAGATGATATCACTGCTTGTTCCAAAAAGGCAAAGAATCATGTTGGGGACTTGGAGACGATCTTCATCAAACCTTTGGAATATAGTATTAGTCTTAATCCTAAAAAATGTCATTTTGTTGTCATAGAGGGTAAAATTTTGGGGCATATTGTGTCAAAATATGGGATTAGGATAGACCCTAAAAGCGTAGATGCCATAGATAAAATTCCCATTCCCAAAACTGTCAAGGCAATCCAATCATTTTTTGGCCAAATTAATTTTGTTAGGAGGTTTGTGTCCAATTTTGCTGAGATTGTTAAACCTATATCTAAGATGTTGAAAAGAGGAGAAAAGTTGGATTTGACTTCTGAAGCTATGGATGCCTTCATATATATAAAAAGAGCTATCAAAGAAGCCCCAATCCTGAAGTCTCCTGATTTTACTAAACCATTTCAGATTTTTTCTTTTGCTTCATTTCACACCATAGCTGCTATTATGTTACAGAAAAATGATGAAGGTCATGAGTAACCTATTTATTTTTTAAGTAAGTCTTTGTAGGGGTTAGAATTGAAGTATGATATTATAGAAAAATAGGCTTATGCATTGATCAAAGTAGCAAAGGCTTTTAGACCTTACCTTGTTGGAGCTAAGGTAATTGCTTATGTCCCACATGCAGCTGTGAAGGATATCCTGGTGTAGATAGAAGTGACAGGGAAGAGATGCAAATGGATTAATAAAATCCAAGAGTTCAACATGGAGATTCAGATTACCAAGTTGGTAAGAGGACAGGGTTTGACTAGGCTGATGGCAAAAACAAACATTGAAGCAAACCAAATCTGGAATGTAGAAGGTAAGGAATAGGTCATAGCAAGTATTGAGCATACTCCATGGTATACAAATGTGATGTATTATCTGAAACAAATGAAGTTCCCTAAAGGGATGAATGATAATCAAAGGAGAACTTTGAAATTGTAGGCTTCTAAATACATTTTTATAGAAGGGGACATATTTTAGATGTGTGGAGGCCATTATTCTGCTAAGACTACTGCACACAAGATTCTCAGGGCTGGTTATTATTGGCCTAGGGTATAAATGAGTCTTTTACATATGTTAGGAAATTTTAGGCTCATCAGAAATTCTCGGAGAAATTGAAGTATCAAGGAGCATTGCCACTTAGACCTTTGCAGGTAGAAGCACCTTTTCACCAATGGGGAGTTGATTTCATTGGAGAAATAAAGGAAAGATCAAGTGGAGGACACAAATGGATACTAGTGGCCACAAATTATTTTACTAAGTGGGTGGAGGTTGTCCCAACTAAGCAAGCAACAAGCAAAGTAGTGATGAAATTTTTGATGGAGAATGTTATAACCAGATTTGGTACCCCAGTCAGATTGATCACAAATAATGGGATGTATTTTAGATCTGATGAGTTTAAAGATTTTTGCAAAACATATGGCATTAATATTTCTTATTCTACCCCATATCATCCATAGGCCAATGGTTAGGTGGAGTCAAGCAATAAAAATATTTTGAAGATAGTAAGAAGGATGCTAAATACAAATAAAAAGGCATGGGATTCAATGTTAAGATTGGCTGTATGGGCAGATAGGATTACAGTGAAGAAGGAAACTGGAAAATATCCATTTGAATTGGTGTATGGGACACATGCAAGGATGCCACTGCAGAACCTTTTTCCAGTTTATGATTTCATTCTATAAGAAGACTTGGATATTTATGATCCGATGGAGGAAAGAATGGAGCAACTTGCTGAGCTTGATGAAGTGAGAAGAATGGCTCAGAAGCAGAATGTGAAATTGCAGTCACAAATAAAATACCTTTTTGATAAAAAGGCGAAGGAGAGAAAGTTTGAAGAAGATGACTTGGTGTTGATGTGGAATTCTCGGTGTCAGGAGAAGGGGAAGCATGCCAAGTTTGAAGCTTTATGGCTTGGCCATTTTGTGATAACTGGTAAAGGAAGTGAAGATTCTTATTTCCTATAGAACATGTCTGGAGAGGAGCAGGATTTGCCTATACATGGGTAGTTCCTGAAGCTTTTCTTCTCTTGAAGATCAACAAAGGGTTAAGTATTTCTAATGCATGGACAATTCTTAAAAACCCTCTTTAAAGCTTTCTTTTCCATGCACAGTAGTTTAGAAATTTTGAAGGGTTTGGGTTTGCCAATACATGGAAATTCTCAGGAATTCCCTTTTTGAAAGCATTTCTTTCTTTTCATGTATAGTAGCTTAGGGTCATTTTCACCTTCCATTCTCCATGCTCTGCTTTCCATTTTCCATCTCCTTCACTCTTTCATTCCCTCCATCCTTCATCGCTCATTTTTGTGTTCATTCATATCTTGGTCTTCTCTCCCAGTTGCATTCTAGATTCTTGCAGTGATTTGTTAAACCACTCATCCCCAAAATGAGCCACTATTAGAACCAAAAAATTTCCACTAAAATTCTAAGTTCTTTTCCCATTTGAGCCCATTCATGTGCTATCTTTTCCATTAAAGTATTATTTTTTCCCTTCATATATACCTTATACATTATATCACGGCCTTAATATTCACTGGGTATGTTATTCACCACTTTAGCACAACCTTTTGCAAAGTGGCTCGCAATATAGCGCTGACGGTTAAGCACAGTCATATGATTGTTATCGCTACATGACACACAGTCTTCAAACCGGTTGTGGTGGCATGATAAACAGTCGATCGAGTCAACAAACGATGGATAGAGTCTACCACAGTATCGCTAGAAGTTAAGCCAGTGACCGCGGTAGGGCGGTGAATGAAGGGAAGCAATTAGCAGAGACATGAAGGGCATGTGGTGAAAATGTGATGGTTAGTGAATGAATACTATGATGTCGTGGATGGTTAGAATGGAGCTTGCGGTGATTGTGGTGGATGGAGATAGGTAGTGGGGTGGTTAGCAAGCGGCCAAGTGATGGTTAAGAAATGGATATTGTGGTACCACTGGTAGTTAAGCCAATCACCATGGTAGCACGGTGAACAAAGGTAAGTAGTGAGCGTAGCGGTCAAGATTGGTCACTATGGTACCACACGTGGTTAGAGTGTTGACCGTGGTAGAGCAATAAAGTTAAAATAAATTTCACAGCAATAATTTAAATGACACAATAAGAACCGGTCAGGGTATAAAGGGAAAATTAAAAGCTTGGCTATAGTTTAAAACATTTAAATTTCCAATAAGGCAATGCAATTTAATGTTTTTATTTTTGCCGTGGAATGTAAATGGTTTTACTGGTTAAATGAAGATTTGTGGCTCTTTGAATACATTGTATAAATAATTTGAACAAATCAATTGCAGGAGGGGGTAGGAGAGATTTTTCAGAACTGGGATGTAAATGATGAACAATTCTTCTTGAATAGAGTGTAATGGAGTAAACAATTTTATACTGGTGCAATCTTTTCTGAGTTCGATTGTTAAGATGTTGTAATTTTTTATTTCTTATTTGGTTATCTCCAATTAAAAATTTTAAAATCATTTAAATCATGATATCTAGTATATTTGCGATTTCTCACAGTGCATTTTTCACTTTGTGTGGTTTTATTAATAGGTGTTTGCAAAGTCAGAACTAGATTCCTTTTAAGAAAGTCACAGTGATTTTAGTATTTTTTTGGATGATTAAAGAAGAATTTGGTAGGAAAACACTCAAGCATAATTTATGCAAGCCATGAATTGGGTGAAATAATATGCTACTCATAGAGTTTCATAATATAAATATGCCTAAAAACTTGAATATAGTCAGAGAGGGAAACACCTTGAATTCTTGTAATTTTTGACTCCATTTCCCAACAGATAGAAGGACTTGATCTGCCATATCCCAGAGGATATAATTCATAAAAAATAATATATTCAAATATTTTCTTTTGTGTAGTAGGTGTAGTTGTAGTCATTTTGACTATCCACAATTATTTACCATTGTGGGTAGATTGCTTAGTAGGAAATCTATTTTGAATATTCATGTTTCACATAGGTCCACCCACCTAGGTCTAGCAGAACCTAAAGAGTAGAAGGTTTAATTGAGTAATTGGCCTTGTATGTTGTCCAAAAATGTTGTAAGGGCCTGGCAAACTCTTATGGTTAAAACCTGGATTTTTGAGAACTAACAGGGCTTGCCAACTTAAACCTCTGAAATCACCCTATAATCATTAGATTTAGAAAGATCAACGGTTAAGATTAAGAATTTGTAACTTGTAGACCTAAGATGTTTCATTCACTTTAATGTTCAAATTTTGAGAAACAAAGCATTTAAAGAACTTTGTACTGCTAAGTGTCAACTGTCAAGTGATTACTAATTTTTTTAAGTGAGAGGGTTAGCACATGGTGAGATTTTTTGAATTCCTTTGTAGTTTGCAACGTTAATTTACCAGCCCCTTGGCCTTGATGCCAATCCTAGCGCACAAAAGTTTAAAACAACTTTAAAACACGTTTCATGTTTATTTTTTAAAGTTAATATCATAAATTACTCAAGTTTCAACCCTTGGATGAACATTTGATGTATGGTTGTACTTGCATTCTGTAATGAAATGCACAAAGCGATGGGCTTGCCAACTTAAACCTCTGGAATCACCCTATAACCATTACATTTAGAAATATCAATGGTTAAGATTAAGAATTTGAAAATTTTAGACCTAAGATGTTTCATTCACTTTAATGTTCCAATTTCGAGAAACAAAGCATTTAAGGCACTTTGTACTGCTAAGTGTCAGTTGTCAAGTGATTACTGATTTTTTTTAAGCGAGAGGGTTAGCACACAGTGAGAGTTTTTCAAGTCCTTTGTAGTTTGCAACATTACTACCCCCTTGGCCTTGATTCCAATCCTAGCACACAAAATTTTAAAACAACTTTAAAACACGTGTCATCTTTTAAAAAAAAGTTAATATCATAAATTACTCAAGTTTCAACCATTGGATGAACATTTGATGTATGGTTGTAGTTGCATTCCATAATGAAATACACAGAGTGATGGGCTTCCCAACTTAAACCTTTAGAATCACCCTATAGCCATTAGATTTAGAAAGATCAACAATTAAGAATTTGCAACTTGTAGTATTGTAGACCTAAGACATGTCATTTCACTTTAATGCTCCAATTAAGAGGAAAAAAGAATTTGAAAGAAATTTGCACTTTGAAATCGTACAGTGATTTTTAAAGTCCACTCTTCAGATTGCTCATTGTAGTGCACCACCCTATTTTGGATTCCACAGTTCCACTTCCAACAATGCCATTCCAGTTTTCAAGAGTTAGGACTCAGAATTTGGGTAAGTGAAAGAATTCTCGTGGCTACATTTCATTGTTTGACATTTCTTAAAATCTTATTTTGTCAAAGTTTGAAGTTTGGGTTTAGAGACTTAAGAATTCATTAAAATTAAGGAGGACTAATAGGTATTAGGGAATTCAAATTTCACAACTTCATATTTGTATAAGCATGTCTACCACTAGTACCACTAGAGCAATGTCCGATAAAAAAATAGATTATGTAGAATTGCTTAAAACCCTGGGTTTCACTGATGGGTACCATAATATTTATGATCCTGAAATCTATGGTAGGCATACCTCAAAACTTATATTTTCATCTCAGAATAAGGCTGCAAATAAAATTCAATTTTTAGTTAATAGTATCAGTGCAATGTGGGTAATTGGATTAGGGTGCATGATGTTACATGAAGTTTTCCCTTGCCCAGAATTTATCATGGTCTGTGCCGAAAATTATGATGATAAGAAAAGAGAAATTGTTAATAAAGATATCCAAGTAGAATTGTTATCCATTAATGCAAAAGAACTTGGAAAAGTGTTGGGGTTTACAACCGAAGAATTTGGAAACCACCACATTGACCTAGAAAAGCTTGCTAGTGATTTTGAAGCAATGGAAGAAAGGAAGAAAAATAATTTCTTAAATAAAATAGATCAGGATAGAAACAAATTGAAAGGTGATCATAAGCCTCATAATTTTGGATATTTTTAAACCATGGGTTCAGGATACTATTTCCATGCTAGCATTTTGCCTTGGTCTAGATAGCAATTTGGAAGTGGGTGAAAGCCTCCTTGAAATGGTATATAATATCCATTATGGTGATGAACATATCAAATATAATTATATTCAACACATTGTAGAATCCATGCATAATTTATTTTTAATGATTAAAGAAGGTTCCACCAAGACATTTAGGTTCACAATCTACTTGTGCTATCTTTTTCTATTCAAATTTAGAGGAAAGTTTTAGACCAACAAGCTTCAGATTCAGCCCTATAGTAATGCAGAGGAAAAGAAAATGGCTCAAGTATATGAATGGACCATTGAGATAAGGATTCATGATTCTCAAAGGAACTACAGTCATTGTGTAGACTACTTTTTGGCTCCATTGCATCAATAAATTACAAATACTCCAATGCCTAGATTGCCTATGTCATGTAGAAACTGCATGCAACTAGGAAAAGAAATTCAATTGGCTGATTGGTACTTAATGGAAGAATATAATGTGCTAAGATTTTATGGATTAGGAGTACAACCATACAAACTTCCAATACATGTGACAGAAAGGGTTTTTGCATTGAGGTATGTAAGGCAGGTGCAGAGTGCTGATGAACTACACTTCCTCAGTCAACAAAAGAAGACCTTATTTCCTTCTTTACCTTTTTCATGTGAAGGGTTCACATTCAAGAGAAAAGCATTTAGTGTGGCACATAATCTTTTGAATTTTTTGACTTTGATACTATCTGTCACTGGCAGTATGATCCATGTGACATCATTAAATCAATGATTGCGGCCAATAGGAATGTTGCAAGTAGAATTCAACATCAGAGTAAACCCTTGCTTGAAAACTTTAGAAACAAGGATTCTTGGGATGAGGTCAAAACAACAATGGAGAAAACTACTGCTGAGAATGGTATTTCTTTCGAACAATTGTCAGCAGAAATTATGGCATTGCACCAAAAGACAATCAGGACATACAACAATTTTTATGAAAAAAGTGATAAAACATCTAGTAGAGTAAAAAATCCAGGTTCTCTAGAGAAGGAATTTATAGATAAAAATTGGTCATGATAAAAAATTATTGCCTTTTGGTCTATGAGGAAGGACCTAGGTGATCTAAGAGCTCTTATAGAGTATGGAGCTAACAAAGAAGATAAAGAGTTTAGAAAATTGTTGAATATAGAGCATCTTGATGAACGTGGAAACAAATGAAGTGATGATGAATCTAATGATGATAGTGAAGAAGAAGAACAAAGCCATGCCAATTACAAACCTAGTTTAAGTGACACCACAAAAGAAGCATATGCTTCAACATATACTTCAAGAGTAGCCATACTTGAAAAAATTGGTTATGAAGGTGGTCCTTTGGGGTCCAAAGACTCCAAAAGACAAGGCCTTTGGACGCTAATAGATGTTGAGCATAGAAAACTACTTGATAAATCTGGCCTTGGGATTGGAGGTGAAAAAGTAGACCAAGGGCATACAAGTCAAACTCAGTTTGTTAGAGCTTCTAATCCTCATCCTCATGGTTAGATACAATCACAACTAGGACATGCCCTTAGTGGACAACTTAGTGCAATTGGGAGTGCCATTGGTGGTGATGGTATGGGTAATAGTACCAGTAGTGGTCAACATGTGCAACAAAAAAAAACTACACACAAGAGGAAAGCAATACAAGATAGCACAAAAACACCAGGTGATCAAGGCAATCAAAAGAGGCAAAGGATTTTGATAGGTCCAAGTCACACTATCAGTGGATCCACCACAAAGGAGTTATTTCCAAGCACTTCCCCAATTCTAGTTAGCGTGGTTGTGACATCATTAGCAACTGCAAGTACTCCTATTCCTTCGCCATTCAAGCATTCAATTGTTCCTACCTCCCCAGGTTATGATTTCATTGAAGAGTTTAAAAAGAAATTAGACTTGAATAAAAAAGAAAAGAAGTAATTGATGGAGAGTGTGTCTGCTATAACATCAAAGCCCGCAACAACCATGGTATTACCCAGATTTGACACAAACAAAGAAATCATGGAGTACACAATTTTTGTTCCCACAGTTCAAAACAAACCAACAAATCAAATGGATCAATCTGAATACTAGGTGACCAATTTTCAATTGGATTTTTCTAGCCTAAAAACTACTGACAAAATTAATGTATCAAAGAACAATGAATTGGTGTACACATCATTGCTAAAGCAACATAGAGAGAAGAAAAGTTTGTAGACCCAAATAGAAAAGTTACAGGAAGACCTAGCAAGTGAGAAAGCAAAGAGGAAAGCAACAGATAACAAGAGAAATGCATTAGAAAAAATAATAATAAAATATGCCTCTACATCAGCAAGCAAAGAGGATAAACCAAATGAGAGAGAAGTGAATGACCTGAAGCGAAGGCTAGATGAGAGAAACAAGAAATATGATGAGGAAAAATCCACTTCAAAAAAATTAAGACTAAGCATTGCGAATGGAAATGCATAGTGGGAACAAAAATTGGAGAAACAAAGAAAAACAAATGAAAGATTAGAGATAGAGTTGATGCAAGCAAAAGAAGAAATTAAGTCTTCTCAAAATAAGTTATCTGCATTTTGTAGAGATATAGTGAGGCATATGAAACAAAAGATCTGGGATGAAATATGCAGAGGTTTGATCATTTGTATGACATGTTTCAATTGATTGATTTTATCAGACAACATTATAAGAAGCTCAACAAATATTTAGTGGACAACAAAAATGTGTTGGAATTAGAGAAATTTGCAAATCAAGTTCTACAAATAGTTTACAAAGCCAGTGAAAATGATTTGAAATCAAAATGGATTACTAATCAGATTGAAACCTCAATGAAGTTGTCATCTATCATTGAAAAGTGTTCGAGGATGCGTGGAACAAAGAAATATTTGCATTTGGTTGCAGACAAGATGAAGGTGGTGGATGAAAAGGTAAGGAACTTCATAGAACTTGGTTTTCCAGAGGCTTTTGACACAAATGAGTGATTCATTGCAAAGGATGGTTTCAAAAAGAAGATGGAAGGTGCAAGGAAGATTGATTTGGACTAGTTTCCTTAGAACCCAGATGTGAACTATTTGGATTCCATTAGAACACTGATAACCATGGATGCAAAATTGACTAAAGAATTCAAGACAGGTTCCACTTCCAATTACAATCATGAAATGTTAACAAAAATTCAAGTCAAACAACATCAGTTAGAGCAAATGGAAATTCCACCACCTAAAGAGTGGAAGTTGCTAGAAAAGGTGATACAGTGAATTGATTTTTAATTTTCAATCTTTGATAATATGAGTTTCCAAGTTCCAACTCAGCTATGTGCAAACTTGTCTTTGGGAATTGGCAAGATTTTGCATTGCCAATACCAATATGTACTCCTTCATGTGAAAATCAATTAAAAAACTCAAATTCAGACTTCAGTAATGTGATGATGTTCAATTATCTGTATTATTTATTTTATCATTTGAACTATAAGGTGATGAAATTTTAGCTCATTATATTTACTTCTTGGTAGAGCTTCCAAGCTATGGGTGTTGAATTGTTAGCTAATTATATTTACTTCTTGGTAGAGCTTCTAAGTTATGGATGTTGAACTATTAGCTTCTATTATGGTTTGACTAAAAATCCTGATCAATATCCACCAACTTACACCTCACCCACATCCCATATACTGCAAAAATACACTACATTTGATTTTTGATTAGCACAAATTGCAAAGATTTGTGTGACAAGATCCATTTTGTTGCCCACATTACTACTTGATCAATGATAATGTCCATAAATAAATATAAAACCCCATAGTCACAACCCCTATTCCTGAAGAATTAAAATTCAATGTATTGAAAAATTAAATGTACTTCCACACACTCAATTTAAATAACATAAACATCCACTTTGGAGATAGCAAAATAAGTTAATAACTTATAAGCATATGAATCCACAATATTTGAACACTCGAAAGAAAATTAGTAATTATGTGTAACCTTCTTCATTGTATTGATCTTCAAAGTTCAAATTACATGCATTATAAAAATAGTTTATGATATGAGATGGATGGGCGAATTGGTGCAATCTATTATCTATCTTCTTACTATTTTCTACTCTAAATTATAATTAAAAATGATGTGATGATCCATTGATCTCCTATTCGGTTCTTGATCTATCTTGTATATGAGAGGCAACAAGCTACAAACCCTTTACAAAAATTCATGGTGTTTGAAAACTAAACATAACTCAAATTATAAATAAAACAATGTCACAGGTGAATGCACCAATCTGTTAATCTCCAAGAAGAAGCCCGTGACCACCTAAGATTTGTTCAAGGCTTATACTCCATGATAGGTTGCTCATCATGTTGTCAATTGGCGTTCTTACTTTGAATTTGATGGTTGTCCTGTTGGATCTAATTCTAACATATCTACATTTTGGCTAATAAAAAGATTGACTACAGAGAGGTTATGGATGTACTCTTGTTCAACATCTAGGTGTCCATGTTATAGATCACCTCTTTCATATCATATTCCATAGACATTATTTTTTCGAGCTGCTTATGAGTGTAAAACCATATCCTCGTCATTTATTTCTTGCAACGCAGTAGTTAGAAGCCCAACAAGCTCTTCCTTCCAATCATCATATTCTCACGGATTTCCAGTGCCATTATAAAGTGTTGGGAGTGGGACTGAATCAAAGCAGTCAGAATCTTCCCTAAGGCTGTTATGATATCCATTATGTGATTCTACTAGCTTGTTATATGCCAACAATATTTGTCCTTTCATGACATTCTTATCTACGAGCTCCTTTTTTTTCTCCATCATTCTAGGCTACAATCGTCCATTCTCCACCAATGCAATGTGTGTCTATTTCAATACTTTCCAATATTCATTAGCAAATTTCATCATTTTTTTGAATCTTTCTTTTATCATTTCAGATATAGTGTTATATTTGATGGTTTTCATTTCTTTCTCCAATTCTTTGCATTTCCCCTAGGATTTCAGATGGCAATTCTTCTAGTAGGTCGCATTAGCCAATGCATCAAGCACTCTCTTATCTTTTTCAAGCCATGGGGAGTAAAAATCTGATGTGGAGGAGGAATATGTTCTTTCTCTCTGATTTTCTAGCTCCTTCTTCAATTTGTCATTTTCCTTAATCAGTTTTTCGATTTGTGCTTTGGTAAATTTTGCCACATTTATGTTCAATTCTGCTCTCTCCATAGGGTTGGTATCCACTACTCATTGAACCAAGAGATGACCAAACACTTGGTTTGGATTACTAATTATAGCAAGTATTTTATCATGGGGATACAATGACCAAATAAGCAAGGTGGCTTCGTATGGGTTGTACCCAAATCCTGAATATATTTTGTCACTTGCTTCCTCTATTAAGTTCATTGTCTTATCCCCTCTTTTTCTGAAGCTATCAAATACAATTGAAGAGCTAATATCCCACCTTGGCGGGAGCAACACTCCAGCTTCTTGAAGCAATTCCCTGCCTCTTTCAGGAGTGGTGGACTCCATTTCCTTTTCTACCTCCCTTTTCAATTCCTCCAGAGCAGTTGCCTCATGTTCAGGAGTGATATCTTGTATCTGTTGTCTCATTTTTTTTCCTTTATATTCATAAAAAATGATTTAAATTTAGAAGATTTACCAAAATCACAATCAGAAATAAACTGTTGTCCAACCCTGACCCTCACATCATCAAATAGTTCATTTGATTCCTCAAATCTTACAATATTATGCTCTTGAGGGGGCTCGTACTGTGCAATCATAGGAGCACTAATGTGTTTGACCTATTCACCCTCTTCATCACCCTGCTCTTCTTCACTTATAGCAGTATCTATAGAAAAACATACCTCAGGAGTAGGCTATGAAGGTGGGTATGTGCAGGATCATGATGGGCCAAAAAGTGGTGATATGATGGGTATGTGGCTGACAATTTTTTTTTACCCAAAATTGTTGAAATCAAATGGATTTTTAAAGGATATTCTCAGCTTTCCACCAATATAAATTATGCTTTACTTTGAATTTAATAAATAATTATTATTCATTTTCTATTTGAATTATGACTAAAGTCCTGATTGATAGGTTGATTGAAAAAAATCTATAACTTTCAAACGGTATCACATTTTTTGAATCCAAAACATGCGTCACATTCTATGCTTCAAATAATATAGGATTAAAAAAAAAGAAAATTGAATTTCATAAATATTTGACCAAGTTAAGGTGGTTAGACATACAAGTTTTTATATTTTTTAAAAGTTGTAATAAAAAATTCATAATTAATTATTTACTTGGAAAAAAATTACAAAAAAATATGTGTCACATCAGGACATGAATCCTCTACTTATATCTAAAATATTATAAAAAAATATTATCATTTTATTGTATTTAGGGTGGTTAGACAAACACGTACTTCTTATTTTTTTCCCTGAAATATAAGTGCTACTCCATTGAAATTTCAAATTGTCACCAAATAGATTTTTTTAAATTTTAAATAAACCTAGTAGTTTAGAAACTACATACAATTTTTTAAAGATTCTATTCTTACATATTTTTGAAATGATATAGATAACTTATTCAAAATTTTATGTCAAGTTGCCTAACTCTGATTTTTTTGAATTTTTTGCCACTTAAGGGCCTATTTTTTCAATGGTGATCCTACACATACCCAGGTATGTAATCCAAGGGTTCTATGTCTTCAACTTGTACTCTTAAATAGGCTACATGAGGTGCATAAAAAAAAATTGGGGGAACATCCTTTACCAATTCATTGACATGAGCAATGAGTCGCTCAATTCTTGCTAAAGGATTTTGTATCTCACCAAATGCCTTTGAATAAGATTTGAAATCTTTTATCTTCCGTTCCTCTGTAAGCATAATCTTGTTATAGGCATCCATTATTTCCTTAGTGGAAGCCTCATCATGGTTTCTTATGACATCTTTGATTGAGAACAAATGTTCATACCCTGATAGCCCCTGTGATAATATTGCCTTGTGAATAAACCCTTTTGCATCAAATTATTTCCTTACATCACCTAGAGGTAGGTTGTACTATGCTAATTTACCATCAATTTCTCCATATCCTTCATTGGCAACCACTGTAAAGTCTCCAAAACATAAGGTGTTGGGCATAATTGATTGTTTTCTATGTCCTTTGAGGTGTTTGGAATCAGATTTTGCTAATTGCCTCACAATTTCTAAATAAGCAATTTGGTCAGGAACTTCTCGTGGCATCAAGTGTGAAGCCCCTTCAAACCCATAAACCCTTATCACTGTACAATCAGGGAAAGCATACCAGTCTCCCTAGTTATGATTCACTTTATTTCTTTGGTCATTTTCCTTTGGTCTTAGAAATCTTTGTACTTCTGGGGATAGGTTATAATTGTACGGATACCCCAACAAATTCATCAATGGTTTTACAAAAAATTCTTCAAAATAAAGGTAATGAGACCTACCAAATCGGTTGCCCCACAATGAAGTCCACATTTGTATAGGTTTAAAATCTCCATTTTCATCTGTATCTTTTATCCTTAATTCTTCACTCCAGACCCCTTGACTTGTCCCTCGTACAATAGCAAATGCATAAGCAAAGAATAGTGTTCAAAATTAATATGATCACTATTATTTTTAATCTTTTCAAGCCCTCAATGTAGGGTGTTGGCCAAATAGCTAGCATAATCAAATGGCCTGGAATCCTTGCTCTATATGTCTGCAACTAAGACCATTGGGGCAATTGAAATTAGAGGTAGAACCTCTACTCCCAAAACTTGACCAACTAAATAATAGGTGTATTGGAAATACTCTTTGAACAAATCTTCATGGAAAGGAGGGTTTTCACTGCTAGAGAATTGTTAGTGTAATTAATATTTAATTACACTTGCATAACTTTACTTAGGTTTTTCTTAGGTAATAATTATTTTTCTTAATTAATAAGTATGCTTTATTTAGTTGAGTTGTTTTTAGGTCAACATTAGGGTTGCATACTTTTCTTTTATAAAGCAAATCATATCATTGTAATCTTTGAATTCCTGAATAATATCAATTTGCACATTTCATGTAAAGCTCTACTTTTTCATTATTTTTCTCTTATGTGGAAGGTGTTTAGGTTTGCATGTCTGATCTTGGTTTCTAACATGGTATCAGAACCTTGGCATGCAACCCCTTCTCAAATTTTGGAGAAAATCATTACATAGTTCGTTCGGGGTTCCTCGAGGGTATCATGCCTTGAGTTCATTTATGTGGAATTTTGGATCAGATTGGGCTTCATCATTGGATTCAAAGCACTGGAAAAAGTCAGGAATGACTTTTGTTTTGTAGATTTTGGTCATCATTTGCCAGATCTATGAGGGTTTCAAGTATGGTGTTTTTTTGTAAGCTCTAGAGGTAGCTGATTTTTCGGAGCATCTTGGAGCAAAACAGACACCACCATCATGTTTGCAGTGCCCCAAAACCCTAAGATCACCCTTCATTTTGTCGATTTTGGAGAATTTGGTCTAGGAGGCAAAAAAAATTTACCAAGGAGGCCGTACGACCTCCCAGCATACATTCCGAGGCAATTTTCCACAAAAATCGATTTTTTTTTTTTTTTAAATTGCAAAAATGTTTTTAAATTCTGTGCTGCTAGTATTTAGGAGGTGCCACCTAGTGGCCAACGGGGGCCCACCAGGCGGCCATTGGTGCGCCGCCGCCGTCGGTGGCTCCCCCATCCGGTCGCCAGCCTATCCGCCCTCACGGGCCCCTCCGCATTTAGCCCCGGTCATATGGACAACCAGGGGCTCTCCGCCAGCCCCTGAGGGATTCCAATCTGCAGCCGTCGGTCACATGGGTGACCAGGGGCTCCACCCCAGCCCCTAGTCCACCAGCCCCTGGTCATGCACAAGACCACGGGCTTATTTTTTTTAAGCCCCCTAGGTTGCCTACATGCCATATTGGCCATTTTGGAGCACCTTTGACAAAATCGGGTGTAACTTTTGTGTACGGTGTCATTTTTTCACAAACGAGATACCCTTGGAAAGAAGATTTTGACACTGATCCAGTGGTGTTGGTATTTTTTTCTGATTTTTCTCCAGTTTAATTGTGTAGGTCCTTGAACTCAAAACTTGTATTTTTCACTCCGGAGGGCATATCTTTTGACTCAGTAATCATTTTTTCGCGATTCTCACGGCGTTGGAAAGCTAGTTCAGTCCTCTATATAGATATGAGGTCTATTTTTATTTTATTTTTATGAATTTTTAGGAATTATCTCCTTTTGAAATCATTGGGTATTGTAATAAATGAACTGATATAAAGTTTCATCAGGAGGGTTTCTTGCATAATAATCTTCATTGTGTTTTGATGACAACTCGCATGGGTTGTAATCTGGTTTCTTAGTTTCTTTTTGCCATATTTTTTCTTAGCTTGACACATATTAGATTCATATCGGTTCACACTTTAGATTGAGAGCCTATGGTTAATGATCCGCATCAGATCCATCTCAGTTTGAGGGCCACTAAATTTGTGGTTAATGTTCCAGAGTCTGTATGGTACTTGTTCCCATGGAAGATTTTTAGTCTCAGTTTGGCATCGGCATCGAGATACATGGCTTCCAAATTCTGTCATCATTCATTTCATCTACTATTGCTTTATGGATTCCAGGGTTGTTCCAGTTTGGTGTTTTCGAGTGTTCCATGGCATCGGGTCTGTTGTTGCATTATTATGATTCTGATATGGTTTCTTGTAGATAGAAGTATATTTCCTTGCTTGCTGAATTATGGTTCTAGTGTTACTCCACAGTGTTCTTCTAGTGCTTCTTTGTAGCAGTCATCTCTTTGTAGGGGGGGTTGTCCCACTGGGTTTTCCTTCTCTACCTCATTATTGCATTTGTACATGGGTACCTAATCAGGCCTTGTTGTCGGGACCCATTCATGCTTACTTGCATTCATCTTAGTTTTAGGTGCATGCTTATTTAGTCTCCCTAAGTTGCACTTATGGGGGGGTGTTAATGTAATTAATATTTAATTACACTTGCATAACTTTACTTAGGTTTTACTTAGGTAATAATTAGTTTGCTTAATTAATAAGTACGCTTTATTTAGTTGAGCAATTTTTAGGTCAACATTAGGGTTGTATACTTCTCTTTTATAAAGAAAATCATCTCATTGTAATCTTTGAATTCCTAAATAATATTGATTTGCACATTTCATACAAATCTCTTCTTTTTCATTGTTTTTCTCTTATGTGGAAGGTGTTTAGGTTTGCATGCCTGATCTTGGTTTCTAACAAGAACCTCCTGAGTTGGCCTCCTTCATCCTTGGGCCTATGCATAGGTAATTTCCATCTCTTATAGCTGGTATCCATGTGGCAATACTCTGTCAAGAGATCTTTGACCCTGAATGATAAATTCAGTGAACACTCTAACTGAAATACATTAGAAATGAGATCCCTAGAAATAACAAGCATGTCACCCCTACCATGTGACTGAATAGTTATTTTATTGGGGTCATATATGATATAAAGAGCTTTAATTAGCTCTACATTAACAAAAACATTGGGCACCACAAGTCTTCCTAGGTTCAACCTTCATGGATTGCAGACTGGTCGAAACCTAAATTGTTTTATGTAATGGTAGATGAAGAGGTCGTACCCTCGTTGCGGTGTCAAAATATCCTCTAAGCCCTTATGTTTGTCCCATAGCCAATCCATGGAAGGATTCATTTTAGCACTCCACTTGGGTCTCGGCCCTGACCTAGGGCATTGATCTATCATGTCTTCATTTAGGAGTCTCTTAGGCTTTTCGGTTTTCTATTTTTTAGCTTTGGGTTTGTCTGTACTCTCTTCCATTATTTAAATATTAAGGTTTTGATGAAAATAGATTCCCAACTAGTTCTGAAGTACTTATGTGAGTCTCGTCGAGTCACCTCCACAGTCCACCGGTCTTTGTTAGTCAGAACTCCAAGTTTTTGCCTTTTTTCTTCTGCCCTAAGTGAAATCTTCAGGGATTTTGTAACAAATATGCAATCAACTTGTGATATAATTCACTTCAATTATGGTTCATAAATGCACCGCAACATGATGCCCTAGGATGTCACATCATTCTTTCATCGATAATCACCCTCTCCATCGCTAGACACCTATCCTTCATTCTATCGATGGGACGCGAGATAATATTTCCCCGATGCACCATAGTTCCCCCGATATACTTTATGCATTCGATAATTCATGCCCATTTTTATAATTCATGGTTAATTTTGTTGACAACTTGACTCTATCAGTATATCAGGAGAGCACCTTAGGAGTCAGGCCGATAGAGTATTGTTACACCAATACTAGGTTGTGAGCTATTTTCATCGGGCGATTGGCGAGACTGTGATGGGGGTTTCGTCGATGAAGAATTGTTAGGCCGATGGTATTGAATTTTGTTAGGAATGGGGGAAGGACTTAGGACTACGCCACTATAGAATTTCAAATTTGCTTATGGATGCAATGTGAATGTAGGCTATAATATGGATCTTGTCACATAAATTTCTACAATTTGTATTGTTCATAAAATCAAAGTGTGGTATATTTTTGTGATTATTGATAAAATTTGATAATTCATGCCCATGGTCATAATTCATGGTTACTTTTGTTTACAACTTGACTCTATCAATATATCAGGAGAGCACCTTAGGAGTCAACCCGATAGAGTAGTGTTACACCAATACTAGGTTGTGAGCTATTTTCATTGGGCCATCAATGAGACTATGATGGGGGTTCCGTTGATGAAGCATTGCTAGGCCAATGGTATTGAATTTTTTTAGGAATGGGGGAAGGACTACGTCACTATGAAATTTCAAATTTGTTTATGGATGCAATGTAGGCTAAAATATATATCTTGTCACACAAATTTCTACAATTTGCATTGTTCATAATTTATGAGTCATAAAATCAAAGTGTCATTTATTTTTGTGATTATTGATATGTGGAAGATAAGTGGGGTGGACTCGGTGGAGGCTAGTTTCTTTGTAAAGAAAAAATAAATTTCCTTTTAAGAGATCAAATTTAAATTTTAATATCACAATTTCATGGATGATGGATTACTATATAATTTATAAAATATCATCAACTACAGTTTGAATTTGGCATATGATTCATGAAGTGCAATATAATATAAAATATCATGGAGTGCAATATAAAATAAAATATCTTGAACTTGAAGTGCAATGATTCACAATTTATTTGAATACAATATAAAAAATCATCAACTACAGTTTGGAATATGATTCATGTAGATTGCAGTGCTTGAGTGCAATATAAAATAAGATATCATGAATTGCAATGATTCACAATTTCAATGTTCATTGAATACAATATAAAATATCATCAACTAAAGTTTGGACTTTGGAACAATGGAAACTGATTCATGAAGTGCAGTAAAAATACCTAAAACCTGCTAATTCTCTTCCATTTACCAAATGGAGTCAGGGTCCTCAAATTGATGCTCATCTTGAGATAAAGTAAAAGAGTCATCTTGATTCTGAGTCTACTCTACATTTTCTTCGGCCTGTGTCTCAAATTCAACATTCATTGTGTGATTTGTGTCAATTTCAATATCATTGTCATCTGTCCCAGGCCCACTGCCACTGCCATTGCCACTACCACCAATACCAGTGGCTCTTGGAATTGGAGAGCCTATGCTGCACAACCCGGTCCCTCTTCTTTCACATGTGGGCCTCCAGATTGCGAGTGCCCTTTCAAAAGGAATTTTTTTGACATTATACGTAGTTCCTTTCATCCTCAAGCAATTTTCCAAATTCTTGTCTAGTTTGTTTCTTAACTTTGATTTCAAAAACCCCAATGTACTGAAAAATCTATCATCTTGCACCGACCCCAATAACATTGTTTGACATAAATCAACAAGTTTGAAATATTCTGAAATCGAACCACACAATATTTCACTCTGACCTAAGCTTGTCCAAACCTTTTTTATTGATCCCAGTTCAAAGGCCTTCTCCTTGCCCATGGATTTATACTGGTCCCTCATAGTTGTTGCAAAACTCCCACATTGCTTTCTAAGCTTATTTTTATTTAAAATTTCTTCTGTTGTCTGCTCATTGTATGTAACCTTTTTCGAAAACTGTTCGATCAATATTTTTACTCGATCATGAAAATATTTTGGGTTATCTTAGTTTACCCAAAATTGAGGATACACAATGCCTATGGCTTCAAGTATTTCATGTCAAGGGAATCTTTCACGAATCTCCGAGGAAAGAGATTTTTCAATTTCCTTCAAATTATCACTAACAGATTTAACGATGTTGTTAAAATATTTCTCGTTAATAGGTAATTCTCTTCTAGAGCACCTAGTTGTCTTGCAATGGTACATTGGTATCTCATATCCACGTACATAGATACATAAGTGCCTGCTTTCATCAAACTGTAAATAATTATCAGGATTATTCAAATCAGTAATTTTCTACCACATCAAATGATTTGTGCCTTCTTGTGTTAAATCTAGATATAGATGATCGAGGGCCAATCATTTAAGTTTACGTAGATTGGAATATTCATATATATACATAGTTCTATCTTGGGATTTCTTCACAATATTGTTCATCTTGTCCAACATGGGGAGAAGACTAGCTAAATTCAAGAGTGTCTCTATATCGCTTAACCTATGTAAGAGGTCAGGAGCTTTGTCTACTATGTTGTGATGCTCATGCATCACTCCAATCAAGGATTGATATTATGAAAGAACTCGTTATGCTGGTCCATGCCAGGAGATCCATCTGGTATCGACATCCTTGAGAAGCTTATTTCTAGGTGTTATTCCCTCAGTAAAATTTTGAAATTCAAGGAAACATTTGGGACTTCAGCAGAAGTATGTGTGGATCTCGCGAACTAGATTTTCAACTTTTGATACTGTAGGAAACTTGCTTACAATTTTGAATGCTAAATTCATTTTGTGGGCCATGTAGTGAATGCCAAGAATTTATGGTGCACAAGTAGTTTGTAACTTTGTGCAAAGACAACTTCTTTGACCTTGCATCATTGAAGCTCCATCAGCTCCTACACACACCAACTTTTTGGCAATTGTCAACTCATCCATACCTGCAATTTCATTCAAATATTTCTTTACTAGTTCAAATAGATTTTGCGATGTTGAACTGTCCTTCATTTTATGAACACAAAGAAGATGAGCTTGGTGAAAATTTTGTTCCATAGTATACAAATGCATACAAACCCAAGAAGTATTGTCTATCGTAGTAACTTCATCTAAAGATAATGCAATGAAATTTGACTCTTTTACTTTCTCCTTTAAATCTTTCTTTTCCACTACAACAAGAAAATTCACCCATTCCCATCCAGCGTTTACTGACCAATGTGAGAAGGGAAAGTTGGGAATACTCAAATAAGATAATAAATCAAAATATTTTTGGTAGTCTATCATAGGATGCCCCCTAGACAAAATATGAAAAACAACACTCATCTGAATAGTTTTTGACAAATTTGATGTTGCCATGGCTTTTCCAAAATGAGCCTCAAGTGTACCTTCACATTTTTTAATATTTGGAATTCTATGTTTATGCTCTCCATAATCTAATACATACTTAACATGAAGACATTCTTCCTTTGATTTCCATCGTACGACTGATTGTTCCTTTCCGTCTATGATTTGTTTTTCATAAAATTTATCGATATGCTTTTTTATAGTGTCAAGCTTTAGCTACATCGTCTTGTCTCTTCCACATTTCCAACTACAAATCTTACATTTGACCTTTGTTTCCCTTTCAGTATCATTTTCATTTGATACCTCGACTGGTTCAAGGAATAATGGGTACTTCGACAATCAACCAATTTGAAAATTCCTTGTCATTTCCCACTCGCGCCCCAATTTTGATTTGTCTTTTCTTTTCTTGCTACCAACATCATCCTCATCCAAGTCAATTATCTCATTCTGGCTAACCAAGGTATCCCTTAGAACATCTTCTGTGGTATTCCCATCCTCATTTGATACATTTTGATTTCACACAATGACAATCTCACCTTGAACTTCCTATGGCGGTGAGGTATTTTCAATGGCATCTTCAATAATATTTGGTGGAAGAGTTGATGGTGTAGCTCCACCTTGATCTGATGGATTAGAAGCTTTTCCAATTCCAAAGTAACACTGTATGGTACCTCCACGTTTTGGGAGTTTTGATGGCCTCCCAATCTCTTCATTACCCTCAATAGTCTTACCCTTGCTGCTCGACATATTGATATCTCACTTTGAATAAAAGCTGGAAAAATTGTCTTCTTGTTTAAGAAGGACAAACCGACAAAGAATATAGTTCCCATTCCCTACTCAAAATCATGTTTAAGACTGAATCAAGAATAGAAAACAGATAAATAAATCTTATTATTATAACTAATAACTAATAACAGTATGAAGAAATGATCACTCACCTTTGAGTCTATGTTTTCGAGTTTCGCTGACTTCTAAATCAAGAAGTAGAACCTCGGAACTGAACAAAATGTGTAAGAACAAATAACAGTTTCAATTGTATTTATATCAATCCATATTTGGCGAATTCCGCTAGATTTTTAAATGGTATGTTAAAAATTTGACGAATCTCGCATGCTTATACAACGATACCTTGCAATTTTGAAGGTGAAATGTGTCCTCAAATGTAATTATTTTCAAATATTATTGGCAAAATAGGTCCTCATAAGAAACTATTTATAAATTTTTAGTTGCTTGTGAAATTGGCGAAATGGGTCCTCATATAATGTTGTTTTAATAGTATTGACGAATATGTTGGTGTTTTATGACATGCTCCCTAGGATTCCAGGTGAAAATATTAATTAGTCCATTGGAAATGTGTATATGTTATGGAAAATTTATTGCCTAAACATGCCTCGTAAAAAAAAACCGCTGGCGAATGGACATGCATTAGACCGATAGTTCATGAAATCCGGGAAATTTGAACACCCTGCTGGATACGGTAAATTTTCCAATTTTGATTTGCCCAATTCCTAGAATTTGCCACTAAAGTTTTCCTTGGTAATAGCCTATCAAAGATTGCAGCTATTTTGCACTTTGGACTCTTAAGGGATCGAGCTGGTTGAACATAGCTCATAGTGATTCAATGTGTTTGGGTGAAAAATAGGACCATGCCTAGCATAAATGTACCATACAGACGTGTTGGAACAGTCTATTTGGTTGTACAAGTTGCACTTTGCAACTTTACACTATTTACATTTGACAAATTTTTCCTCAACTGAAAATTCGTCACCACAAGAAAACACCTCCGAGATAGAAAAAATTGAGAGAGGTTATTTTAGAGAGTTCCAACATGATCCCATAGCCTTAGATGAAGAGTTTGTAAGCATCATGATTTCTAAGTAATAGCCCATCAAAGATTTAAGCCTTTTTGCACTTTGGATTCTTAAGAGATCGAGTCAGTTGAACGTAGTTTAGAGTGATTCAGTGTGTTTGGGTGAAAAAGAGGACCATTATTAGGGTAAATGTACCCATATAGATGTGTTAGAATAGTCTGTTTGGTTGTACGAGTAGTAGAATGAAAGTTACACCACTTTGCAACTTTTCACCGCTTGCATTTGACAACTTTTTCCTCAATTGAAAAGTCATCACCACAAGAAAACGTCTCTGAGTTAGAAAAAACTGAGAGAGGTTATTGTAGAGGGTCTCAACATGATCCCATAGCCTTAGATAGAGAGTTTTTAAGCATCATAATTTCTAAGTAATAACCTGTCAAAGATTGTAGCCATTTTTCACTTTGGACTCTTAAGGGATCGAGTCGGTTAAACGTAGTTCAAAGTGATTCAACTTGTTTGGATGCAAAAGAGGACCTTTCCTAGCATAAATTTACCCATATAAATGTGTTGGAATATATGGTTTGGTTGTATGTGTTATAGAACGAAAGGTTCACCTCTTTACAACTTTACATTACTTTAATTTGACAACTTTTTCCTCAACTGTAAACTCGTCATTATGAGAAAACACCTCTGAAATAGAAAAAACTAAGAGAGGTTATTGTAGAGGGTACCAATGAAATCTTATAGCCTCAGAAAAAGAGTTTTGAAGTGTCACAATTTCTAAGTAATATCCCATCAAATATTTTTTCCTTTTTGCACTTTGAACTCTTAAGGGATATCATTGTTCCAATGTAGCTCGAACTATTTCAACATGTTTGGGTTTGAAATAGGACCATTCCTATCCTAAATGTACCCATCCAGATGCGTTAGAACTATTTTTAGAGTAGACTAACCTCCTTTTCATTGATGATAAAATCTTCTTCTTATTTTTTTTTCCTTTTCTAAGTGGTTAATTTTAGTCTTCAATTGTTTTGCTTCAATTTCAATGCTTAGGACAACAAGATCCCTTTGTTTGATAGAGTTTTCAATGCTTAGGATAACAACTTCATTTGTTCAAATCCACCTTAAACACCATCTCTCACTTTCTTTCCTTGCAGAAATACTTACCAAATACAAAACCTCAATTGTGTTCGATTGAATGGCATATATGACAAAAATAGCGATATAGCAAGTTTGGTGTGGTTCAAGGTTGATTGACATATATGAAAATATCATATGAGTGTTATTTCTTTTGTGTGAAGCATGCATTATGAATAGTGTGCATCAAGCCCATATAGTATGCCTAGTTTGATTATTCATGCATTATGGTTAGCAAAATTTATTGTTGTGCATTACGATAATGCAAATTGCATGTGGAAGGTCAAATAACATGCATTTCATGGATTTGTACTTGGTTTGTTTAATGGTTGTATCACACTCATTTGGTTTGTTTAATGGTTGCATCATGGTTGAGTGATGTCTTAATTGTTGATCATGATTATTGTATAGATTTCACATGATCAATCCAATGAACATGTATCTTGTTTAGTTGTAAGAAATTTGTTTGAAGGTTGCATCAAACCCCTATGGTTGAAAGATAGTGATTCTTATTCATGATGATTTTATAGCTTTTACATGTTATTAATCTTGAATGAACATTGGGTGGTCCATTGATTTTTATCAAGATGGTTATATTACTTTTGAATGAACACTATAATGACATATAATTCATTAAGTTGTATCCATTTTTTTGAAGTTTTTAATCAATCAAAAGAATCAATGTCATAAGACTGTCATAAGCTACTCTTTTCATTTTTTTTGCCTTGTCTATGAGACCACAATTCTTTGAGGCATATTTTCAAACAATTCTTCTCAACAAATATTATACACTGCTTCTCATACCATTTTTCATTAATTTTAACTTCTTTTGAAATAAAAATAAGCTGCCCACTTCATTACAGGAGTTCAAAAAATAGAATAATGTCAAATGTAAATTCATTCAAGAGAGCTTGAAATAATGTGTATTCTCAAATTGAGTGTTTGATAAAAAATTCTTTGGTAGAAATGTATGAAAAATGTGGTACAATAGAAAAGGAAGTGAATTGTTCGAGAAAACTCCTCAAAGAAATGTGGTCTCATGGAATGTAATGTATGTGAACCTTAATATGAATGAACTCTAACATAGATGGATTACTGATTGTAATTCATAAATTCTATTAAAATGCAATTTCGTTAAGCTATAACATGTTATTGATCATAACTTTAAACTATTATAAGATAATTATACATTCCATTTTGAATATTCAAAGTAGAAAGACATGCAAACGAGGAACAAATTAGATCAAATATCAATTCTTATATATCAAAATGTAGAATAATTGTGTTTGTGCATATATAAATTTGGTATATATGCCTACTCCGAACAAGTTTAAATACAACAAGTTTTACAAATTGTGGAATATATTCCATCTCAAGATCTATCAAACCCTAAATACATATCAATCTATATAAATCCCAATCCTATGCTAGACCATCAAAATCGATCCCCTTTGAAATATAAACTAATATAGTTAACTATGCTCTTGACACTATTATCACACAATATGGAAATCTAGTCACATTTAATTATAATATATTTTAGTCACATGGTCTAATAATACACCACCTATAAAAAACAGCTTTACACCATTCTAAAATAAAGATCAATAAATCATTCCGCTGAATCACATGTAAAGATATAGTCATTCACTTTGATCATAAGCCACTCCAATTCTTACACACTCAAATAAAACTAAAAAAATTTCAACACGAAGTGATAACATATCTTTAAAAATTCCATCTAGGGATCAAACATAAGAATTAGAAAGAGAACATGGTAGCTAGCTACCTTAATCAACTAAGAGTTATTATGCCCCTCACTATCGTAAACACACACAACCAAAAATATTTGATTGGGATAATTTCTACCTAATATCTACATAAATTTGACAAAGAGCTATGACAATATCATGAGAAGCAAATAGGTTGGTGAATTCTACCTATTTTATAAGATTCTTTGTAATCTTGGCATCTTTATGTTCTATATGGTGTACTATGCTAAAGGTTCATTTTGTAGGATCATTACACCAAGATAGATGGACAATCCAATGTTACCATAACATTGGAATCACAACAAAATCATTTTTACTAATCACACATGCATGTATAATATGAGATCCAAATCAACTATATAATTCCTTGTAGCATCACTAAGCCTACAAATAAGAAACTTAGGTTCTACACTACTCTCTTAGTTTTAACATGACCTTGGGAGTCTATTAGGAAAAATTTATTGAATGGACTACTTATAAAAAATTTCCAAAATGATACTCTTTTTGTGGTAGATTTTTTCTGAGATGGCTATCATAACCATGTATGAGAAAAGTGTTATTGCACCATATATAATTCAACTTTTCTTCGCCCATTTTTGAATCCATTTTAACTTTTCCACATCAATTATTTTTTAATATAAACGATTATTTGTTAGTTATTTTTGGTGAACATTGTGGACCATGTTAGATATAAAACTAGTATTCTACAACCTTCCATCTATAGATAGAAAACTAAATAGAGTCAATCAATACCATTCTTGTGCATCTACATTATATTTCATCCATGCATATGGGATGACAATATTATATATATATACATCCAAAATTCCTAAAAAAAATATCTACTCATTTCTATGAGGCATAGCCCTTTGTATACATGTCTTAGATTTCAACTAGTGGTGACCATTGACATATCCTATTGTGCACCATCCACATCAAATTTACATGGATAGGAATGTGAATTTGACATGGCATATATGTTTTTATAACAAATTTAAATATACACCAATAGGCTTAGTAGATACTCACGTAAAAATAAAAAAAGTAAAAGGAGAATCACAATATACACTACACACCTCAAGTATTTTAGGTTGGTGAATTTTTTTGGTTACATCTTTACTAGGAGCACTATGGTCCTTAAATCATATTCCATGAAATTGGTGAGAATGCATTGTTACTTATCTCCCCAATAATTATGTCTATGACTAATATTTAATGTAGAGATCCTTAAGAAACACTTTCCTCCTCTATTGGAGCTTTATACTATCTAAGATCCTATAAAATTGTACTTGACATATTCACATCTAGCACTAAGGGATGACATCATTACTACCACTCATAATTTTTATGACACCCATGTGGATGATTTATTTTGAGAAGTCAAAACTATGAATTATGTACAGGTTAGGATTTGAAGTGGTATAATACTCATCAATTATGTGTGTATTTTTCCTCATCTCATTGCCAACACAATGGGGAACATTACATCTCAAGGATAATGAATTATTTGAAGAAAAAAATCACACATTTAGTTAATTAGTTCACCCAATATTTATCACTGTTGTCAACATAATAATCTTGTATATTTTCATAATATTATTCATTTTTTTAAAGTATCTAGTCTTAATGCACAACTATGTAACATATCTCACACTCAAAGCATGTCCTTGAATATGAATACACATATACTAGTTCCTAGTCAAAATGTACATGTTTGAGACATGGAACATGTCAACATCGAAATAATATAATTGAAACCATACAAGTTTGACAATACATTAGAGGATGCGATCATAAAATTAGTGCCATATAGAGTGGACACATGCCAACATATATGCCAGATTCTATAATAATATAATTAAAATTATACAAGTTTTACACTTGGTATCATCTTGTGCACATGTAGTATGCACCATATTTATTGAACACTTGATAGCATCGCCATAGTGTCTAGGTGATGATCCACCTACACTAGTAAATATAAATACCCATTTTGTATATTTTGTATAGTGAGGAGAGGAATAAATGGGTTTTCATTTAAACACTCTATTTATTCACCCTATTCTTTTGGAATAGAAGTGATATCTTTTTAAAAAATTCCACATAATTTCAAATGTGTCTTTAGTTTGTATATATTTTTTATTACAAATTCTACGATATTTTTGTATTACTATTTAATCTTCAATATTGTTCATTGATTCAATTAGTAATTTGATCAATGTTGTAGCTAATGTACTTATGCAAAAAAAATTAGAGACTAATGATATGTAGAAGATACCACTCTCATATCATGGAGCATTGATGCCTTAAAAGGATATTATAAGAGAGGCATATAAGAATAAAGTATAAATAATTATCTAGTGTAATAAATCCTAAGGATAATGCTAAGTTATCATATCAATGAATTCCCACCCTAAAACCAACTTATTAAATTAGAATATATCATTAATAAATTGAATATTTTAATGTAAAGTTTAGGAAAAAATCTATTATATATATATATTATTTTAAATAGTGTCTTTACATATCTAGTTAGGATATATCCTTTCTAAGATTGACCTATTCACACTTAGCTTAATTTTACTTAGGTATTTTGCATGTTTTTGTCCCACGTCATATACCTAAGACACATGTGTCCTCACTTTGTGAGACACCTCTTGCATGCATAGGTGTCACTCACTTAAACACTTGTCAAGTGAGCTCATATGTGTTCCATCATTGGAGGGGTAGCTAGTCATTATTTCTTATCTTCTTTCCTCCCAATCCTTTCCTATATATGTAAGGTTAATCATGTTCTATTTTACACACTCTCATTTGTATAGGATCGACATTGCTATTTGTGCTAATTTTGTTTCACTTGTAGAAGTTTATATTATCCATTATGATTTTGACTAATCTTAAAATAATATCAGAGCATGGATTTTGAGAGTTTTGAGTTCATAGATACTTAATTGAGAGATAATAGAGCTTTATATATGATCTTGTAAATTCTTGTATGCTCTTATCTTACATTTTGAATGACCTAGAGAATATGTAAAGGAATTATGAAGATTTTAAACCTTGTATTTGCATATATTTTTTTCGTGATATGTGATGATTGTAGTTCTTTTTGTTATATTGGTTAAATTTTTGACTAATCCAACACATTTGGGAGGCTTCCAAAAGTCAAGATTAGATTTCATTTCATCTAATTATACCACCGTATGACACGACAATGAATGAAGGTTTAAAGAATAAATTTGGAAAATAAATTTTGGGCCAAAATGATCCTCCCATTATGTTTAGAAGGCTAAAAAAATATTTTGATATAAAGTTCACCTGCTTTGAGTTTTGGGTGAAATCGAGGAATTTTTTTTTGAACATGACTTTGTAAAACCCCTTACATATAGTTTGAATCTTTTTTGGTACAACAGATTAAAAAAAAAAAATTACCATTAGGAACTACGCATAACACTTAGTGCTCAAAGAACTAGCAACACCCAACGACTAGGGCTTAAAGCCTTTCTTAGGAACATAGGGGATTCAACCACTTGCTAGAAAATAATCAAAGTGGAAGCCACTAAGGGAGAGGAGTCGATCATGGGCATAGGAAATATCGTGGGTATAGTATGTGACAACATAGGACCCATTTTTGGGTAATAAAAGAGTCAATAAATTTACACTAATATCCAACTGCAAAACACTTTAATTCATAAAGTACACAAACTGAGCAATCATGTGATGCC
Organism: Sequoiadendron giganteum; assembly: GCA_007115665.2. Classification (NCBI taxonomy): domain Eukaryota; kingdom Viridiplantae; phylum Streptophyta; class Pinopsida; order Cupressales; family Cupressaceae; genus Sequoiadendron; species Sequoiadendron giganteum. The sequence continues at coordinate 729,257,465 of CM021100.1, read as the reverse complement.
ACATTAGCATACCAATAATATATGAATTAGTGACCCACTATTGGTCGATGACACATTTTGGCTCTTTTTTGTGGTTTTTGAAAATGGTCCAAAAACATTGAAAAATGTGCACAAATTTCACTAGAAAAAAATGGGGGTGGGTGCCATCATGACTGCGAAGGGATGTGTACAAAAAAAATTGGTCGAATTAGATGCTACTAACATGGACCCCTCACTCAACATCGCCCTACCCACCATCAAATCCTCTCCCTTAGTAGCTTCGGTCCTAATCGCAAGTGGGGCTCAAAGCCACCTACAAAACCACTACTTGACCATTGACCATCTTTGATCCGGAGCCATCATCCCCAAACCACCTAGTCATTTCCCTTATGGATACTCTACCAATGGTGTTGTTGAGGGGTTGCGAGAGGGTTGCTAGGGCCATCTTAAGAGGCCATAATAAATGTTTTTTCATTTTTGCATAATTTTTTCCCTAGGAGGTTTTTTTTTGAAATGAATGGTTGATGGAAAGATGATTCCGTCATAGACATAGTAATGTCATCAAAAATATTATTTTGTGTTATTTTTTAAACTATTTTTTATCGTCAAAATCATATTTGTAAGAAAATTTTGATGGGGCATAACTTGCATTCTAACTATCAATATCTTGTAAACTTTTTAGATGAGTATCAAATTTTTTCAAGGAATTTAAATTTGTATGAAAATTTAAGTTTGGTTAGCTCAATTTTCTAAAAATCATTGTGAATTTTAAATGGTCGATTTGGTATTCAGAGTTAATATCATTTTAATTTTTCTTGCATATTATTTTAGGGGCGCTAAAATGTTTAATAATCAAGGGGGATATCTTAAGTTGTGCCTATGAGCAGTTTTTCGATTTGTTTCTTGAATAAGTAAACATTTCCCTTTTCTTTTAGCACTAATCATTTTGGGGGAATCTAAAAATAATCAACGGGGGTGTCTTGAGTTGTGCCTTTGAGAACTTATGTGACTCATTTTTTGAACCCTTTCACATTTAACTTAAGCCTTTTATTTTAGTACTAATAATTTTTGGGAATCTAAAATAATCAAGGGGGTGTTTTTAGTTGTATGTTTTAGCACTTTCATGAGTCTTGTCTTGGCACTTCCAAATTTCCCTTAAGCATATTTCTTCCCACACTTAATTTATTCTTTTGATCTTGTTGGTTGTAATTATCTCTCCAAATCCATGAAAAATCAAATATTATTATTGTAAGAATAAAATACATAGAATAGATGAATGATTGTTTAAAAACTTGATTACTTGGTTCACTTTCTTAGAAAATTTATCAATTACAACTTTACATTACAAATGGAATCAACTTGCAAGATTCTTCTAATATTGAACTTGCAGAAACATCCAAACTCACTCAAACATCTTGTGAGACACCATCATTTGGAGATAAACAGTGCAATCTAATGATATGCATTGTGATCTCATCGCTTGTTGCTACTTTAGAATCCAAAGTTGTTTCCTTGAGAAATTCTAGAGATTCCTTGCACTAGGATATTGATATCGTCTTTCCAGATCCACCATATTGGGATATATTTCTGCCAAACATTGCATCTTTGTTTGTAAAGTCTCACATTTCATATTTGGAAGACAATATTAAGGACATTGATATTCTTTACAATGATAGTTATTACACTACCATAGAGTTTAGATATGCTTCACAAAGAGAATGTATAATTTTTTTGCAGAAAAACTTCACATCTTTGGTACCTTTTCTACATTAGTCTTCACATGGAGCATTTGATAAATTTACAAAGATTACACATATGTCTTTAGATCATGTGTTAAATTCAATGACAATGATCTTACTTCCTACACATTCCTATTAGGAATGGGAAGTCATATCATTGGACACATTTGTGGTGTTGTTTCTTCCCAATGGGAGTTATATTGTTTAGTGATTTTAGATCATCTTCAACATATAGTATCGAGAATCTAACAACGCTACATGCATAATTTTGAGGGGAGGATGCATGATTTCTCTTCTCATCTCAGTTTTGAGAGGGAGCATTTCTTTGTATGGAGTTCATTTTTTCTCACATTTTGGGGGTAAAATAGACCTCTTTTTTTTCTCCTATGGGGGGAAAATTCATTGTACTTATGTTTTAGAATTGTTCCTTAGAAATTCATGATTAGTCCTCCTTCTATCTCTATCTTCTTCACTTGTACATTCATATTGTATCATCTCTCTTTTGGAGAGGATTTTTGTTTCTAATAGGTTATATCTTTTTCTTTTCTCTATGAGATATTGCATCGTACATGGGTACCTAATATGGCTAGTAGATGGGACCCATCATCATCATTATATATATACTCCCTAATATTCACTTAAGGGGGGGTGTTAATGTAAATAACATGTTTATATATATCTAGTTAGGATATCTCCTTTCTAAGATTGACCTATTCACACTTAGCTTAAATTTACTTAGGTATTTAATGCTTTTGTCTCACCTCATTTGATTGAGGCATGCATCCTCACTTTGTGTGACACCTCTTGCATGCACACAAACGACTCACTTAAACACTTGTGACACCTCTTCCATTTTTGAAGGGATAGTTAAGCATTTTTCCTACCTTATCTCATCCTTATCCTTGCCCATATATATGTATGGTTCATCATTGTATTTTACACACTCATTTATATATGATAGAAATTTTTATTTGTGCTAATTTGGTTTCATTTGTAGAATGTTATATTATGCATTATGATTCTAGCTAATCCTAACATTTTTTTCTAATTTTTGTATTGAAACAAAAGCACATTTTATGATTTTTTTCCCATAGCCTACCACTATAAATAAGGGTGATATTTTTTCATTAATAGAGGGGTTTGGAAGGTCATTACAATAAAATGTAAAAATTTCACTAATATTGTTAATGAGTTCTAATATTGTAACACCCTTAGAGTCTTTCATAGTAGAAGTGATGATAACATTTTCTAGTGCTTTCTATACAATATATGCTTATAATTGTATAAAATGTGTTTATTAGGTCCCATAGGGATATATTATCTTGAGTATTTTAAAGTTTGTAAATAAGACCATACTCTTTAGACTTTTCTTAGTGGATAGATTAAGAAGAGAGAGTAAGGAAAGACTAATGCTTGGTACTTGGTTAGAGGACGAGTTGGCACTTTTTTCCTATTATATTTGTTGATAGGAATGTCCTAGAGCATGAATATTTTAAGTAGGATTGAAATGGTTTGAAACATAAGAAGCTTGGGAATACTAGGTAATTTGAATAAAGCTAGAGGTTTGAAATATGTGGATATAGAGGAATCTCCACTTAAATGAGGATCAACCTTGAGAAAAAGTGGTTTAAATTTGATATAAGAAATGTAATGGTTTAACTATAGAATATTGGGGAAGCCCATGTTTTTTGAAAATATTTATAGGTATATCATTAGGGCCACATAATCTATACTAAATTACTTGAACCATATTACAAGGAGTAGAAGAAAGGGTGGGATGAACATCTATATAAGGAATAGAAGTTTCAATATGTAAAGATGACATGAATGAAATAAAGGAAAAGGCAGAGAATGTGTATAAGAAGCTTGGACATCCATATATGTAACATGAAACTTTTGATCATGATCTTGGCTATTATATGTAGAAGGCATGTCATGCATTGTATTAGGTTAACACATCAAAATAAAGATTATTATCATGAGAACATATGAAGTATATATTATTACAATATATTAGATGTAAATGTTTGATGAAGGGTTATCTTTTTTATGTTAAAAATGTGCCATGTTTAGAGTCAACTTTGTCAATACCCTCATAAATGAGATCTTATATTTTACATTGTAAAGAATGACATTGATCAATAGAATGAACTCACATCCAATGGTGTGTGCAAGAGGGAAATTTTGTATGAGAATGCTTATGATATCTCCTATATTTGAAATGGGGTAGAGTGACCATTCAAGATTGAAATATAAGTAATAGATATTTAGGAGGATCATTTTATATTGTGTACATTATTTTCTCTTATTTGGGCCATAACATAGGAGATTGGTTTATTGGAGAGGGCCAACCATGATGGACTATAGGTGAAGTGGGAGAAGAAGGCTTGGTATAGTTAAGGAGATTAAGGATAGAATTTTTTTTCAACTTGTATGGTTGCTACAAATAAGTTAGAAAAGGAAGGATATGTTTAAAACATGGTTTTATCTCAAGCTTTTTTGCATGCATTATACTAATATATAGTAAGATTAATCTTAGGTTCAAAATTAAATCAAAATTAATGCTTTCTATAATTTTAAAAAAGAATGTATGGAAACATGGAATAAGGTACAAACTAGTCCTTGAGGCACAATTTGTTAAGGTGCTAAGAAATAACTTATCTAAAATTTTATCATTACAAATGCATAAGTTAAAAATATATGATTAAATTTTCTCACATGTTATGAGGGATCCTCTTTACCATATTACATGTCAAAAATAAGTGTCACAAGGCCTATAGGAGAAGGATAAGCTAAGAGGTCAAAAGAAAATGGATAAAAGGTAATAATTATTGGGCATAGTTGGAGGACATATTTAAGTTATATAATTTTATTTCTATCTCCTTTAGTTTTTCACTCACATAAGCCATGTGAGAAAATGAAGGCTAAGGGGAAGGGTAAGTAATATTTTGATTGGAAGATGTAGAGAGGGATGAATGAGGGTATATAGGTAGGACATAATAATGAATTAGATTAGAAGTTATTGATAGGAGTATGCAACATGTGAGGATGAATAAAGGAAATATGGTGCATGGGGAGGGTTTTCCTATATGGAAGAGGTAGTAGAATAAACTATATCCACATGTCAAATTGTGATTGTGTTGTAACTCATCTAATGTTGTTTAAATAGGAAATGGTCTATGATGGGATTATGTGAATAGTTTTTATAATTACCATCTTGAAGACGATGAGGGGGTTCAAGAGAGGGATATGAATATGGCGTGGTAGGATAATCATTAAAGGGTAAGGGAGATTCATTAAAAAGAGATTTATCATAAGGAACAAAGACCTCATCGTTACTTTGGAAATAATAGCTAAAGACATAAGAAAATAATCATTCATAGAACTATAAGAGCCATTTGGAGAAGAATTATCATGGGAAGTAGAAGGGATAAATTTTCATGATTATCCCTAAATATCTCAAGAGTGAAGAGGGATGAATCACTATCATAAGTATGAAAGTAGTACCATTATCAACTAGCCTATGAGCAAATGTGGTGAGTGTGTTTAGAATAGAAGAGAATGTGTCCATGTGGTTTTAGATGTGTGTGTGTGCGCACGCGTGTGCACGTGCATGCCTGCGTACATGTGTGTGGGGTTCATTTCTTGCTTAAGCATGCTCTTGAGGGTCCTCATGTAATCCCATATTTTCCTCCCTCTGATCTTGCTAGTCCATTTGAAAGTTGCATTGATTGAATATGGAGTTTATATAACTTTGAAAGAATGAATTTTGATACTTTACTTCATTCTCCAGCTATATATAAACACTTTTTATTTTAGTATAATCCTTATAATGACCATGCCACTTTTATTTTAAAAAAAATTGTAAAAGAGTCAAAATTAATTCAGATCATACTTATTGTAAACATAAATTAAACCAAATACAAAACAAATAAGAAAAATGTGTACTCTTCTCTACGCTTTGATAATATTATGTTTATTAAAATCATATAAAAACAAGCTTTGAATTTTGATCCTTCATAATTATTGAAGCTTAATTTCTTCGCAATCTTTCAGCATTTCAGTTTATAATTAAGACGAATCAAATTGGGCATGATAATTTGCTTGCCAGCTTGGGTTTTGAAAGTTTCTGCTAATGGAATTGGCGACAAGAAGTTCTATAATAAAACTAGAGGAAATTTTCAAATGATAACTGGCACCTAGTTTCCATGGAATCTTCATGGGAGATTTGACAATAAGCTCGTTGCATTGAAGAAGGATATTTATTCATAAAATATACGCCAATATGGTCTGAGTAAAGATAAGCCATGAGAAGGAACAGCCATCATTCTAATGCACTCGCACGAGATCGTGGATACATGCAACTACCCACCAGCGGGCCCTACAGCTTCGCTTCACAAAGTGGATGTTTGGCACGCCGCCATTCAACAACTCAATTCATTATGAATTTAAGACTACCTCAGGCGGAGTAGTGTACCATTACCATTATCAGAGCATATCTTGATTGCATGGTAGCATTTTCTTTGCCTCTCATTGTCAATGTTAATGCCTCTTGCAGAGTGGGTAGAAATAACAGAGAAAGGAGAGCAGATTTCCAATTACAGCTAAGATGGAAGAGAAAGGCATAGAAACACCTCTGCAACATCCCCCTCCTCAACCTCCTCCTCCTCAACCTCCCCCTCAGGGTAAGTAAATTAGTCTTTCTCTTAATCATTTTGGCTTGAACAACATATTCTAAGTTATGGGATTATTCTAATTAAAATGTGTGATTGTATTGATGACAGGCTATCCCAGCAATACAACGAATGATAAAGCAGCACTGCCCCCCGCTGAGTACAACAACAAGAAAAAGACAGCGTCAACAACTTCGAGAGAACTCAAAGGATGGTACCCATCAAACTCTCGTTCTAAGATTTTATATCGTTTTCGAGTTTATTTTGCTATCTGATATGGAAGCATGTGTCTCTCCCTCTTACTTTCTATTACTTTTTCTTTATGAAAGATTTTATATCATCTACGAATTTATTTTACTGATAAAGAACACCGGCTTTCTTTTTTAAAATTTATAAATATGATAAGTAACATAGAATGGTAATGATGAATGGTGCAGCTTATCGGCTCTGTGTTGCTGCTGGTTGTTTGATGAGTGCTGCTGTGATCTCACTGATCTATTTATCAACTCCTGAACACTCTAAATCATCGTGATGTATTAACTATGATAGAAATAGTTATAGTAGTTGAAGCTGTATAGCCTATGCTCTTTGAGCTATTACTTTCTAATGGGAATGATCTAATCATATTATCGTTATCTGTAAAGGGTTATTTTCTTAAACGCCACCACTGTTAGTAAAGGAGTGCCTGCAACTTTCTTTTTTTCAAATAGCTATGATTTCATGGTATATTGTATGTTGTCTCAGATCTGGTTTTTGAATTGTGGTCTGTCAACATTGACGTGATGCTCTCTGTACTTATGTCGGATGGTTAAGTTTTGATTTGGTATTTAGAAAAGACAAACAAGCTTTCTATCTTTGTGGGCCGATTTGATATAGCAAGGAAATGGAAATTGCAACATAGCCGACAAAGATATTGCTCTAAAATTCTGCGAGTATTTCAAATGGAATACCTTTTTTTTCGCATAATTCTAGCAAATTTCTTCTTGATTACAGTCATCATACTGACACCACTCTTTATATTCTTTAAGTTTAAATGCTTAACTAGGAAACGTTTATGGGATTTAACTTAATAAATATAAAAATTTATTATATTATGGGCAGTATGTGGTTTTAAAAAGGAAAAAAAAAATAATTTGAATAGGTCTGTGATACGTTTATTGGATTTGTCTTAATAAAAAATATTATACTATGGACAGTATGTGGTGAAAAAAGAAAGAGATAAATTGAATAAGTCTATGATTTTATAAGGAAAATAATTGTTTAATTATTGAATTAATGTAAAAATATTTAAGACAATATAATTGAGTTGTAGGCGCAACACTAGTATTAGGAGAACAACTTTTCTATTACAATTATCCCACTTGATATTTGGTAAATTCTTGCCACTATCAATTGGTTCCCATCAAACATGGACAACCATTTCACCTTCCTCAAAATCCTCTTGTGTTTGGTTTGAGTAGGTCTAGATGGAAAATAGCAAGCATCAACCAAGGCAATTTGCTATAATTAAGAGGGGCCCACCCACTCTATTAAGAGATTGTGGAGATTGAGACCACCCATTTTGGTAGAGGCTATGTCTAGTGTTGGTTAACAGATTTTTCATTTAAATTAATCTTACTCTGGCCCACACAAATGACAACCTAGCCAATAGTTGAGTCACTTGTGGTGATAACCGCAAGCGCTTTATGCCTATTTTACAAGGTGCAGCTACCTTCAAATAATTTGCAATGAATGAATGTACTGAGTATGCTTTTAACTAGAAAGCAGAAAAGGTAATTGACATTTACTTGTATCCACGAAAATAGATGCAATAACTTGGTGCTCAAGGTAAAGAAAGTGCAAAAAAATGATAAAAAGTTCATTTATTCCAAATTCATGAATTCTTATTGTAGACATTGAAAATTGGTCTAGACCCGCGAGTATCATTTTCGACACAATTCTAATGTCCATAGTCACGATTAAATAATGTTAATTATTTAATTACTTTCTATACTCACCTTTCTTTTATTAATTAAATAACCTTAATTATTTAATTAATTCATGATGAGCTTTATTCAACCTTATTAATTAAAAAATCTTATTTATTTAATTACGTCGCTAATTAATTAATCCCCTTTCTGAATTAAATAATTTATTATTTAATTTATCCTTTATCACAATTTCGACTATAGTTAAATATTCATTTCAAATTATTTAATTATTCAATTAACCTTTTCGACAGTCAATTAAATAAATCTTTATTTATTTAATTAAATCTCTAAATTTTGAATGTTGAGTTAAATATTCATTTAATTCATTAAAATAATTATTCCTCAAATATTTATTTGATTAGATAATCGACTAGTTATCTAATTATTCACTCATCACTTGACTCAAGATCTATTTAAATCAATCAGTTATCTCTCGATTCAATATCTAATCATCTCTGCGAAGAGACTCTTTGTCATAACTAGTCAGTTATCTAATAAAGACTCTTATGCATGTAGATATTTATTAATTAAATATATTTATTTAATTAATTAAATATCTCTATTTAATTAATTAATTTATGCATGCATTCAAACAGATCATTGTCTTTATTCTATCTTTATCCTTTTCATGCAAACATCATTCTTTTAATTTTTGAATACTTTCAACTAGAGATTAAATCATTGTTTAATCTTGATCTCTATTCTTAGGTTTTATCACTCACGTCAGTACTAACACTTATCTTAATGCATGTCGAATCTTTTAATCTGAATCGTTCGTCTATCTCTCGATCTCAGCCTCTCATTTGAATGATCAATTTTCTATAAATTGACCTGGCTTTCATCATTTCAACTCCTCCCAAAATTGTATGACTTTAGGAGCACTTGTTAATCTTTAATATTTCTCTATAATCACATACATCAAGGCTATACTTGCACACATACTGAAAATCTGAGGGAAATAATACTATCATGGTGAAATGGAAGACAACAAAGATTATTCATGGAGTGACATCAATCTTTGGTGAGATTGATTTATGTTTTAGCTATTTTCCTTTGTTCTTTTTTGTTTAATGTATAGGTTAGTTTGAGTTTAAATGCTTTGCATTTCTTTAATCTTTCTTTCTAGTTTTCTTGCGTCACACTTATCAAAAGGGATGAGCAATAAATTACTTTATGGGTGGATTAATATGAATTCAACATTTTAGAAATCACATGAACATAATCTCATAGAACAAGGTACGCAAAGAAGACAAATTACAATGATTCAAAGCCCAATTGTAATCAAAAGAAAATAATAGTGAATATATAGATCAAATTTATATTTTCTTTATTTCCTCAATGCCAAAATTGAGTTTAAAGTCTCAAGTTCCTTTATAGGACTATCTTTTTCCCCAAAATGCTCATCGACCCCCCCCCTGAAAACACTAGAAAAATTCTATATATGCACACCAAAAAATGTTACATTGCAAAATAATAGTCTTGAAAATGACCGGAATCAAGAAGGATTTTGAAATGAAAACAGTTTCAGAACAAGAGCTATCATTATGTGCCACCAAATACTGCATACATGTGATCAGACCGATGGTGGTGCTGGGTCCCTATACAACTCTAGTTGCATCTCCATAACTAAATTGTGAGGTTCAATGCGTTCCTCTTCTTCATCTAGAATGAAGATCACCCTGTCGTATTCAACATAACTGGTTTTCTCCTTCCATGCTAATGAATGCAACTCTAAAATGATATCAAGCTGCTCTTCTTCTTACTCCAATTCAAATCTGGTTGCACAATGGGTACAAGTTCATCCTCCCATTCCCTGATATCACTAGGAAGTACTATTTTGAGAGAATTTTGGGCTTAGAAATTTTGCCACCTTTCCTTGTATGCAGATTCACTTAACTTTGACATCAAAGAATGACCATTTATTCTTCCCGAAAATGTGTCAAACTGTTACTAAATTCGTTCCACCACCTTCCTTATTTAAGAGTTGTTATTTCAGAGGATTTTGAAGATTACGTTTAAAATTGGAGTTGGTGTTTGAAACATATGAAAAAACATCCTCATAAAAGTATCGTACAACTCATTTAATGGGCCGACACCTTGAAAATTGAGTGTCTTGTTGGAGTCACTTTATCATTGAGAGATAGAACTATATAACCATCTATCAAAGATTCTATAGTTTTAAGAACCTATGATACACCAACTGCATGGGACGACATGTGATAAGGCTTCAAACTTTGGAAAATATGAGTAAGTCGAGAAATCAGGTGGTTTTGAAACCTCGGAACCTCGTGACGTGGTAAGGGAATTTGGCAGGACCACAACATTTTTTGGGATAAAGATACAAGACCACCTAATTAAGGAGAAGGAATTTAAAATTTAAAAATTTGATGGGTAACATTGGCTCTGATTGGGGACTTAATTTTGAAGAAAATACAGAGAACTCCATAACTTTGGGTACATGCCAGTCCATTGGGCAACGAAGTTGGTTGAAAAGAAATATGATTGGTTGTTTCTTCACAGATGGGGTGGAGGGGAATGAGGCACAAACCAAAAATAGTACCACGCCAAAAGACTCAATGTAAAACAATCTAAGACACCTATGCACTCAGAAAAATGCAGTGCTTAAACCCCTAAGGACTATAAAAATCCATTGAATGACAAGGAGAAATATATGCCTTTGTGAAACAGAGACATCCATGTATGAAGTAGTCGTAATATCATCAATACTTTTAAAACTTTGAATGTAAAACTAAAGCTTTTGGAATGAAGTGATTCATAAAAATGCCTACCAAAAAGCCATTTGTCATAAAAAAAATTTGAATCTTCTTGATATTTTGGATGCTTTCTCTATATATTGTTAATGATGTTTCCATGATTGAATAATGATTTGTAAAACAGTGTCTTGTGAATACAAGTAGGATTCCCAAGAATGACAACTTCATTTCTTTCTATATTTTCATTATCAATCTCACCACGCATAGAGCTACTTTTGATATCCTAATTCCTTCCCCATTTGAAAGGCATATGGACCTCATATAGCATGGGGTCAATTTTGGTTCTACATAAGGACATTTTTTGGGATAAAGATACAAGGTATGTGCAAGATCATCATGAAAAAAACAGGCACTTAAGTGGCAATAAAATTCAGAAAATCAAAGTTAGGCAACTTGACATAAAAAAATGAATAATTTATTTATATCATTTCAAAAATATGTAAGAATAGAATCTGTAGAAAATTGAATGTAGTTTCTAAACTATTAGGTTTTCTTTTATTTTTAAAAATCTATTTGGTGAAAATTTGAAATTTCAATGCAGTAGTACTTAAATTTTAGGGAAAAAATAAGAAGTAGGTGTTTTTCATACCACCCTAACCACAATAAAATGATAATATTTTTTTATAATATTTTAGATATAAGTAGGGGACTCCTGTCCTGATTCGATGCATATTTTTTTGTAATTTTTTTCCAAGTAAATAATTAATTATGATTTTTTTATTACAACTTTAAAAAAAAAAAACCTCGTATGTCTGACCATCTTAACTTGGTCAAAACTTCATGAAATTCAATTCTTTTTTTGTAATCCTATAGTATGTGAAGCATATAATGTGACACATGTTTTGGATTCAAAAAATGTGATACCGTTTGAAATCTATAGATTTTTTCAATTAGCCTATCAATTAGGACTTTAGTCATAATTCAAATAGAAAATGAATAATAATTATTTATTAAATTCAAAGTAAATAATAATTTATATTGGTGGAAAGATGAGAATCTCCTTTAAAAACCCTTTTTGTTTCATCAATTTTAGGTAAAAAAAAAGTCATCAGCCACATGGGCCATCATATCACTTAGATATCGCCACTTTTTGACCCATGATGATCTTGCACATACCCTACAGGACCACCTAATTAAGGAGGACTTTCAAGTTTAAAAATTGATGGGTAAAATCTAGCAAGAATTTTGTCTTATTAGTGGTGATGGAGGTGGAGTGGTAGATTTTTTATGACTTTATGGGTTTTAGTGTGAAGATTTTGAGTGGCCGCACCTCTAACTCCAATGAGTAATCTAATATAGGAACACAACAATGATGGAACTTAGACCATAAAGAAAGTGGCATTCCCTTGCTAATCCAACAAAATTTATATATGGTGAAGCTCTAATACACCTTTTTTGGCTTGAATTTGAATCTACACAAGCACACTAGATATCAATAACAATTTCGAGTGAATATTAAAATTGATATCTATAGTATAATTAGTTAAAATAGTATAGATATATTTTTCTTGCTAATTGTGACAGAAAATATCTAATTTAAAAGCATGCCATAGTTAAGAAAATTCAACAAGAAATTTGACTTTATCCCTCAAAATGACATTATGCCAAGTGAGCAATTCAAGTCTTAGACAAAGGGAGATATTTAAACCAAATATTTAATTCCCTAATTGCTTTTAAATTATTATAAAATAAACATTTACTTCATCAATTCAAAACATGTCATTTTAAAATAACTATTTCTCCTTTGCAAAATAAATCATTTTAAAATCAATTAACTCATCTTCAATGAATATATTATTTGAAAAAAAAAACAAATATACTTTTCCATAATAAATATTCTTTTAAAATGAAAATAATAAATTGACTATGAACCCAATATTCTAAATTTCTCAATTACATTTAAATATTACCATTATTTAAGTCAATATTTTAATATATGTATATATCTAAAAATATAAATACATATATTAAAATTAAAATTAAACTTAAATATAAATATATACATATATAATATATATACATAATATATATATCCTCAAATGATATATATATACCTATGTATATATAACATATATATACTACATATATATATTTTTAATTATTTACTACATATATATGTTAATATTTTAATACTTTATAATATAATATTAAATATTAATATATATTTTATTAACTTATATATATATATTAATATTTTAATATTATAAAAAATACAATATTAAAAATATTAAAATATATTTTAATTTTTATTTAAAAACCGAAATTAAGAAGTCAAAGCACGTTTTTCTCAGGCTACGCATCATGGACTTAGGAAAGTGCACCATGGATAAGGGTTGGGGTGACTGTGTTAACCACAGCCGACCCACTAGTGGCGTGGGTGCGGCTATGTTTAACACAGTCGACCCACAAAGGAGTGGGCAGCGACTGTGTTAACCACAACCAAACCCACTACAGTGGGCGACAGTTGTGTTTAACACAGTCATTCCACTCACTGTGGGTGGCCATGTGGGGGCGCGCTAGGCGCGGCTCCCCACAATGCCTCCCATGGGGGCGGCTATGGGTTGAACCTCCAGCAAACCCCACAAACTTCGATTTTTTTTATTATATATTTTTTTAACAAAAAAAATGTTTTAATAAATCTCTGTAGATTTTTTATCCGCCCAAAACAATTGGGTTTTATTTTCACAAATTTACAAGCCAATATAAAAATATATACATATGTATATATATATATATATGTATTCTCCAATAGATATATATATATATATGTATATATTTTTCAAGTTTTTATATAAAATTATAAGTTCAATTGAACAAATAAATTTTAGAATTGAAACATTTACAGCCAAGAACACAATTTTCCTTGAGAAATTTCATTTCCAAATACAAGTTTCAAGTTTTGAGAGCAATATTTAAAATGGGTTTATTTTTCAATAAGAATCATTTGAGTTTCCAAACAAAGATTTTACAAGCAACATAACCAATTATATGAACCTTTTCAAATTCAAACTCAATTTAAATAGCATGAACTTGGTATTCCAGAGCTTGAGAAGATGTCAAATAGTGCACAAGTTCTTCCTTTGATTCCAACTCCTACCTAGCAATTCCTCAAAGCTTTTCCACAATTCCAGTTCAAAACCCACAAACAGCGAAAATTCTTCTTTCTCTCTATTTTTCAATTTCTCATCCACTCTCCAAAAACTCCATGAAAATCCATCCTCTCAAAATATCCAAAAATATCTCAATAATAGAAAAAAAAGAAAAATATCTATGCAACCACCCTCATAAATTTTCCAAAACAGAAAACATAAAATATCTCCAATTTTCAATTTTCAAAAAATGAAATTAAAATCCTTTTTCAATTTTCAAACTTAATTTCAATTAGAATATCTATTAATTTCCAAAATGAATAACTTAATTCAATTCAACACCATTAATTTAATTAATCAATAAAATAAATCTAATCTAAGATTAAATTATTTTATTAATTAAATTAAATTAATCAATAAATTAAATAACATTTCTAACATAAAACCCAATAAATTTAATAAATAACTTAAATACATAATGCAATTTAATTACCTTTTCAACTTGCAAATTAAATAATAACAAGGCAAATTAAACAATATTAAAACACTTGAATCAAAGTAAAATCAATGACACACTATGACTAGGGTGATGACTTGAGACAACCTAGCTACTATCTCCCAATCAAATGTCATTTGGGAAATGGACATGCTCAAACCTATGAATTCAGGTGGTCGATGTTATGTACATGTTAACCTGCGAACAAAGAGTATATCCACATGTACATATATATCATAATGAGACACACCGTGAAGAGGAAATCATAGAATTGTAGGGCGATCGCAAGTGAGTGATGGAATCCTGTCCCCTTCACTAATACAATATCACTAACTGATGAATCTAACATCATTAATATAATCAAAAGCATAAAACATCATTAATCCAAATATTCACAATGCTAATCTAAAGCATGCCATAATGATAACTTCTGATTAAAATACCATTACATCAAAATATAACATTCACATCGCTTTATAAATAGCGATCAAATAGTAACCGAGTACCATAGTCAAGGTACTAATAGAAAATAAAGCATAACCAAATAGAACACTATTCGATCAAAAGAGAAAAATGGTGGGGTATTACATATCCATTGCCAACCATTTTGAGAATGACCATAATACTAGTAAATATAGAAAAGGGTTTTAATTTTCCCAAAAAAAAGAAATATCTAGAGGAAATTTTAAAGTTCTATCAGATGCGTACCAATTGCAGTACCTTGGTAGAGTAAACACTAGAAAAAATAAACAATGTTTGGCTCCATAATAGATTTCTAGATTGCCTAATTTTTTTTTGTCCTAGATGAAGTTGGGGGATAGTAAAGACCATCTATCATTCAACTTTAGAATCATGGGTAGGTGAGAAGAGAGCCACCTATATCCTTTCTTAAAACTATAATTACGAAATAGTGTATTACATACCACTTCTAGTCCTTTTGCCAAGGATTGAGGGATTGCACCAAGATTTTGTGCATATATTGAAAGGGAAAAAATTCAATTATAGTTTGGTAGGTTTCATGATCACATTACCATTAAAATTCAACATCACTTTGGCTTGCACCCAAGAAAGCCATCTGGAATTGGCCTTGAAATATAGATCCTAGAGTTTCAAATTTCCCTTTTGAAGAACTTGGTAGAGTGAATCCATGAAGTAGCAACTATAGGTTTGTATTGAAACAAGATGGTGAAATACCACAATATGGAGTGTTGACTAATATATAAGCCATCACAAAATTCATCTCCATTCCAAATTAACCATGACTTGATAGACTCCCATGTGCTTTCTAAAGACTTTTGGTGACAAAAGTGTGTTTGACTTTGATGGTGAGTAGTTTATGTTAAGAAATGAAAGTTTATTATGATAATACTTATTTTTATTTTATAATATATAAATCTTTTGGTATAAACTATTCAACAAATTTTTATATTAGTATTTTGGATTATATTTTTTCATCCATTATCGTGACAATTAGGTAAGAGTAGATTAGCAATAATAATAGATGTAAAAATGGAAATCTCTATCATAATTACATGTAAAGAAGATAGTAACAATCCTGAGTTACTACGTTACAATTTAAATCATTATATTTGAATTTATAAATTTTATTATTATAATAAAAATCATATAATTTTTTATTCTTATTATCAATAGAAATATTGATGTCAATTTTATTTATATGAAAATTGTATTAATAATTTAAAAGGAGAGGAATTTTATTTTATTATAAAAAAAATATTTTAAGAAGTCAACATTTATTTCGATAATAATTATTTTTATTTTATTATATAATTATTTTTAATAAATTATGTAGCAATTTTTATATTAAAATTTTAAATTATATTTCATCATCTATTATTACAAAATTGTAGGCAAAAGTATAGTGTTGATTATGGTCGATATAAAAATGGACATCTCTATCATAACTATTGGTAAATATGGCAGTACCAAAACTTTGCTAAGAGGCACTTTGCATCATTAAAATTATTTTTTTTAACAAAATTTTATTTAAATAAATTTTTGTAAAGATGGTAGTACCAACTCTTTTTTTTTTTATTAGACTGCCGGAATCAGGTAGCACAACCCCCTATAAACTACAGTGTTCCTGGTAAACTTTTTAATGTGACCGGCGGCACTGGCGCGACATGCCCTCCGGTACCACGGGGTTGGGGGAGACTAGACCTTGTGACGAACCTCCTGCAACAGGAAAGATTTAGCCAACCGAGCTAGAGATAGTACCAACTCTTTATTAGATGACATTTTGAATTATTAAATTTTAATTTAAAAGAAATTTTAATTATAATAATGTTTGATGTTAATTTTAATTATATGATATATTCAAAGTTTAATTTTTGTAAAAAAAATTCAAAATTGTAATAAAATATCCATATTTTTTATTGTCACTATTAAAACATTTTAATTATATGGTAGTTGTATTAATAGGTCATATGCAATATTTTGAAAGTAATTTTTATTATAAATTTAAATATAATATTGTTGAGCATGGTTTTCTTCAGTTTATTTTTTAATAATACTCATTAAAATATATTTAAAAATAATATATGGTTCGTTTTAATCTATAATTTAAATGCTATAATTAGAATTCACAACTTAAGTTCTATTTAATTTTTTCTTTATGAATACATATTAGATATTGTTAGTGAGTAGATTTGTCCTTTACACAAAATGAATATAAATGACTCTATGATGCCCAAGAAGGACCAATCAATTCAAAACAATTGGAGAGATTACCATTGCATTGATAATCTTCCTCTAAATTTTGATTGAGATACAATTCTCTCTTTTGATATGATTTTGGGTTTTTGAATAATGTATGAATATGGGGGTATGCTTTTGACTAGAAAGTAGGAACTTAGGAAAATCAACACTTTCTCATAGCCATGATACAAGCGAGATAGAAATGGATTTAAATATACTAACTGAGCTAAAAATTAAACTGGCCAACCATTAACATCATGACTCATAAATCATATTATTAACAGTATGTTGTATTGACTCACTGCAATTTAAATACTTATGAAAGATAAATGAATAAAATGCCACAAAACAACACATCTTCATAGGGAAGGAATGTTCAAATGCTCATCAAAGCTCACAAAGTTTATCATAAACATCAACATTTCAATTCATATTTTTATTGCACACAAACAATAACATCAACAAGTAATCAAAACTACAAAATTTCATGTTCCTCATCCCAATCTCCCAGATAGACTGGAAATAAGACTAAAAATACCTAATCACTACACCCATAACCCTCACCGAGGCTCCTGAAATAGAAAAAAGATCCCTCATTACAAAGAGGAGTTTTAATTTTATAATTCTCCTTCCTGTAACTGATTCTTGAAAAATAAGTAATATACGTTTCTTGAACCAATTATTTTTTGTAAAAGCTACTCAAATTTCTTTGAATTGTTTGGTATCCCCTACTTTAAAATATCTTTTAATTTTTTGGGAACTCATCGAATTCCTTATGTAGAATATTACACATGGTTGGAGATAGATAAAGACTTTTCCAAGTTGTGCACAAGTGAAGGAATCAACCACCTCTAGACATGTAGCATGACTACTTTCGTTTGAAGCTTCAGAGGAGTAATTAGTAATTAATATCTTCTACTAGATCCAAAGACGTGTTACCTATTCACTTCAATTGCACAACACCTATGTTTATCCACTTTCAATTTGCATAATTGTTGTAACTGACAATTTCATTTCTGAAAGAAGCCAAGTGCGTGAAAGAAGCTTCCTACACTAATCTAAGCAGGAGAGAGTTGCAAACATTTCTTAAACACCTTTAAATATTACAAATTTAGATGGACATACATATCATAAATAGATAAGTTCAATGAAATCATAACACATAATTTTACATGGGGAAAACCTTTTCGAGAGAAAAATCCCACACTCCAAAACATAGCTCAATTATATTATTCAACAACATTTGAAAAGTTACAATATAATTCCAGAGCTATGCTCTTGTAGGAGTCTTCACACTTCTTCTCAATTCTACAGTAATTCTGGTAGTATAACGGTATTTCAATAAAACAACAAATAGAACTCCAAAATACAAGTGCTCAATATATAAGAGCTTACAATGCATAAATTAGACATTTCAAAAACAACCGACGAAGGCTAAAGACACACATAATGGTAAGTTTCCAATTATCACCACATGCCACAATGCAAAATTTGCACTTGCCAAAATAAATGCACCCCAAAAACTCACATTCCATGTAAATTCAACATGAAAATAGAAAAATCTTTTATGCACAACTCCACCTATAAAATCAACTTTCCAACTTGACTCCTCATCTAGATAGAAACTGCAAGTTGTAACTCACAAGATAATGTGAGAAAATTAGCAACATTTAATATTATGGAAAATACAAAGCTATGGAAAAATTGAAGGTTGAGACACCTTCTTTTTCTCAACAATCTCCCACTTCTAAAACACCTTTGAAGAGTCAATGGAAGTAACATGATTTAACTATTAGAGGTTGTGAGGTCCATAGAGCTTGAACACCATTTGAACTTCTCTATGCTCACTAGCTTTGTTAATGCATCTGCAACATTTTTCGGGGTGTCTACCTTCTCCAACTTCACCTTTCCATCTTCCACCATATATCATGAATAAAATGAAATTGAACATCATCGTGCTTTGTTCTAGCATGGAAAGTAGGATTATTTGCCAAGCGAATGGCAGTTTGACTGTTACAACAGATAGTAGTATACTATGTATCAAAATCAATATCAAAACACAAACGCTTAAGCCAAATCGATTCCTTACAAGCATGAGTAGTTGTCATGTACTATGCTTCTATCATGGACAAAGTGACTACAAACTGTCGCTTACTCATTTAGCTAATAGTATCACCATGCATCGTGAACACATAGCCACTGGTGGATCTTCTACTGTCAATGTCACTTGCCAAATCTGAATCCACATATCCACGAATACTCACTGAGTGTCGAGGTCTAGTAGGATAACCATTAAAAAATAAGGAATACTTGGAAGTGCCCAGGTATGTGCAGGATCATCATGGAAAAAATAGGCCCTTAAGTGGCGATAAAATTCAAAAAAATCAGAGTTAGGCAACTTGAGGTAAAAATTTGAATAAGTTATCTATATTATTTCAAAAATTTGTAAGAATAGAATCTATATAAAATTGAATGTAGTTTCTAAACTACTAGGTTTATTTAAAAATAAATAAAATTATTTGGTAAAAATTTGAAATTTCAATGTAGTAGTACTTAAATTTCAGGGAAAAAATAAGAAGTAGGTGTCTGTCTGACCAGCCTTACCACAATAAAATGATAATGTTTTCTAATAATATTTTAGATACAAGTAGAGGGCTCATGTCTCGATGTGATGCATATATTTTTGAATTTTTTTTTGAAGTAAATAATTAATTATGAATTTTTTATTACAACTTAAAAAATATATAAAAACCTATATGTCTAACCACCTTAACTTGGTCAAAACTTCATGAAATTCAATTTTTATTTTTTGAATCCTATAGTATGCAAAGCATAGAATGTGACACATATTTCAGATTCAAAATATGTGATACCATTTGAAATCTATAGATTTTTTTCAATCAACCTATCAATTAGGACTTTAGTCATAATTCAAATAGAAAAAGAATAATAATTATTTATTAAATTTAAAGTAAAGAATAATTTATATTGGTGGAAAGTTGAGAATCTCCTTTAAAAACCCTTTTCATTTCATCAATTTTGGGTAAAAAAAATTCGTCAGCGACATGGGCCATCATATCACTTACATATCGCCACTTTTTGGCCCATCATGATCCTGCACATACCCACCCCACAAATATTTGAACACTCTCTTCATTGCATCCCAATGTACCCATCTAGGATTAGCCATAAATCGACTAAGGATTCCCACTTCTTGGGCAATGTTTGGCCTCGTACAGACCATAAGATACATAAGATTGCCAACAACATTCACATATAGTACTCTGGTCATGTCCTCCATCTTAGAAGGAGATTTTGGACAATCCTCCACATCAAAATTTGTCCCTGCATTATAGGAACAACTAATTTTCTACAAGTTATATGATGTTGGACCTTTCCAACACTCTATTCACATACTTTCTTTAGCTTAACCAAATATTTCTTTTAGTTCTATCTCTTTTGATCTCCATCTCCAAAATATACCTTGTTGCACCTAGATCCTTCATCTCAAACTGTGTTGACAATTGAGACTTTAAATCTGGAATCAAACTTTTACCATTCCCAAAAAAAACATATCATCTATGTACAATGCAATTATGAGAATACAAACATTATTAGATTTATAATACACATAATGGTAAGATTTAGATCTCATAAATCCCAATGACAACACATAAGTATCAAAATTTTGGTACCATATTCTAGGGGACTGCTTAAGACCATATGTCAGCCTCCTATAATGTTTTAACAACTAAGCCTTACAATTGTGATTTAGAGATTACACATATAACCTGAATAGATATCTCAATCATCATTAAGGTGCATTTAAATTTTCAACCCAGGGATGTAAACTTGAAATGGGTCAGCACTACATGTGCACTAGGAATCCAAAGTAGTCATATTCATCCTACAACTAAGAAAGACACAATATTATAAGTAAATTGATTGGAAGGAAATAACATAAATACTGAACATCAACCAATAACTAGACCAAACTGAAATTCATGACAAAAATGAAAATATGAGTGAAAAAAAAAGAAACTACTATGTTTTGCTTTGGCTGCAGGAACAGACACATAATGGATTTCTAGTGGCTATAGGAACAATCAGTGCCAAATTCTTAACTAATAACTGAACAAAAAATAACAAACAAACTAAACTAATGTATGGGACGAAATAATCACCAAGTGGGCCCCCTTGGATAATTTTTCTCTAAAATTAAGATAAACTCATATGCACAAACTTATAACTTCATTTCTTTCATTGGAAAACATGAGTACAAATGAGCAAAATGATTATACTACTGAAAATCTCAAAAGTGTGATTAGATCATCAAATTAAAATTCTTCTACTGGGAAAGAGAGAGAGAGAGAGAGAGAGAGAGAGAGAGAGAGAGAGAGAGAGAGAGCTCAGAAGGAAAAGGAGAGCCTTATTTAAACACCTAGAAAGGTAGTAAAATCTAGCAGACACAGAGGACGCCACATTAGGGAAAACACATAAAAATAATAGAGGAAGCTATGCATGCACAAAATCTGTTAGGCATGTTTTCCTTTATGCGAGTTTGGCATAGTAGTAATGCCAACACTTTCTCAACAACAATTAAGACCATTAAAAAGTTCTTACAATCTGATTTGCATGAGGAATCTCTAGTCGCCAAGAGTCTTCTCTCCATTAAATTACCACCTTGTTGACCAGTATGGCACATGACCAGCTAGTGGAATCTTCCTAATTTGTAGGCCTTTAAATATCTGTATGAAAATGTTAGCATGCACAACAACAACATATCCATAATTATCTTAAAGCGACATTCATTAATCACATGCAAAATTAACACAGTTAGTTCATATAGCTTGTCAATATCATTTGAAAGTTATGAAAATAAGTTCATGTCCAAAGTCTATAGTTTTAAGGAAATATTATGAAAATATCAACTCCCAAGTATCAAAGTCTTATGAAAATGGCAGGAAATGGACAACAACCCTATCAATAATTAGACCATAAACTAGACTCATCATTCCCCCAACCTAATGTCTTGTTGGTCCTCCAACAAAGGAAGAGTTGTTCTTTTGTTTGGTCAATTCTCTAAAGTTGGCAACTACAAGTTGTCCCACATAAATTTATTTTGTATCTGAATTAGGATCCCAATAGATCCCTTGTTGTTTGTCCAGCCTGCTCCATCTCTATCTTTCATCAGCTATGTCATACCTATAATATCTTAAGTTTGGCACATTCCACAGTAGGATAGGTGGCTGAAAAATAATTGGAAGCCAGAATTTCCCCTTTGTTCTTCCAAGATACATATATCTATTATCTCTTTTAAGTGTTACAACATAGTTGTGCATGGAATGAGGTTTTGCTTACTTCAAATCATTATATAGTTTGTTCCACATCTAGGAAAGGTATCCCATTACAGAGTCTCCTACGGTTCTTGCCATCTCCTCATATTCTTTGTAAACGGCCTCTCTCTCAGGCAAGATCCTACAACTATAGCTTGGGCGGTACAAATTTTTGTGCCAATCCTTAAAAATATCTCCTGGATGTCTAGATTCAACCCTAATGGGTAGGGGAATGTTGGATTAAATTTTCCTATAAGCCTTGTGTTTCTTTCCCCAACTTACTTAATTTTGGATCTAGGACATGAATGCCCTTAATTGGACATCCCCAACATATAATAGTGGATTCCACTCATGGTCTTTGGTCACAACAAAATTATGTAAATAAAATTCACACAACAAATTTTTCATCTCAGGGGGAGCAATCTGAAAAGCATTGAAAAATTCAGTAGGGGTCTCAATGGAGGGGTTCAAACCTAAAATAGCTTGAAATAAATATGCCTCTCCTTTAAATAAAAGGTATAGACCCTCGGAGGAGCCCTGCATTCCAATATATGTGGTACTAAAGTTGTCATATCATCCACCTTCTTCTTCAAAACAATAATTTCTGCATTTTTATCCTCAATTTCCTCATCTCTATGTTTAATTTCCTTCTTTAGCCTGTGTTTTTCTGCTCTCCATTCTTCTTCCCTTCTTTGCATTTGTTTCCATAAATTCAAGATTACTATATTCATTGAAAAATCAGAGTTCCTATGTACTCCTACCATCATTTTACTTGGCATTTTTGCTTGCTCTTTGTAGAGTACTAGTTCCAGGGCTTTTTTTTTCTCATCCAATTCTGGTTGTAGGGGTGTTTCTTGTTCTCTCATTTCAATCTGCAGGGCCTCTTGTTCTTTTTATTACTCATGCTACATGAGTTCCTGATTTTCCTCACACGCCTAGTTTTCAACTTGCTCTACAATATCAACAAGATCTGCCAACGTTAAATTTTTTGCTTCCTCAAACATGTCCTTTTCTTCAACATTTACCTACTCCATTGGAGCTTCTGCATCCTCTCATGGAATTTTTCTAGGTTTAGGGATTTCCTCTAGAGGCACACTAAAGACTGGCCCAACTAATCTTGATTTTATGGGAGGGCGTCCATGTTTTTATTTTTCTACAGGATGAACGGTGTTAACCTTCCATTTCTCGGAGCTTGGCACTTCTTTTTTTGCTATTTTATTTTTATCTTTTCCTTTATTTAGTTTTTCCTTCTTCTTTTGTTCCCTAGTTTTCATTAGGGTGCCCAGAGGGACATCATCCTCAAAATTAGGAGATGAACTCTCTTTATTGGAATGCTTTGCCTCAGAAGAACTAATCTCAATAGTTTGTTTGGTTGCATGAGGGTTTTCACAAGGGCGTGCGTCAAAAGTTGAGGCATCAGGAGTGGCCCCAAAATTGCTCCTTGTTTGTCCACGCTCAACAGAGGGTCATTAGGTTTTGTAATTTTGGCCCTAGCCGGCTTGGCATCCCTGGCAACAGGGTAATTTTCATCGTCAACAAGCAACCCTATAACTTCTGCAATTCTTTCCTCCGTAGTTGTGACTTCTAACCCTTTTACTATGGTCTTTCCTTCAGACAATTTTTGGGTGAATTCTAATGCAACATCTTCATCAAAACCATTCATCTTTAAGAAATAATCTAGCCATTCACAATTTCTAAACTCGACTAGGCAAGATGCATCCTACAGTAATACATTGTGAACCATGGGTTCATTTCGAATCAACCCACCTCCCATTATCTACAATCAAATAGTCACTCTACAAAAAATTTCTTACTGCAATCCTTTTTTGAATGCCAAACTTCTCCTTCTTACAACTTTGCTAAATTTTTGATGCTGGTGTCGTTTGAATTTTACCTTGTTGGCTTAACATTATGACAGGAGCAATTAAATAAATAAAGGAGTAATAAATTCAGGCTATGATTAAGGAAAATGATGGAAAAGGGTTTGTATTTCACACATACGAGCCATCATCTCACTCAGAATTCAAATTGGCTCAATAACTTAAATTTTTCTAACTTGAACCAGTATGGACAAACATGCAGAAATGGCATTGACACATCCCCCCAACCTAAATTTGCACATGTGTCATCACATGTGAGGTGGAAGTTTGATTTGACAGGGATAGGGAATAATTACATGTTATGGTGAACATTACATATTAATTCACAACTATTAAATAAATGCACTAAAATATAATTAAGATATAAAAATTGATGCACACGTACCTAAATTCATGGAAGATTTATTCAAAAGATCATGGAGAAAGTACTTGCTAATTTTTGAGAAATTAATGAAAGCAGAGCAGAATGAGGTGGAATGAAATGAAGTGAAGTGAAATTATGGTGGTGAGGTGGAAGAGAGAGAAAGGTAGAATGAATGAGCAGATGGGTGAAGAAGTGGACCCCCATAAAGTGGGAATATTATTATGAGAAGTGGCATACCTTAATTATCTAGAAGAAGGGACACTAGGTCCATTTCCTTTGGCTGCAAGAAGTTCAAGTGTTGCATGCTGAGTGAATTACTACAGGAACTCTTCCTTGGAATTTGTCTTTTGATATAATCTTAGGTGATGACCATTTACATGTAGCTTAAACCTAATAGGGTCAATGGTAGTAAGTTGAACAAATCCATTGGAAAATACTTCAGCCACCTCATATGGTCCAAGCCACCTTGTCTGTAATTTTCCTATATTATCTTGATATCTTGAGTCATAGAGTAGTGCTCAATCTCCACGCTAAAATTTCTTATCCTTGATGAATTTATCATGCCACTTTATTCACTAAGTCTGCACTACCTTTGTGTGATGCAAAGCTTCCTTCCTCATCTCATCCAAATCATTCAGCTACATGATTCAATCTTTTTGTGCTTCATAAATATCCATTCCCATTTCTACTGTAGTCCTAAGAGTCTTATTCTCAAATTAAATAGGCATCATGGTTGTCTTTCCATACAACAACTCAAATGGAGTGTATCATGTAGTTGTTTTCCACATGGTTCTGTAAGCCCAAATAGCTTTCGGTAGCCTGTTTTCCCAATCCTTTTTATGGATAGCCACTATTTTGGTCAGAATGGTCTTGATTTCTCTGTTGGTCACCTCAATTTATCCATTGGCCTAGGGGTGATAAGGAGTAGACTTCCTCTACCTGATGTTGTACTCATTGACCAATGTTGTAGCAAGGGCTGAAGTGAAATGAGTCCCTTGATCAGTCACTATTTCTCGTGAAACCCCATACCGTTTGAAAATTTCTTCATACAAAAATTTTGCAACTTTATTCTCTTGCATGCTTCATGGCCTTAACTTCTACCCATTTAGTCACATAATAATTGCATACTGAAATATAGGATTTACCTTTTGATGGAGGATAAATGGGTCCTACAAAATCCAGTCCCCACCTATCAAATGGACTGATTACTACCTGGGGGCAAAGTGGCATATCATTAGATTTGGTTGGCTGGCCCATCCTTTGGCATCTATCACACTTCCTTGTATATCTCCCTACATCCTTGTGGAGTGTTGGCCAATAATATCTTGTGTTTAAAATCTTCATTGCTATCCTCTTGGCTACAAAATGTCCTCCACGGGGTTCATTGTGGCATGCATGCAGAATACCATGTCTCATCTTCACTCACACATCTCCTCATGACCTGGTCAGGTTTACTATAGAACAAACATCCTTCAATCCATGAGAAAGGAAAATATTTTTCAATGACAACTCTCCTCTCTTTTGGAGAGAAGTGAGGAGGGACTCTCCTTGTGACAAAAAACTTAGCTATGTCAGCATACCAGGGTGTCTACACACTGATGGAAAATAAGTGCTCATAAGGGAAAGAATCATCTATGAATTGATTTTCCTCTGATGTGGTGAGCCTTGAAAGAAAATCTGCAACAACATTGGCCTTCCCTAGTTTATCCACAATGGTTATGTCAAACTCTTGCATCAGCAATAACCATCTTGCTAGCCTTCCTCGAAATCAAAGTTTTATTCATGAGGTATCTGATGGTTGCATGATCGATGTGCACAAAGATATGGTAGCCTGTTATGTAATGTCTGATTTATTTTAAAGCATAGATCACTGCTAACATTTGTTTTTATGTCACTGTATAGTTGAATTCAGCTCCTTGCAGATTTTTACTGACAAAGTAAATGGTGTTTTCAATAGCTCCTTATTTCTATCCTAGGACTACTCCTATAGCATAGTCTGATGCATTTGTATGGATGTGAAAAGGAAACTCCCAATTAGGTCCCTTGAGTACAAGAGCATGAGCTAAAGCTACTTTCAAGTCAAAAAATGCCTTGTCACAGTCTATTGTCCATTGGAACTCAGTATCTTTAGTTAGGAGATTATACAATGGTGCTGCCATTTTTCTGAAGTCCTTGATGAACCTCCTATAATAACCTACATGTCCTAAGAAACTCCTATCATCTTTTTGTTTTGCAAGGATAGGCTGATTGGTAATCACCTCAATCTTTGCAGGATCTACTTGAATTCCTTTGCGAGAGATGTAGTGGCCAAGAACTACACCTTCCTGCATCATCATGAAGCACTTCTCACCATTTAAATATAAATTGTGGTCTTCACATCTTTGTAGGAATCTCTTAATATTTTGCAATGCTTCATAGAAATCAACACCATAAGTAGTGAAATCATCCATATAAATTTTCATGCAATCGTGAGAGATGTTTAAAAATAGGCTAATGACTGCCCTCTGAAAAGTTGCAGGTGCATTGCATAAGCCAAATGGAATTATTGAGTAAGCATAGGTTCCCCACAAATAGGTAAATGTGGTCTTCTCTTGGTCCTCTAGTGCAATTTTGATATTTTTATAGCCACTGAATCTATAAATAAAAGAAAAGTATTTCTTTCTTGCAAGTGAGTCAATAACTTGATCTATGAACGATAAGGGAAAATGGTCCTTTTTTGTGGTAGAGTTAAGTTCCCTGTAATCAATAAAAACTCACCACTTCTCTCCTTTTTTGGGCATAATCACCAATGGGGACACCCACTAGCTATCTTAAATGGCGTAGATAAATCATGCATCCACCAATTTTTGTAGTTCCCCTTTTATTATTTCTCTCGATATAGGGTTAATTCTTCTTTGTGGCTACCTTACTGGTGTACATCCATCTCTTATGTATATCCTATGAGTGAAAAGTGTTAGTGTAATTAATTATTTATTACACTAGCATAAGTTAACTTAGGTATTAATTAATCATATTAGTCCTAGGTTGCATTTAATCATTTAATAAAGTTGTTGAGATAAGATTCCCTTCTAGAAGATGAGTTGTCTTTTCTAGAACTTATCTCCATCTTGTTATCATTCCCTAGGTAGTTGGTTAGGGTTTCTTGTTGTCACATGAAGTGTGATTTGAACACTTGGAAACATCCTTTGCATTCTAGGTTTAGCACTTTCCTATATAATCAAGCATATGTACTCTTTGTAAATCATTTTGTATATCAATCAGATAATCTCTATCTACACGCCCTTAGTTGCAACACTTTCTGTGTGGTTGAATTTCTTCTTGGCAGGTCCTTTGAAGTGTGTGTAGCTTCATTGGATGATTCAACATCTATTATTCCAGCATGGTATCAGAGCCATTCCATTGAAGGTTCATCCCAGTATCAAGAAAGTTGGGCTATAAAGATTTTTGTAGGCTTGAGGGTTTTCTTTGTAGGCTAGTTGGTTCTACCCAGGGACCAAGTTGTTTTATAGTGTAGATAAGGCTCTATCCAACCTCTCCATTGTGCTTAGAAGGCCTCAAAACCTATAGATCACCTGCCCATTCATCCAATTTGGACATATTTCATCCGGGAGCCAGTTGAGGTATCATCTAGGGTTTGCATTTTTTTGTACTATCCATACAAATTTGCAGAAAAAAATCTCCCCTCTTAGTCCTCCATCATAGCAATTTTTTTTTAGTTGCAGGCATTTTTTATTTCAAAAAAAATCGGGCTCATATTTGGTAAAAATTTATTATTTGGGCATTTTTCTATAGTTCTGCGGAAAAATTAAAGAAATCGGAGCGACCATCTATTTTAATCATCCGTCAACATTTTATCTGCAGACTGTAGGGGTTGATTTAGTTTTTTAATTCATCGACATTTACATAATTTTTGAATTGCCTATCGACAATATTCAAATCCGCATACAATTTTTTTTTGGGTCGGCCGCATTGATTCTTTTTGCAGGGGGAGTACTTTTTCTGTCGACCACTTGGGCCAGTCATCTCCACACCCACCGGTGTTAACTTCTCACCCGTCTACACTCTCCTTCCATCAGATTCCACCGGTGTTCACTTCCCTGTCGGCCCACTCACTCCTCCCGCCGGCAACCTTCCGGCTTGTCTTCGTCCAACGCTTCGACCGCCTGCCCTTCGCTCTATCCGAGCGGTGTCAGCACTCCACTCGAGAGCTCCGCTCTGCCGCCACCGATCCGGTGGCTTGTTTTTTAAAATTGCCAGCCTGCCCCCTGGTCAAATCAACAACTAGGGGCTGATTTTTTTAGCCCGAGGTGCTAAAATTTTGCACTTGATTAGCCTGTCAGGCCCTAATAGGGTAGATTTTTTCAAATCGCCATATCTTCGCGCCACGGTGTCGAAATTTGACAAACAATATATTGTCGAAAAGAGGAATCAACCTACTTTCTAGTGGTGCAGTCAATTTTGCATAATGTTTCTACTATCAAAATCTACAGTCAACTGAAGTCAAAACCCTAGTTTGGACATAAAGGCTCATATCTTTGCAATCGTTGAGCGAAATTCAGTTATTCTAGTGGCATCAGGAAGGTAATTCAAAGCTCTTTTCATCCGTCCATTCACTTTGATCAATTTCAACTCCAGGTACTCTTGCATTGGTTTTGTTCAATTTGGTGCATTTGTTCAATAACTTGGATATCTTGAAGCTTGGGAAAAGATTTTTATTTTGGGTGGAATCACTTCAGTTGCATATCAGATTTGGAAGTTTCTATTTGTTGCTAAAGTTCATTGTCTTTGTAGTTTTTGAGAAATTTGTTTGTACATTATGGGGCTTGCATATTATCCTTCTTTGACTTTGTTGCACATAGGAAACTATAAACAATGGCGAGATGGGATCATCCACCATCTCCAATCACTTGCATTGTTGCCACATCTGTTTGGTATAGTTCCCCATTCGAGTGAAGGTATTCATGAGTTTTCTTGGAGTTGCAGCAGATACATTGTCTTAGAGATCATTTTAGTGCAAGTTGATTGTGATATTTTGAGTTCTATTGATCATTGTGATAGTCCTCACATCCTTTGGACTAAGCTTTGGGAGATATATGGAGATTTAGATACTCCACCCTTCCTTAATGGTCATGTTTTAGAATGTCAGGTTTCAGATCAAGTACCCCATGATGATATTATTATACAGGAGGTTGTCTGTTTGGATTTCCTTGAATCTTCCGAAGAGGTTGGCAAGGTTGCTTCAGATGACTCTTCTTCTTCATCAGAGACTATTGGTATCCCTTCACATAGTGATTCCTTTTCCAGAGTCATTGATTGAGGCTTCCATCATCATCATTCATCAGGACACATTCCGTTTTCTAGACTTGACAACACAAGATGGCTTTGTTTCAAGTATCACTGACTTGGCTACTTCTATAGGTTTGGAGGACATTCTTGAGGGGATATCACTCCTCTATTCAGATCCTACTTTGGAGAGTTCCCTTGAGTCTCCACATTTCATTGTCTCAACCTTAATTGGGAATCTTGAGACTAGCTTGGGGGCACTTGGTTTCTCTTCAAATATTTCATATATGAGACTTCCTCCATCTTCATCAGAGTTTCTTCAGCATCTACCATTGGATTGGTTTCAGTCTTCTTTCAGTGGTTTTGAGGACACTTCATTATGGGGGGGAAATCAAGTCTCCATCTATTCCTTTGATGGAAGGACCATCACATTGCAGTCTTTGGATCATGTTCAACATCAGTTTTTGCATCATCCTGATTTGTCACCTTCTACATTGATTGGGTATGTACCTGAGTGGGTTGTGGCATCTTCATCTTCATCAGGCAAGGAGACATATGAGCAAATTTTAGAGATGTCATCAACATTCATATACATCCTTCCTTCCTTCAATTCCTATCCAGAATGGGAAGCATCTTTGCACTTGCACCTGGTTTTGTTTCTTCTGAAAGGGAGACAAGTTGTTTGTCGACATTGGATCATACTTTGTCTACATACACTTACCTCTTTTGCAGGTGATCACATCTTTTGGGGGGGCTATCTAGTCTCTCTATTTCCCTCCTATGGGGGGGCCATTGATTGTATTGTATCCATGTGATGACTATTGTCCTTGGGGGGATGATATTGAGTCCTCCAATCATCACCTTTCTGCCTTTTCTCTCCTTTTTTGGAGAAGGGTTTTCCCCTTTTCTCTGTTTGTGGGAGATAGTTGCATTTTCATCTTTTGTACATGGGTACCTAATATGGCCATCAGCCGAGACCCATCATCATCATGCATAATCATTGCATTTTCATTTCCTCCCTAAGTTGCACTTATGGGGGGGTGTTAGTGTAATTAATTATTTATTACACTAGCATAAGTTAACTTAGGTATTAATTAATCATATTAGTCCTAGGTTGCATTTAATCATTTAATAAAGTTGTTGAGATAAGATTCCCTTCTAGAAGATGAGTTATCTTTTCTAGAACTTATCTCCATCTTGTTATCATTCCCTAGGTAGTTGGTTAGGGTTTCTTGTTGTCACATGAAGTGTGATTTGAACACTTGGCAACATCCTTTGCATTCTAGGTTTAGCACTTGCCTATATAATCAGGCATATGTACTCTTTGTAAATCATTTTGTATATCAATTAGATAATCTCTATTTGCATGCCCTTAGTTGCAACACTTTCTATGTGGTTGAATTTATTCTTGGCAGGTCCTTTGAAGTGTGTGCAGCTTCATTGGATGATTCAACATCTATTAGTCCAACAAAAATTTTAGGATCCAATCCCTTCATATCATGATAGTCCCATGCAAATGCATTTTGCTGGGTCCTTACTAAGTTTTCCAATGACAACTGTTGTTCTTCACTCAATTTTTTGTTGATATTTAGATATTTCCCTTATGATACTTGTAGTTTTGTAGTTAACTCAACCATAAATGCTTCACTAATTCTTGGTACCTTGAGTTCATGCGGCATTAATGTGTGAAACATACTTGTTGCTGCAGGAAATTCGATTGTAGGAAAGGCGTCTGCAAGAAGAGTGGTTGTAGGATGAGTGCTGCAGGAAGAGCAGGCAAGAGTGTTGTCACTATAGCAGCATAATCAGATATAGGAGAGGATGATGCTTCATGCACCTTATAATGGTTCTGAATTATGTGAGACAATATTTCATCTTCATCTTGAAGTTGTAGGAAAGGACTATTTCTTATCATCGTAAGATGTGCCACAAAGTTAACTTCCTTGTCCTCTTCCATCAACATGTGGCCATACTAGATTATCCTTATCATGGGATGTTTGAGTGGGAGGGTAGATAACGATATTTTTGGTGCTCTTTCCATCATAAATGGTCATGTCTCTAGTTCGGAATCTAATATAAGAATTTTTTGTTGCTAACCATGGTCTTCTAGGAATAATGGGGTACCTGCCTAGTGTGGCTTTAGGAGAAAGAATCATAAAATATGTTGGGTACTCTCATGATTCTAAAGTTACCACTAGGTCTTCCACTATACCATCAGGTGTAATAGTAGAACTATCAGCAAGTTGCAGGACAATAGGAGTATGTCTCATGCTTATAATATTTAGTTGCTACAGGATGTCCTTAATCATCACATTTGCTGCTTCTCCCAAATCAATTAGAGAATTCTCTATCTACATCCCATTTATAACAACTCCCACCATAGGACTCCCTAGGTCATTATACTTGGGAACAATCACTTTCCCAAGCATGATGTCAGAAATTTGTCCCACCACATGAACTATAGTGGGGTCTTTCTTCTTCCTGCCTAGATTCTTAAGGCATGCTTCCTTGATTGCTTTTCCATATATGAGAACATCTTTTATGGATTTAAATAGAGGTATCTAGACACATATATGCTTCAACTGATATAGAATGTCAAAATTTGTGTCCTCTTCTTTCATAGTTTCCAACCTTTGGGAAAATGGTGGTTTAGGTTCAGTATGCTTGGTTGGGACTGGTTCAGGAGTTCTAGGTGCACAAGGTTAAATGGGGACATTCAGAGGCTTCTCTTCTTCCATAGGAAGCTTAGTGATAATGGGTGTGGAAGGAGCTAGCAAAGTAGTTCCTGAATGCAAACAAATGTCGCTTACACTCACAACATATGTAGGGAATTGATTTGGAGCAACAGAGTATACCAATTGCTACTATCATTTATTATTTTGGTTAGGTGTGGGATGAGTTGGTAGTTGAGTAGGTTTAGGTGCATTTGAAATTGAGTTAGTAGGAGGAGGCATTATAGCAGGTTGCTAGGGTTGAGAAGGTGGTTGCATGTAATTGGTTGTCTAGTTTGGCCATTGTTGTCCTCCCCTCCATTGAGATATTTGTTTCAAGTTGCCTGGAGGTGGCTTCCAATTTCCTTGAAACTACTACCAATTCCCCTAAGGTTGTTGCCATGGAGGTGGAGAATTTTGGTGATTGGGCCAAGAATTTGGAGGGTTACTCCAAGGTTGTGATGGATATCCTCCATAATTGGATGGATATGAGGGTTTCCATTGATTACTAGATGAATAAGAATTAAAATATGACCCAAGATAAAAGATAGTGGATCTGGTGGCATACCCTTTCTTGGAGCCCATGGCCTCCTTTTCGGAACATACTATACATGATCATATTCACCCTGAATTGGATTGAACTTGGGTGCCATCTACTTGCTATCAATATTATCTATCATATTGCATCTATAGTCCTTCTTCTTTTGTCTACAATGGGGGCAATATTCTGCCAACATTGCCTCTGCCTCCTATTATTTCTTTTTGGCATGAAGTGAATCCAACTGAGTAGCCAAATTGTTTATGATGTCTTGCTTGAAGTCTACTAGTAAGTGAGTAATCTCCATCCTTGAAACTCCACTGGTGGATGACTTACCCATAGAATATTTGTAATCTCTCCCTTCTTTGAAGCTTCCCTAGAATAGTTTTGACATATATTCTTGATATCCTCCCAAGGAACTTGGGTGATATCTCCTCCTCCCATTAGGTCCAAGGCTTTTGTGCAGTTGTCATTAATTTCTCTCAAGAAAAGTAGATTTTGTGATTCTTCATTGAGTGTATGGTGTGGACATTTCTGCAGGAAAAACAAAAACCTTGAAATGTGATCCTCCAAGGTCTCATCCTCCTTTTGTTGCATTCTTAAAATGCCATCTCCTCTCATGTCTATGCCTCTACAATACTCTTTATATTTCTCAAGGAACGTTGTCTTCATGTCCTCCCAAGTCTCCATAGTATCTCTTCCTAGCCTCATGAACCATCTTAATGCAACTTCTTTCAAAGTGGTAGGAAATAGCGTAAGCCTATGGGCATCATTGGTATAGTCATAACTCCTATAGAGTGTATCAAACTCAAACAAGAATGTATCAGGATCTTCTATGACAAGTCCATAGAACTTAGGAAGGACTAAAGTAGGGATATTTTTAAGGTTGTCTACTTTATTCTAATGAGCAATGGGGAAAGGAAAAGTTGGTATGTCAAGTTTGTTAGGTCTATTTCCATTTGCATCACCCATGCCTGCTTGATGAAGTTCCAAAGAAAAATGGTCTTCAATCAGATTTTGATCTTCAGAGGAAACTTCAAAACTGGTTAGATATGGAAATGTATCAACAAAAAGGTGTGGCTCTTCTTCTTCTTCATTTCTTGACAGGTTTTGATACTCAACTATCTGGAATAGATCAGGATTGTTAGGAAGGAATCTTCCACGAGGATCTCTTCTCCTTTCTCTATGCATACAGTATCAACTCAATCTCATCTAGCTCACACAAAGAATTGGAAAAATAATAGCAGGGTCGTAACTCTTCTAAATGAGGGGGATATATTAAGAAAAAACTCCCAAAAATACTACAGTAAGAAAAACTATCAATGACACCAAAGAACTTCCTCTTTTGACACCATCCCCAAAAATGGAGCCAAAAATGTTGGCCTCCTATAATGTTTAAACAACTAAGCCTTTACAAATCTGATTTAGAGATTAGACATCTAACCTGAATAGCTATCTCAATCATCATGAAGGTGCATTTAAATTTTTGAAACCCAAGGATGTAAACTTAAAATGGGTTAGCACCGTATGTGTACTAGGAATCCAAAGTAGCCACATTCATCCTACAACTAAGAAAGACACAATACTGAAAGTAAATTGCTTGGAAGGAAATAACATAAATGTTGAACATCAACCAATAACTAGACTAAACTAAAATGCATGAAAAAAATGAAAAAATGAGCGAACAAACAAGAAACTACTATGTTCTTCTTTGGCTATAGGAACAAACACCGAATGGAATTCTAGTGGCTGCAGGAACAGTCAATGCTAGATTCTTAACTAATAACTAAACATCAAATAACAACTAAACTAACCTAAGGTACAGGATGAAATACTCACCAAGTTGGCCCCCTTGGATAAGTATTCCCTAAAACTAAGATAAACTTAGATGCACAAAATTATAACTTCATTTCTTTCATTGGAAAACACGAGTATAAATGAGCAATAGGACTATATTACTGAAAAGCTCAAAAATGTGATTACATCATCAATTTAACATTCTTCAACTGGGAAAGAGAGAGAGTGAGAGAGAGCTCAAAAGGAACATCAGAGCCTTATTTAAACGCCTAGCAATGTGGTCAACTCTAGTAGATGCAGAGGATTCCACATTAGGGAAAACACGAAAAAGAGCAGAGGTGGCTACACATGCACAAAATCTATCAGGAATGTTTACCTTAACGCGAGTCTAGCACAATAGTAAATCCATCGCTTGATCAACATCATTTAAGACTATTACAAGGCGATTAGAATCCAATTTGCATGAGGAATCTCTAGCCACCAAGAGTCTTCTCTCCATTAAATGACCACCTTGTTGACCAGTATGGCACATGACCATCTGGTGGAATCTTCCTGATTTGCAGGCCTTTAATTATCTACATGAAAATGTTAGCACACACAACAACTACATATCCATAATCATCTTAAAGAGACATTCATTAATCACATGCAAAATTAACATAGTCAATTCATATAGCATGTCAATATCATTTGAAAGTTATGAAAATAAATTCATGTCCAAAGTCTATAGTTTTAAGGAAATATTATGAAAAAATCAACTCCCAAGTATCAAACTTATGACAACTGCAGTAAATGGACAACAACCCTATCAATAATTAGAGCATAAACTAGACTCATCACCATACAAATACTTTTTCAACTTGCAAACCATATTTTCTTTACCTTTAACCATGAAATTCTTTGGTTGTGACATATAAATCTCTTCATCCAAGTCACCATGAAGGAACACTATCTTCACATCCATTTGTTCCACTTCTAGATCATACACTGTTGTAAGTGATAATAAGAACTAGATATATGTCATCTTTGCAATAGGAGATAATATCTCACCATAGTCAATTCCCTCCACCTGAAAATAGCCCGTAGTGACCAACCATGCCTTAAGCTTCTCAACACTACCATATGGGCCAAATTTTCTCTTGAACACCCATTTACATCCAATGGGTTTCTATCCTTCAAGAAAAGACCACTATATCCTATGTATCATTTTTCTTTAATGCAACCATTTCTTCATCCATGGCTTTCATCCAATAATTTCAATCACTCATACCCATAGCCTCTCTAAAATTCCTAGGCTTATCAATGTTAGCAATGAAAGAAATAATGCAACTAGAATTCAATAAATAATAATCAAACCTTTCAGGTGAATATCCAAACACGTCTATTAGGTTGTCGTCTATCTCTAGTAGACCTCTTGAATTGTTGAGGTTGAGGTTTTTCTTCTTCTTCAAAATTTTTAGAGCTTCTCAAACTCTCCTCATCATCGGGTTCAATAGGAGTATGTAGTTCTTTCATTAGAGTAAGTGGAACTTGAACTACCTCCTTTTATTTCTCCTCTTTCTCTAGATACAACTCAATTGTGGAAGGTTTCATTTCTTAAAAAATCACACTTCTTCTATAGAGAACCTTTTGATCCACTAGATCCCAAAGCTTGTACCCCTTCACACCAACACCATAAATGATGAAGATACACTTAGTTACTACACCTTGTTCTCTAACTTAAAACTCTTCTCAATTGGGACATGAGCATAAGTTTCACAACCAAATACTCTAAGATGTCTCATCAAAGGCCTTCTACTAGATTGCACCTCCATGGGTGTCTTATAAACAAGAGCTGATGTAGGAGATCTATTGATTAAATAACATGCAGTGGCTACTACTTCAACCCAGAAGTTTTTCTCAAGGCCAACACCACTCAGCACACTCCTAGCCCTCTCCATCAATGTCTTGTTCATCCTCTCTACAACTCTATATTTTTGTGGGGTGTATGGAGTTGTTTTATATCTCTCAATCCTATGCTTTATACAGAACTTTTCAAACTCTACCGAACAAAACTCACCACTATTGTCAATCCTCAAACATTCAATATTTCTACTAGTATGATTTTTTACCAAGGATTTAAACTCCTTAAACTAAATAAAGACTTTAGATTTACTCTTGAGGAAATAAACAAATTTCCTTCTACGATAATCATCTATGAAAGAGACAAAATATAAACATTTTGAAAATGAAGGAACATTCACAGGACCAAACACATTTACATGAACATAGTCCAAAACCCCAGAAGACTTGTGAGAACTAGAGTGAAAAGTAACACAGTGTTTTTTTCCATATAAACACAATGTTTTCAAAAGTCAAAATCAAGATTAAAATCATTAAGGACTTCAACAAGGCTCTTATATTTTAGGGCTCTAAGACCCTTCTCACCAATGTGACCAGGTCATTGATTCCACATCATTGTATTCTCCACAAGAAGATTCATTTACAAGGAATGAGCACCCTTAGGTACCCTAAATGCATGACCATCAGATGTAGCTACTACAAAATTTTTTGCTCAATCTGATAGTGATGATGAAGAATTTAGAAATTTCTTCTTTGGTTTGTTAGAGAATCTATTGCACTAAACAATGCATGCATCCAGCTTGAACAAGGTGCTAATATGAACACCCTTAGCCAACACCATATCTCCTTTCATCATATTGCATCCTCTACTTGACAAAACAACTTGCTCTCAAATCATTTAGTTTACTCAAAGAGTAGGTTTTGTGCCAAACTCGAGATATGCAAGACACTATCAATCACATTCATTCTTCGATCAGGGAATATGATTTTTACTCTTCTATTACCAACAATATTTAGGTGAGAGTCATCACCTAGATACACCTTCCCACCATCATATCCTACATACTTGAAAAGCCAACCTTTGTGAGAGTTTATGTGGAAGGAAGCACTCAAGTATATCAACCACACATTTTATGATGCATGCATTCCCAAAGCTACGAAAAGTGCATCTACATCATCTTGAGAGGATTTATCAAAGTCAAAATCTAAGAAACTCTTTTTGTATTTCTTCTTTTTCTCTTCCTTGCACTCTTTTCTAAAATTACCAGATTTATTGCAATTCCAACACTCAAAGTTTCCACCATTAAAATTGTCCATTTTGGTTCTACTGGATGTGCTTTCCATATTTTCATTGCAACAAGGTCATAAAATATTCTTCTACAAAACTCCCACTAAAACAAAGATCAGGTCAAAAAACCCTTCAAACCGAACAACAGAATCAAAGTTTGCCAACATCTGATACCAACTAAAAGGAAGCCAAGTACATGGAAGAAGCTTCCTACATTAATCTAAGAGAGTTGCAAAAAATTCTTAAACACCTTTAATTGTTATAGATTTAGATGTAAATACATATCATAAACAAATAAACAATAAAATCATAACACATAATTTTACATGGGAAAAACTCTTTCGATAGAAAAACCCCACATTCCAAAACACAACTCAAATATATTATTACACAAAAATTGACTAGTTACAATATAATTTCAGAGCTATGCAATTGCAAGAGTCTTCATACTTCTCAATTCTGGAGTAATTTTGGTAGCATAACGATACTTCAATAAAACGACAACTACAACACCAAAATACAAGTGCTCAATGTATAAGAGCTTACAATGCATAAATTAGATATTTCTAAAACAATGCCCAAAGAATGAAGATGCAACATGAAAATGCCAAAAAAATTGCACATGCATAATGATAAGTTTCTAATTATGACCACATGCCACATTGCAAAATCTGCACTTGCCAAAATAACTAACCTCAAAAACTCACATTCCATGTAAACTCAACAAGAAAATAGAAAAATTATTTATGCACAACTCCACCTATAAAATCAACTTTCCAACTTGACTCCTCATCCAAATAGAATCTACAATTTGTAACTCACAAGACAATATGAAAAAATTAGCATTTAATATTATGGAAAAAAAAAGCTATAGAAAAATCAAAGATTGAAACACCTTTTTTTTCCAACAATTTCTTCCCTTAAAATCCTACATGCTAGAATTCTCACATCTTAGTTTATTTGAATGCACTATTAGGTCTACCCTTTGTCAAATGTCATGAGAATTCCTTTAGTCACTTCCAAATTACCATGAGGAATATTTCTTTACTTATACATAGAATGGCATCTATCCAATCACTAAAACTATATTTGTGACGCATACTCGATCAACAATAGATAGTCTGGGTATGAAAGGGTGACCATAATTGTTCCAAATTGATTAATGGCTCCTCTCGCCTGGGTCTATTCCTGTGTTTCTCACCCTTGTATTCCTCTCTCAAACTGACCACTTAATTCTCATATCATTCCATGACTTCACATATTGGTGGAGACAAGAATGATGTTGGTGAAGCTTCCGCGTTTGACATTTATACCTATTAATTGTATGCACGTGAAATTTTCCATGAAATTTTTAACATGCTCATTTTATGCACCATTCGGGAGCCATTGCATTTGGTGAGATGACATCTCCTATGGGACATTTTGTGAGACAAATTCCTTAACCTCTTTTATGCTCCCGTGAACGGTAGCTTTAAAATGCCTTAAATGATTCACTCATGAGGTGTCAGCTATAGAAGTTTGTGAATGCACAAAACAACATGAATTTTTTTCTCTATTTACCAATCAAATAGGAATACCTAAAATGAAATGGGGAAGGAAAAACAATGCAAGGAGACATGAAACTTTATTTTGTATTCAATAAGCTGGAAATGACATTACAAAAGGGTAAACTTACAAACTCAAAAAATAAGATCCAAGCTACAAACTAGAAAATACAAACTACAAGATACTGGGAGCAATCTAGAGTTGCTCATACAAACTTACAACAATCAGGAGCTACTGGGAGCTCGCTGTATACATAGAATATTTTGGAGCTATTTTTTTCTCTAGTTTCAAATCTCTCACATATAGGTGGTTTCAGATTACCACAAATTAACAGGGGTGGTTTTAGATGACCACAAACTAACATAAAACTCTTCAGAGCTGGACTCCTAAAAGAGTTCATACAAAATAAAAAGTCTAACATTATAGAAAGCTAAACACCAATGGTCAAAGAGAACACATAATAAAATATTGTATTTCATAACACCTAGAAAATGTGTGAGAGCCTACAGGGAGTTAATTCGATATAATTTCAAATCTTCTAAAATATTTTTCCAACTGTTTCTTCAAAAACTTGTCTTTAATGTTGATACGGTGAAGCCAGGTATGGATTTTGCTGAGGTGATAGGTCGTTGGAAAAAATTAATAACATAGGTGAGATTAAATTTCCAACACTCCACCTTAATCTCAACTATGGACATTCATCTCAATTTTTTTTTGGAGTGGTCTAGAGCTCTTGGGAGCTACTACAAACTCCACTATATCATCTGGTTGCACTTCATACTCTTTTCTTTCATCACCTGGAGCTATCAAGAGAAGTTGGGAGTTATCATCTTCAATCTTTAAGTTCTTAGGATTGAACCTAGGAAATCCCATTTTGTTGTTGGGATGCTCTACCCATGAACTCTGGCACACTTGGTTACCAATCCATTGTAGGTTCAAGTGTGAGAAAATTTTAACACCTCCTATAGAGTCACATTGTTGGTGCTTGGGGATCCTAGCTTTAAACAAATTTTACAACAAATAGAGGATGCAGAAAAATTCAATCATACAACTTCACACAACTTTTTATAACTTCAACCAACTCCTCTTACTTAATTTGATTTACAGACTTTAAATATGCACTTCTCACAATATTTCATTCTCTCTCAAACTAAACAACTACACATACAACCTTCTTCTAAGGCTTCTTATTCTTCAAGCATTTCCCTTCATTCCTCTAATGTTTTTGAAGGACTGCATCCTCCTACTTACTCTTTAACAACTTTAGATCTATGGATCTTCAGACTTCCTTTATCAACTACAACTGATATAAACTCTTGAACTCCTCTTCTCTAGCCATTCCTCCTACACAAAAACTTAATACCCACAAAACAAAAGTTCCCTAACTCATGAAGAAATGGGGCCTTCTAGCTCTAATACCGTGTAGAAGTTTGTGAATGCACAAAGCAACACAAATTTTCTGCTCTATTTCCCAATCAATTGGGAATACCCAAAATAAAATGTGGAAGAAGAAACAATGCAAGGAGACATGGAACTTTATTTTCTATTCAATAAGTTGGAAATGATATTACAAAAAAATAAAATTAAAAACTCAGAAAATAAGATCTAAGCTACAAACTATAAACTAAAAACTACAAGCTACTAGGAGCAATCTGGAGCTTCTAATACAAACTGACAACAATTAGGAGCTACTAGGAGCTCCTTTTATACATAGAATATTTTGGGGCTATTTGCTGCTCCAGTTTCAAATCTCTCACATATAAGTGGTTTCAGATTACCACAAACTAATAGGGGTGGTTTTAGATGACCACAAACTAATAGAAAACTCTTCAAAATTTGACTGCTAAAAGAGTACATGCAAAATACAAATTCTAACATTATATAGAAAGTTGAACACCAATAGTAGAGAGAACACAAAATAAAATATTGTATTTTCATAACACCTAGAAATGTGTAAGAGCCTACAAAGAGTTATTGTGATATCATTTCAAATCTTCTAAAATCTTTTTCAAATTCTTTCTTCAAAACCTTGTCTTTAATGCCGATACGGTGGAGCCATGTATGAAGTTTGTTGAGGTGACGGGTTCAGCTGGAAAAAATTAATAACGCATGTGTGATTAAATTTCCAACATCGGCTTTGTTGATGGTTCCTTAACTATTTTGGTCACCACACTAGGTTTTGGAACTTAATAAAATGTCGATGGCCTGTAAACTATTTGTTCCCCTTTTAAAGGTTGACATTCATGATTAGATGCCGAAATGTATTTCAAAACCAAGTGAAGATTTATCTTGATCTTGTCGAAATGTATTTCAAAACCAAGTGAAGATTCTATCTTGATCTTACCATCAGTCTAAAGCATGATTAAGGCATCTATGGCACAAGAGATCATAAATTTTTTAAATATTTTAATCACTCATCGACAAATAGACCGTAAATATTTTAAATATTTTAATCACTCATAGACCACAAAATTTTTAAATATTGTAATCACTCATCGGCATCTACCAATGGGTGATTAAAATATTTAAAACATTTACGGTATCCTATACCAGAGATTCCTTAATCATGCTTTAACCGATGGAAAGATCAAGATAAAATCTTCACTTGGTTTTGAAATACATTTCAGCATCTAAAATCTTCACTTGGTTTTGAAATACATTCCGACAAGATCAAGATAAAATCTTCACTTGGTTTTGAAATATTTACGGTCTCTTGTGCCCTCTTCGGCATTTGAAAACTTCTTACCACCAAAGCGGGTGCCGATAAGGCATGTTGAACTAGTCTTTTCATATTATCGATATTTTTCCCATACATTTTAAATAGACATTGCAGGAGAAAAATATGGTTTGTGAACCATTTAAAAGGGCCGCCCCTCAGATAAAGCACGAAGATAATAAATGTAGACATTAATTCCAACACCTTTTCTAGAATCTAGTTCAGAATGTCACCATTTGAAATTGCAAATTAGAATTCTTCTTTACTTCAGGAATCAAAGTGGATCATTTTCGTTGCTACCTTTGCAAATATAATAAGCAGGTCTTTAAATTCTCTCTACCCGTTTTCTTATCTTCCATGCTTTTATGGGTTTATGAGAGAATCTACATTAACGTCCTCTATTGCGACCTCTGGAATCAGGATGCTCTCACGAGCCCTTTGAAGATCATTAAAATTGTTGCCTTGGTTATCTTTCTTTGTATTAGCTAAATAAACACCACTTTGAGATAGAGCTGCTTCATTTTTGAAAGGCTTCATGATGCTAGAGATACACCACACCAAGAATTAATGTATGGACATGCTTTGAATAATATGTGGGTTGAAGACAAACATTCTATATTGGGCAGAGGGTTCTCATTTCCTTGCTTCTCAAGGAATTCCCAAGTAGAATTTGTTGGGATGATAGGGGTGCAAATAAGATAGAAATAGTGTTGTGGCTGTATGGACAAACTCATAAATAAACACAAAAAATGCACTCCGATAGCAAAACTAAATAGACAGAAAAAGATTTAAATATATTCCTTGCTTTGCTTCTAAATACAAAAACTCAGAGGATATTCTATGTTCTTCAACATAAAATAAAACTAAAGCTATTTGGATAGATGTCCAATACATATGGTGCTACTCTCACACCTCAAAACATAAACTACTACAATCTTGTAGCTACAACTGTTAGTGTGTTGCATCTGCTAAAATTCCTTCTATGTTGTTTTTGTCTCAACAAAAAATTCCTTCTTTTGTGCTGAACATTCTTCTTGTTGCTGTTGTAGGTTCTACTTCAAACACTTTCTTCTT
Organism: Sequoiadendron giganteum; assembly: GCA_007115665.2. Lineage (NCBI taxonomy): Eukaryota > Viridiplantae > Streptophyta > Pinopsida > Cupressales > Cupressaceae > Sequoiadendron > Sequoiadendron giganteum. Next base: position 729,213,653 of record CM021100.1, on the reverse strand, counting down.
CTGCATCTAACACCAACGAATGCATTTATTTTTCCTTGTTTTCAGCTCATGAGAATGAGCACTCAAAACAAATTCAAATTTACCTAATTCATTTAATGTTGGCAGGCAGTTGTAGGTTTACGTTGGATGTAGGAAGCGCTCCAAATTCAAATTCAAAAATACCTACCAAATTTATTGTTGGGGGTATACGTTGGCTGCAACATGATGGTCTTCAATCTGATGTGGGGGTTGAACTGACTATTCTACTGACTACAAAATATTAAATATTCTAACACTCCCCCTTAATTTGCAAGTCAGTTGTCACTTTGATGTTTCTTTTCAGAGTTGATCTTTGAAGCTATCCACAGTGCCAAGCCTATCTCTCAAGTGTTCAAAATTGTCTCTCCATAATTCTTTGGTGAAGATTTCAGCGAGTTGTTGCTTGCATCGACAATACTGAAGTTCTATCTCACCTTGTTCTACCAACTCCCTTATGAAGTGATATTGAATCTCAATGTGTTTGTGTCATCTGTGGAAGATCAGATTCTTTGTTAGTGCTATGGAGGACACATTTTCACAATGAATGATTGTGTTTTCATCTTGTTGTTGATGTAAATCTGCAAGGATCCTCCTCAACCAAATAGCTTAACAATTTGTTGCATTTTCCACAATGTATTCTACTTCTACTATGCTGAGAGAGACAATCAACTGCTTCTTTGATCCCCATGAGATTTCACTCAATCCCATGTTGAAGACATATCCTGATGTGCTCTTCCTATCATCCACATTTCCTGTCCAGTCACTATCTGTGTAACCATCCAACTTGAACTCATTAGATGTTGCATACAAAATGCCATAACCAGTTGTTCCATTAACATACCTTAAAATCCTCTTTCCTGCTTGCCAATGTGTGTCCTTAGGTTCCTCCATGAACCTAGATATCAAACTTACATCATACATCAAATCAAGCCTTGTTGATGTCAAATACATCAAACTTCCAACCATACTCTTGTAGAGGATTGGGTTCACATCCTTACTACTGTCAATCTTGTGCAGTTTCAGACCTTTTGTTGTTGGTGTGGGGGAAAGTTTACTATTATGCATTTTGAACCTCCTTAAAATCTGTTTGGCATAGTTAGATTAAGAAATAAAAATGCCATGCATTGTTTGTTGAACTTCTATCCCAAGAAAATACTTCAACAAACCTAGATCCATCATCTCAAATTCATTTTTCATCACTTCTTTAAAATTAGCAATTCTGTTGTCAATGTTACCAGTAAAAATTAGATCATCTACATACAAAACTGCAATTAAGATGTCACCTTGTTTTGCTTTGATGTAGAGTGTGGGTTTGATACTGCTCTTGCTAAACCCATTGCTCAAAAAATAGGCATCTATTCTGTTGTACCACACCCAAGGTGCTTGTTTCAGCCCATAAAGAGATTTCTGGAGCCTATACACTTTGTATTCTTGACCTGGGACTTCATATCCAGGTGGCTGCTCTACATATACCTCCTCCTTCAACACTTTGTTTAAGAAGGCTAACTTTACATCCATCTGATACACTTTCCATTGATGTTGTGCTACAAATGCTATGACTGTATGCATTTTTTCCAGCCTTGGAACTGGTGCATATGTCTCATCATAATCAATACCAGGTTGTTGTTTGTAACCTTTCACAACTAACCTTGCCTTGTGTCTTTAAATTTTTCCTTTAGCTGTACACTTGGTCTTATAGACCCACTTCACTCCAATCACTTGTTTACCCTTGGGTAAATCGGTCAACTCCCATGTTTGATTTCTCTCTATAGCATCCAACTCTTCATCCATGGCCTTACACCACTTCTCTTCTTTCACTACTTCCTCAAAGTGTGTTGGATCACTATAGGAGAATAGTGCAAAATCCAAATTTTCATGAAAATCAACATACCTTGTGTTGTCATAAATCTCCCTTACACTTTTTGTTTTTCTTGGCATCAATGATGCAAGTGTAGGGTATGATTTTTCTTTCAAGCTGCTGCTACTCTGACCTCTAGAGTTGTTGTATTGTTGACCATCGGAGCTACTGCTCTGCTAAATTCTAGAGCTGACAAACTATTGTCTTTGTCCAGAGCTGTTGTTATGCTGAACACTATCAAAACTATTACTGTTTTGTTGCACATCTCTGGAGGTGTTGTTTTCCAATGCTCTATGGTAGTTTCTCTCTAAGCTACTTCTCTCTTGAGCTCCCCCTATGTTTCTATCATCTAGAGCTTCATCATCATCTAAGTGTATTGTAACTAAAATACATGTGGTGTCATCCACCGATCCATCCCATGTTGCATTCTCAATAAAAATAACATCTCTACTTATCACAACCTTCTTGGTGATGGGATTGTATAATTTGTAGGCTTTTGATTCCTCACTATAGCCTATGAAGATACATTTCTCTCCTTTATCATCAAATTTCTGCTTGTTTTCTTTTGGAACAAATGCATATGCCACACACCCAAAGATTCTTAGGTGCGCAACACTCCATTTTCTGTTAGTCCATTCCTCTTGTGGAATCCTATCATGGAAAGCCTTTGTGGGGCACCTATTTAGTATATAGATTGTTGTTGCTACAAGTTCTCCCCAAAATATGTGTGACAACCCTTTGGCTTTCAGTATACTTGCCACCATATCTTGAATGGTCCTATTTTTCCTCTTGGCCACTTCATTTTGCTGTGGATTATACCTAGTTGTGAATTGTTTGTGAATGTGCTCATTCCTACAAAAAATCATAAATTCATTGGAGATGTACTCTCCCCATCCATCTATCCTAAGGGATTTGATATAGTGACCACTCTCCTTCTCAACTATTGCCTTAAACCATTCAAATTTCTCAAAGGCTTCTGATTTGTTTTTCAAGAAATATACCCATATTTTTTTGTTATAGTCATCTATAAAAGTCATGAAATATGTATTTATAGCTAAAGTGGGGGTTTTCATGGGTCCACATAAATCTGAGTGCACTAACTCAAGAGGTGTTCATGCTCTCCTAGAATGCCCAGATTGAAATGGTTGCCTATGTTGTTTCCCTAATATGCAAGCCTCACACTTGCCATTGGGTTCTACAATAGATGGTAAACCCCTAACCATTCCTTTACTATATAATAAAATCAAACTTGAAAAGTTTAAGTGCCCATACCTTAAGTGCCATAGTTTGGATGGGTCTTTGATGACTATCTTGAAAGAAAATTGTTGTTCAATTTTTTACTGTTGAGCAATTGTTGTTAGTGTTGATGAATAATGTTTTTTGTTGACTATCTAATGTTCCTATTGTAGACATTATGTGCATCTTGAGAGGAAAAATTTTGTTTCTTATCATCTGCACTGCAACCATCACTTTCTTGCTACCTCCTCTGTCAAATATCTTACATTTTCCATTCTCCATCAAGATTTTGTAGCCATTTTGGACCATTTTTCCAATTCTCAATAAATTATGCTTCATGTCGGGGGCATAATAGACATCTTGGATTTGTTGTCTTTCGCCATTCTTTGTTTGGATGTTGACTACACCTCTTCCCATCACAAGAACCTTCTCATCATTTCCCATTTTGATTTCTATTTTTACATTGTTGTCAATGGAGGCAAATAAATTCTTGTTACCACTCATGTGGTTGTTGCATCCATTGTCCAAGTACCATACTTCATCATTGCTACATTCAGCAAGGTTGCATACAATGAAAACATTTGACTGCTTGTCATTTTCAAATTTGTTCTCATTAGCTCCATTAGCATTTTGGCCTCCATGGTCATGTTGCTTCTTCTTGCATTCACTACCATAATGGCCATATTTGTGATAGTAATAACATTGCACATTTCTTTTGTCATTCCTCTAGTTTGAATTGTTGTTCTTCCTCTAGTACTGGTTTGCTAAATGTGAGCTGCTCGGCTCCTCTATGCTGTCAGAAACTCCTCTTCTAGAATTACTTCTGCCTCTACCTCTTTGACCTCTACTTCTATTGTTTCTTCCTCTTCCCCAACCTCTTCCATTGGTCTGAGATTTGAATGCTTGCTCTAGGGAAGGAGCATATATGTTCAACCCCTGCTCATGGGTTTGTAGTGAACCCATCAACTCATCTAAAGCCATCTGAGACAAATCCTTTGCCTCTTTAATGGCAGCAAAAACATGTTTGAGGATAGCAGGTTGGAATGAGGATCAAATTGGACATTTTGTGGACACCTTTTCTACAAGCACATCCCCAAATCCAACAAATGATATCATTGGTTGAAAATTTAGTTTCATATTAATACCCTTTTATCTGTATGAATACATTAAAATCTATCTTAGTTACAGTATTAGAAAAGTATTTCCAAACTATTTCAACTACCATCAGGAATATTAAGCTCCTTAAATAATTTATGAATTAAAAGCAACATTTAGTTTCTTCACATGGGAGACCATTAAGAGAACCTTAATTCCTAAAGTTATAGGTGAAAGTGATCATTGTGCACTCTTGGATCCACCAATAAAGTTGCTGAATTCAAGAATGTGTAAAGTTTTCCATTCTATCCCTCCACTCACGCATCTCTTTCTTTTCTTAATAATCATCTGTAGTACATGGAATCCAATAGGATGTGCTAATATAATTTTGTACATAATCTATTTGTAGAGCTGCAACTTAGCTGACCTAACTTTGTCAGTCCCTTTATAACTATTTTTCAATATATCCCAAGCTTGCTTTGCATATTCTGATGTTGCAATATGTGGGAAAATAGCCTCACTCAAGGCTGCCTCAATCAAACTGAGGGTTTTTGCATCCTTCATTTGGGCCTCCTTCAATTGATTCTTTTGTGCATTTTAAAGGGCTACAAATGCATTTGGGTCTATGATATCATTGAACCCATTTATGACCAACTCCCATAGGTCATTTGCAACTAAGATGGTTCTCATCTTCTTAGCCCATATGGCATAATTTTTCCCATCAAATTTTGGTGGTTGCTACCAACCTTTGCTATCACCACCTACCATACTTCTCAATTTTGAGAAAATAAACTAATGCCTAGATAACCTAGGGCTTTACCCAATACACCCACAAATAACAAACTTGACTAGTTGACTTCCCATAAAAATAGGGCTCTAATACCAATTGTTGGGATGGCAGGGGTGCAAATAAGACATAAACAATGTTGTGACTATATGGACAGACTCAAAAATAAACACAGAAAATGCACTCTGACAACAGAACTAAACAGACATAAAATGATTTAAATATATTCCTTGCTTTGCTTCTAAATACAAAAACTCAGAGGATATTCTCTATTCTTCAACATAAAATAAAACTAGAGCTATTTGGACAGATTTCCAATACATATGGTGCTACTCTCACACCTCAAAACATAAACTGCTACAATCATGTAGTTGTAGCTTTCAGTGCCCTGCATCTTCTAACATTCCTTCTGTGTTGCTGATGTCTCACCAAAAAATTCCTTCTTTTGTGCTAAAAATTCTTCTTGCTTCTTTTGTAGGTTCTACTTCAAAAAATTTCTTCTTCCACATCTAACTCCAACGAATGCATTTATTTTTCCTTTTTTTCAGCTCATGAGAATGAGTGCTCAAAACAGATTCAAAATTACCTAATTCGTTTAATGCTAGTAGGTAGCTGTAGGTTTACGTTGGCTGTAGGAAGCACTCCAAATTCAAATTCAAAAATACCTACCAAATTTATTGTTGGGGGTATACGTTGGCTATAGCATGATGGTCTTCAATCTAATGTGGGGGCTGAACTAATAGTTTTGCTGACAGCAAAATATTAAATATTCTAACAAAATCGACCTTCTTTATTGCAATTTGACTAGTGATTGAATACTTTCGAAACTCCCTAGCTTATATATTTCACCTCACTTAGGATAGGTAAGGAAATTTCAATGGAATAAAGATGTTGAGAATAGAAATCCTTCTACTAGTTCTATCATGGCTCGTGATTCCCTTCACAATATTATGTTGATTTAAATGATGATTGGATCGATATTTTACAACTATCTTTAGCATATTCTATCAAACTCCTTTGTTTCCAAATCCACCTTAAATTACTTGTGCAACCCTGCTTTTACCAACATGTTTCCGATCTTGTAAGAGATAAAACATATTACAAATCATACCAAGACATCCCAACTTCTGCATTTTCTTTTTCTGATTTAAGCTCCAACTCAACATTCATTGGAATGAATTTAGTATGCCAAACTTTCTTTGGTGGTTGTTCAAAACCAGCATATGAGGGTGATACTGAGATCCATGAAACATCCAATAGATTTTCTCGTACTGATTCAATTAGATGCCTGAATAACATTCCATATCAAAGGGAAATTTTTAATTTTCCATAATTAAAATGTGCGCAATAGATATCATAATATTGAAAATTTTATTCCCATGTTATTCTCTCTTTAAATATTTTAGAGTCGCAATATTAGTTCATATTTTATGCATTAATTGATGTGTAAGCTTCGGGAATTTACTTAATAATTCAATAATATAACATGTGCATTTAAAGAGTACTAATGAACACTTTAATTTCAATTTTGTACTACAAAATATTTTTTTGATATCTTCTCTACATACATTAGTAAAATTAAAATACCTCCTTTTTATTAGGTATCTTACATACTTATTTTTTGTTACATTTTTATATCTCATTATTTCCACCCTAACAATCAAGCACACTATTCACATGCACACCTGACTCAAAACTATCTTTGATTGTCATCACATACATTAAATCCTCAACATACAAAACCTAGATGAGCTATGAAAAACATATCATCCTACAAAAACTATGATTTAAAAACACTTATACATCTCAAATTCCAAAACCTTTCCACATCAACTCTTACAATGAAACCCCCTAATAAAAAATTTCTTAGTTATAAAATAAATATCAATCTAAATTAGGATAGAAGGGTTTTAGAGATACCTAGTGATTATTATATGGATAGGTTCATGAAATCAAAAAAAGGTGTCTAATAATCAATTTTAGGAAACTTGGGTGGGATTTTACTAAACTTGCACCACCTTGGTGTGAGCATTATTTTTCTTGTTAACTAAATTAGATTTGGGATTAAGTAGGTTTCTTTAATATTATGAGGCGCTAACACAATACGTGATTATGGTGTAGAAGAAAGATAACTTCATGAACCTAGCAAGACTAGCATTGTGAATGATATTTACTATTTAATTTACTTGTACAAAGTAATCTATAGAGTATTTAAAATGCTACTTTAAAAAACCCACCCTCTTTTGTGCATGCCTCCTAGCCCAAAATACCTACATATATTATATTAATTAAATTATCATATTTTACCCAATTTTGAATTAGTATATTAGGTCATATTTTGGTTATTATAAAAACTCTAATATGCACGTAAATGATAGGGTATTGTTTAAAAGAGAACTATTAGGTCTGTAAGTTGGTGTATTTTTTCTTTAAAATTTGTAAAAATAACCTTCTCTTAGCCCTATTCCATCTCTACACATCCCAAGAGGCTATAATTGCTTGCTAAATCCACCATTCACCAACCTAATTTAGGTTTAAGGAAAAAATTAACCTACACTTCTAGACATATGCAAATCTAAACCCTAAAATATAATTTAAAAAACTGGTCCCATGTCCCTCTTTCTTACTAGCTATTATGAGCCAACTAAAGAATGAATCATTTCAAGTCATATGCAAGAGTGATCTATTTATGGACTAACTCTAATTTATTTAAATCATATATAATCCATTAAGGAACCTATGAACATACATAATCAAATGCTAAGAAAAGAAAAATATGTCTATTTGTTTTGTTAAACTCAATGTTTTAATTCTTCAATTTTTTCTTGTACTGGGTTCAAAGCCCTTCCACTGTGAGCATCTAATAAAAAAACAAAATAAATAAGCATGTGTTAATACTAATTTGATTATTAGGTATGAGATAGTAATCATATTTTTTTGGAAAGGTAGGTTTTTAAGAGGAAAAAATAAGTTTGAATGTACAAGACACTACAACATGTGGTTTCATCTTGTGGGATAAAAACATGCATGCTAATGAACTTCAAAAGACAAGAAAGTGTGAAGCAGTCTTAAACTAGAGTATTTTTTGTTCAAGAGGGATTATGTTTAATTAGAATAAGGTATTTTTTTTGTAATACACATTCTAAGAGAGTCAAAATTAATTCATGTCATACTTCAAAATGTAAACATATACTAAAATGAATACAAAACATGTAAGAAAAATTTAAAGTATATAATTTTCTATAATCTAGTGAAATGGTATTTATTAATAGCATATAAGAAATATTTAAATTTTTCTCATTCATAATTATTCAAGATTAATTTCTTTGCAATATTTTGATAGTTTAGGTTTTAATCTTTTAATTAAGATGAACCAAATCAGGCATGACAATTTATAGAACCATGGGCTAAGGTAGAAATCTAATCCTTGAGGCACAATTTGTTAATGTACCAAGAAATAATTTATCCAATATTTATCATTACAAGATATAATTAAAATTTCTTACTTGACATGAGGGTTTCTCTCTACATAATACATGTCAAAACACTATGTCACAAGGAAAATAGGATAAGGATGAGATAAGATGTCTAAACAAAATAAATAACATGCAATAATTATTGGGAGTAGTTGGATGGGGAAAAATAAGGTTAAGGGGAAGGGTAATTAATATGTTGATTGGAAGATGTAGTAAGGGATGAATGAGGGTATGTATGTGGGACATAAGAATGAAGTATATTGGAATCCATGAGAGGATTACACAACATGTGAGGAGGAATCAAGGAAATATGATGTATGGGGAGAGTTCTCCTACATGGAAGAGGTAATAGTAGGAGAAACTATGTCCATGTCATTGTGATTGTGTTATAACTCATCAAATTTTTATTTAGGATATGTTCTATGATGGCATCATGTGATTAGTTTATAAGATTAACTTATTGAAGAAAAACATAATTTATTTAAGAGAAAATGAGGTTATTTAAGAGAGGGATTTGACTAAGGTTTGGTAGGATAATCATTAAAGGGTAAGGGAGTTTAATTGATAAGAAACGCAAACCGCATCCTTATTTCAGGAAATTGCTAAAGGCATACAAAATTAAAGCATAAATATAATTATGAAAATTTTGGAGAAGAATTATCATGAGAAGTAGAAGGGGATAAATTATCATGATTATCCCTAAATAACTTAAGGCTATAGAGTGAAGAATCACTATAATATCTATGAAAGGAGTTTCATTGTCAAATAGCATATGGGAAAATGTGGGGAGAGTGTTTATAGTAGAAGAGAATGTATCCATGGTTTTATATTTGGAATAAAGAGATAAAGATATACATTAAAGAAGAATAGGTTGACCAAAGTGCACTATCTTTCTCCCTTACATGGTTAACAGTGGGGTTGATAGCAGTAGCCCATATTTTTAGGGCATTTTTTCTTTTTCTTTTTGTGGAAGAAGGTTGTAAGTGTTGTAATGCTATGCTCACCAACATATAAATAAAAATAAATAATAATTTTAATTTTAGAAATTATTATATTACTAGAGTTGCATTCATTGACATGATAATATAATTTCAATTCAAAACAAATGAATAAAAAAATTTAAAATTTAATTAAGTAAATAAATGTGAGAATTGAGATTGTGCTAGTAATATAAAACGAGAAAGGAGCGAGTTAGAGAAATCTTGTCTAATTATATGGTTACAAAATATGTAAAATACCATTTAGACATCAAGAAGAGGTGTAAGAGGGTAAATGTATGGAAATGGGGAGAAAGGGGGGGTCTTAAGTGGCCACTTTTTTCCTTTTTGAAATCAATAATAACTAATCTTGGATGAGAAATTAAAGATAGTTACAATCAAAATTTGAAGACTCAAAAATAACATGAGTCATAGTGCCTCAAATCTACTTTCTAAAGTACTAATTTTCTTTAAAAATAGTGGAAATTAAGGGGTAAAAATAAGGGGAGCACACAAAGTGCTCCTATTTTTTTCAAGAGAGCATAACATAGCATTTTGTGTGTTCCCCCTAAAATGTTAACTTATTTTAGTATTTCAAAAATTACTTTATTAAAAAATTAGTAAACACTATGTAGTTGATGCAAGTGCTTTTTCTACTAATTTTTAAATGAATATATGATTTTTTCACTAATTTTTAAAGTGGAAAATTTTGAAAAATTAAAAATTGAACATGCTCCCCTTATTTTTTGGAAACTAATAATTTTTTTTTGAATGTGTATAGAATAGAGTCTAGTTTGTAAAATGTAATTTGTATCAAATTTCAATGAGCGAGTAAAAATTGAAACAAAAAATACCATGCATAGGTTTTCAACAAAAAATGGAGATGCTAGAAAAAGAAATTAAAGATCAATTTACTCTAACATATTCAAAATGTAAAAAAATATTACATGGTTAGAAACATAAGAGAAAGATTGAATTTATTGTGGTATTTATTTATCTCAACATTGAAAGACATAAGGCCCATAACGATGGAGAAGGTGCACACAGGAGGGACGTTTGAAACTAGTGATAGGGAAGGTGCAGAAGACGATGGTGCCTTGGGGATTGAGAAATCTTCAGTTGTTGTTGCTGCTTAGAGGTGTTGGTTTGTAGTTTCTGGTATGGTGGGATTTAGTGGTGGGAAGGAGTGCAATTTTTATTTTTCTCAATGCTTCCTCTTGGCCTGGGTGCAAGGCCTTTTCTCCTGGTCTGTGGTTGTGAGCTTGGTGCTTGGGCTTTGGAGGAGGTCAGGGTTTCTGCTTACCCCTAATTTTTTGGTTGTGAGCTTGGTGTGTGGGCTCTAGAGGAGGTCGGGGTTTCTACTTTCCCCTGATTTTCTTGTTGGTGATGGCGCTTCTTTGGGAGGGCATGGTTTCTTGCACTCTCATCCCTCTATGGGGCTTCCTACTTTGTTGTGGGTGTGTGTTGGCCTCTAGAAGGTTCTCTAGTTGCAGAATGGGTTGTTCTCTACTCCTATTCGGCCTAATAAGAAGGCTTGGTGGTTCCTCATGCTGGTCTATTATGTTGTTGGTTTCTTCTTGGGATTCCTTCACTCCTACCTGTCATTTGTTGGATGGCTCTATTTTAGGGTATTTTGTTCTCGGTGTGTGTTGGGTTCTTCCTATCCCCTCTCTATGGAGTGGTGGTTCTTTCCTCTAACTAGGTGTTTGGTGTTTTGGCTTATCTCTAGCTCTGACTGGTGTGTTGGGGTTGCTTGGTGCTCTTTCTTGTTGGTCTTTCTCCTTATTTCCATCCTTATTGGGGGCCCCTTTTCTTATTGGGGTTTGGTTGTCCTTGTTCATTCTGAGACTGGCATCTATCTTTGATGGTCTTTCGACCTATGTTTCTTTTTGTTGATGTGCTCTTTGTGGCTATGTTTTTGTTGTTGTTTGGTCCTCTCTAGTTGAGTTTCCTTGGTCCCTCTTTGTTGAGGTTTCCCTCTTTGATGTGGATGCTCCCTAGGTTGTTGATGCTGGGGTTTGTGGTCTTCTTGTGGGATGAGTTGCTTCATGTTCATTCTTTGATGGCTCAATTTTTTTGGTCTTTTGTGAAGGCTCTAAAGTGGATGAGCGAATGGCTTCTTGTTGGGTTAATGTTTAAGTTTTCTTTGGTTACCTAGTTGATTTCTTATTTGAAAGGTGATAAGGTGGACCTATGTTGTTTATTTGAGACTCTTCCTCATCCATAGATTGTTTTTGGTGCAGTGACTAACAAAGGATGCTATAGATGTGTGTTGGGTGACTTTGTTGGCTTTCTCCTCAAGTCCTATGGAGGTGGACCTCCCTCAACTATTTTTATTGAGGTGGGTAGTTCTCCTCTGGAGGTGGAGGTGGAGGGTACTAGTGATTCCAAGCTACGGTGGCCTTGTTGTTCATTTCATCCTTCCCAAAAGTGTAGAGCTCTTGGTTTCTGAGTTGGATTCCTGGTTCGGAAAGTGGCTTTGTGCCCAGTGTTTTTTTGTGCTATCCATCTCCCTTTTTGAGGTGGGGTTTTTGAATTAGCTTAATTTTTTTACTACGGGTCTGATGGTGTCTTGCACCATCATGTAGATTAACTTTCTTGGATCAATGGTTTCTCCCATGAGTGGCTAGTTTGTTGATGCCTGGTAGATGCAAATGGGTTCTGTGTAGATTAACTCTCTTGGCTTAGTGGTTTCTCCCATGAGTGGTTGGTTTGTTGATGCCTGTCAGATGCATGTGGGTTCTATGTGTCTCTATTTGGATTTGTGGTCCTAGTTAAAACTAGGTTGTTAAAGGGTCGCAGGCCCTTGCTTGTTTGTAAGAAGCAACGTGTGTAATCTTGTTAATCTTTAGTGGTTGTTGTGGGGCTGCTATTGGTTTGTGATGTATTTTAATTACATATTTCTTTTCTTTGTATTGGATTTTGGGCCCCATCAAAACCTATTTTTTACCTCTAATCAAAACATTGAAAGACATAAAAAATTGATGGAAAGCACGTTGAGATTCAATCATTTTTCTATAATTTATAGAAACCACATCTTTGGGCATTGACATGTAAGTCTAAGCCTTTGGGTTAGATGCCCAAGGAAAATCCAACTCTAAGGGTTAGTAATATCCAAGGAAACTATAAACACAATTGCATTATAGCATGTTAGTTTTATAACATGCTCATGTTTTTTAGAAGCAAAAATACAAGTCTCCCTCCCCCTCTCTCCCTTTGAACCTATTGGTGTTTAAAAATACAACCCAAGTAGGATTTGTAATTCTCTAAGAGGTAGCCAACCTCTGTATTAAAGAACCACAAAGGCTAGTGGCCAACTAACAAGAGTCATTCAAAGACTGACATCTCCTACACTTTTGGCTCTGTAGAACCAAGGTGGGTAAACCTAAACAATGCTCAAAACTTAATTCACTCATAACTGACATTGCTTTATAAAGAAGATAATTCCCAATGAAAATAGACTAAGGGAGGCATTAACAACTTCATACTTGGCTGAATTTTAAGTAACTCAACCCTCTTTCAGCCATTGGAAAGAAGGACACACAACCAACCAAACAGTAAGATTAGAAAGATTTTACAATTAATTTTGTTTCCGAGATGCACACAACTGCATAAAAGATCAGTGCCACTTCTAGGCCATGGAGTCAAACACATAAAATGAATTCCCTAGCAAACAATCTTCAACCAATGGATTTAAATTGTTGACACTTTGCATTAGTTGTTAGTGTCTTGCACCAACAATCTCAATATTGATATCAATCAGATTCTTCTTATCAAATCCCATCTGCACACTTGAAATCACAATCACCTGCTCAAAGCATTTAAACCATTTCCTTGAAACAGAACAATGAACAAACAACACAATCTCATGAAACTTGAGATGATAAACTCAAAGACACTTTGTATTATTGAATTTACATAACTCAAAGTGCACAAATATGGAGATAATCTGATGATATTCATGAATGTGGAAACACCTTCATGATGTTAATTGCATAAATTGGCTATATTTACTCATGAATTCATAAAATTACAGCTTACAAACTCAAACAATGACTCAAAAATTACAATTCTCTATCTACCCATCCCAATACAAAAACTCAAAACCCTTTACAATGAGAAAAGAAGAGAAGATATAGAAAATAGAAGAAACCAAGAGCAACCCAAAACTGATTTGGAATTGCCATCTGGAAGCTTCATTCACCATTGATCATCAACTGAAAATAATATCTCTTCCTTCCTTTGTAGCAACAAACTTATTCCCTCAAAAACAACATCATCTCATCATTGCCCAATAACAAAAAAATAGCCCATGTGGAGAATCTCCAAATTCACCTAGCTGGAAAATATACTCTTTCCCGTGAAAATTTTGTGGAAGTTTCACATTTCTGTTCATTTTATTTGCAGCACTTTACTTTACTTCTCAACCAATAAAATTTCACTTTGCATTAAAATATTTCCTGTGCACTTTAATATTCCAATCCCGAGCAGACAATACTGTTTGTTTACAAAATGAATATTCCTTTCACATTGCCACTCTCACGTGCACTTCCCCTTCAACAAAATAATATTCTCCTACACAATGAGTATCTTTATTCACTCCACCAAATAAAATAAACCACCCAATTACCCTTACTTTTTATAATAAATAGTTTTTAAAGTAAAGGATAAAAGCATATATCTCTATATGCTTTAAAATACTTCACCCGTAAAGTGAATAAAAATTGACTCCTCCAATAGAAACACTGATTCTACTCCCACTTTCCTAGTATATTTAAAATATTCCCTGTCATTTTATTTTGCAGCTAATATTAAAATTTATAACTTTAACAATTGGGTTCAAACTTTATTTCATTTCCCAACTCGTTATATTTGTTTATGAAGTGAACAATGAATTCACTTTTCCCCTTGTGCCTAACATTCATATTTTACATTTGATAAATATTTCATGGCATATTGTTTTCACCTTTACATACTTAATAAATTGCCCCTTAAAAGTAGACCCCACCACTCATTTTCTTCTCAATACCTCGAGCAAGCACTTTGATCCTTTCAATTTACTTTCCTCCTGTGATTCACTTATTCACCTTTTTACACATTACCATATACTTTTAGCATGCTTTTAAAAGTTAAAAAAAAAACCTCAAATTTATCGGGCCACCCTTCATACTTGATTTTTTTTCAATGCAAAAGCCATTGATTTTTCTGGGGCCCACACCCATGTGTCTCCCTCTCACCAACCTTGCGGGCATTTGTGATGGCGTCACCTTTTCCCTGTGAGGTCCATGAGTTGTGGTGGAGATTGCTCCATGTTTCCTCATGCTTTGTTGGTTGTTGATCTTACTTTGTGCCCTAATTTCTCTATTTTGTTGCAGCTTCTCTACAACTCCATTTCTTTTGTTCCTCCATGATCAACCATCTTCTTATCCTATGCACAAAAATACAAACTTTCCACTACAACTGTCATTTTGGCTATAGCAGCAACCTCCCTAAAGTTTATGAATCCTTCTCAACAAGTCCACTCGATGCTCAGGCACTTTGATGCATTTAATCACTAAATCCATTCCTCTAGTGGTACTCAATGAATCGAGCTGAAAAACATGCCCATTTCAGCTTAATACAATGCTTTCAGACAACTTTGACTCATTTTTTGCATAACCCCATTGTTTCTCCTTCACAATGTGCTCAAGCCCTTTTGCTTGGTGTATGGCTATAGTGATGGCGTCTCTTTTTGTTTACAATGTGACAACATTGTAGCATAGGTTGACCCATATCAAGCATCCTCACTTGCATTTGCATGAAGCTTTCTAAAGCCTTATCAACAAATACATTTTGTGCATAGCCAACAACTGTTGTGTTCCTAGCGTTTGGTGAGATCACATGGATCTGGGTATTTGTATTTGAATAGTTGATATGCCATATCTAACTGTTGTCGAGCCTTCACCATTCTCTAACCATGACATTCATGATACCCCAGTAAACATAAATCATTTATTTGTCACCTGTGCCAACAACATCAAGCTTCCTTTGTGCCCTCTATGTTTTGATGAATATCCATACCCTGCCATGAGCCTCCTCCTTATTTCCTCACCTGGCTGCACCCCAAACAGCTAGCCAGTGCACCTCACAACATGGCACCATCCCTATGTACTGAGCGTGCTTCTCTCTGATTTCCCCAAGCATGTTTCCCTTAGCTCTCTACTACTGCTTTGTGTGGCACGGTGGCTTTGTCCCTTGGCAACTCTGCAGACTCTATTCATCATGTATTTGCTACCTTTCAAAATGTTGGTCGTGCCTCATACACTTGGTCTTTTGCATTTGTCTTAGAAGTTTCCAAAAAAATTCAATATTCCATCCTTATGCACATGGTCTCATATTGGAGGCTTCTCTAGTAGCAACACCCAATGTGCAATCTCCCTCACAAGCATAGACCACATAATTTGGGTGTCCTCTATTTTCTTTGGCTATCTATTAATTTGAATACCTCTGGTGACTGTGTAACTTCAGATATAGTAATTGAAATTTCAACCCTTGGCATCATCATCTCCAATATGGTTCAAAGCTCTTTGAGTCTTTCTATCACTTTTACCACTTAAAGATTCTGCCCACATTCACAATAAACATCTAACATCTCTTTGACACCGATGATAGCATGACCTTCAGACTCCATTTTTAAAAGTAGATCTTGCTTTGCATTTTAAAACTTGAAGGCAAGTATACCCTCAATGTTCTACCCTATTCAAAACAATATCTTGAAGGGATTTCCCTGATGCAACACTAAAACCATTATAGGTTCATAACCATGCAAAGCATGTCGGGGCCCATGTGGGTCTGACTAAAAAAAAAATCATTTTCAAACAAGTTTTACCCTCAACTAATCTGATACTACCTTTTGAATACTTCTAAAGTTGAAAAACGAATTGGGTCGTGATCAAAATCTACTTTCTGGCACATTTGGAAAATGGGCAAAACTAACCTAGTGGGCTCAAGAATCAATCTAGGAAACCAGTCAAACGACCTCATGAAACCATAAAAAATTGCAAGCATATAGTCATTTGATCCAAAATTATAGTGAAAAATATGGATTAGAGAAACATATCACAAGGAACTGGATATTAATTGGCAAAGTTGCCCAGTCAGGATTTTCTGAAACAATAGTTGTTTTGCACCAATTAAAACTCATTCAACTGCTAGTTTGTAAAAATAGTGAAACAAATCTTGGCAAGCTGCCATTAGACACATAAGTTCATTAAGGTACCCTGAGCATGTGTGCAAAATGAATTCGCTTGAAACGTCGTTGATCAAAATTTATTAACAATCAAAGTTGACCACTCAAAAAGGCTATCAAAAATCCAGATGTGAAACTGAACAAACTGCATTCGGTTTTGATCTGTTAAAAATAGCAAATCAGATCATGAGGCTTTGAAAACTAACATGTGAAATAATCTTGATATGGAGAATATAGAACAACATTCATTTTGACATGTTAGTCAACTGGTTGCGAAATCCAAACTCAAACAGGAAGTTGTTTTGCAAAACAAACAGTCTGCAAACAGCAGAACAATGTCAAAACCCTCCACCTTCACTTTTTGAAACTTTGTCAAAACTTATCATGGGAAGCTAAAATTTGGCATGCCTTCTCACATAGGTCAATTAAGTATCTGTGCAAATGGGTTTTGCACAAAAATCAACAGGCTTTAAAATACAAGCCTCCAAAGTGGATCATTTAGACTGATTCATTAGGTGCACTTCTGAAAGTGCAGAAGCAAAATTTTGAAATAGGCATCTCAAATTTGAAAAATTTGAGAGTGCCATCAAAACCCTCACCAAGGGGCTCCAAAATCTATTGCTACCTCCTAGACCCTTGGAAACACAAGTGGGGGGAAAGCCCCCCCACACCTCCATCAAGAACTAGGGTCCAAACATAATTGAAATAAAACCTTTAAATCATGAAGATAATCAAGCTCTATTACCAACACTACCTTCCAATCTCTCTCTATCTTTATCTTTCTATTGACCTCTCTATCTCTATCTCTCCTTATCCCTCTATCTTCATCTCTACCTCTATTTTCCACTCTTTATCTCTATCTTTGCATACCTCTCCCTCTCTCTATCCATACCTCTCTTTACTTCTCTCTCTCCCCCTCTCTCTTCCTAGATATCTATATGTATACCTCTATTTTCCTCTCTCTATATATATCTCTCCCTTATCTATATCTCTCCCTCTCTTTATCTCTATCTCCTTATCTATCCATATATATCACTTCATATCTCTATCATTATCTTTCTATCTCTCAATCTCCCCCTCTCTTCCTCTCTCTTTTCCTCTCCCTCTTTCTATCTCTTTTTCTCCCTCTCCCTCTCTCCTAATCTCTCTCTCTCTCTCTTGCTATAATTCTATCTCACCATCTATATCTCCCTATCCCTCTCCCTCTATATCTCTCCATCTCTCCCTCTCTATATCCCTCTCTCTCTATTCCTACATCCATATCTCTCTCTATCTTTATCTCTCGATCTACCTCTCTCTATCTCTCTATCTATTTCTCTCCATATCCCTCTATCTTCATCTCTCCATATTCCTCTCTCCCCTTCTATCTCTAGACATGTCTCCCTCTCTCTTCCTCTCTCTCCCTCTCCCTCTCCCTCTTCCTAGACCTCTATATATCTATATCTTTATTTTCCTCTCTATCTTTGCACATATCTCCTTTTGTCTCCTCTGTTTATCTTTATCTTCTTATCTCTCCATCTCTATCTATGCATATATCTCTCCCTATCTCTATCTCTCTCTAGATATCACTTCCTATATCTATCTTTATCTTTCTCTCTCTCCCTCTCTCTCCCCCTCTCTTTATCTCTACCTCTACCTCTCTCCCTTTCCATATCTATATCCATCTCTATCTCTATCTTCTTGTCTATCTCTCTCCCTATTGATAATGAAGCTTGATTATCTTCTTGATTTAGAGGTTTTTTTTCAGCTCTTTTTGGATCCTAGCTCTTGATAGGAGATGTTGGGGGTGTGTGTGCAAGAAGTTGAGTCCACTTTTTGGTCAAAAAGTGGAAGTGTTTTCCCTGAATTTCAAAATTTGTCACATTTGAAGCACTTATAGATGTAATCTTAAAAATTCATTGATCATAAAATGTAGTACTCATAATCTAGTTTCCAAACATGTCATTTATTTTAATACCTAGATGATACAAATTGATTTTCAATAGGTATTTCTAAAACCCACTATTTAAAAGTCACTTTTTTTTACCATACCATGCAAGTGTACACCATCCATATTTTGACCTAAATAATTGTATTTTTCTAAATCCTTTTGGGAAAAGATTTGTAACCCACTAAAGCACACTTTCAATATTTTTATGTAATTTTTCATTGAATATTTTTTTGATAATTTTTTATTGGTCATAGTTGTTGTTTTGAAAAATCATCATGCTTGTCACGCATAAGATGACCTAAACTTTTTTTTTATTATTTTTTTTTTCAAATTGAAAATAATTGTTTGATGTACACTTTCATGCATTTCGTTCGTCAAAAAATTATTTTAATAAAATTTTATTAAAATACTAAAAAACCCTGATATTTCAAGTTTATGAACCAGTTTCATAAAAAAATAATTGAAAAATAGAAATTTTTTTTGCATATTTGGAATCTACACTATCTCATTTATAATGGGTTTTAATTTCATCAAAAAATTCCACAAAAAGGGTCTTCAAACATATGCCCAAAGTCACTATTTTCTTGTGAGATTGATAGGACCTTCAACCTGTAGGTCAAACTAGGCCCAAAGCTTAGGTGTGGGTCCCCAAGCCTTTTCTATACCAAAAAACAAAGCACAAACCTGACCAAAAAGTTATATTTTTAAAAATGGGATCCCATTCTAAAATGGGATCTCGTTTCATAAAAAAATAGTTATTTATGCCTTTAGAAACGAGATCTCATTTTGAAAAATTGCCAAAAATGCAAAGTTTCCAAAAATGGAAATTTTTCAAAATAGGACCTCGTTTTGAAAAGTTTTCAAAAATAGAATTTAAAAAGAAAATGAAACTTTCCATTTTGGAAAGTTTTCAAAAGGATCCATTTAAAAAAGTTTCCAAAAATGGAAAATTTTCAAAATATTTTAAAAGTTTTCAAAAATGGAAAGTTTTCAAAACGGTATCCCATTTTAAAAAATTTCCAAAAATGGAAAGTTTTCAAAATGGTATCCCGTTTTTAAAAAAATGAGATCTCGCTTTTAAAAAACGAGATCTCGTTTAGATTTTAGGCTTGGGACCTTGAACCTAAATAGGATCGCATATATTAAAAAATGGGATCCTATTTTCTTGAAGTCGATTTTGGGTTTTTGTCTTAGGCAAAAACTTTCACGTTTCGTGGACTCGTCTTATTGCATTTACTTGGGGCTTGCCCCCTTTCTTTTGTTGCTAGGGAGTCTAGGTGAGGTGGTAGAAGATTTTGGAGCCCCCTTTGTGGGGTTTCAAGCAAAACACCCTCAAAGATAATTTTAAAAAAATCCTTGTAAAATAAAATAAATGCTATGTAGAGGAGGGAGAGAGAGAGAGGGAGACATGTATTTTTTATGACATGAATAAAATGAGTGCATAAAAACGTGCTTGCATTATAAAGTTGTTTTGATATGGTTTGGTAGTGATTGATCCTAGGCTTGGTCACTACCAAGCTATAAAAAAAGCATGTTATAATGCGAGCATGTTATAACACACTTGTGTTCTTCCCTAAATGGAACAAAAAGTGGTTGTCGTCACTTTTTGGTCCCCCATCTTTATGCACTTACCCAAGATGCAAAAGTATATAAATAGACAAAAATAAGAGGTGTTGAATTTTTAAAATTAAGTTTTGAAAATTTCTATTTTTGGTGATAGTTAGTAGTGTCCCTTGTGGGATGATTATTTTTATAGGGCATGTATTGTAGGAATATTAGTGTCATGTACACTTGTAGTTGAAACCTTTGTTCTTATAGATATAAATGACCTATGATTGTCAATATTTACTTAAGTTGTTACATAATAGGTTAAATTTTAAAAAAAGTGAAAATGGGTACCAATGATACATTTGGGAGGTTTCCTTAATCAAGGAACTAGTAGTGAAATAGTTAAAATGTTTTAGTTATGTGGTCCTAAGATGTTGCTACATAGTTGACAAAGATATTTCTATAAAATTCTAAGAGTATTTCAAATGAAATGCATTTTATGCATAAGTTTCCATAGCCAAATCCTTCTTGATTGCTATTATCATAGTAATTCCTCTCTTTATATTAATTAATTTAATTGATTAAATAGGAAACACTTATGGGATTTAAATTTAAATTTTTATTATATTATGAGTACTAGATATTTAGTTTTAATTTTTTTTCAATAAATTGAATAGGTTTATGGTTTTATAAGGGAAACAATCATTTAATTATAATATTAATATAAACATATACAAGAAAATATAGTTGATCCATAGAAGTAAGAGCCGAATTTAATTAATTAATTTAATTGATTAAATAGGAAACACTTATGGGATTTAAATTTATAATTTTTATTATATATTATGAGTACTAGATATGTAGTTTTATTTATTTTTCAATAAATTGAATAGGTTTATGGTAAATTATAAGGGAGAAAATTATTTAATTATCATATTAATATAAACATATACAAGAAAATATAGTTTACACCTTTTCCAGAGAGGCTCCATGGCCATGACTCTAAAGACTTAGTGGAGTTTGTTCATTGTTGGCACAATCGTTGTTTGAAGGTGAAAGGAGCCAAATTTCTTATTAATGAAGACTTTATTGCTTTCATTACTGGGTTGCCAACGAATGGCTGCAAGTTCTTCAAGAACAATAAGTGGGAGAAACTAATTAAGATGCCTGCTTGGGGGTATGAGCGAACATCTTTGAAGAAGATATAGGTTGATGTCGTCGAGGTTTTAATGAAGTATGTGACATTGGAAGGCCGTTTCATTGCAATCTTAGGTTACCATTTTACCTTGCTTAATCTTTTAGACATGGGTTGCTTGTTTCTTTCCTATTTTTTCTTTTGTCTCTAGAAGTTTCTATGTATGCTCATTTCAAGAATCAGAGGGCCCATTTTCTCCATGAGGGCCTTATTTTTCTTATTATGAAACATGTGTGTGCTCATACTCCTAGCAAGTCCATTAAAGGAAAGGAAAATATTTCAAGTGATTCGTCGGGCTCAAAAATGAGAACTGATAGTGATGTTGACTAGATAGCGGAGAAGGATAATATTGTTGAGGGATCCTCTTCCCTTATGGTTGCTTCCTCTTAGAAGATAAAGAAGGGTATTTTAAGGAAGAAGGGCCTCGCCAGGAAATTAATTTTGCAAAATTTGGATTCTCCCAGATCACCTTCTGATGGGGAAGATACTGCTATTAGCTTTGGGAATTCCCATCGACATTAGTCCACGAAGAATGCTAAGATTCATGGGGAGGCCTCTAGTGCATCTGGTAGTAAGGAGAAGGTTCAATCTATGGAGGCTAGGGTTAAGGTGGAAAAGGAGAATCAGTGCAGGGCTTCAAGAAGGATTGCAAAATTAAAGAAGCAAGGATCAAAGGGTGGTAAGAAGGGAAAGATGGCTACCCGAGAGCAAGTAAAGGATATGGCATATGTGGTAATTAAATATTCCCCTATTTTTCATCCCTCTCCCTGTGGGGAGGATGATAGGGTCCCTAGCAGTGACGAGGCCTCGATTGAGAAATTTGTTAGTGAGGAGGTTGGGGTCAATCCTAACATTCAAAAGTTGGAGCCATTGAAGGTCAATCCTCTCTCTAGTGATTTTACATACTTGAATGAAGATAATACCCCCATGTTGAATTGTTGGATATGGAGCGGTCGGGTGCCACATGCACTTTTAAGCTCACAAAATGGATTCTTCAATAATTTAAAAAGGTTAATATCAAGATTAGAGGCTTGAAGGAAAACAAGGGGAACTAGTCGAAGACCTCCTCTTTTGATCTTCTTATTGAACATTTGGCTGACTAGGAGTGTTCCTTCACTGCAAGACCCAATGTGAGAACCTCCTTAGTGAGATGGAGGGAAAGATAAAGGAAACACATGAGGACATTAGGATATTAATGTAGGTTAGTCATTGCTCCATTAAAAATAGTGCGGATTCCTTGAAGGTACTATTTGATAAGATTAGTCAACTAAAGGAAGATCACATGTATTTTGTGGATATGCTTTAGAATGACCAAACCTCTAAAGGAAATGGGAAGAAGGTTGTGAAAGATGAAGCTCAAGGATCATGCACTCATACAAGGGGGAATTTGAGGAAGTCCTTTGAAGATGAAAAGAAAGAACTCTTGGACATGGTTAATCTACATTACAACTAGGAGATCGAGGTGGCTAACACCTTGAAAAACTTTAAATAATTATTATGTTTCTGCTATTTTTTTGTTTCTATTTATTTTTTGTTGGGTAACTATTTTTTGGCTTTTGGTGTTCTATTGGTTGTTGCTTATGCTTTAAGGTTTTTATCTGTTTCAGCAACATTTTGATCTAATATGATGTAAAGGGTTTTAGGTCCCTTCAAAACCTTCTTTTCTAATATAATCAAAACATTAGTATTAGGAGAGTGGTCTTGTCCATCATGGTTATTCCACTTGATACTTGGTGAATCCTCGCCACTATCCTTTATTTTCCACCCAACATGGATAATCATTTCACTTTCCTAAATATCTTCTTGTTTTTTTTATTTTGAGTATATATATGAAAAATACTAAAAATCAACAAAGATAATTTACTTGAATTAGGAGTGACCCACCTACTCCATTAACATGTAATGCAAATTTTTATATTAATATTTTGGGTTATATTTTGTCATCCATTATTGTGACATTTTAGGTAAGACTAGATTATCAATTTCATAATAGATGTGAAAATGGACATCTCTATCATAATTATGTATGAAGAAGGTAGTAATAGTCTTTTAATACATGGCATTTTGAATCATTAAATTTGACCATAATTTTTTAATAATTATTAAAAAAATCATATACTTTTTCGTTCTAATTATCAATAAAAATGTTGATATCAATTTTATTTAAATAATAGTTTTATTAGTACCTTAAAGAAGGAGGACTTTATTATATTATTAACAATTTATTTTAAGAAGTGAAAATTTATCTTGATAATTATTATTTTTTTTATTTTGTTATATAATTATTTTTATGTAAATTATATAAAAATATATATATTAACATTTTAAATTAGATTTCATCTACTATGACAAAATTTTAAGAAAAAGTAAATCGATAATCATGATAGTTGTGAAAATGGATATCTATCATATGTGTGAATATGGTAGTACCAACCCTTTTTTAAGTGGCATTTTGAATCATTAAATATTATATTTTAATAATTTAGAATTGTAATAAAAATTATATATTTTTATTATTTTTCTGATCAATAGAAATGTTTAATATTAATTGTAATAATATAAGATTCAAAATTTATTTTTAAAGAAATTTTAATTGTAATAAGATATATATACTTTTTTATTTTTATTATTAATATAAACATTGATGTTAATTTTAAAATTATGATAGTTGTATCAATAAGCTATATGTAATATTTTGAATCTAATTTTTATTAGAATTTAAAATATAATAGTGTTGAGGATGATTTTTCTTTGAACTAATATTTTAAATAATATTTATTAAAATGAATATTTTTTTCACAATTATATTTTATGGTTTATTTTTTATTATTTAATTTAAGGGCTATAATTAGATTTTACAATTATAGCTCAATTTATCATTTTATTTATGAAAGTTTTTTTTTTTAAATTGATATTCGATTACAAATAGAGAGTTAGATTACATCAACGAGAGTGTATCAATTATCATCCCCTTGCCCCACGGGGTAGAAAATAGGGGCAAAAATGTTGATTAACTATAAATAATTACATTACAACTACCATTAAAAAGATAGAAAGTCAATATGAGACTAGTCATTACTATTTCTATTGATTTGTTCATTATCACTGATATAATTCTTGCTAAGATAGAAATGGTCAATCCCTGGGAAAGCTCAAATAGGTGGGGAAATCCTCTTCCAATTATTGCTATCATAGTTGGTAGTTGTTATTTCTATGTCTCAGTACTTCTTGTTTCTTTTTAGCTCATATTGGTGTAGTTTGCAGATGAAAATGTGTTAGATATATTTTAATGTTGAAAATTATATATCCTTGTAATTATCTCATTTTTATTCTTTAATTAGTGTATAAGCTTAGGGGATTCACTTAATAAACTAATTATATAACATGTGTAATTATAGAGTACTAATAAAAACCTTAATTTTATTTTTGCACTTCAAATTTATTTTAAAACATTCCTTCTTTGCATATATTAGTAAAATTAAATACCTCCTTAATTTTATTAGGTATCCCATGTACCTATTTTTTATTATGTTTTTATATACCCTTATTATTTCTACCCTATTAATCAAGTACAATACCCATACATAGTTACTCTCTACCTTATAGCTCACATAAAAGGGAATATTAGTTTTATTAAGCTGATTTCCTAAAAGGTTGTCCCCTAAAGAATTGCTTGCTCAATATAAAAATTCCCTTGGATTTTCTTAATTATGTGCTAAAATATTTAAATTGCTTCCTTTATAAGCTAGTTTTGGAAAAAATGGAGTATAAATATCTTAGATATGAGAATTTATTGGAATTAGAAAGAGCATTTCTTGAGATTGGAGATAAAAAATTAGGGCACATAAATATTGATGACTTGTGGAGCAGAATGGGAAACAAAAATCGATCTCCAATTACACAAAATTTGGTATCAAAGTGAGATTTTATAGTAGTTGTGCAATGCACAAACCTAGTTTCGGAATTCATAAATCATTATGAACTCCAAACCCAAGAAGTAAAAATGAAAAATAATTAGGTAATTTATAAATTGGATGGGGAGTATTTTAATGCAATACTTAGGTTACCTCAAAGGGAGGTATTTGTAGACATAGATACTACATTAGCATAGCACCACCTCATTGAAAATTAAAAAAACATGTTTCAATACCATTATGAGGCACTAGTTGGAAGTCTCCAAGAAGGGGAAGTCACAACTATCAAATAACTTGTGTAGGCCACACTTCACCAATGAAATTTGAAATATTATATTACTTCTCCATATATTGATTTGTAATAAAAATGCACATGATCTCAAAGAATGGATTTATTTTTTTATATTATCTTTATTCATAAAGAAATTCATTGATTGGGGAAGTATAATTAGTGATAATCTTCACATATAGCTTACTCATATAAAATTCAACATATTCTTTTATATATCCTCATATTTGTTCTATGATATTGATAGTATGAGATCTTGGTCAAGATTGGATTCAATAGGTAATTTTTATGAAGTGACCAAAATTTATAACCACTACACATATCTCCAATTATAGTATAGTTATTAAATCTTAAAAAGAGTAAATGATGCATTTACAATGCATGTAACTAGAGAGATTCAAGGTGATAAGAGAATGAGGATATCTTTGAAAGATTCTTGATTGATCAACACATATGGAAGATGCTTCATACAATTCCAAAGGATCACCTACATTAGGATTGGAGGTTTTGATGATTTCTCAAACAAATTTCTAAAGTATATGAATGATAAATTAATCCTAATTGAAGTTTGTAAACAAATAGGTGAACTGAACAAGATGTGTAAAAAAAGTAAGAAGGTAGGGATTCCTTTCACCATTAGATTATCTCATTGTCAATCTGACTTCCTCTTCTAAACTAAGTGAAAATGCATTGGTCTAACCCAACACATGAAATCTATTACTACCCTGATCTAACAAGTCATAGAGGAAAAGGGATAGAAGGAGAACATGAAAATGAAAGGAAGGTGATGCACCAAGATAGAATATGTTTCTTCCCGATTCTAAAAGGTGTAATACATCAATAAATTAGCTAAAACATATGCTCAAACATGAGAGTATAAGGATTTTACTCAGACATGCAAGAGATAACATTGGTAATAGTTGAATTTTATTAACATAAAATCTTAGAAGAAATATTTACAATGGTAGAATGTAAAAAATGACGTGTCTTTGATAGGAAAACCCTAGAGAAGACAGAGGAAGAATCCTAAAATGAATAAATTTCTTGCCTAAGTTATAGATTAGGCATAATTGAGGGTTGAATTCAAATACCTAACCCTAACCTAACTAGGGTTACCAAAAGATGAACACCGATTAGGTCTAAAAATATCTGAATTGCACTCATAACAAAGCCACCACCAAGCCATAAGGGCTTTGACATCTTACATAAGCCCCAAAATAATGGCTCATGAATGCAAGGATGGGCACCCATAAAAGACACTAAAAAATATCAGAGCAACATACCTTAACATGAGAGATGTGGCCTTTGCAACACATTTGAGAGTAATGGCACCATCTAGAAAGCAAAAGCAACATTAAAAAGGCATGAAAAACTGATCCAAGTTGATTAGATTTGATATGGTAGCTGAGAATGTCACTAAACAATAAATTTTGCAAATCTGCCATGAACAAGGTCAAGTAGTTGTTGAAGTTTGAATGTTGGTTGTTGGATCGACCATGAATGGTCGAGATTAGATTACCAATAAAACTTTAAAATGTGGTTGTTGATCTTGATCATTAAACCTAAGCAATTAGATGTCTCATCAAAACCTCAATATCGAGCCCCACTATGACACATGTCACCTACCCACTATCCCTCACAAATCTGCTAGATAGTGATCAATGGTTGCGGGCTAGCGGGTGATGGCCTAGATCAAACTATCATAGCTCAACTTGTACACTACTTAAATTCAAAGGTTATTACCACATGCTTAATTCCTTCATTTGATGGATGACTAAGATTAAAATATCAAGATGAACTATTTTGCACATGCATATACATCCTCTTAGTAGCATGCTCTTTAATCCTCCATAGTCATTGAGAAATATTTCATTAAATATTTATATGCCTCCAATAGTTTAGAAGATGATGGTGATGATGCCACATAGCTCATGTTTGTTCTCCCTCCATAAACCCAAATCTGATAGTGGGTCCCTCACAGGCTAGCAAGGTGTTAGGTCTTAAAAACATAGGATTTAACCATGAGAGGTTGCCAAGCTCTCACAATG
This sequence comes from Sequoiadendron giganteum, assembly GCA_007115665.2. Taxonomy (NCBI): domain Eukaryota; kingdom Viridiplantae; phylum Streptophyta; class Pinopsida; order Cupressales; family Cupressaceae; genus Sequoiadendron; species Sequoiadendron giganteum. The sequence continues at coordinate 729,186,054 of CM021100.1, read as the reverse complement.
TTTTTGGCTAACATACAAGGCCAAATAATGAATCTGAACCTTCTACTATTTAGGCTCTACTAAACCTAGGTAGGTGTACCTATATTAATGAAGCAGATTTGAATTGTGTGTTTTATTCCTTAAGAAATCTATCCACAATGGCAATTTGGAAGTGGAAAGATGCAAACTTAATTTGGTAGAAATTGTCCAAGCAATATAAAAATATAATATGTTCAGTCAAGAGATGTAAAATAAGGATGAAACTAAATAATGAAATGCATGAGACCAGTGCCTTGTTGGGTAAACAGAGTCTAATGAAGACCTAGAAAATGTGACATGTAATGGCAATAACTCAAACTATTCAACACACTATTTTGGGTTTATAACTTGTATAAATGTGTAGGTAATTAGTTGACAAACTCTACTTGAGACAAATTGACAACCCTAATTATATGGCTCTTCTTATTGATACAATTAACACTCCCAAATTACTATGATTGACCAGAAGGACTTAATATTTACTTGAAAGAATCAATTAATCATATCACACAAGTACAAAAAATATGCACTAATAAACTGAATATATACTTGATATATCAATTTAAATAACATAGAAGCATTAAAGTGGAGACAACCAAATAATTGAATAATTCAAACAAATAGTTGATACCATAATTAAGCCACAAAATCAGATACCTTCATTGACTTCTTCAGAATTTATACATGCATCATGGTATTCACTACGTAAAGAACCCTCTAAAAATTATGTGTATTAACCCCTTATTCTCTATCAATCTTCTCCTTTTATACCCTCCTAGAAAATATCCCACACCTTTTGGCCATGGTATTCTCACATTCTCATGAGAGGCAGAAAACTTCAGACCAATGGTCACACCGTTTGATAACAAAGTAGGAAAATAAATAAAAATGTAACAAAAGCTCATAATAATCACAAATTCGTTAATTTTTGAGAAAAAGTTGTCACTCTTTTCATTCATAACTTCTTCTTTCATGGGTTCACCTTTAGTTATGAAATCATTTGAATCTTGTCTAGGGATTTCCACATGGCATTCTATTAGGATTTTCCCATAGGTGGCGCTCTTCTTTCTTTTCGTCGAGCATCGACTGCTTAAAAAAGTACTTTCTCTCTTTTAAAAAAAAGCCTTTTAAAACCTGAGCCATCCCATGCATTTCAAAATACAACGCCGGGCCCAGATTCAAGGTGGCACCCTATCGGGGCTCCTCTATGGGATGTTGCTCTTATTTTCATCTGGGCTCCGATTGCATGTCGCATGGCACCATATCACACACCTTGCAGATTTTAACTGGTGAGAACCTTGGGGGTGCGAACAAGCAAGCAAGATTGGGGATCAAGTTGAATCTTTATCTTTACTTTTGAGTCGTTGATCCTTTTCTATCTCCTTTAGTATTAGCTTCGTGTGGGGCTTCTCCATGTACTTGTGGGATCCACTCATCTACTATTGCAAAGTGTACATGGCATCTTCTCGTGATATCGTGATCCATAAAGTGTGTGATGAGGTAAAAATAACCTCATCATAATGAAATCATAAAAGCTTATTTTTACAAGCTCAATCCTAAGTCTGTGCCAATTTATTAAACTTTAGGAGGAATAATTGCTTATCTTTAAGGAAAATTATGCAAACTTTATTTCTTATGATCAATTGAGGAAATTTTCCAATACAGGTTTAATGGGTTGACTTGAGTGATTTTCTAGGGAATAATCGGTCATCTAGCAGCTGTTACAAAACATTGAGCAAACATGTGCCTTAAATATGGTTGGAGATAGATACCGTGAACCTGCTCTTGAATATTAGGCCAATGAATCAAATATTTAATTACTATTTATTTAATTTATGTTACCAAAAACTTCATGGCTCGTCTCGAGCCTTCTTTATGTTTATGACTTTTAAAGACATGGAGGTTAGTTAAAGTTGTTAAAGACTTTTTCAATGGCTATCCATGCCATCTAGAATCTAGGATTTAGTTATAAGTTTTTCTATAAGAATGTAATTTCAAAAAGGATGAATAAGACTAAATAGTAATGTTATGTTGTGTTGTGCAGTTTTTGCAAACACGCCCCACTGAAATAGGGACACTCATTTTTCTAGTTTTTGGGTGTCTTGGCCTTTCTATTTTGGAATATTTCTTGCTTGGGACCATGCTTTAATTTTCATCTTGCCAGTTGGAGTGGCACATTTGTGAATTTTACTAAAAAATCTTAAGATTTGACTGCATTTCAGACTTATCATCGTTTTCAGGAAAATTCACCCTGTCTGGATTTTCTCGGTTTTCTTTCGGAGTTCGGAGGTAGTTGTATTTTGACCCAAATTCGGGGAAATCTGTCGTGTCCGAATCTCTCTGAAATCTGTTGCCCTATCAAATTTCCGGATCTTGTTCTTGCCTATCTTGTCAATCGCATTAATGGCGATTGCACGACCCTTTTTGGGCATTGATATATTGAATCTTGGGGATTAATTGGCCATTTGATTTTGATTGTTTGCTTTTCATTTTAGTTTGAGTGCTGGAGCTTGGGGCGTGTTTCTAGATTATGCATTTCAGAGCTATTTTGCGTGCTGCATTTGAAATTCATGAGTGTTGATCGTATCTTGCTCGTGTTTGTGGGTTGCTTGTTGGCATCGCCGGTTCCAGTTCTTTTGTTCTCATGGTAGGTGGATATGCTTCTTTCCTATGTTGGTCTTCAATTACTTTTCTTTTTATTCTTTCATGTCATTCATTGCTTCATCATTTTCTTGTGTGTATGCACCATGGTGGGGGTTTTGGGGTTTTCATTGTTTTGCTAGTCCACCCAATCGATCACTAAACATTTGTCTTGGTCTGGTATTTCATTATTCTTTTCGGTGCTTGCTTTTGTGTGTCCTAAAAATCCTATCTCATTCGTAAGTAAGTCGTGCCTGGTTTTTTCATGCTCCCATGGTGGGGGCTTTAGGGTTCTTGACCTAGGGAATAGCCAATCCCTCTCAAATTGCTGAGAGGATGGTTTTCAATTCATATTTGATCCATTGGGGTCCATGTTTAGGTCATTGTCAAGGTGCAGACCCTAGGTCCATGGTCATTCGATTCATTTTGGTAAAATGAGAGAATGTGGATGAGTTCGGGTTTTCGGCATCCTCGCGGAATTTCACTTCCTCTGGATTTCCTTGGCTTTTCCCATTCCTTCTCTTTGCCACTTAAACTGGATTTTTGTTTGCCTCGCGGAATTCTGCCTCCTCCCGATTTTCCCAGTATCCATGGTCGGGTCATTCTGTCGAATTCGTTCTTTGATGTTAATTTATCTTTTTTCTGCTAAAATCTATTTCCACCATATTTTCCTGGATGTTTTGTGTCTCCTCCTTTTTCTCGAGTTGATTATAACTATTACCGTTTTCAGGAAAATTTGCCCTGGTCAGATTCTTTCGAAGTTTTGGGGAATTGGTGAATATGAGGACTATGTGAGAAGTTTTCTTATTAATAGTATAATTAAATGATGAAATGAACTTATGCTAAGTATCTCTTTGGTTATTCCTTGATTGAATTGATGGATTGAGTGATATTATGGGGGTTTATATGTTTGTCTCGCTGGATTCCAACTGGTCCGGATTTCCCTGGAATTCCTCTCTAGTTTGGAATCTGCAAGGTGGGCTAAATCCCAGACTTTGGTGATATGGTTCTCTGACACTTGTTGTTTCCTTTGGATCTCATTTTGGTCCTCTTTATTTTTTTGTAGGTAGGATCAGGACAGAATGTTGTTGGTCATGGCAAGGGAAAGGCAAGAAATGCAAGTGTAGAGAGTTCTGCTATCTTTGATGTAGAGAAAGTAAAGTTGGATATAAAAAGAAAGATTCCTGAAAGAAAGCTGACTTCTATTTGATCAGGGATCAGCGATACCAATGTGGGTATGTGGGATTATGAAGAGTTTAAAGCTGAATTAGCAGCACAAAACCTTCCTTTGTTGGCAAGAAGAATCGTGGAATCCGGATTGGCATATGTAGTAGGTTTTCCCTCCACAGTGTAGTGTTGTGAGTTGATTCTTGAATGGGCCAAGAATTATGATAGAGGGACACAAAGGATAATTGGTCCTCAGGGAAGGATTGTGGCAGGTTTTAGTCTTGTATCCATTGCAAGAACTTTTGATATGCCTGATAGGTCATAGGTGGTGGCCTTTGATATAGACACAACAAGGAAATACTATGAGGAAAATATGGTCAAGTCCCATAAGGTAATCAACTATTGGTTGGAGAAGCCCAAGTCTCATTTCTCCAAATTGCCAAAGTAGTTATTCAGGCTCAAGTTCAAAAGGGAGTATTACAATGTTATCACTCTTCTCAACAGATTAGTAGGATTGAAGAGTGCAGGAGTGTTTGAAAGCTGGATGTTTAATGTCATTTCTCATATGGAGCAGGCTATTGATTATCATTGGGTAGGTGCCATAAATGCAGTCATCCATGAGCAATTATGCAATGTCTTGCATACCAAGACTTTCACCATGACCTCCTACCTAGTGTATGCCTTGGCAAGATTTCACCCATATAAGGGGTTGAGCACTATAGGTACTTTTGGACAAGATGTAATTTATGAGGTATATCCATAGCTACACCTAACTGGAGGAAGTTATATTGGAGAAAACGATGCTTTCACAATGTATATCACCAGATTTCTCCAAGGTGCAGAGCATGTGGGGATTTTTGATAGGGCTAAAGAATTGATAAGGAGGTATGGGGCATGGTTTATCCAGTTCCCTACTTTATCATACATTAGGATTGATGCTTGTCAAAGGGATCCCTATAGACTCTCGAGGTATCCTACTGATCATATTATATTGTTGGAGGTCACTAGGTAGATTTGTGACTTCAACATAGTTGTAAAGGGAGATAAGCATAAAACAAGTTTTGGGAATGATTTTCCCTTGAAGATAGGAATGGGTGAGGTTTGCCCTTCTATTCAGTCTACTCATGCTTCTAAGGAGGAGATGAATACTTTTGGTTTCTCTTTCCATTCCAAGAGAGCAAGGTTTAACATCACTGGTGAGGCACAATGGAAGGCCAATATGGAGTACAACCATAAGGTCAATATTGCAGATTATTGGGTTAACCTTGGTGATGAGTTTGAGGTAAGGAAGAAGAAATTCTCTAGGTTGCCAATATACTTGGTAAGGTTATACAATGTGAAGGCCATCCTTGACTAGGTGGAAGAGGATGGTAATTTGATTCAGAGTCATGTCTTTGAGGTACTTAAAGACAAGCCAGTTGGAGAAGTCGACTGGTTAGTGGAAGAGAAAACATAATTGGATCAAATCATGACTCCAGTGATCAAGTACACCAAAATGTGGTTGAAACACAGGATGCTAGAATTGGAGAGTGAGTGTATTCAATGTACTTTTGATCTAATGGGAGACTTGGAGTATCATTCTCCTTCTAAGGAATCACATGAGTAGGATTCTAAAGGTAAGACAAAAGTGGATTCCCCTTTCAAAATTCAGGCTAGAGATGTTCAAACTAAGAAGGCGGTAGAAGTGGGTAAATAGAGGAAACCTATTGCCAAGAAGAGGAGACATATCTCGAGGAAAGAGGCTAAAAAGGAAAAAGAAGAGAAGGAAGAGGTAGATGTTACCCCTCCATTGACAAAGAGAAGAATGCTTGTGAAGCTATCACAAAAACTTGAGGAAGTTCCTAAAATTGATAAGGAGGTTGAACCACCAGTGGTAGAAGTAGAGAGTTGAGGGGAAAGAACACAAGTATACATGAGGAGGTCAAGGACTCCTTCCCCGAAGGATGCTACTATAAAGGAGGATGTTCTTGTGACTGTTCCCATTGCTGAACATGAAAGTATCTCCATTCCTTAGGATACTGGTAGTGTACAAGAAGAGCCAAGGAAGGATGAAGATCCTAAGGACTTGGTCGGGGAGGAATTTTAGGAAGGAGACCACTATAGTGCGGAGGCACAAATTGACAAGGTGATCCAATCTCCCTTAGTAACATATGTAGATTCACCCATGAGAGAGAAATTCAACAAATCTCCTCAACAGGAGTCAACAGGAGGAGATACTAGCTAGGATCCCTTCACCAGTGTAGGTTGTTATAGAGGAGCAGTTGCGACACAAGGAGGATCCAATCATGGATATCCCTAATGTGCCAATTATTCAAAAGGATGCCCATAATGACCAGCAGGAGCAAGATAAGCAAGATACCGTACCAATTGAGTCTACTATTCCGAGTTGGCTAAATAAGGAATTGAAAAGTAAACTGGAAATAATGGAAGATGCCCCTCCTAATTAGGATGACTTAATGGCCAATGTTGAAAAAGGAAAGACTAAGAAGAAGGCTAGGGTTATGTCTCAGATTGAGAGGGATGGGTTAGGCAATAGAGTGGCTCACATTGGTACCCCTACTCCAGATAAAGATATAGATAATGTAACTGCCAAGGATTATCATGTGCAGACTATTGACCTAGGGAATGCTTTTGTGGAGGAAGATATTGAGGAGCATGAAGGCTCTAGTGCTGTAATTGTGGGTAGATTGAAGAAGGTTGTACAAACCAGGCATGAGTTGGAGAAAGAGAATGAGAAACTAAAAAAGTACTTGCAGGAGTTGATGAAACCCTTACAGTCCATCAACTCTTCCTCCTTTGTTGTGGGTTTCTTGCCTCAGGAAACCATCTCTGAACTTGAGAATATGAAAGGCACCACACTTGCCATAGTTTCTTGGTTTTAGGGTGTTCAAACAAAGGGAGATACTCCCATTAAGGATATCTTATTGACTAGAGGGGATTCCATGAGGTCAGTGGACTTGTTGAAGACTGTGCTGACTCAAAACAAAGAGGATATTGATCTCCTACTATAGAAAACAAAGACAATCATGGAATTCACTGAGGATAAATTGGTAAAGAGTGGGATTCTTTCTTTCCCAAGGGTTTTTGAAACTTGGGAATGGTATGAAATCTTGCAAATGAGGCAGAAGGCCTTGAAGAAGATTCACAAACAAGGAAGGAAGATTGAGGACACTTTGATTGGTATTCATGATAAATGTATCTCCTTCTTTGAAATTATGACAGTAAGGAAAAATTTTTCTTCGAAGCATATTAATCTGGAGCAACTTAGGAAATGGTGGAGAGATGTTTATTCTCCAATTATTGAGGGACCAGTCAGTGAACATCAACTAGATGATGTTGCAACCTATATTGTAGTTATTGACAGATACTTAACTAATAGTGCTGATTTGGATGGTACAGTAAGGCAGGCAATGAATGATATTAAGTCTCTTGAAAGAAGAGTTAGGGTTTTTCTTGTGCCACCTATTGCTAACCTAGATAGATTATTGTTGGTAGTCCATGGTGAAGAAGATTGCGCTAAGGACAAGGATGGGGAGTAGTTATATAGGGTTACATTGAGATTTGTGCTTCCCATTACTCACATGCATTGGGATGACCCCTTATATACCTGGGCTGACTTGGATGAAATTGGTGTGAATTGCACAGTTCATATGATATTCAAATATCTTTTGAGGCCGACCTCTTGTAGGTCATTTTTTTTATTGTAAATTCTTATTTTTGGGCCGACCTATCTTAGGGATTCTCTATAAAATGGACATGTTGCCTCATTTGTGTGATATAGATAGATGATACATGATATGCATAGAGCAATAGAATAGAGATTTCATATTTGAGTGAATTAGGGTTTGTGTTCAATCAAGTATTGTAACATAAGGCTAGAATTGTTGCCATTTTGGATGACTTAATATAAGAAAGGATATTGTGATTTGGTATCTATATTGTGGAGTTTTATCTAGCACGGTTCTTGTTGTTCTATCTTTAAAATTGCTTAAGTTCATAGTTAAATAGTTTGGTGATGCTTAGGGTTTCATGTTTGGAATGTTTGCAATGATCTCTAGTCCATACTTTTTGCAGTTAGCTGATTGTTAGCTACTTTTCAAAGTTAACCTGGATTTAAAATTTCGCTTAGTTCAATTATAAGGATTTGTTCAGGATTGCTTGAATGGATGTATATGATTTGAAAATATTTAAATAACTTAGAAGATTGCACTATTTCAGTGAAATTTTAGATTTATCTAGATTGAGCAAGAATTAGTTTATGAGGGATCGGTCCATTTTGAGCATTTTATCTTTTGGCATTATCAATCTTAGGGTTAGAAGTAGTCTTAGAATTATCTTTGAAACTTTTGTATTTTACTATTTCTTTATTATCTAGGTTCAATTAAAGATTCAAGAATCAATTCATTGTTTAGATCTGATAAATTCAAAGTCCAGCATTTGCTTGTAGTAAGGTCCCTTCATGATTACCAGCATTTTCACATTTATCACTGAGTTGTTTTGTTGCATTGCCAATACCTAACATTAGAGACCTTGGGGTTATCTCTTTTCCCATAGAGATTTACCTTTCAAGAGAGATAGGATATCATATTCTATCTCAGTTGTTGTCGTGCAGAAAACACTATCAATATGTTGTTTACATGATCTCTGAATACTGATGAATGAAAGAACCATCTTCTGTCAATTGCTAAATTGTTGAACTATGGATGATAAATGTTTTTAATGGAAGGACTCCATAACCTATAGTTTATGTGATTTGAGAATGAAGTGTTAACTCACGAGCTATCCACTCGAGGGAAGTTAGTTTAAATTGATAATTACTTACTATTAAGTTGTTTTATTTTTTACATAGATAACTGTTCAATAGAATCTCATTAAAGTCTGTCAGTTGTTGAGTCTGAAGTTCCAGAGCACTTTTCTTTTTAATTAGTATGAGTTATTCATTTTAGCTATTAGAATATTTTACTATTTAAGAAAATGTTTTATGGTCTGTTTACTTATTTTTCCACTTCCGTAGTTTATCAGTTATTCATTTTGCTTATTTCCATGCTTTGTAGTTCAGTTGTGATGCTTTCTAAATTAGTTATCTTATTATTTTTAGTTTAGTATTTCCATTTTTCTTAGAATAAATTGTTTTCTAGCTAAGAAGTTAAATGGCTTTAGATTAAAATTAATTTAAGTAGTTTCAAGAAAATTAGAAAATCTAAAATGAGTTATCCAAATCATCTTCTTTTGCAAACTGCCCATGACACTGCTCGGTCAACTTATTGACATTTTATATTCTTAAGTAATGGGACCTAATGACAACCTATCACTTTTTGGCGCCGTTGATGGGGACATAAAATAGCCTTTGTGCTTAAGTGTTACTAGGAGACGGTTTGAATACCAAGTTTTATACCAAAAATTCCTCTGTCGACTTCCTTTTCTGCATGGTTAGGAAAAGAGGCCCTCACGAATGATTTATACCAAAGAACCCTCAAAATACATACCAATCATACCCAGGGAGGCCTAGGGCTTAGACGACAATACTTTAGATGAATTATTTGAGCCTATTCCACTAGAGGCTTTCCACTATTTTCCTGGAAATCAACTGGTAGAACAACCAGTTATAGAGGAAATTGTCTTTGAGGAACAAACTCCTCTGAACATCATGGGAGATTGTAGGGATGATCCTAACCATAATGAACCTCAGCCTCCTATAATGTTTACCTATCCTATTACCTTGAATGTAGATGATGATACTGTAATGAAGAATATTTTCCTAGCTTTCCTTCCAACATTTCATGGCTTGTCCTCAGAAGACCCAAACCAGTTTCTCTTTGAATTTAAAGTCCCATGTCAAACTTATGACTACAAAAATGATAACCATAAGTTGAATCTCTTTCATTCTAATTTGAAGGATTCAAAAATGCATTGGTTCATGGGATTGGGTTATGGTAGTATAACATCTTGGGGGGAAATGGAGATTGTTTTCTTGCAAAAATACTAGAGTTACTGTAGGGTGGGTGACCGTAAGGAAGAGTTGTTTAAACTGGTACAAAATGAGGATGAGATTTTAGAGGACTATCTCGATAGGATCCTTTTACTCTCTAAAAGATGTGGAGAAGATTCCATTAGTTTTGAGATTCTCAAAACATTTTTTCTTAAAGGACTTGATGATGACGCTAGAAGAAGTCTTGATCTGATGGGGAAAGGTGATTTTTCTCAATTGACCCTTGAGATAATATGTGATTTATGTCAGAATTTCTCACATACTCGGGGAGGAATCCATAAAAATAATCTTTTTAAATGATCTAATGAGATAGGTAAGCTCCATGAATAAATAGAAATTCTCATTCAGTTAAACACTACATTAGATGGCATACAATCTAAAACTCGCAACCCAAAGACCTTGTCAATATATTGTCCTAGGTGTCAAAACAAACACCTGTTGCACGAGTGTCCTTTAGATAAAGTCAATGTTTGTCAACTCTATGAGCAAAACCATCCTACAAATCAGTGTGAGCTTCTGCCTGATATTAAGAATACTAAGAAAAAAAATATTCAAGTTGAAGAAGAGAAATGCATTAAACCAACATCAAGGAAGTAATTTCTCTTATGGATAGAATTCCAATCCTACATGGAGACCACAAAATAATTAGGTTCATAATCAATGGACTCCATCTTGGAATCAGTCATCTCCACCACAACCTAACTAGGTAACTCCTAATTGGGAATCCCCCAAATGGGCCAATCAAACATGGGGAGCTCAGCAGTGATTGAACCAACCACAACAACAATGGTTCCAACAACATGCTTCCCCCAATGGAATCAAGGACATAATCAATTTTATACTGGACCTAGGAGGAATCAACAACAAAAATTTTCACCTCCAGCTTAAAACCCTCCTCAGAATGAGAAGGTAAACCAACCTTAGCTTCCAGTACAACCGCTTCCCAACCCTAAGAATAATCACCAGAATACGCCGGTCTACTCTACCGAACATGAAAATGTTACAGGACTTAACACAATACATTACGGAAATTTACGATTGCGCTCTAGTAGAACTCTCCAACCTCCAACTATTGAAGAAATAGTAGAGGAACCTGAGCCTAAAAGTCCAATAAAAGACAAGTTACCTAATCAAGACACTTCCAACAAAGATAAAGAGCCTTTTTCAGTAGTGGGGGCTATAGATTTGTCTCAGGGGGAGGAAGGTCAATCCATGAGTCAACATAGGGAGGATTTCATTCCAAAAGAGAAAATGATGGCACCATATCTAGAATGTTTAAAGTCAATGACTCCGGAAGATACTCTGGAAATACCTATGGCTTCTGAAAATGCGTTAATTCAAGAGATTAAGCAACCACAAATTGAGGTTCCTCTATTGCAGGCAATAAAGGAAATTCTTGAGTTAAACTAGTTAATCAAACAACTATGTATTAAAATGCTAGGTAGGAAGCCAAACAAGATAAATACTATTCATATTGATGGTTATTTAGCTGATTTTCTATCTGGAAAGAGTATTGCTGCAAAATACGATGATCTTGGGAGTCCACTTATAACCATTACAATTAATGACGTGGCAATACCAAATGCATTAGTGGATCTTGGAGCAGCTATTAATGTGATGACTATAGATGTAATGGAAAATTTAGGTCTAACTAATTTACATCCTACAACCATAGTATTACAAATGGAAAATCAATCTATAGCCATTCCAAAGGGTGTCATTAAAAAAATCCTCGTCAAAGTTGATGGATGGGAATATCTAGTCGACTTCCAGATAATCCAGTTGCTTACACCCAAAGATAGTTATCCAATAATTCTTGGGAGACTATGGTTGGCCATAGTTGTTGATAAGACTGATTGTAGGGAAGGGGGAATGACCATTTTGCATGGTCAAGATAGTAAATTTTTGTTCTTATATCCCCCTGCTAAGCCTACTGAGCATAAAAAGGTCTGGCTCGATGAACCAAAGGAATCCAATGGTTCAGACAGTTTGGCCTCGCTAGCCATGGTAGTAATTAAAAAACACAAAGAAGAACTGGAGGAGGAATTAGTAAACAATGTAGCACGCCTTTCTATAACCCCAAATGAGGAAGAAATGATGGATGCTCCAAGAATTTTTGGGCAACCAATGGACAAAAGCGGGATGGAGAAAATCTATGCTACAATGGGAATGCCTTGTCCCTTGGCTAACATGATCCCCATAACAACTCATTTCATTGAATATATCACAAGGTCTCACCAACTTATACCTCATAGTTGTCCTCTTAACACCTTGTTGTGACCAATTTATATTTTCACTTCGGCCCATCCCGGAACAAAATCGATTATGCTATTACAAGGAAAAAATTTAAACATCAATAGCTAGCTATTAGAAACGCAAGAGGATAAATTGTTAAATGTGTTGGTAAAAAGGTCTAAAGCATTTTCTTGGGATTATATGGACATGAGGAGAATTCACCCAAGTTTTTGTACTCATCACATATATACTGATCCTAGTATAAGGCTTGTTTGCCAGTTTCAGAGGAGACTCAATCTTGCATTAAAGGATCTGGTCAAAAATGAGATTTAGAAACTCCTCCATGCAGGATTTATTTATCCTATCTCTGATAGTAATTGGGTGTCACCAATGGTGTTGTGCCAAAGAAAAATGGGAAATGGAGAATTTGTGTAGATTATAGAGAACTCAACAAAGCCACTCATCGAGATTATTTTCCCCTACCATTTGTTGATCAAGTTTTGGAAAACTTGGCTAGAAGGAAATATTTCTCCTTTCTAGATGAATTTAGTGGTTACAACTAGATTTAGGTTGCTCTAGAAGACCATGAAAAGACCAAGTTTACCTGACCTTGGGGCACATTTGCATACAAAGTGCTTCCGTTCAGAATTTGTAACGCTCCAGCAAATTTCTAGAGAGTCGTTCTTGCTATATTTTTTGCACTCCTTAATGATTGTGTAGAGGTCTATATGGACAAATTTATAGTCTATGGGTCAACATATGATGAATCTCTTAGAACCTAGACTTAGTTTCACAAGTTTATGAGGAAAATAGACTATCCCTTAGCCATGAATTTTTTTTAATAATGGTAGAACAAGGAATAGTCTTGGGTCATCATATTTCCTTTGAAGGAATAAAAGTTGATCCCAAGAAAATCGAATTCATCCAACAATTGACTATCCCTCAAACAAAAATAGATGTTTGAAGTTTTCTTGGACATGCAGGCTACTACAAAAGGTTCATAGAAGGCTTCAGTAAAATTTAGGCTCCTATGTTCTTTCTTTTATAGAAACAAGTAGAGTTGATATGGACACCTGAGTGTCAGCTATCATTCTAAACAATTAAGGAAAATCTTGTCTCTACTCCCGTATTGCGAGGGCCAAATTGGAGTATTCCCTTCCATATTATGCAGATGCTTCTGATGATGCTATTGGTGTAGTACTGGGACAAGAAGATGAGAATGGGGGTAAATATGCCATATGTTTTGTCAGTAAGAATCTTACATATACAGAGAGAAACTATACAACAACAGAAAAATAATTCCTGGCTGTTGTTCATGCCATTAAAAAATTATGCCACTCTATTACATGATATAAGGTTACAATTTATACAGACCATTCAGCTATAAAATACCTAATGAAAAAACCTGTAGTTAATGGTTGGATTATGAGGTGGTTATTACTCCTTCAGGAGTTTAATGTTACAATCCTTGACAAGCCAAGGAAATATAATGTAGTAGAAAATTTCCTGTCGCGAATCAAACAAGAAAAGGGTGATAGTATGCCTGTACAGGATGAGTTTCCAGATGAGAATCTATTTGCCATTTTTGCAAAGTCACCATGGTTCGTAGACATTGCTAACTATTTGGCTGCCTCCAAGGTACCCTCGGGGTTCACAACAAAGCAAAGGAAGTGACTTATCAAGGAAAGTGCCCCATTCAAATGGATTAAAAAAATTATATTTCATTGTGGACTTGATATGATCTTGAGAAGATGTGTCAGAGCTGATGAAACATATAGTATTTTAAGGGCCTGTCATGATGATCCTTCAAGAGGGCACTACTCTGCGAAGAGAACTTCTCATAAAATTTTGGGCGTAGGATATTATTGGCCCTCAATGCATAAGGATATTAAGAACTATGTTCATCGTTGAGATGAATGTCAGAGAGTAGGAAGACCAACTGCTTCTTTGGAAATTCCTTTACTACCACAAGTAGTGCTTGAACCATTCAAGAAATGGAGTTTAGACTTTATCGGACCCATAGATCCTTCCTCTCAAGGGAAAAAATACATATTGGTTTGCACCGATTACCTAAAAAAATGGGCAAAAGTTCAAGCCTTACGAGTAGCTAGGCAAGAGCAAGTCACGGACTTCCTCTATAATAAAATCTTCCTTAGATTTGGAGCTCCTTGAACTATCGTTATTGACCAGGGACCCCAATTTATGTCCAAAGTGCTCTTGGCATTCACCAACCATTTTCAAGTAATCCATAGAAATTTGTCCCCTGACCACCCGCAAGCAAATGACCAGGTGGAAGTAACTAATAGAGAGCTTGAAAACATATTAACAAAAATAGTTTATTCAAGAAGAAAATATTGGGCTAGGAAACTCCCTGAAGCTGTTTGGGCATACAACACAACCTAGAAATCCATGACTGGATTCAACCCCTATGAGTTCATTTTTGGAAATAAACCTCTTCTTCCCATTGAGTTTGAACTACAAACTCTATGAACAACTACAGAACTAGGTTTGGATTTGAAAAGAGCCCAAGTTTAATGAGTTCAACAATTAAACGAATTGGATGAGCTTCACTTAGATGTTTTCCATCAAGCTAAACTAATCCAACATCAATGGAAAGTGTGGAATGACAAACATATTAAGGATAGGGAGTTCCATAATGGAGACTAGGCCCTAATATTCGACTCAAGGTACAAATATCATAGAGGGAAGCTCAAGAATCATTGGTTGGGACCTTATGAGATTTCTTAGGTATTTTTGAATGGAACAGTTTGGTTGAAACCAATTGATGGTGACACACGAACCCTCTTAGTCAATGGTCATCGCTTGCGTGTCTACCATAATTCGATCAATAGGGAATAATTCAAAAGAATGGTGGAAATGCAGGGTGAGGTCCAATGTATTGAATCTACCAAGGTAGAGTCTATTTGGTAAAAATGTTGTTTAAAAAAATAAATAAATAAATAAAATATAAATATATATATATATTTTGAAAATTTTTAATAAAAAGACATGTATACCAAGATATTTTCCTTTCATTATTTTTTCTTAGCTAATTTTTGTTCCATTTTGTAGGAATTCTTAAAAAGGAAAATAACTTTCAGAGCACCCTCCGAAGATACTCCAGAACGTTATGGTCCTGATGCCAAAAGCTCTAGAACCTGACGATCCTTATACCCGATGCTCTGGAACTTGTACAACAACTCGTCACGTTAAAAAAATTCCTGCACTAAATTTCAAAGCTCCTGAAGTTCAAAATTCATAAGTCTTACCACTCCACCTTCATTTTGTTGTCGCTTTGGCTGCAGCTTTTAGTGATGCTCCGGAACCTTCATTTTGTTGCTGCTTCAGCTGCATATTTCAATGATGCTCTGGAAAATACATTTCATTCCTTTTCCAGCTGCATCTTTCAGTGATGCTCCAAAACCTTCATTTCATTCCTTTTTCAGCTGCATCTTTTAGCGATGCTCTGAAACCTTCATTTCATTGTCATCCCAAATGCATCTTTTAGCGATGCTCCAGAACTTATCCGCCTTCTCCATCACAAATGCATACCTCTTGCGTGCTCCAAAAATTTTGGGCTAGTTTCAAGTGCGATGTCAATTACATGATCTAGAACTTATTCATTCGCATTCTGCCACCTTTTTCATAATTTCAAATTTTCGCGATACTTCCATCATCATATCTTGTAAACGTGTCATCCTATTTGTTTTTTTAATCATAAATAAAGACACCAAGTACCATAGTCCTCATTGATGGCTCTATCATTCATAAAATTTTGCATTCATGCCATAATAAATCCGCCGTCACCTCAGCCAATACCTTCACATCATCCTATCAAATCTGTAAAGTTACGAGATCTTCGAACGATCACATAATGCAAGTAAGTACTAATTTTTGCTTTAAGTAGGTAGTTATTTTTGAATAAAGAATAATTAATTGGCTCAAACTTCACTCCTAGTTTAGCAATTTGTGCCACTCGGCGATCAACTACTTGTACGACAAGCTTTTCACATGCCTCCATGTAGATTAAAACTCATTGCATAGTAAGCTACAAACAAGACAAATAAATAATTGAGTGACTATATTTTCAAGAACATTTATGTCCAAGCTTCATGTCATGGTTGAAATATTTAGCAGAGTGGAAAATAAGAGAATGGGGGGTGATAAAAAGAAGTCAGAGACAAATTGTGCAGAAAAATTGTCGGGGTTGAGCAATATCTCTATTTTGTTCGAAGAGGTAGGGTGGTTGAACTTTATCAAAAAGTTCAAAGGTTATAATAAAAAGTTGGTGAGCACATTTGCTGAAAACTACTCAAATGGTGAAGTGGTACTCCATGGAAAGTGTTTTAAGGTGAGTCTGAAAATCATTTCTCATTTATCAGGGTTAGAAAATTTAGGCATAAAGTTAAAAGAAACCTCTCAGATAACATATCAAAAATTGTCTGAATTATTTGTTAGAGAAGGAGACCCTCAACCCATGGTAGTAATTAGTACCAGAGGACAAAATAAAGGGTTCCAAAGGACCTCCACACTACAACCTTGGGGTATTGTTGTAGCTTGGATCATAAAATATTTTACTTGTGAAGGTCAACTAACTTTTGTGGTAGGACCTACTTTTCGTATGCTGATCCATTTGCATCATGGGAAGGAGAACCCTGCTCTTAGGGTTAATTTGCCTGAATTTTTATGTGACTCTCTAAATTACTCAATAGAAAGATATAAAATAGGGTCAGGGCCACTAAAACACCATGGATTAATTTAATTGATTTACAAATACCATTTTTGCAAGAAATCCAAGGGTAAATGGGAGAAGTTTTTGGGGAAAATTCAAAAATCTTCAATCAAAAGGACAATAGAACCGGGGGAAAAATCTCACCAAATTGCTTCACCTTTTGGAGAAGTTTCCCCTGAGGTCTCTCCAGCTCCGAAAGCTCTTAATCCCACCACCCCTGGTGAGGAAGTGCCAAACTCTTTGAATAATGAATTCAAAACCCTTGATTTTCCAGATCATGTTGAGTTCGTCTATTTTGATATGAGTAGTCCCAGAAGAAAAAGTAAAGGGAAAAGTAAAAAACTTGTCACCTTCCAAGGTCTTCCTCCATTAAAGAGAAGTAATCACATAGCCTCTGAATTCACTGAAACTCCAATGCAGGGTATGGAAGGAAGTTCAAAAAAGAATAATCCGAAATGGCCATCAGAACCTATTGAAATTTATGAGCCTGTCAATGAAGAGGAAATACCTCTAGCAAGATAAAATTCATTTGAGGAAACTCCTTCCCACTGTACATATGTGGAGGAAGTTATCACCGAATAAATTCAAGAAAGAGAATAGGAGGGGAATGATAGTATGCCAAGTCATTTGTCCCCCATTGTTGATAAATTTTTTTTGACAATTAAAATGAGAGATACCACTACAAAGATACAGAAATTTAGAATAGAAATTGATGGTTTAAAGAAACAATTGTACAAAAAATAATAAACAGATTGAATTATAAAAAGAGGAGTTGGCAGTGCATATTGTTGTAATAAATAAAAGAGATCTACAACTACAAGAAAAGGACACATTGATTTATAAGTTAAAAGAGAAAATTCATGAATTGAGTCAAGAACATAAAACTTATAATGATGACATTGCATGAAATAATAAGGATATTGAAATGATAAAGAAAAAAATTGTGCTTATGTTCTCGGCTTTTGAAGAAGACAGAAAAACAAGATCTAAAGAATTAAACACTTCCATCTGCAAAGTTGTAGAGATAGAACAAGAATTGGAGGAATGCATTGTGAAACCAAAGATGAAATCAAAAGAAATTCAAACTAATTCAGTTATAACTAATTGGTTCTAGGTTTGCATTCCCCCATTACTCATGAAATGGATGGAAAAATGTTATTTCTTAAGAAATGTGCAAACTGAGAACTATAGGCTGAAAAAGGAGCTGGTACTCCTGAAAGAATCATTTCATAGGTAATATAGAGGAAAACAAGATGCATGTCAACTAGTTGATTGTCTATTATCCTGTAGAAGGCCATCCAAATTGTACTCCATGTTTTTAAATGAACAACAATAAGATGGAAATTATTCAAAATCTACAATGATCAGCCTTATGAACCCAATGACAAAGAATTTATTAAGATGTTTGTGGAACCAACCCCTGAGGATAAAGATTTGATTTGTGAGTTCTTTTTGCATGATCTATTATTAGAGAATCACACTAATTTCTTTATCAATCTGTTTGTTGGTGAAGTAGAATTAAGAGCCCTGTTATCTACTATGAGAAACCAGATTCATTGGCAGGAGTGCACAAAAGAATTTGTATAGGCAGAAAAGACCACGAGTCTTCAAATAAGGTCACCAAATTCTAGGCCTGGAGGTTTCAAAGACACCTTTTCATCTCTCTTGATTAAAGATAAAATGAAAGAAAGGTATGGCAATAGTCTCAGGCTTTGTTACAATAATTTCATGGAGCATGGGAAAAAATGTATTGGAAAGGCATGGCATGCTTGTGAAGAAAAATTTACTCCATTACCTACTAATCTCAAGAAAAGAGAGGTCATTTCCCCTCTTAATATCAAATGGTCTTTCAGAAGGGCTGATGCTTTAGTCAAAATCCTAAAAAACCTTAAGACAAACTGGATGGGAATGAGATATAGGCCTCCCTTGTTGCTCAATCCACCTCCTGCTTTCAATATTTCAACTGATCAAAATGATAGAATTTTTAATGAATGGAGAGAGGGTGTTATCTTTCATAGAGGGTTCATCCATGACCCTATAGCTTTTAATGCAACAACAAGAGAAGAATATGACCTTATTTCCAGATATGAGGAATCGAATAAAACTTAGGGTTATAATTATGGAGCAGGAGGACTTGTCGAGAACTAGGAGGGGAAGGGAATGATGAGATAAATTTAACCTCATCATAATGAAACTAGAAAAGCTTATTTTTACAAGCTCAATCCTAAGTTTGTGCCAATTTATTAAACTTTAGGAGGAATAATTGTTTATCTTTAAGGAAAATTATGCAAACTTTATTTCTTATGATCAATTGAGGAAGTTTTCCAATACAGGTTTAATGGGTTGACTTGGGTGTTTTTGTAGGGAATAATCGGTCATCTAGTAGCTATTACAAAACGTTGAGCCAACATGTGCCTTAAATATGGTTGGAGATAGATATTGCGAACCTTCTCTTGAATATCAGGTTGATGAATCAAAGATTTAATTACTGTTTATTTAATTTTTGTTACCAAAAACTTCATGGCTTGTCTCGAGCCTTCTTTATGTTTATGAGTTTTAAAGACATGGAAGTTAGTTAAAGTTGTTAAAGAATTTTTCAATGGCTATCCACGCCATCTAGAATCTAGGATTTAGTTATAAGTTTTTCTACAAGAATAAAATTTCAAAAAGGATGAATACGAATGAATAGTAACGTTATTATGTTTACATGATCTCTGAATACTGATGAATGAAAGAACTATCTTCTATCAATTGCCAAATTTTTGAACTATGGATGACAAATGTTTTTTAGTGGAAGGACTCCAAAACCTATATTTTATGTGATTTGAGAATGAAGTGTTAACCCACGAGTTGGCCACTCAAGGGAAGTTAGTTTAAATAGATAATTACTTACTGTTATTTTGTTTTATTTGTTACATAGATAATTGTTCATTAGAAAATCACTAAATTTTGTCAGTTGTTGAGTTTGAAGTTCCAAAGAACTTTTGTTTTTAATTAGTATGAGTTATTCATTGTAGCTGTTATAATCTTTTACTGTTTAAGAAATTTTTTTATGGTCTGTTTACTTATTTTTCCACTTTCATAGTTTATCAGTTATTCAGTTTTCTTATTTCCATGCTTTTTAGTTTAGTTTTGATACTTTCTAAATTAGTTATCTTATGCTTTTTAGTTTACTATTTCTATTTTTATTAGAATAAATTGTTTTCTAGCTAAGAAGTTAAATGGATTTAGATTAAAATTAATTTAAGTAGTTTCAAGAAAATCAGAAAATCTAAAATGAGTTATCCAAATCATCTTCTTTTGCAAATTGCCTTGGACACTACCCGATCGACTTATTGAAATTTTATATTCTAAAGTAATGGGACCTAACGACAACCTATCAGTGTGCTCATCTTTCATTCACGTTATGGCAAGGAATGGTGGTGATCATTCCCCACACTCTAATTAGTACCATTGATCTTTAGGATTCAGGCGCTAGGGTGGGTCATAGTAGGTAAGCCCTCTCTTGGAATTGACATCCATGCATCAGTATTCTGCACACCGCTCAGCCATTTTGTGAAAACCTCACAAGGTCAGCCCAAAATGATCTAGATTTGATTATTTCATATTCATCTGATGGCTAAAAATCCTGCACATGTTTTAAATGTTAATCAAAAAGGGGGATTGACTAAGCCAGTGGGATGACACCCTCAACAGTCAATGACTTAAGCTTAAGTAATTTATAATCAAACATTAAAATCAAGTGTGAGGGAAAATTAAATCAATTGATGATCAAAAGATCTAGGGGCCAATAGTGAATGTATCTTGATGGATCAAAAGGAAACTAATAAAATTGGCAATCGAGATAACCAATCAATGCAAAATTAGAATACTCAATGCAATCAGAAAACCCAAAACCCCAAGACCAGAATGAGCAAGCAGGGAAAATTGTGAAAGCTCCAATAGTGGCTCTGAATGGGGATGTATACCCCTCATGGGCATAGAAAGAATCCACATCTCTAGGAGAACAAATAAAGACATCAAGGATGTGAAAAATGAAAGGAGGTAGAAGATGGAGGAGATGGAAATGATCTTATACTATTGTACATGGAGAGAAACTTTTGTTTTTAATGAGGGAATTTTGGGATTGTCCATGTACTAGCAAGTCCCACCCTCTTTTTAATTCTTGAACTACTATGCATGGAAAAAGAATGTTTAAAGAGGTTTGTTAATAATTGTCCATGCATTGGAAATCCTTAATCCTCTGGAACTCCTTAAGAGAATAAATGCTTTAGGAATTGCCCATGTACTGGCAATTCTTTCTCCTCTCCAAACATGTTCTGCAAATAATAAGAATCCTCCCCTCCTTTTTCAATGATCGCAAAAGGTCCTAGCCACAAAGCTTCAAAATTTCCATGCTTTCCCTTCTCCTGAAACTGAGCTTTCCACATCAACACTAGATCATTTTCTTCAAATTTTTGATCTTTGACCCTTTTATCAAAAATATATTTCATCTATGATTGCAGCTTCACATTTTTCTTCTGAGCCATTCTCCTTATTTCATCAAGTTTTTCAAGATGCTCCATTCTTTCCTCCATTGGTTCAAAAATATCCAAATCCTCTTACAAAATAAAATTATAAAGTGGTAAAAGTTTTTGTAGTGGCAACCTGGCTTGTGTTCCATACACCAGTTCAAAAGGAGATTTTCCAAATGCCTTTTTCACTATATTCCTATCTTCCCATACAACCATTCTCAACTTTGAGTCCCATGCCTTTTTATCTGTATCTAACATCCTCCTTATTATCTTTAAAAGACTTTTATTACTTGAATCTGCCTAACCATTTGCTTGTGGATGATAAGGGGCAACATAGGAAATAGTAATTCCATGTGTATTATAGAAGTCTTTAAATTCGTTAGATCTAAAACACATCCCATTATCTATGATCACTCTTACTGGTGTACCAAATCTAGTTATGATATTCTCCATTAGAAAATTCATCACCAGCTTACTTGTTGCTTGTTTAGTTGGGATTACCTCCACCCACTTAGTAAAATAATATGTAGCAAGTAATATCCATCTATGTCCTCCACTTGAATTTTCCTATATTTCTCCTATGAAGTTAGTTCCCCATTCATGGAAAGGGGCTTCTACCTACAAAGGTCTAAGTGGTAAGGCTCCTTGATACTTAAATTTCCCTAAAAATTTCTAACAAGCCTCACATTTCCTTACATATGAAAAAGAGTCATTGAAAACTTTAGGCCAGTAATATCTAGCTCTGAGAGTCTTATGTGTAGTGGTCTTGGTAGAAAAATGGCCTCCTCGTACCCCTTCATGTATCTCCCTCAAGACATGTTTTGCTTGTGATGCATCTAGACGCAACAACAACATTCCATCCCTATTCTTCCAAAATAGATCCCCTTCTATAAAAACATACTTAGATGTTTGCAACTTCAAAGCTCTCTTTTGATTATCATTCAACCCCTCAGGGAATTTCATGTGCCTGAGATAATAAATTATATTTGTGTACTAAGAAATATGTTCAATACTTGCAACTACATTCTCCTCACCTTCTATATTGCAGATTTGATTTGCTTCAATGTTTGTTTTTGACATTAGCATAGCCAAACCCTATCCTCTTACCAACTTGGTAATCTAAATTTCCATATTGAACTCTTGGATTTTATTAATCCATCTGCATCTTTTCCCTATCACCTTTATCTATACCAAGATATCTTTCACAACTGCATGTGGGACATAGGCAATTACTTTAGCTCTACCAAGATACATATGGTCTAAAAGTTTTTATTGCTTTGACCAATGCAAAGGCTTGTTTTTCCATAATATCATATTTCAATTTTGACCCTTGCAAAGACTGGCTGAAAAAAGATACAGGTTGCTCATGAACTTCATCATTATTGTGTAACATAACAACTGCTATGGTGTGAAATGAGGCAAAAGAAAATATTTGAAAAGGTTTGGTATAATTAGGGGACTTTAGGATGGGAGCTTCCTTGATAGCTCTTTTGATAGATATAAAGGCTTACATGGCTTCTGTAGTCTAATCTATATTTTCTCCCCTTTTGAGCATCTTGGATATAGGTTTAACAATCTCAGCAAAATTTTATACAAATCTCCTAACAAAGTTAATTTGACCAAAGAACGATTGGATTGCTTTGATAGTTTATGGAATGAGAATTTTATCTATGGCTTCTACTCTCTCAGGGTCTATTCTAATCCCATATTTTGATACAATATGTCCCAAAATCTTACCCTCTGTAACAACAAAATGACATTTTTAGGATTAAGACTAATACCATATTATAGAGCTTTGATAAATATCTTCTCCAAGTGCCCCACATGATCTTCTTCCCTTTTGGAATAAGCAGCAAGATCATCCTGATACACTATCATTATGGCATTAATTAAATCTATAAACTCCACATCCATGGCCCTTTGAAAAGTGGCCACTGCATTTGTGAGACCGAATGGGATTCTAACATAAACATATGTTCCCCATGGTGTAGTAAATGATGTCTTATATTTCTCAAACTCTTTGAATTTTACTTGGTTATATCCAGAAAATCCGTCCATCATTGATAGTAACTCACACCCTATTACTTTGTGCAATACTGCCTCCATATTTGGGAGAGGATAATTATCCTTAAGGGAAGCAACATTTAGATTTTTGAAATCTACACATAGTCTGATATCGCCATTCTTTTTTCTTATTGGAACAAAGTTTGAGACCCACGTTGAATTTCTAATGGGTTTAATAATACCTCCATCTCTGAGTTTTGTCAGTTCCTCCTGCATCTTCGATTCCAAAGTTTGGTTAATAGGCCTCTACTTTTGTCTGAATGTCTTTGTATCTGGTTTAAGTGGAATCTCATGTTGGAAAAGATCTTCTCTATACACCTTGAGATCCTCATAAGACCAAGAAAGCAAATGTTTGTATTTTCTCAATAAGGAATTCAACATTCCCCTTATGGTGGGACTTATCTTCTTCCCAATGTAGACCTTTTTTGGTGCTAACTCAGTTCCTAGATTTATTTCTTCAAAATATTCTCTCTTTACCAGTGTCTGCTTCATGAGAGAGTGATCATTCACATCATACACTCTTTCTAATGCCACAAGCCCTTTAGGGAGCTTGTTCGTTTTAAGCTACAAAACTTCCTTCACAAATATAGTATGTTTCCCATCCACTTCTTCCACAAAAGCATTGAAGTCAATCTCTTGTGCCTCATACTGATCTATGCAATGAAGAAAATTTAGAAGGTTGCCATCATCATTGAAAACTTTCCAACTATATATGTTGTCAGGGATATCAGGTCTTGTTTTGAATTCAACCTGAGATATTCTAGCCAAGGTGATATCATCTTTTTTCAGGGCTACATTAGCTAAAAAATCTTCCATTAAATTTTCTGATCTATCCATCCAATCAATTGAGAAAGCATAAAATAATTCAATTGTATCCCACACAACATTTCTATATTGTTTCAATCTCTTGTTCTTTGTAGCATATCTTGATCTGATTTGTGAGAAAACCAACTCGGAATCTCCTAGGACAATTAGCAATTTGATCTTGTGCTTGACATCCATATTCAAACTAATCAACAAGGCCTCATATTCTGCCACATTGTTTATACACTCAAAGGTTAGAAAAATGAATATTTGAATGTTACACCTTCAGGTGATATAAAAAATACTCTAGCTCCATTTCCTTCTTGGCTGCATGCCCCATCAAAATACATTTTCCACACACCTTGTTGATCTTTAGAAACATTTTTATCAATTGTGTCGGTATTTGCTAATT
The DNA here is from genome assembly GCA_007115665.2 of Sequoiadendron giganteum. Lineage (NCBI taxonomy): Eukaryota > Viridiplantae > Streptophyta > Pinopsida > Cupressales > Cupressaceae > Sequoiadendron > Sequoiadendron giganteum. Next base: position 729,161,479 of record CM021100.1, on the reverse strand, counting down.
CAGGCTGAGACGATTCCACTCTGAAGCTCCCTAAATCCATATCACAGAAACAATTAAGTTTTTCTTGAGGAACATACTCAACAATATGATTCATCCTTGGTTCTCTATACAACTTGAATTCCTCACCATTGACTAGTATTGTGGCATATTATAAATCAAACTGTACGTTGCCTCCAACTGTTGCAGTCCATTATCTTGACAAAAGAATTCCAAATTGAGGAGGTGTGTCAATCACAGTTATATCAATATTATAAGTCACCTATAGGTAAGTAGCCAATTTCACTTCTAAATCTTTCATAATTCCCACAACTGGGATAGGTCTACTATCCATAGCATAACATTTACCACCCTCAACATCTACCAACATATCGAGTTGTTTCATCACCCCTACTAGAATAATGTTTATAGAAGCACTTGAATCTATCATACAATTTCTTACCAGCTTTCCATTTATGAGTAGGGTAGTAAAGAATGGATCCACTTGTGGTGGATTCATCAATGCATCACTTCGAAAAACCTCAAGAGCTTTTATCTTTTCCTTCCTATTACTAATTTCAGGAATCTCCTTATTTTCAAGGTTTGTATTTTTACTACCCCCACTAGACATTAGTTGAATAGAACTTTCCCTATACTCTTTAATCTTCATCATTCCAAGTAATGGGACAAACATATTTACCTGGGACAAATCTTGCATGAAATCAAAAGAGGCACCTTCTATTCTAATCATCTTATTTTTCTCTATTGACTCTCCTTTGTTCTCCTCTTTCTCCTTTTTGTTTGTCTAATCTGAATTTTGTTTGTCCTTGGGAAATTCTTTGTTCTCCTCCTTGAGAACATACTTTTGTTATTTTTTATCAAGTTTCTTATCATCTATCCTTTTTGAAACTTCCTGGGGCATTTTCTTATCCTTCAAAAATATTCCTCTTGGAACACCTTCATTCTCATTTACTGCTCTATTTCTCAACCAATATTTTATTTTGGCTTGCTCAACTGTCACAATAGTTAACCTTTTGATTTCTTCCTTAGTCGGTCTTCTCACATTGCATTTAATCATCTAATATGATGTACTAGGAGGACATTGTTCATCATCACTTTCTTCATGATAATTTTTTTTTTTTTTTGTTTTTCCATATGGACATTGTACTTTTGGTGATCAACATCATATTCATACCCTCCTTCTTTTGAAGATGAATATCCCTACTCATTAGAGTGAATAGTGTGGGAAATTAAATAGATATTATGGTCCTCTTCATTTTTTTCTTCCGGTATGTCTTTTCCTGGTATCGATTGTGCTACAATACAATGATCTAGGTAATGTGGCAAGTCACAAACTGAGCACCAAGGATTGTTATCTACCATATGTGCCCCTCTTTTCTTTAAAGGCTAAGGTGTCTCTTTATTCCTTGGCCTATCCATCATTGGCTTTCCATCCTTCCAATTTTTATTATATGGCATGTCATGCAACCTTGGCCTTTCATTTTTGTATGTATTTTCCTACCGATTTGGAGGAGCATATTGGGGAACCCTAGGATTATCCCTCTTGCCAATCATTCCTGCAACTTTCCTATTATTTTCAATAGTTAGTGCTATCATTTGAGCTTCATCTAAATTCATAGGACACCTAATCTTAAGCTCATATCCTATCTTAGGATCAAAATCTTCTAAATAGATAATCAATGCATTAGAATTAGCTAATTTGGATCTAGGAGGTATCTTGTTATGTAATTTAGAAAACCTCTGGTTGAAGTGATAAGCTGACTCATTCTGATGCTTCTGGATAGTTACCAATTCATGTAGGGAAAACTTTGGTGCACATTGATTCCCATACTACTCAAGGAACTATTCATAAAAATCTTGAATGGAGTCAATAGAAGTTGTTGGCAAACTGTTAAACCAATCTCTAGCATCTTCAATTAATGACATCATAAACAATCTCATTTTCATATCCTCATATTGCATATGCAAGTCTTGAATAAATGCATTAAATATCCTTAAGTGTTCTTTAGTTGTCACTATACTACTTCCTGTGAATTTTGGGACAAGGCTTCTCCAACTGTTATCCATGGGATAAGGATATATTTGAAATCCATCCAAATCAAATTGTCTAATCATGGTTGTGTATGGTGGAGGAGGTGGATTTTGAGGATGTTGGTACTGGTACGATGGATTGTTGTGAGGTGGTGGCATATATTGTTGACCTTGTAGAGGCATGTGTTGTTGACCATGTGGGGGTATATATTGTTGGTGAGGGGGTGGTTGAGAATTTTGATGTTGTGGTGGAGAATTTGAGGGTCTATATTGATTCCCCTATTGATTTTGTTGTACTTTTGGGGGATTTGAAGGTCCTGCATTATTATTCCCCTATCTGTGAGGTGGCACATATTTAGGTAAGTTAGCCATCTGAGCATTGATCTGGGCTTTCTATAACTTCAATTCTTGAAGCTCTTTTATTTCTTGGAGCCTTTGCTCATACTCCATTCTCGTTCTTTTCACTTCTTGTCTTTCATGTTCCAATTGTGAATTTATCTCATCCTGAACCATGTGTTCATATTTCTCTTCAGAGGTTGCTTCATAGCCAAATCCATCCTAATTTTCTTCAAGTAATGTCATTTTTTTATCATATTCATGTTGTCTCCTTTCCCTTTCAGCCTCAAGTCCAACCATGAACTCCTCAAATTTCTTGGGGTTTGGTTGATAGAAGGGATTCCTCTTTTCCTCAAGAGTGTGAGGTTCTCTAGATGGGTTGTTTTTAGTTGCTAGTGTACCATAGGAATTATATGTCTCCAGGTGTGCTTTTGACATTTTTTCTTTATTTGTTGGGCCCATGTCATCGGCCACCTTCTTTCCCTTATCATTCTTATGAGTCGATTTACTTTTGTCATTATTAGGATCCTTCTTATACAAAGATCTTCTTCCCTACATGTTGTGATTAATTTTGATAGTCTGAACTCTAGGATGGTTCCTTTTTGATGTATATTTCACTTTATCAGTTTTAATGCACTTGTTCATTCACAATCGCCACTCACTTTCCAAAAGTGAGAAAATTTTGTAGTTCGTTGTTCCCAGTAAAGTCTTTTGCAAGGTACTAACTCTATGATGAAGGCCTAATTCCAATTTGACGTGTCCCCAACAAATTCACCAAACTATTAGGTCTCAAAAATGTAGGTTTTAACCATGAGAGGTTGCCAGACTCTCATAATGTTTTTGGCTAATGTACAAGGCCAAATAATGAATTTGAACGTCTACTCTTTAGGATCTGCTAAACCTAGGTGAGTGTACATATATGAATGAAGCAAATTTGAACTGTGTGTTTTATTCCTTAAGAAATCTATCCATAATGGAAATTTGGAAGTGGAAATATGCAAACTTAATTTGGTATAAATTGTCCAAGCAATATAAAAATATAATATGTTTAGTTAAAAAATGTAAAAAAAGGATGAAACTAAATAATGAAATGCATGAGACCAGTGCCTTGTTGGGTAAATGGATTATAATGAAGACCTAGTGTATGTAACATGTAATGGCAATAACTCAAACTATTCAACAAACTATTGTGGGTTTATAACTTGTATAAATGTGTAGACAATTAGTTGAAAAACTCTAGTTGAGATAGATTGACAACCCTAATTATATGGCTCTTCTTATTGATCCAATTAACACTCCCAAATTATTGTGATTGACTAGAAGGACTTAATCTTTACTTGAAAGAAAAAATTAATCATATCACACAAGTACAACAAATGTGCACTGATAAACTGATTATATACTTGATATATCAATTTAAATAATAGAGAAGAATTAAAGTGGAGAAAACCAAACAATTGAATAATTTCAAAAAATAGTTGATACCACAATTAAGCCACAAAATTAGATAGCTTCATTGAATTATTTAGAATTTATACATGCATCATGGTCTTCACTGTGTAAAAAAACCTCTAAAAATTGTCTATATTAACCCCTTATTCTCTATTAATCTTATCCTTTTATACCCTCCTGAAAAATCTCTTGCACCTTTTGGCATTGGTCTTCTCGAATTCTCATGAGAGGTGGAAAGATTCAAACCAATGGTCACACCGTTTGATAACAAAGCAAGAAATTAAATAAAAAGGTAGCAAAAGCTGATAATAATCACAAATCCATTAATTTATGAGAAAAATTTATCACTCGTTTCATTCACAACTTCTTCTTTCGCATATTTTCCTTTAGTTATGACATCGTTCACATCTTGTCTGGGACTTTCCATGTGGTGTTTTGTTAGTATTTTCCTATGGGTGGCACTCTTCTTTCTTTCTATCAAACTACGACTGCTTTAAAAAGTACTTTCTCTTTTTCAAATAAAAGCCTTTTAAAACTCGAAGCATCCCATGCATTTCAAAATGCAACAATGGGCCCAGATTCTAGGTGGCACCCTATCGAGGCTCCTCTATGAGATGCATCTCTTCTTTTCAGTCAGGCTCTGGTTGCATTCCATGTGGCACTATATCGCACACCTCAGGGGTTTTAACTAGTGAGCACCTTGGGGGTGCGAACCAATGAGCAAGAGTGGGGATTGAGATGAATCTTCCTATTTACTTTTGAGTCATTGATCTTGTGCTATCTCCTTTAGTATTATCTTTGTGTGGGGATTCTCCATGTACTTTTGGGCTCCACTCATCTATAGTTGCAGAGTGTACATGGAAGCTTCGCATGATATCATGATCCATAAATTGTGCTCATCTTTCGTTCGTGATATGGCAAGGAATAGTGGTGATCATTCCCCACACTCTGATCGGTACCATTGATCTTCAGGCTCCAGGCACTAGGTTGGAACAGAGTAGGTAAGCCCTCTCTCGGCATCGACATCCATGCATTAGTATTCCACACACCGCTCAAAATTTTTGTGAAAACCTCGCGAGGTCAGCCCAAAATGATCTGGATTTGATTATTTCATAATCATCTAATAGCTAAAAATCCTGCACATGTAGTAAATGTTAATAAAAAAGGGGGACTAACTAAGCCCATGGGATGACACCCTCAAGGGTCAATGACTTAAGCTTAAGTCATTTATAATCAAACATTAAAATTAGGTGTGAGGGAAAATTAAAGCGACCAGTGATCATAAGGTCTGGGGGCTGGTAGTGAATGTATCTCAATGGCTCAAAAGGAAACTAATAAAACTGGCAATATAATGTTTCCCCGATGCACCATAGTTCCCTCGATATACTTTATGCATTTGATAATTCTTGCCCATGGTTATAATTCATGGTTTCTTTTGTTGACAACTTGACTCTATTGGTATATGAGGAGAGCGCCTTAGGAGTCAGCCTAATAGAGTATTGTTACATCGATACTAGGTTGTGAGCTATTTTCATCAGACCATTGACAAGACTGTGATGGGGGACTCGACATTAAATCAATGGAAATTCAAGATAAACGAAAACTGATAGAAAATAAAAGTTCTTAATAGTCATTTAAAGCACAATTCTCTATCAAAGTTCTCCAAACATGGTTGATTGTGGGTGAAAAATGGGAATTCACGTGACACAAATGCAACATAATCCTAGATCAAATTTATCCAAACATGGGACCTCTCGTGACACAGCTAGAATGTAGCCTTATAATCAGGTTTTCATTGAACTCAACTTTAAATCATTGGAAATTCAACATTCATGAAAACCAATAAATTATAGAGATTCTTAATAGTCATCTATAACACAAATCTTACAAAAATTTCTCCAAACATGGTTGATTGTGGGTGAAAAATGTGAATTCGTTGACACATTTGCAACGCAGCCTAAAAATTAGGTATTCATCGAACTCGACATTTAATCGATGGAAATTAAACATTCGCGCAAACCAATAGAAAATAAATGTTCTTAATGGTCTTCTACAACACAATCCAAAATCATAGTTCTCCAAATATGGTTGAATGTGGGTGAAAAAATGGAGTTCGTGTGAGAAAGATACAACATAACCTTAAAATAAAGTATTAGTTTAACTCGAGATTAAATCGATGGAAATTCAACATTCACAAAAATTCATAAAAATTAAAGGTTCTTAATAGTCATCTACAACACAATCCTAATTCAAATTTCTCCAAACATGATTTATTGTTAGTGAAAATTGGGAGTTCCTGTGACACAGCTGCAATGTAGCCTTGAAATCACGATTTCATCAAACTCAACATTAAATCAATGAAAATTCAACATTCACAAAAACCGATAGAAAATAAAGGTTATTAATAGTTATCTACAACACAATACTAAATCAAAGTTCTTCAAACATGGTTTATTATGTCTGAAAAATGGGAATTCACGTGACAAAGCTGCAACTTAGCCTTAAAATTAGGTTTCCGTCGAATTCAACATTAAATCGACAAAAAATCAACATTCACAAAAATCGATAGAAAATAAAGATTATTAAAATTCATCAGGAACATAATCCTAAATCAAAGTTCTCCAAAGATGGTTGAGTATGGGTGAAAAATGGGACTTTTCATGACACCTCTGTAACATAGCGTTAAAATTAGGTTTTCGTCTAACTCGACATTAAATTGAATGAAATTGAACATTCACGAAAACCAATGGAAAATAAAGATTCTTAATACTCATCTAAAACACAATCCTAAATTAAATTTCTCCAAACATGGTTGATTGTGGGTGAAAAATGGGAGATCGCATGACACAACTGCAATGTAGCCTTCAAATCATGATTTGGTCAAACTCGATATTAAATCTTTGAAAATTCAACATTCACAAAAATCGATAGAAAATAAAGGTTATTAATAGTTATCTACAACACAATCCTAAACAAAGATCTTCAAACATGGTTGATTATAGCTGAAAAAATGGGAGTTCACATGACAAAGCTAAAACTCAGCCTTGAAAATAAGTTTTTGTCGAACTCAACATTAAATCAATGAAAATTCAAAATTCACAAAAATCGATAGAAAATAAATATTGTAATAGTCATCTACAACACTGGTCCTAAATTAAAATTCTCCAAACATGATTGATTGTGGGTGAAAAATGGGAGTTTGCATGACACAGTTTCAAGATAAGCTTAAAATAATGTTTTCAATAATCTTGACATTAAATCGATGGAAATTCAAAATTCACGAAAACTGATAGAAAATAAAGGTTCTTAATAGTCATTTAAAACACAATCCTCTATCAAATTTCTCCAAACATGGTTGATTGTGGGTGAAAAATGGGAATTCACATTACATAGCTGCAATGTAGCCTTAAAATAATGTTTTTTGTCAAACTCAACATTTAATCAGTGGAAACTCAACATTCACGAAAATGAATACAAAATAAAGGTTAATTATAGTCATCTACAACATAATCCTAAATCAAAGTTCTCCAAACATGGTTAATTAAGTGTGAAACATGTGATTTCACGTGGCACAGCTGGAATGTAGCTATATAACCAGGTTTTCATTGAACTCAAAATTAAATCATTGGAAATTCAACATTCACGAAAACCAATAGAATATAGAAATTCTTAATAGTCATCGATAACACAAACCTAATAAAAATTTCTCCAAACATGGTTGATTGTGGTTGAAAAAAATGAGTTCATTGACACATTTGTGGCACAGCCTTAAAATTAAGTATTCATCGAACTCGACATTTAATTGATGGAAACTAAACATTCGCGAAACCCAATAGAAAATAAATGTTCTTAATAGTCTTCTACAACACAGTCTGATATCAAAGTTCTCCAACCATGGATGAATGTGGATGAAAAATTAGAGTTCATGTGAGAAAGCTAAAACATAGCCTTAAAATAAAGTTTTAGTTTAAATCAAGATTAAATCGATGGAAATTCAACATTCACAAAAATTGATAAAAATTAATGGTTCTTAATAGTCATCTACAACACAATCCTAATTAAAAGTTCTCCAAACATGATTTACTATTGGTGAAAATTGGGAGTTCGTGTGACACAGCTGCAACGTACCCTTGAAATCACGATTTCATCAAACTCAACATTAAATCAATGAAAATTCAACATAATAGAAATGGTATATGTGGGGTTTCTCAAAGTTGCAGCTTGCATTGTGGGTTGATAGAATTACTATGAAGAAGGTCATTAGACAATCCCCTTTCAACATGGTATATGGATTTGAGGCCAAACTACTGCACAATACTTTGACTAAGATATATAAATTTTGTCCAAGAATATAATAGTGATACTTGTGATGAGATGTAGCACAAAATGTATGAGTTGACTGAGCTTGATGAGATTAGAAGAGAAGCACATAAAACAAATGAGAAGTCTGATGAAAATAGCTCACAACCTAGTATCGATGTAACAATACTCTATTAGGCTGACTCCTAAGGTGCTCTCCTCATATACCAATAAAGTCAAGTTGTCAACAAAAGTAACCATGAATTATAACCATGGGCAGGAATTATCGAATGCATAAAGTATATTGAGGGAACTATGGTGCATCGGGGAAACATTATATTGCCAATTTTATTAGTTTCCTTTTTGAGCCAGTTGGCTCAATAGGAAACTAATAAAACTGGCAACTGGGATAACCAATCAACACAAAAATAGAATACTCAATGCAATCAAAAAACCCAAAACCCCAAGACCAGAATGAGCAAGTAGGGAAAATTGTGAAAGCTCCAACACAAGGAATGACCAAGATTCATTTGTCAAAAAAATCTTAATCATTGATTAAAATTGCATTGATCTGTTAGAGAGAACCTTGAGACTGTCTCTTCAAAAAATTATTTTCACCTTGATATCCCCTTGATTAGCTAGAAAATAGGGTCCCCCATAAATGAAATGAAATCAAGATGAGGGACCACTAAGTTTTTCCACACAAATCACTACAATTCATGCAATTATGAGGGCCAAAAGATGCAAATGATCATTATAAATTGACCCTAACTATTATAGCAACTATGATGAGAATTTTTAGAGCTTAAAATGATGTGTACCTTGCTAGAAGAAGTCTATTTTTAGGGCACAAAGGAATCATTCACCTTTAGTGGAGAATGGGTCCCTGTTAGGGTTTTTGAAACTGAGATCTAGGTTATTTTCTTCAATTTATACACTTTTAGATTCTCGATTGTTAGCTCTCAAAAACTTGTACTTAATTATGTAGCTTCAAATCTTTGTTCTTGCACTATGAAGGTCAATCTTGCAACTTGAAAACTTTGACAATTTTCCTCCAAATCTCTTCTCCACTTGATCTTCAACCTGTAAATTTTCAAATACACACTCAAGGGAAGAAAAACTTGTTGATTGTTAGTGAATAGGGGTTTTCCTAAGTCAAACCCCATTTAGGTAATTAAACCAAATGATGAAATAATTAAATTTAAGCATGAACATGAAATATGTATTTGATGATACCTTGGAAGTTATCTTGGAAGATAAATATAAAATATAACATGTATTGGACATGAAGAATGTAGATCTTGGATGTGAGATAATTCTTGTAAGTAGATCCTTAATGCTACACTCACAATCTTAGCTCAACAACATGCATGAATGCATTAAACCCTTGTCATTATGAAATGATCTTGAATTGCTACAATAAAACCTTGATAATATGTTTTGAAATGCCTTTGAATTTCTCTACAATTCTCTTTCTTTTGAACTCATAAAGTCACATAAAATTGATAGGAGAAAAAATGTGAATTAACCCCATATTTATACTAAATTAGGAGATTAACCCTAAAATTCAAACAATTTAAGCTGACACTAGATTTGGAAACAACCATTATTAAATTCTTGCCAAAATAAAATTTAAAAAGGGGGTCCTCATTAAGGTAGGACCCATTTTCCACCTAGGGTGATGGGTCTTAGCACTATTTTCCATGACCTTTCCTTCAAGGAATGAAAGAACACTAAAAACCCATGTGAAATATGCTAATAAAGGCGGGTCCTATAAAGGGAGGATCCATTTGCCACCTAGAACGAATGGGTCCTAGCACCAATTTCTAGGACCTTGAATTTTCCCAATTGAATGTTATGCAATTTGAATTATGGGTGTTAGGATAGATATTTGGGAGGTGTCATAAATAAGGTTTAAATTTGAATTAATGGGGCTAATTAACTCTAATTAATCGCAATTAATTAAGAGGACCCTAGATAAGTGTGAAAGTATGTTATAATACTTTACAACACCTAAATAAGGTACACATTAATAACATTTTATTAAAAAGGGGGCCCAAGGTCAATTTGAATGTGTTACAACATATTAAAACATTCGACCTACGCAAATACTAGGTTAATTCAATGACAATTATTCCCAAATTAAGGAAAAATGATACTTTTTCCATTACTACATTTTGCCCCCACTTTACTGAGAGGATGACCCCATGTCAATCTCACACTATAGTAGACATTAAAGAAACTTAAGTATGAAACAATAACAAAGATACATAGTAATACCCTATCAAAGGCCAATAAAATGATGTGGAATGAGGTTGTTTGTTTGTAACATATGATGCTCACTTTGGGGTAATGGAACCTCAGTCTATCCACTAGGTGAGATCCCAAATATGTGTATGATCACTCTAGGGTAGTGGAACCCTAGTCTTTACACTAGGTGATTTATTCCAATGAGGTGGAAAATTAGAGAATCATATTATCCTCTCATACCATACTGAAGTTATCCTCATGACAACTTTGATATGGCAGCACAATGTAATGCTTTTGTAATGCTATGTACAATTTTGTTAAAGGGGATTTTTCTTTGTTCGTGTAAGATCTTCTTCTTAGGGAGTATTGTGCCTAATGTCTCCAAGAGAGGATAAATCAAGGGTGTCAGATCATCACTCATGTGATGCCTCATTCACATCATGCCATGATGGTAGATCATACAATATTGGAGGACATAAAACCTAATGACATCACCAAGAAGATGACATGTCACAAGAAAAAATGAAAATCATTCCATGAAATATGCTGAAAGATATCATTGATGTATGCCCCCACTTTAAAGTGATTGCTACACCACTACTGTGAGAAATTTATTTAAATTAGCCAATTTCTTGCCTAAGATATGTGATATTTCCTCAAAAAATCCTATGCCAAGTCATATTTTTTGAAAAAAAGTAGTGACATGAAGTAGGAAGGAAGGGTTTCCCACACAAATACATAATGGATCTATGGATTTGGGGTCAATATGTCTTTGATATGATGTTTTCATAGAGCATGGAACTATCATCATTCCCCAAATGCTCAGAGAACTCAAAGAATGAAACAAAGAGAGCAAAAAAAAGAAAATGCCTTTCAGGTCAACATGGAAGAGACCTAAATATGTTGATGCCTTACATCATCCCCAAAAGGAAAAAACAAGAAAAACGATAAAGATAAGATTTTGGGTCAACATGGAAGAGACATAAATATCTCGACACCTTACATCATCCCCAAAAGGAAAACACAAGACAAATGAAGTGATCATGACATATAGAAGAATGAAAGGTACATATAGAGGAATGTCACAAAGAGAGAGAGAGAGAGAGATCAAATGAAACATCACAGGGGATCACATTATGCACATGCAATCACATAAAGAAAACATGAAAATACAAAGGACTAGCTAGGCACATGTGAGTCAACCTAAAGTTGGTCATCCACATGCCAATCTTGATCGATATAAACGAAAGGTAGACAACTAGCTGAAGGGACAAGAGCAAGTGCTGAACTAGGGGAAGCACCAGGTTCAACACTCTTTTTAGGATATTTTTCATTTAAGTTCATAGAAGAAGAAGAAAATGTATTCAACTCATCACGCACTTCCTCATCGATCTTTGCAATGTCAATTCCATCATCTAAATTTATCACAATAGGAGGTCGAATGAAAATGTACATAGAATGTTCTTGTTTACGTTGCGGCGAGGGTATAGATTCATCATGCATTTTTTAAGTAAGGTTCAGATTTTGATTTTCTATGTTGTTCTTGTCTTCTTGAGTCTGTAATCTATGATCAATAGCATGTTTTCTACACCTACACTCTCTATCACTTTGATTATATTTCAATCTATTTTCAATTTGTGTTTGTGTAAGAGTGGCTTTTTCAGTCATAGGTTCCTTCTCTTCCTTGTGATGAATAGAACAGACAAAGGTAGCTTGTTCAATCGCTTTCTCTTGACTTTGCAAACTTGTTTGATTCTAGGAGGGACAATGGGATGGTTTGTGTTATCTCATGGTCTCTTGTAGGAAATTGCAGGAGGTTTTTCTATAGGTTGCTCTTGTGTGTTCGAAAGGGATTTTGGTTCCATCATTGCTTCATCATGGATAGGTGATTAGATCATGGATTGAGGCATGTTTTGAAGGGATGATTTTGTTATTTTATTTACCTTGAACTTTTGATATGATTTGAAAAATAAATCCTTATGAGGTTTGATAGGTTCCATAGGCTCGGGTCAAAAGAAATCTAATGAAAAATTCCCTCAGGCTGACACAGGATTAAATCCACTATGATGCACAGTAAAGATACCATTTCCAAATGTAAAATTTAGATATTTATTCACAACCAAAGGGATGAAATTCATGGATCGAATCCATGGATTGACTATCTTCACATGAAATTGGTCTGATTGCAAGATGATGGAAAATGATACAATTAGTGTTTTTGGTCCCACTTTTAGTGGGAGATCCATGCTTTTAGTTTGTCATATGTTTCTTGATATAGTTCATGCAAATATAAGAACTCTTTAGTGATCACATTCTCTCCATAGATGGGATCAATCAATATCCCATTAAAGGGCTTATCATTGATTCAGATAGTTATGTAAAGAGGACCATTAGGTGCATTTTTAAGTATGTCATTTTTTAAGAAATCAATTTCAAGAGGTGTTTTAGTTAAGCCCTTACGAGGTCTAGTTTCAATAAATTCTATCACATTATCTATGAGATGTGGTTCCATATCACCATCCATGTCAACATCATTCTTAGTTTCACTAGCATGATTGACTATGGCAGGTGTATTATTATTGTTTTCCTTATTCTAATAGTTATGAATGAAGTGAATAAGACCATAGAAAATTTGTGTTCCATTTCCATTTTTAAGCACTTAGATTTTATATAATGGGAACCAAGCTAATGTCCATGCATTCACTAAGAATATGGGCTTGTAATTTTTTGAATGTTTCATCTAGTTTGTTTAGGACATCTTGTGGGATTTGAAGGGTAGTATATAAATCACGAGCCATGGATGGTTGATTATCAACATATCATAAAGAGAGTTAGAAAACCCAAGATCCATGGTGAGTGAGATATCGTGGGATGACACGAGCCTCAAAATACATCTTATAATAGTATTGTGAATAGGACACCAAGTTTTAAAGCTCATACAAGTTTTAAAAACCTAGTGTGCAAACCCTAAATGGAAAGAGGCAATTCAACAACCTAGAATGAAATGCAATTTTTAGATTCTAAGCAATGCAATTTACTAATTAAATAATGCAATAAACTAAAAAATGGAATATTTGAATGCAATTTTGAATTTTGACAATGCATTCAAATGAAGCAATTTAAGCTAAATGTAATCAATTTGATGAAACAACAAATTGGGAAATTGAAACAGGAAAGTAACAGCAGTAAACAAAAGCCTAAAACTGAGATTCTAATTTCAAGAAAATGCAACTTTGTAGCTAACATGAACTCATTTTCCAGTAAGGGCGAATGGGTCCTAGTTAGGTTTTTCTGAGAGGTTTATGTGGATTTCAAAGTGATTTTTAATGCTTTTTTAGATGCAAGAAGCTTCAGGTTGGACTTGTCTAGGGAGTGATTCGCCAATAAAGGAGAATGGGTCTTGGTTAGGTATAATTAAACTATTTTTTAATTATTTTCAAGGTTTTAGTAATGTCTTTCAGTTCCAGGTCTAAGGCAGTTAGTTTCAGTTTCAAATTTTGCAAAAATGCAATGAAAATATGAATGCAAGGACCTATGTTGAAATGATTTTTTTTTTAATTTTCAAATGAAAATAAATGAGATCTAAATGATATGCACAATTTCTAATTTTTTTTTGTATTTTTCACAATTAGAAAGATATAAAATAATGCAAATTTAAACCCTAAATGAGATGCAATTTTGAATGCAATGAAAGAAACCCTAAATGAGATCTTAATTCAATGGAAATGAGATGCAAATGAGTGAAAGAACTAATCTAGGATGCAATAAAAGACTTCAAAAACAGAAAATTTCAATGTCCAATATGTCAGGTTCACCATTAATGATTAGGTGGAAAATAGGTTCCCACCTAAATGAAATGAAATCAAGATGAGGGACCACTAATTTTTTCCACACAAATCACTACAATTCATGCAATTATGAGGGCCAAAAGATGCAAATGATGATAAAAAATTAACCCTAACTATTATAGCAACTATGATGGGAATTTTTAGAGATTAAAATGGTGTGTACCTTGTTAGAAGAAGTATATTTTTAGGGCACAAAGGACTCATTCGCCTTTAGTGGTGAATGGGTCCCTGTTAGGGTTCCTGAAACTGAGATCTAGGTTATTTTCTTCAATGTTTGTACTCTCAGATTCTCAATTTTCAGCTCTCGAAAACCTCTACTTAATTTTGTAGCTTCAATTCTTTGTTCTTGCACTATGAAGGTTGATCTTGCATCTTGAAAACTTTGAAATTTTTTCTCCAAATCTCTTTTCCACTTGATCTTCAACTTGTAAATTTTCAAATACAACTCAAGGGAAGAATTTTTTTTTTGATTGTTAGTGAATAGGGGTTTTCCTAAGTCAAACCATGTTTAGGTAATTAAACCAAATGATGAAATAATTAAATTGAATAATGAACACAAAATATGTAATTGATGATACCTTGGAAGTTGTCTTGGAAGATAAATTTGCAATCTATCATGTAGTGGCCATGAAGAATGTAGATCTTGGATGTGAGATAATGCTTGTAAGTAGATCCTTAATGCTACACTCACAATCTTAGCTCAACAACATGCATGAATGAATTGAACCCTTGTCATGATGAAATGATCTTGAATTGTTGCAATAAAACCTTGAGAATCTTCCTTGAAATTCCTTTGAATTTCTCTATAATTCTCTTTCTTTTGATCTCATGAAGTCACATAAAATTTCTAGGAGAAACAATGTGAATTAACCCCATATTTATACTAAATTAAGAGATTAACCCCGAAATTCAAACAATTCAAGCTGACACTAGATCTGGAAACATAAATTATTAAATTCCCACCAAAATGAAATTCAAAAAGGGGTTCCTCATTAAGGGAGGACCCATTCACCACCTAGGGTGAATGGGTCCTGACATTGTTTTCGAAGACCTTTCCTTCGAGGAATCAAAGAACACTAAAAACCCATGTGAAATATGTTGATAAAGGGGGGTCCTATAGAGGGAGGACCCATTCGCCACCTAGGACGAATGGTTCCTAGCACCAATTTCTAGAACCTTGAATTTTCCCAATTGAATTTTATGCAATTTGAATTATGGGTGGCAGGATATATCTTCGAGAGGTGTCATAAATAAGGCTTAAATTTGAATTAAAGGGGATAATTAACTCTATTTAACCATAATTAATTAAGATGACTCTAGATAAGTCTAAAAGTATGTTAGAAAACTTTAAAACACCTAAGAAAACTTTAAAACACCTAAATAACATACACATTAAGTACATTTAATTAAAAATCGGGCCCAAGGTCAATGTGAATGTATTGCAACACATTACAACATTAGACCTAGGCAAAAATTAGGTTAATTCAATGACAATTATTCCTAAATTAAGTAAGGAAAAAGGATACCTTTTTCATTACTACAGCCCTCTTTGCATCCAATATCAAAATGTTGAAGGGGCAAAACAAATCCCTCAGACATTGATCCTTCTCTTTGACAAGGAGCCCACCATGAGGGTGGACAGATGTCACCTACCCGCCATCCCTCTATCTTTTTTAATTTTATTATTTTAATCCCATGGTCTAGCGAGGAGTCAATAGAAAGTGTTTAGTTGGACCTGCCCAACATTGTTAAGGGCTATAACAATAATTTTCACCTATTACATGACTCAAAATGGGGTCTCTTTCCTAGGTAACATAAATTTATGTGATTTAGAACATTCAAACCTAGGGAAAAACATTAGAATCGGGTGAAAATATTTCAAGACCTGTAGACAAAATATTTAGGAAAAATATTTGAATAGGGGGTGACTGATAAGACAAGGATGAAGGGGTCAGTCAAAACATGACTTCAACAAACATGAGTTATAACTGAACAATCAAGAATCAACAATAGCGAGTCAGCAGAGGAATATAACAAAATTTTATGCCAAGACTAGAGGGTTTAGGGTTTAAGCATATGAGAGTTTTGGAAGCCCTAACCTATAGATTCAGAACCATAAATTGGACACAATTGAGGAGTTTCCAAACCTCAAAGACCCAAATTCATCAAATAAACATGGAGTTCAACAAGATGCACACATATGATCTCTCTGATCAGATATAAATGATGTGCATCCAAGGGTGGCATAAAATGTCAACATTTAGGAAATTTCTATGGGTTGTTTTCCTACTAATCATGGAATCCAAAGGCCTTATCAGTCCATTGGGAATAGAGTCATGAAAGGGGTCAACAAAACTGGGCCTCCCAAGGGAAAAAAATAAACATGTGCAGGCTTACACTTGGAGGAAAACATGGAAACTAGAGCATGCATTCCCTTAAGGAGAATGTAGGATATGGAAAGGAACTTATTGTAAACAAAAATTTACAATATGTACATGAAAAATAAAAAATTATCATAAATAAGGTTTGAGATGAATCCCATTTACTAAGATCGAGAGAATATCACCTTCCAACCTAGAAAGATAGAATGTATTGGCCTCCTTGCAACTAGTGATGGTGTATGGACCACTCCACATGGCATCAAACTTGGAATGTCTTCTAGATTTATCTTCACTTGCATCCCATTTCAACACTAGATCTCCATCTTGGAACACTCCATGAATTATCTTCTTGTCAAAATTTATTTTGACCTGTGCTTGATGTGTTTCTATGACTTGCATATATTTGTTCCTTGTCTCCTCTAGTTCCAAGAGTTCAACCATCCTTACTTTCATAACATCATTTTCTTCTAACTCTAGTTGATGTGCCAAATCAAGGGAAGACAACTCCAATGATAATGGTGACCTTTCTTCCCTTCCATAAACTATCATGAAAGGAGAATTACCAATCACTCTTTTAGGAGTAATTCTATCAAACCAAAGGGTTGTTTTCAACTTGCTATTTTGGACCCTTTGGTTGTCTTCAATGGTCCTCTTGATAATTCTGATGAAATTTTTATTTGAAGACACATCCAATCCATTACCCTGATGATATTAATTAGATGAGGTCTTCAAGTAAATTTCATGCTTCATTTCCCAATCAAGGATCTAAGCTCTAGTAAAAGCCTTGGAATTATCTAAAATAATGGTGGAAGGAGTGCCAAATTTGGTAACAATTCCATCAAGTAATTCTAAAATTGAACCATCAGTGGCATCCTTCAAATAAAATGACTCTATCCACCTTGTAAAGTAATCTATGGCTGCCAAAATCCATTTATTACCAACACTTGACGGCGGATTTATCATGCCAATAAAATAAAAACCCCATTGTGTAAATGGCTAATCAAATTGAATGGGGTGAAGAGGGAGGGCAGCCAACCTTTGCTTTCCAGAAAAGAAAGCACACTTTTTTCAATTTCTCACCCATTTGTGAGCATCATTGAACAAAGTTGGCCAATAATAACTATCCCTCATAATCTTTGCAATAGTATTCCTTGTAGAAAAATGGCCACCCAAAGAGTCATTATGGAATTCATCTAGCATTTTTCTGACTTGATCTGCCCCTATGCATCTTAATAGGACTCCATTGAAATCCTTTTTAAATATTATGCCATCCACTATGACATATGGAATGGACTATAATCTGAAATTTCTTCTTTTGGTCATATTTAGATCCAAAGGATATCTACCTTCCTATAAAAAGGTAGTCATATCATGCATCCAACTTCCTTGTATGTTTCCATTTGGTGCTTGTTGTTCCTATAGCAAAAGGGCATCCTCTAGAGGAGTCTCAAATGTTGAGACAAGTTTCTTACACAACCCTTTTCCTCTCACTAGCTTGGTGATTTTTATGTCAACATCATACTCCATCACCTTGGTGATCTATCCATCCCTTTTTCATTGATATCTCTACTCAATAGGAAATATTTAATGCTAACATGGGGCACCATTAATTGTATCCTATTATTATACAACTATTAGACAACTATGTCTAAATATTTTTAATGCTTTAACAACAACAAGAACTTTCTTTTCAACATAGCTATACTTGACATCATAATATTTAAGCCCTTCACTAAAGAAAGAAATTGGGTGCTCCAAATTTTCCTCATTTAGTTGAGTTAGGATAGCTGATATACTTGCTTCACCTCCAAAGGTATAAAGAATGAAATCCTTGGCATAGTTAGGATTGACAAGGGTAGGAGCTTTTGCAATTTCTTGTTTGATATCCTCAAAGCTATATTTACCTTCTTTGGTCCACTTGAAGACCATATTTTTCTTAAGAATAGAAGTAAGAGGCTTTACCAAAGCAACAATGTTTGGGATGAGCCTCCTCACAAAGTTAATTATGCCCAAGAAGCTTTGTAATCCTTTCTTATGACTGAGAAGTGGGATGGCCAAGATATATTTTACTCTTGTAGGAACAATGACCAAGCCATCCTTTGAAACAATGTGCCCAAGAAGCCTTTGTGATCAGTAGTGAAGACACATTTATTTGGATTTAGGTAAACACCATATTTTGTACATTTTTGAAATAATTGTTCAAGGTGACTAAAATGGTCACTTGCATGCTTTGAAAACACTGTGATATCATCCAAGTAGACCAAAAACAACTATATAAACACACCTTGAAATTCCATATCCATGGCTCTTTGAAAGTGGCACCTACATTGATTAGATTAAAAGGAATTTTGCAATAAACATAGGTGCCCCACTTTGTAGTAAATGTTGTCTTATGTTGATTAGATTCTTGGACCATAATTTGGTTATAGCTTGAGTAACCATGTAGGAAAGAAAACCTTTACGACACATAGAAATTTTGTAAGATCTGATCCATGGAGGGGAGGGGATAATGATCCTTTAGGGAGGCTTTATTTAGATCTCTAAAATCTACACAAATTCTTATCTCCCCATTCTTTTTTCTAATAGGAACAAGATTTTCAACCCATGAAGAATGCTTGATGGGGAAAATGATTCTAGCCTCAATCAATTTGGCCTAATCGTTTCTCATCAAAGGCTTGATCTTAGGATTTATAGGCCTTTTATTTTTCCTTACAAGTTTGGAATATGGATCTAATTCAATAGTATGTTGGGAAAAGCCTCAGTCAAAATCCTTTAGATCTTCATAAGTCCAAGCAACCACATCATTATATCTATTGTAAAGATATATGAAAACATCATGTTCAATGGTAGAGCATACTTTTCCCAAGTTTCAAGACTTTCCCTTTGAAATTTCTATTGGATTGAAGTCACCCTTCTTTGTAGCTAAGTTCATCCTTTTCTGCTTTAGCTGATCATCGGGATTGAAAATACCTTCAAGGGTGATAAGAACATAAGGTAGCTTGTTGCTACTTAGCTACACAATTTGATCACCATACTGATTTTGCGGCTTAGACTAATTTATTTTAGAAAATTTTGCCTCATCTTGCAGAAAATTCACTATATATTGGTCGCTATCAAAGACTTTCCAACGATCTCGATTATTTAGAACAAAAAGTCTCACCACAAGTCTGATATGCTGCTCCTTTTTTCTTGCAATATGTGTTGGTATGTCAAATTGGGCACCAACTGCTGAAAGTCTATCAACATTTTTATTATGATTTCTTGGAGTTGTTTGGATGTTAAAACCTTCAAAGCCCTCAATTAAATCCCAAACCCTATGTTTGTAGGATTTGAGCAGATTGTTCTTGGTTGAGCTTTGAGTTCTGACTTGATGGATAACCAATTCACTATCACAAAAAACTTATAACAATTTGATGTCCCTTTTTGTGTAAGATGGAGACCTTGGATGAGTGCTTCATGCTTAGCCACATTGTTAGTGCAACTAAATTGAAGCCTGAAAGAGAAATAGCAGTTCTCCTTTCTTGGAGATACTAACATTACACTAGAACCAACACCATTTCTATTTTTAGAACCATCAAAAATGTGTGCCACAACCTCCCTAAGTCTTCTTAAGTTTTTATGAGATTGGGGACAATAACATTCTCTTCATGACTACAATAGGTACCAAGACTAGTCTCCTCCACTTTAGAAATCGTTAATGGGTAAAACTATAAAGAACTACCCCATTCATCCAACAAATAGTCAGGTACCTCCTCTATAAGATTTCCAAGCTCAGGAATATAACACTCTTCCTTTTGATCGTGCAATGTATATTTCATGTTTACTGGACTAGGAGTGTAAGGTTCTAGCGATCTTTTTCTATAAGCTTAGATTTGATTATTTATTTAGTGCCATATCTAGTTCTAAATAGCATGTGAGACCAATCAACAGATAAGTACCCACATATCTTAGCAGTGAAATCTCTAGATAAGCAAATGGAAAAATAAGTAGGGAGGTCAATGACTGAAATGTCTTGCAACACATCACAACTGGGACATGCATGCAAGGAAAACTTGAGGTCCTTAATTACTCCCATTGTATTGACATTAGTTCCATCCAATTCTAAAACTTTTCTAGCCACTAGTTCATACTTGATACCAAGAATGTCAGAAATTCCCTTAGGCATAAAAAAAATACTTGCCCCAAATCCTATCATAAAATTATGCACTATATGATTTCCAATAATTAGAGAAAGATAGAAGGGAGGTGGTTCACTAATTTTTCTTGAATTCCTTTCCTCTTTGGGTTGCAAGGTTGATTGATGGAGTATTCTGCTCTTTTTCTTGCACATCATCTACTTGTTTATGTTTGTTTAAATCCTATTGTAGTAAATCCCTTTGTGATGGGATAGATATGGCCTCCCACATAGTAACATTCAAATTGGATTTCTTCATTTTATCTACTATGTTGAATGGAAGCTAACTAGCTTTAGAAGGAACCTTTGTAATAGGGTCAAATCTTGTTGCTTGTGTGATCTTAGGCTGCTCCACCACTTGTTTAGGCCTATTAATAGGCTGATTTGATTGTGGAACCTCTATTATTCTACTCGTTAGTCCAACATTTGCACTTGGTTGAGGTTGATGAGAGACTCATGCTTTACCAACCATGGAAGATGCACCACCCTCCATTTATCTTTTCTTTGATCTTTTATTTTGGTCTATTTCATCAACATCTACTTGATTTACACCATAGAAGTCCTCTTGACCCCAAATGAGAAATGAGGAGTCCTCTTGTGCATGATTTTGATTACTAGTAGTTGTTTGGCTTGTGCCAACCTACTTCTCTAAAGCACAGGATTCATTTTGAGCTACCAAAGTTTGTATAAACTTGCCATTTTGACAAGCATTTTTATTATGAGCTTGCTCACAAGGGTAACACCACTCTTTCTCTTATGGGGTGGCCAAGGGTAATCATGGGCCTACTGGGTGTGGGGGAGTGGTAAGGGATGAGAATAGTATTTTTATTTCAGTGGCGGTGCTCCCCTTAGGCACCCAAACCAACCACCTTGTTGAAGCCATAGGGGCCTTCCAAGCTTTAAATCTTTCCCATCAATTGAACTTCAAAAATGTGTGGCTTGAAGGGGACTCGAATAATATCATACAATGCATAAAGGGCCTCCAAAAGCCTTCATGGAATATAGAGATCTAGATTAATCGATCAAAGGGGATTATAAGCTCTTTTGATAATTGTTTCATTTCCCATGCTTACCGGGAAATTAACACGGTGGCGGACTTCTTTTCCAATAAGGGAGTTTAGGCTAAGGACAAAATTACATGGAAAATGAGTGACAAGTTGGAGGCTGATGTCATAGCCTTATTTAGGTATGATATAATTCACGAGAAGGTTCAAATTCCCCTATCAACTAATGATTATGGGTGATGAGTGTCATTTCATGTAGTCTCGGTACTTTTGTTTGATTATTTCTAATCAAAGGCTGGAGTACCATAGTATTAATATCTATTCCAATATTTTTTGCTTTGTACGCTTTCTAGGCATTTTGGTTATCAACTTATTTTGTTTTATGGAGTCTTTTGAGTGGGCTTGCAACTCTATCAATATGGGTGGTGAGCGTTGCCATGTAGAACCAACAAATTGTGAGGAGATGAGGAGTAACACTAAGGTGTGGCAACTGTTGGAGAAGGGTGGGATTACAAATTATATCGAAAAACTCCATGGTTGGGACTAGAAGGTCACTAGGTTTTTTGCCAAGGAATGGAAGAATGTCAAAGTTAATTCATTTGGAAGAAAGGTTTCCATTGATGAGAAGTTAATTTTTGAGGTGATGAGGCTTCATATGGAGGGTCTCAAGTTTTACAGGGATAGGAAAATTTCAAACGAGGCTGTGAAAAAAAATTGAAGATAGAGAAGGAAAAATAGGACTTGTGTAGGGTTTCCAAAAGTAGTTATGACTCCATGAAGATCAAATTGCTCTGGTGGGAGGTTTTGAAGGTGATCATGGAATACATTACGTTGGATGGAAGATACACTAGGAACTTTGGTTACCATTTTGTGTTCCTCAACCACTTATTGCATCAGGTTAGGGTTTCTTTCCCTTTCTATCTTTCCATCTCTTTGAATGCTAGCCTTCATGACCATAGCTCAAACCTGGTTAGATACCCCATCCTTCATGAGGGTTTTCTTGTTTTAATATTTGATCATTTCAAATCTATGTTGGCTATTTCCCATTCAACTCCTTCTCTCCACTCTATTTCTGCTAAGGATGAATGGGAAACTGATTTGGAGGATGAGGAATTCTATCCCTCAAAGGCGGTGGGGAAGGGTAGTAGAAAAGGTAGGTCTAAGACTCATGCGATTCCTAAACCTAGTTCTATGGCCTCTAAAGGCAGAGCTAAATTTATTTTCTTGGGTTCTGAAGAGGCTAAATTGAAGGTGAAAGGAAAATACAGTGTCTCCCCCTAGGAGAAGGGTAAGATAAAGGTTTTGGAGGATCCATCCTATGAAACTAATTAGGACGTTCCTCAGTCAATGCTTGCGTCAAATTATTCAAGCTACCCTTCTACTGACAAAGAGGATATTCCTCATTATACTAGTGATCTCAAGGATGATGACCATTTCTTCAAAGATGAATGCGAGTTTCCTACTGATATCCTTGCTATTGCTTGTAATGGGTTTGTGGATTTTTTTAGGTTAATGAGATGGGTATTTTTTGAGATTAAGGAAATTAAGCTGAATCAAAGGGTTATTAGTAGCAAGTTTGAAAGGCCTAATTTGATAGACAATAAAATAATAGATAGAGAAAATGCCATTGATTTATGGACTAAGGAAGAAAAGAAATACATGGTGGACTATCTCAAGAAAATAGTTGAAGACCTGCAACAATTGAAGAGTAACCATGATGGTAAGATTTCTGCTATGGAGGAAAATCTTAAGAACATAAAAGAGTCTATCTAGATGGTGATGGAAATGAGCCACAAGATCTTAAAATCCACCGCAAACACAATGAATATGATGGTTGAAAATCTGGAGAATGCTTATCAGGTTAAGACTATTGTGGATCTGGATGTTGAGAAAGAACAAAGCCAGGCAAAGGGTGTTGGGCTGAGAAAAAGAACTAGAGCGAACCTGAAGAGGAAGGCTGACAAGATCCTTGTTAACATTTAGGATATTAAGAAATAAATGTTAAATATGAGCAATTTGGAGCAAGAGGCGACAGACATCCTGAGGAATCTAGCCTAGTGGCTAGACTTTTGCTAGGTTTTTTTTTGGTTTTTTTCCATGTTTCCTTTGGGTTGGTTCTTTTTTATCTTCTTTGTAGGCAAATTTATTTTCTTTTCTCTGGATTGTTTATTGCTATATCTGTCGTTTCTTTGATGTTAAAGGGTTTTCGGACCCCTTCAAAACCCATTTTTTCCTTAATCATAAACACCACTCTTTCTCTTGGGCTAGATTATATTGCACTGGGACCAACGCCTTTGGATTGTTGGTAGCATGCATATGCATGTTATTCATGGGTGAATGATTCCACTAATTTTTCCCTTGATAGGGTGGCCTATTTTGCTGATAACCTTGATTTTAAGGCTGATAAATCCTATTGTTTTGAGCTTGCTACCTATCCCATGTTATCATCCCATTGTTCAAATTTCAGAGCAAGGACATGCAATCCTATGGTAGTGCAGTATAAGTAGAAGGTTGTCTTTTGGAAATAATTGGTGTAGGATCCACTGAGATAGGAGCCATAGTTAGCTATGCAGGAAGCTCTAGAAATAAATGCACTTGTGGCCTAGGAACTATCTTCCCAACTTGAATTAAACAATTTTCTACCCTTATGGAAACATCATATGCATCTGTTAAGTTAGAAACACCCATTGATTGACTCATAACAACTATGCCACTATTAAGATCCCTTAAGAACTATAGGAAAGCATGCTCAAGAGAAGGTTTGACCAAGGCAAGGATTCTCTCCCAAGTCTTTTGAAATATGTAGTTGAAATCACTCATGAATTCATGAGGTTCTCTTTTGAGAGTTGTGAGTTTCTCTACTAGGGACATATGGTCACTCTTAACTTCAAAATATTTGCATAACTTCTCCCCTAACTCATCCCAATTATGAATGGAATTGGGTGGGAGTCCTCTATACCACTACAGTGCTTTCCTTTTAGTGAAGTGGCAAGTAACCTAACAATCATGTTGTCTTCTATTACATCATGCACTGACCATATGTTTTCTACATCTATGATGTGCTCTGCTATAGTTGTAGATCTCTCACTAGTAAAATGGGGAATACTCTTGAGGGAATTGACTAGTATATCATATTTTTGGGCTAGAATTAAGGGACTACCACCAGTAAAAGATACAAAAGGTTGATTTCTTGGCAAAGCCATGTGGAATAATGTCCTATTTTTATGGGTGGAAAGTGTTTTAATATGAAATAATCTACCCATAGGTGGTCTAGATTGAGCTCTATGAGAAGGAATTGAACTTCTATTCCTTCTTATAGGTGACAAAGATTGTCTAGTTCTTCTTCTAGAAGTCAAAAATGAGAGTTGAATGTATTAAAAATTACCTCTGGAAGATGCTCTTGTTTGGATTATTGGCATGAATGTGTAGATCTACTCTTGAACCAAGAGTTCTAGGTAGTAGTAGGGTCACCAATTCGTATGTAAATTCCTCCCTTGATAGTAGAGTCACCAAGTACTTTTTTAAGAGCCTCTTCAAGGCTAGAATGTTGAGAGCAACACCATTTTCTCAAACAAATAAAGTGAAACTTTTTGTTGGTCCAACCAAGCATGCTAAAAACTATTCTCACATAAAAATACACCCTATTGAAAAATATTTCATTTTTCTAATGACACAATGGAAATGACCTCAAGGTGTGGGACCTTGCAAATTGAGGTCAAGTCTCTGGAGAAGGCTGACTTCCTCTTCTAAACTAAGTACAAATCCGTTGCTCTAACCCAACACATGAAATCTATTACTACCATAATCTAACAAGTCAGAAAGGAAAAGGGATACAAGGAGAACACAAAAATGAAAGAAAGGTCATGCATCAAGATAGAATATGTTTCTTTTGGATTCTAAATAGCGTAATACACCAATGAATTAGCTAAAACACATACTCAAACATGAGCGTAAAATGATTTTACTCAAAAATGCAAGAGATAATAGTGGTAATAGTTAGATTTTATTAACATAACATCTTAGAATAAATCTTTACAATGGAAGAAGGATAAAAATACAATGTATGTGATAGAAAAAGCCTAGAGAAGCCAAAAGAAGAATCCTTAAATGAATACATTTTTTGCCTTTATAGACTAGGCACAATTGAGGTTTGAATTCAAATATCTAACCCTAACCTAGCTAGGGTTACCGAAAGGTGAACATCGATTAGGTCTAAAAAATATCTGAATTGCACTCATAACAAGGTTATCACAAAGCCGTAAGGGCTTTGAAATCTTGAATGAGCCCCAAAATGATGGCTTATGAATGCAGGGATGGGTACCCAAAAAATCCACTAAAAAATATCAAACCAACATACCCTGATAGGAGAAATGTAGCCTTTGCAACACATCAGAGAGTAATGTTTCTATCTAGAAATCAAAAGTAGCATTGAAAAGCCATGAAAAATTGATCCAAGTCAATTAGATTTGATATGGTAGTTGATAATGTCGTTGAACAATATATTCTACAAATTTTTCATGAACATGATTAAGTAGCCATTGAATTTTGAATGTTGATCATTGGATTGAGCATGAATAGACAAGATTGGATTCACAATTAAACTTTAAAATATGGCAGTTGATCTTGATCTTTAAACCTGAGTCATTGGATGTCTCATCACAATCTTACTATCGGGGCCCACTATGAAATATGTCACCTACCCACTATCCCTCACAAATCTACTGGATAGTGATCAAAGGTCATGAGCTATCAGGGAATGAACTAGATCAAACCAGTACAACTTGAATGTGCACTACTTAACTTCTAAGCATACACCCACATGCCTAACACCTTTATTTGATGGATGGATAAGATTATAACATCAAGATGAACTATTTTGCACATGCATATACATCCTCTTAGTAGAATGCTCTTTAACCCTCCATAGTCACTGATAAATATTTCATTAAATATTTATATGCCTCCAATAGTTTAGAGGATGGCAGTGATGACACCGCATGGCTCATGCTCATTATCCCTCCATAAAACTAGATTTGACAGCGGGTCCCCTGCGGGCTAGCGGGGAATGAATAAGATTCATTTGTCAAAACACATCTTAATCATTGAATGAAATGACATCAGCAAGTTAGAGAGACCCTTGAGACTGTCTCTTCAAAAAATTCTTGTCACCTTGATATCTCCTCTTTTCGTACAATATCGGAATGTCAAAGGGACTAAAAAACAACTCCCTCTGGGATTGATCCTTCTCTTTGACAAGGATCCCGCCCCAAGGGTGGATAGATGTCACCTACCCGCCATCCCCCTGGCTTTTCAATTTTATTATTTTAATCATGCAGGCTAGCGGGGAGCTAATAGAAAGTGTTTGGTGGGACCTGCCCAACATTGTTAAGGGCTTTAATAAGTATGTGCACCTATTTCATGACTTCAAATAGAGTCACTTGCCTAGGTAATGTAAGGTTATGTGATTTACAACATTCAAACCTAGGGAAAAACATTAGACTTGGGTGAAAATATTTGAAGACCCACAGACAAAAGATTTAGGACAAATATTTGAATTGGGGGTGACCACTAAGACAAGGATTAAGGTGTCACTCAAAACATGACTTTGATAGACATAAGTTATAAATAAACGACCAAGAATCGGCTACAGAGAGTCAATAGAGGAATATAACAAAAATGTTCACCAAGACTAGGGGGTTTAGGGTTTAATCATATGAGGGTTTTGGAAGCCCTAACCTGTAGATTTAGAACTCTAAATTGGATGCAAGTGAGGAGTTTAAAAAACTTAAAGACCCAAATTCATAAAATAAACATGGAGTTTAATAGGATGCACATATAGGATCTCTCTAATCGGATATAAATGATGTGCATCCAAGGGTGGCATAAAATGTCAACAATTTCTATTTAATAATTAAAATTATGCCAAAATAAATCTATAAATTAGAATTGAATTTCACCACTTCATGAAATTAGGATTATTGGGTTGATTGTTAGGATGAATTTGAAATAAGAAAAAATAGATTGGAAGAGACTATCCTTACAATGAATCAAATAATTCAATTTAAATTTGGATATCTAAGGTCTAGAAGATGATGAATTAGTCTTGGTTGACCCTATTTATTTTGATCATATTCAACTACATATCAACTAGGGTATTAGAGAAGTGAAGACGCTAGAAGAAAAGATGCCAATTTTTCTTAGAAGGTCACATGAGTGGGTGATGAAGAAGACTTCTTAAAAATCAATTATAAAGCCTTCAAAAGGAAAAGAAACTACAAATCCAAAGATAGAGAAACAAGAAAAACCTTCTCCTCCCATCCTTCCTCATCCATGGTCTCTCAATATACTAGTGGAGATGGAGGATATGGTAATTAAGATCCCCAAACAAGAGGAATCTACAAATAACATGTAAAGATAGCTCCAAGGGAAAATCAAGGAAATGGTAGGATAAATAAAAGTCAAAGTCTATTTAGGAGGAACCAGGTGAAGAAGAAGTTATGAACGTTGCATGCTCTCCTTGTTAGGTAAATACCTCTTCATCATCATTGTCTCATTCATCAAAAGACTCTTCAACACCATAGTCACTCCAAGACCCCCTATTCTTTCTAATCCTTCACCTCCATCTTCACCTAATATTTAGTCATTTAAAAATTTAGACTTTATTTAATACACCTTTATCCATACAACCATTGCAATTATACCCCAATACCACTAGAACCTCCTCTAGAAATTGTTGATGGGTTTTTTTTCACCTTCTCAACATAGACAATGCACAAGTGTAATGTCTCTCTCGAAAGGTAATTTTTGCAACTAAGTTTTAGAAATCACCCTGAGGTCTCTTGGGTTTCAGGTCATGACTAAGCTTGAATGATTTAGTTGGTTGATGTGATTTTATAGTAATCACAAAGGTAATTTATGATTCACTAAGCATGGAGGGAATTGGATCTACAAATGGGAGTTTTTATGAATTTAGGAAATGGAGGTACAATTGCTGCAAGTTTAGGACAGCAATCTAAAACTCATCTTTACTCATTAAATATGACTTTGTTGTGATGTTTGAACTTGGTCTTAACTTTAGTTTCAAAGAAAGGTCAAAAGGGAAAAGGGGTAAGAAATTTCCTACACCTGCAACTAATGTTGAACAATAACAATGGAGGATGCTATAGTGGACCACCTTCCTAAAACTAAGTTCTACTTAACCAAGGGAAACCTATAGTCTCATGAAACTAGTGCAATATTCTAAGGTCTGTAAATTTTAAAACCATTCATTCACCATTAAAGGATGAATAGAAGTTGAGCTCAACTGCAGAAATATAAACACAACTCAGACTAACTTTAAACTATTATTCATCATAAAAAAAAAACAAAAAGTATGAGCTAAGAAGATATAAACACTATAAAATTCTTCACCATTAAAGCACAAAATATACTAACAACTAACAAAAACTTAAAACTAGAACAAAGCTAAAATATAAGATTGGGAGAATGAATCATGCACACATGAGAAGAAAACACAAGAAACCATCAAAACACTACTTTTCTCATTAATCTTTTGTAGCATGCCTTTACACAACTCATCTCTCTCTTTGAAAATGAGAGGATGCTCATATTTATAGTTTTACAAAAGAAAAATGAATGGACAAGATTCATTTACATTGTGTGGCTCAAATTATTTTTACATTAGGGTTTCACCTATCCCCAAAAATATGACAATATAAAATACATTTTGTCTTTTTCCCTACTTTGTCATCTAGTCTATTTTGTCATTTAGCCACCTGACACTATAGCAGTTCATCTTTTAACTACTTCCAAATTTTGTAACTATATTGTCAAATATTCATCATTGATAAGTGGGTTTCCTGCATTCTTCTAGAGAGTAGAATACTCCATGAACTTCCTGATAGTATCCCAAAGCTTGTCCCATTTCATGAGGTCGGATTGAAGGATCTGGAAGGATATCTTCTTGAGTCTCTTAGTGACCTACTCTTAGTGTGGTACATTTGGGCGTCGCTTTGATGACCTGCTCAAGCTAAGTGAAATCCCTCAAAAAAAATCCATGAAGTCTGGTGACAATGTATTTGCAGCCCCCTATTCCATCTTCTCATGAAAGAATGGCTTGATCTTCTCTGGATCTAAATCTAGAACATGCATCTCATAATTTTTCATCATTTTCAAGTAATCCTCACTATCAACCTGATGTTTCACAAACCACTCTAGATCAAGATCCAACTCGTGCAAAACCTTCTCCAGGATCCCCTTTCTGTAATCTAGGCCCATTTTCCATGTTTCCACCAACCAATGATCATCCTTTAAGAGTTCCAATTCCTTTTCCCATATTTCCTAGGAGAGTTTTTGGATGCTCTTGAGCTTAGGATAAGTGATCCTATACAACTCAGAGAATCTATTGCATGTTTTTACCATGTACTCTATCTACTTCTACAAACTCTAGAACTTGTTGAATGTTTGGGCAGTGTGGTGGATGCCCATATCACCATTATATACTACCTAGTTGAACCAATTTGTAGTGGACTTGGTTTAATTCTTTTTTTTCTCCATTCTATTCAACTCCTCTTGGGAGAGGAGAGTGGGAGTGGATTATGTCATGGGGGGCTCTTCTTCTATGGACATCCACTATTGAATATAAGTGGTGAGATCCGCTACCTATACTTTCAATTCTCCTTTCATGGATTGGTCCTTATTCATTTGTTGCATTATAGTAGACACCCACCCTTGAAATTCATCTATCTTTTGTTCTTGAATTTTTGGGCCTAGGTTGATTGTTGAGATTTGATATTCCCACCCCTATGTGGCTCCTGTATCTCCATTGATTATTGGAGTGGCAACTTGGATCGTTCAGGACCTAGAGGAATCCACTGTGATGTGCGAGTAGATTTTGGATTTTTTCTCTTTTTTGGTTCTTGTTTGTGCCCTGGCTATTATTTCATCAAGCCTCGCTTTTGGGTCAGCAACCACAAGAGCCTTATTTTTCAATATTTGTTCTAGCAAGTCAGGAACCTCAAATTATCCCTTGGGTGATTCATGATTACCTTCCTCTTCTTTTTGCTTTCGAGGTTGCTCCTCTTCATCACTAGAAGCTTCTTCATGTTGGAAACAAGCTACACTAAGAGGAGGGGTCACTCAGTGTTGTGCAAAAATAAACATTATTAACCTTTATCTTCAAAGCACTTGTAACATTGAATCAAAATGCATGAACAAGAAGATAAAAATCACAACACCATAACACAAGAATTTTTACGTGGAAACCCTATTAGGGGAAAAACCATGGTGGATGGCCAATCCACAATATGATCTGAGTATACTCAAATAAATTTTACAATATGGGGAATGCACTTGCATTCAGGTGCAATACCTAGAGCTCATTGCTCAAAGGGAAGGCTCACTTCCTTACAAAGAGAATTAGATCAAAACCATCTGAGAGTTTGATCTAAGAAAAATAGCATCTGCATATGCTTGATTACAGTTTTGATTAAGAACAATATTCAATCTTTTGTCCTATAGACTAATTTTGCACTTCTTCTCTGTTCCAGTCACACTCGCAACACAGATCCTTCATGTACAAGTGAAATTTTTCATTATCACTCTTCTGCTTTGCTTTTATTCACAACTCCCATCAACACACACTTCACACACACCCCAAAATGATACATACAATCTCTTACATATTTACAACTTAGAATTCAATTACAATATGTCAGATTCAATAGAACAAAAGAATATTTACATTTGTTGGCTCAAATAATGAGTAAAGTATAATGCGCATCCACAAAAATTGGCCAAAATATAGCTAGGATCCAAAAAAAGATGCACGAACACAAAAATACTTAACTAATTACTTCCCATACATCCACGATACATTCATGAAATCGGCTACAACACTGATAAAACTAAGAATTGGCTAACCAGATCTTCTAACTTCCATATGAATCAATACGAGGCACTGAGATTTATAGAAAACACTAGGAATACATCATTCAAACTTCACTTAGATACACAACACAAAATATTAACTAAAAATTTGTATATGAATCGATGAACCCAAAACTGCTAGATGCTCTATTCTTCATTAACTGTTTGCAATCTGACTGCCAGTAGGATAAATTTATGATGCATAGATCTACTCACCAACTGGGGTTTCCATCAATGAAAACACCAAATGATATTTTTAGTGTATCTTACCAACAATATCCCCCTTTTTCATTGATGGCAACACTTAGTGAAAAATGACTAAGTGTCGGATCAATACCAACATCAACTATGCTGCCAAAATTTCAAAAACCAAACTCTTCTCCAAAATAAAATTCCCCCCCTAAGATGATTATAAATTTTTCACTCTTCTCTCTCCCCCTTTGACATCAATGGAAAAGGAAGGAATCCACATGCCAAAAATTTAACAAAACTGTTGTAAACAAGTTGCTTAAAAATAGGCTTCATAAACTTACATAAAGTTGAAAATGTCTAAAAAATCTTTCTTGAGAAAAGCCAAATTCCTGTCCCAAACTCTTTTGAGACTCTCCAGGATTTTTATGTGACAACAAACCAAATAGGATTGTGTCTCATAAGACTCTAGGTTTTTTGGAACACTCACTTCTTTAGCATATTTTGCTTCTTTCAATGCACTAGACAAAATTTCTATCTTTGGGCCAATCAAACCTCTTAGTTCACATTCTCTTGCAACAATTTTCTCATTTTCCTATTTTAGGCTCTTTATTCTATCGAACAAAGATATCACTTCTCCTTGTACCTTTTCAACACTATTGTTTAAAGGATCAAAAGCATTAGAAATAGTAGCTAATTGTTTTTCCAAATCCTTAACCTTATTTTCATTGTCATCAAAGAATTTTGATAAAGACAAACAATACTTGTAAATCTTCCCACCTTATAATAAAGCATTTTGGATATTTTCCACACAGGTGGCTAGCAAGGTTTTATCCTTAGAAATCATTTCTTTTAGCCCATTTAATCTTTTAGCATCAAATTCCTTTTGAAATTTAATCAAAGTAGATTTTTGAAGTGACTCATAGTGAGTACTTACTGAGTTGATGAGCCTCTTTAGTTCATCGGAGGATGAACCAGTTGGATATTTCACATGAGTGGGAATTATCTTTTCCAAGACTCTAGATGCAAGATTTAGAAGTTTGATGTCCTCAATATGGGACTTTAACAATTCTTCTCTGGCTTTTTCTTATGCAAATGAAGCTACTTTCATTTTCTGAATAGGACTTAGAGTAGATAGGTCAATCAAACCTTCAATAAGTTTAGGATCAAACTCTTCATTCCAATCTACCAAGAATTTATTCACTGCCTCTATCATGTCTCTTGCTTCTACAGGAATTTATTTTACATAAACCTTCTTCTCTTCAATGATCGCTTCCTTAGTTGTAGGTTCTGACTTGTCTTCAGGGATCTTTGCCTTCTCAACTGATACATTTTTTGGAAATTCAACTTCCATAGGCATCTCTGTATTGACCTCTTTAGAAGGGATCTGAATATCTTCAGATGCATCTTGTTTCTCTACTTCTTCTTTTTCCAAACTAGATGAAACATCATGAGTTCCTTCAAGTACAACATCAATTCTTCTATTCAACAAAACTTTTCTCAAAATTTGTTATGTTTTTTCTACAACTTCCTTGGTTTGGCCAATCATCAACTTGTTCACTCTTGTTTTTATTTTAAATTCCTTCTTGGATTTATTCAGAATTGACTTTATTTCTTCCACAAATTCTATTGGACACAATTGTCTCATCTGTTATTCTTCTGTTATGGCATTAACTCTCCTAATCTCTAAAATATCATATAAACTGTTTTGTAAATTTGGTATTATTTCAATCAAAACTTTATTGAAATTATTCAAATTTTTTATGGTTGCCTCATCAAGAATTATTTGACCAGATTCACCAAAAGACTCATACCATTTATGGAGTGGGTTGATATTTCCATCCTTAACTAAATCCTTTTCAACTTCCTCTATTGACATACCTGGATTGTCAATTATTTATTTCTTCTTCACTTGATCATCTCCACTGGAGGGTTTAATTTTTATAACAGTTGTTGCCTTGGTGCCTTGATGCTTGATTTATTTAACAACTTCATCAGAATTTGTTTCTTCATCACCATAAACAAATACATAGACTCTTTTTCTCTTATCTTTCTTTCTCTTTCCTTCTTTACTAGATCCGTTAGATTCCTTTTTCATAGGGATTGATTTTTCTGTAAGAGTTGAATGGGATGCAAAGCTTCTAGTTGATCTAGCTTAGGAAGATGGTGTTGAAAGACTAGCTGATTCAGTTTGTGATGCTTCCTTTGTTGCTTCAGCTTCTTCTCTTTTCTTTCTAGCTTCCTTTAATTTTTCTTTCGGTATCCCCATACTTTCTGCTAAAACTTCCACCTCTTTTCTAACTCTTTTCGTTAACATAGGTTTCCTGAGCTCACTATGTACTTGCATGTTCTTTTTAGAATAGGTATTGAATCTCTCTTGAGATTGATCTAGAGGTTTTCTCAAAAAAATTTCTGCATACATTTTTAGAATGTGCTTCTCCACTTCATATCCCATCGGCATGATCCAAATTGTTCTGGGATCAACAACTTGCATCATACATTGATCAATATCTAACATGAAGCAAATTGTCTCCTTGTATTTCTCTACAATAGAAGTGGGAATCCTCTCTCTAGCTTGCATCATTGTTTGAAATTTTTTTGAAGTATCCCCAGACAATGTCACTCTTTGTCTTAGTGTTTTCATATGTGTGAAAGAGATCTTTGATCTGAGTAGCTATTGGTTTGTCTTTTTGCCAATGAATCTTTCTAAATCCTAGAACCTCACCCATGAAGTAAAAGAATAGGCATAAAATCAAGTTACCATACTTGAAAGAATTCTTCTTATCCTTCTTAATCTTTGCAAGATTTTCCATCAACTGACTCCTTAGCAATTCACAAAGATCATAATCTAAATTTTATTTCACCATCTGATAGGTGACATAAATTGTATTACTAGACACAAATTTGTCCCAGCTGGAATGATAAATCTTGTACCCAATAATTGTAGAAACAAATTTGAAATCTACATCAACAATGTCATCAATTTTCATTGCTCTCATATCATGCCTAGAGCCTATAGCATTGGTGACCATTTGATTCTTCACTAATTTCAAAATTGATAATTCATCGAAAGAATTTAGACCTATTACAACACTAATAGCCTCCTTTTTAATTTTGAATGGTATGCTTAACTACATGAATTCATCATGGACTCGACTCAAAATATAACGAACCCATTTTGACTCTTCAAAGATGGGAAATTTGATAATCTATGTAAACTTCTTTGCTTCTAGGGTTTTATATTACGGCTTCACACATAAATATTCATCAACAATATGATTATTCTATAAATTCAGAAGTTTTGAGCTTCCTATTTCTTCAATATTTGCTTGAATATAAACCCTAATGTCCTCTGTGTGCAACACACCATACGTAATGGATGAAAATTCTCCTAATGGATCGGTCTCACCAGATTTTTGGGGATTCCACTTGAACTTTGGATGAGATTTGTATTTAACTTCAACTAATAGTGGAGTAGCCATTATCAATTCACAAATTTATAGAGTTTCACTGAAAAATACCTTTATGTCATATTGTAGTTTGATTTATGAAAGCTTCTTCACACCTAAATTTTTCCTTAATTCTTCTTAGAGCTCTCCAAAATGCAAAGTGACAAATGAAAGATGGAAATGACTTTTTATCACTCTCATACTTGATGCTTTTAGTCATTATAAATGCATTTACCCAAACTCATCCGGTTGCATTGTTTTCATGCATTGTGACAAATAATTCTTCTGTGGATCTTGTATATTACATAATAATTTCTCCAATAGGTTCAAAAACATCTATAGAACATCTATCCACATACTAAACTTATCCATATTCCAGTGTCAATTACCAGTAGGGGGTTTAAAATATTTTCTTGACAAATCCCCCCAGGCCAAAGGCTTAAGACTAATTCTTGGATGAACTACTAGAAGTAGGTTCTGGTGCTAGTGCATTTTCTTCATTAGAGGGACTCTTCTTCACCCATTTCTTTTGCATCTGCTACTTGACCACATCTGTAGTGACTTTTCCTTTTCCTTTAACATCCTTCTTCATGTTACTTCTTTGATTTATCAGACCTCTTTTGGTCCAATAGAATGTAGCAATGTGACCATTTTTGTTGCAGTTGTAGCACACAACTTTTTTTTGTCTAGACAAGTTGTTCCACTGATTTCCTTTTGATTTGCACTGGTTAGAAGTATGCCCAAATCTATTGCATGTATAAAATCTAACATTTCTATGAATATTTTTCATCACATTTCTACATTCATTTGACTTGTAACCAAAA
This sequence comes from Sequoiadendron giganteum, assembly GCA_007115665.2. Taxonomy (NCBI): domain Eukaryota; kingdom Viridiplantae; phylum Streptophyta; class Pinopsida; order Cupressales; family Cupressaceae; genus Sequoiadendron; species Sequoiadendron giganteum. The sequence goes on along the minus strand of CM021100.1, from coordinate 729,125,318 downwards.
TTATTGCAATTAAAGCACTGGCCTGGGAATGATGGAATTCTTTAATTCATCCTACTTCTACACTGAGAAGCCATGTGACCACATTTATTGCAATTGAAACAATATCCATTAAATTTTTGAGCATTAGGTTGTCTTACTAGATACCTTTAGATTTTTTCATTTGATTTCCTTGCCTAAATATTCTATGTTCAGATCTGGAACTTTATCCTTCTTCATATCCAAGACCTCGCTTGTCACCATTTTTCCTTTGACTACCAATTAGTTCATCAAGCTTGGCTAAGCTAACTTTGAACTTTTCTTTGTACTCATTTGCAGTAGAAAGTTCATCTCTAAGATCATCAATCTTATTTTCAAGTACTTCCTCATTGTTTTTAGATTGTTCCAATTCATTATCCAAACGGCTGCATACTTCAAATTTTTCTTTCAGAGATTGTGCTAGGTTCTCTTCATTCTTCTTCCTATCTTCAATCTCCTTGGTCATCCTCATCATGATAGATTCCATTTCATGCTTTAGGACTGTATTTTCTCTAGTAAGCTTTTCACATTCTTTTATCTTTTCCTTTAAGGCTTGGCTGAGTTCTTCTTCAATGTTCTTACTATCATTCTGCTTAACCCAGTCACAAAGTTCCTTTCTCTTCTCTCTGGATTTGTTGATTTTTTCTTTCAAAGACTTAATGAATTTCTAAGAATCCATGAGATTTTCTTGCAATTTCTGGACTTCAAAATTTGATTGATCAAGATCATCTAGGGCCACCAAGAGTTGTTGTTGAAGATTGATTGAATCCATTGAAACACTTTCCAAGATCTCCCCAATTTGTTAGAATTTTTATTTTGAGGAACTAGCTCTGATACCAATTGTTGGAAACAAGCTACACTGAGAGGGGGGGTGAATTAGTTTTGTGCAAAAATAAACATTATTAACCTTTATCTTCAAAGTAATTGTAACATTCAATCAAAATGCATGAACAAGAAGATAACAATCACAACACCATAACATAATAATTTTTATGTGCAAACCTTGTTAGGGAAAAAACCACGGTGGATGGCCAATCCACAATATGATCTGAGTATACTCAAATAAAGTTTACAATATGGGGAATGCACTTGCATTCAGGTGCACTACCTAGAGTTCACTAATCAAAGGGAAGGCTCACTGCCTTACAAAGAGAATCTTATTAAAACCATCTCAGAGTTTGAGCTGAGAAAAATAGAATCTACATATGCTTGATTATAGTTCTGGTTAGGCACAATATTCAATCTTCTATCCTATAGACTAATTCTACAGTTCTTCTTTGCTTTTCTCACACTCGCAACATAGATCCTTCATGCATAAGTGAAATTGTGCATTATCACTCTTCTGCTCTGCTTTAATTCACAAGTCACACCAACACACACTTCACACACACACCAAAATGATATGAGTGATCTCTTATATATATCCGCAACTTAGAATTCAATTACAATATGTCGGCTTCAATAGAAAAAAAGAATGTTTACATCTGTTGGCTCAAATCATGAGTAAATTATAATGTGCATCCACAACAGTTGGCCAAAACATATCTAAGACCCAAAAAAAGATGCACAAACAAAAAAATACTTAACTAATTACTTCCCATACATCCGCGATCGGATACATTCATGAAGTCAGCTCCAATACCGATAAAACTAAGAATTGGCTAATCAGATCTTCTAACTTCCACACGAATCAATACGAGGCACTGAGATTTATGAGCAACACTAGGAATACATCGATCAACCTTCACTTAGATACACAACACAAATTATTAACTAAAAATATGTATGTGAATCGATGAACCCAAAACTCTCAGATGCTCTGTTCTTCCTTAACTATTTGCAATCTGACTGTTACTAGGATAAATTTATGATGCATGGATCTAGTCATCGATTGGGGTTGCCATCAATGAAAAAACCAAATGATATTCGTAGTGTCTCTTGCCAACACTTCATCCTAATTTTCATCCTCATCCAAGCCTTCTTTTGGCATAGCCTTTCCTTTGTCCTGCTCAATAGAAGCTACATTCTCCTCAGTAATTATTTTCCTCTTCATGACGTTCAGGCTCAAAGTCCTTTTCTGGCACATTTTATTCTTCATTATCTTTCTCCTTTTCTTCCTCCTTTTTGGGAGGTACTTCTTCTTCATGGACCAGGCCCTTGTCTCGGCCAATTAGAGGAGGCTCTTTGAGTATCTCCACATCTATGTTAGTATCTATTTTCTCTCCTGGGGAGCGATGTTCCTCAATGTTAGCCACTTCACCTAAATCCTTATGTTGTTGGGGTAGCTCTTCATCCAACTCTTGATTGATGTTTATATCACATAATGCTCATTAAGAGCCTCAACATCCTCTTTTGAAGCCTATGACCTCTCCTCATCAGAAGCCACGTTGTCCAAATTTATATTCAATTCCCCCTTTGGGTTTTCAATGTAATCATCCCAATCAGAATCTTCGGGCTCCTTAGTTATATATTTTGCAGCCTTTGTATGCTACTCTTCATGGTGTATTTCGATCTCTAATGAGATCTCCATTGTGGCCTCCAATTTTGGGGGATCTATAGGTGGTAGAGGGAGAGGTAGGGAAGCAATTTGGGCCATCCAAGCTTGGACCTTGGGGTCAAGGATTACCCTAGATATTTCATCAGGCACATTTTGCATATATGTCATGAAATCATGTGACAAAGTAAGAGGTGCCATGGTAGTAGTGGATATTGTGGGCAATAGAGTAGAGAAAGTAGGAAATGGAGGGAGTGAAGAGGATGATAGTGGTGATATAGAAGAAGAGGCAGATTCTAATACCATCAGTGGAGTAGTTCATGAGGTAGAGGTGAGGTGGACAGAGATTTCCATAATAGGTGGAGTGGCGATGGTGACCATGACAAAGTGAGCGAAAGTGGTGGGTGGTGAGCGTGGATTCTTAGTCTCTTCTTCTTATTCATGGTGTTCCTCTTCCTGAATTGTGGGAATTTCTAGCATAAACATCCCCGTTCTTTTTGCCTTATTAGATGACTACCCCTCAGTAGGATTTTTGGAATACACCTTTTGTTTAGGCTTGCATTCAGGTGCATCCTTCGTCTTTTTAGATCTTGTAGCTAGTGGGGACTTGGGAGATTATTCTAATGAGCCAGTGGTTGTGCCACTATCAGTTTCACTTTCAAGCTCATCCTCAAGCTTTCCATATTTTAGCTCTGCACCCTACACTTTGAGTTGGGAAATTTGTGTGTCTACCCACTTTCTTGTTCTATTTTCAATAGGTCAGGTTAATATATCAAGGGTAGGTGCAAAATGATGGGGGGCCAAGAAGTGGTAAGTTTTTTTTTAAAGTTCTAATAGCTCATAATGCGAGTGTGTTATAATGTGAGTGCGTTATAATGCGCTCGCATTATTGCTTGGTGTGTCAAGCCTAATTCTTAGCCACAATGAGCCTATAACATGAGTGTGTTTTAACATGCTCATGTTATGAGGCATTAAAAGCAAAAAAAAAAAAGGAATTCAAAATCATTTTCATTGTGACTGTGTTGTTTTTGCCTATGGCCAAAATCCTTCATTTCCATGCTCGCGTTCTGGGAGGAGTCATCTTGCAAGTTTTTTCATAAAATTGTTGTTATTTCATCACCAGGATGTTGCCACATCGATGAGGAGGTCTAAGAGGTAAGGATTGTTTTATTTGTTGTTGTGAATTTGTTAGTTTTATGTTGTTTTTGATATTTATTTGTTGAATTTTTAGGTTATGTTAATGAATCTACAAACCCTCCTTAAAATCCTCAATAGGAAGAGCAACAACAACATGAATAAAATCCTCAACAAGAAGAGCAACAAAAACATCAAAAAAATCATCAAGTTCATCAACCACAACAACAATATCCTCCACCAATCCCTCAACATCCTCCTAGCACTCAAAAAAATTTAATGAGTGAAATTGAAAACAATAAAAAACAAATCGAGGAGTTAATCACAAGGTTGAATGATTCAAACAATTCAACCATAAAAAGAAAAATCCTTGACACTTCACTCAAAGAAATGTTAAAAAATGTAGATTCAATCAACAAATAATTAACTAGTTGGTAAGATAGGAGGTAGGTGGCTAGGGATTATTACTGGGATAAATTATCATACAAATATGTAAAAGATCTAAAAATTAAAAAATCTGATTTGTGTACATTATTCACTGACCCACACACAAATGCAAATCTTAGTTTTAATGCGAAGAGGTTTCCTATCCATTGGTGCCACCACCAATAGATTATGAACTTTTTTTGGGATAGGTGGTACATGTTTTATGATTACCCACCATGCAAAAATTGTGAAGTCCCACAATATTTCCTAAGGAAACTATATTGTGATTTCATCTTGAATAAAATATCAAGTTGATATGAGGGACTTCCAGGGGAGAGGTGGTGGGTTGGCTCAAGATAGACCCAGTGAACAACAAGATCCTAGGTGGCAAGCGAGGCAACCTCTCGCTAGGCCACCTCATGAGCACATCATTATCCCTTCCATCACAAAGGAGATTATTGAGGTAGACACTTTATAGTCCATCAACTCTTTGACCCAAAGTGTCATCCAACATGCCATCCCTATACTACAGTTCCATCTAGGGGAGTCTTTGAGTGGTGGGCTTCAACCACATTTGTGTCAGGCTTGTGAGGTGACTTGTTCATATGACCTTACTGACACTCAAGAGGCTACTATGCATGATACGTCTGCAACTATGGGGATGGTGAGGGTAGCTGAAATTTTGAATGAGGCCTATGGCATCGATACTCAGGTAAATGTTAGCATGTTCATTGAATTTAATTTATTAAATTTAAATTTTAAAATGCAAGATTAACTAATTTAGTTTTATGATTTTGATAAAATTTTAGGGTTATAGTGTTGATACTGGATACACAAGCCCTACAACCGCTTATTTCTCCACTGCATATACCGTTGAGGTATGTAACTAGTAAACAATTATAAATTTATTGCATGTTAATAACATTGTTTTATGAATGGTATTCTAATATATGATTTTGGATGTTGAATAGACTAATATTGGAGGTTTCATGGGAACACCTCCTAGTGCCAGTGGATTTATACAAACCTTCACACAGGTAATAGAGTAAAGTGTTTAACTAATGAATTGTATAAGTAATATATTTGTGTAGTTTATATTCATATTGTTGATTAAATTGCATTGATCATCTTTCAAACTCAAAGCATTACTTCACATTCCATAAATAATAACTACATGTTGATAGATGACAAAATTTCAACTACAATATAATTGTTTAGAAATTCAACATAAGCAATGATACAATTATTTCATATAGAATAAATAATAGGTATGAGAAGCTTCCAATTGAATTTTCTTGTCATGGAATTCCATGAGACCACTTTTTGTTGAGGCATGTTTTCAAATAGTTCACTACCTTGTCTATGCTATGGATGCTTGGAAGAAATATATGAAAGAATAATAGTAATCAATAGCATAGACAATGCAATCAGTTTTTTGAAAAAATGCCTCAAAGAAATGTGGTCTCATGGTGATTTCCATCACCATGAGACCCAATTTCTTTGAGGAATTTTTTCAAACAGCTCACCGCCTTTTCTATGCTACCACATTTTCCATACATGTCTACCAAAGAAATTTATCAAGCAATTCATTTCCTTGCTGCTATGGATAAAATCCTAGAAAAGGTTTTTTCCAACAAACTATGGATGCTTGGAAAAAATCTATCAAAGCATAATAGTAAGCAATAGCATAGACAGGGCAGTGAGTAGTTTAAAAAAATGTCTCAAAGAAATGTGGTCTCATGGTGATGGAATGCCATTACATCACCATGAGACCCCATTTCTTCGAGGAATTTCTTCAATTAGATCACCACCTTTTCTATGCTACCACATTTTCCATACATGTGTACAATTTTTTTTTATCAAACTACTCACTTCCTTGCTGCTATGGCTAAAAGCCTAAAATAGGTGGTTTCCAACAAACTATGGATGCTTAGAAAAAATATATCAAAGCATAATAGTAAGCAATATCATAGTCAAGGTAGTGAGTAGTATGAAAAAATGACTTGAAGAAATGTGGTCTAATGGTGATGGAATTCAATTCCATCACCATGAGACCAAATTTCTCTGAGAATTTTTTTCAAACAACTCACTACCTCAAGAATAGAAACCAACCCTTTATCCAAAATTCCCCTCTAAATTATTTTCAAGGTCCTCATCCTCAATTTACCAATCCAGAGAACCTTTCACCTTTCATTCCACTTGTTCATGTCCCCATCCCTCCCTCTTCATGTCGTGATTGCCCTCCATATCATAACCAAGACCACACTATACCATCCACCCCATCCCAACATAATACCATAGAGAAGGAAATGAATTGTTTGAAAAAATGCCTCAAACAAATGCAATATTATGGTGATGGAATTCCATGACACATTTGTTTGTAATGGAATTCCATCACCATGAGACCTCATTTATTTAAGGAATTTTTTCAAATAGTTCAATTCCTTTTCTATGCTACCACAATTATCGTACATGTCTACAAAATAATTTTATCAAATGGTTCACCGCCTTGCTGCTATGGGTAAAAGTGTAAAATACGTGCTTTCAAACAAGCTATGGATAGGGAAAATAGTAAGCATGATAGTAAGAAATATATAGTTTAATAAGTACTCAAACTTTTGTTTATTATCTCATACATTATAAGCCATGATGTGGATCGCTATTGTAGTTTTCATGATTGAATAATTTGTTGTTTTATTTTCAGATGTTGGAAGTGGATACACCTCTGAATGTTCATAGGGAAATGGAGCTCGGTATTTAATCTTCTATAGAGTCCTTGATGGCTCTCATGGAGGAGGTATGAGGAAGATTACTAAATTTCAACTTACATTCATTGTTATAGCTATTAGTTAGTGAAAAATCAAACCATTATTGATTTGTAATTTAATTTCTCTTTCGATGGTTTCTATAGGGCTTCAACATGCCACATCATGAGCATGTGAATCTTTCCTGCAAGGAGAGAGATCATCTACTGGCAGTAATTGATTATTTTGTTAAATATATAATTTTTTATAATGTAATCTCTATATATTAATGTCTTTACTTCTCATTGTAACATATAAAGCTTCACCAAGAGCTAAACACTAGGAGGAGCACCAAGAGCACTCCTCGGCCTCAAAATAAATGAGTGACAGACCTATCGCTATCTGGTCGACAAGCAAAGGGAAATAATTTATTTTTGAGAGGATGTAGAGTAATGACTTTTGATTCTAGAGCCCTTTGTTGTATGCCTATATGGAATTATTGTAACCCTATATGGCTATTTTTTAATATATTTTATACTTATATCGACATATATTGATGTATGCCTACATGGCTATTTGGTTAATACAAATATTTTTTATCAATAGTGTCCATATTTTCATTATAGATCCATGGTTCAATAGATATGAGTTACGTGTATTCAAGTGTATACTTTACAACTTACATGTCTACTTTGTGACTTACATGTATTCCAATGTATAATTTGTGACTTATGTGTTTTCATACATATACCTTATATTCATGCATATACTTTGTATTAATTTGTGTATACTATGTATTCATGTGTATACTTCAAGATTTATGTGTTTTTGAGTACTTGTGCTTCCCTTATTCACATGTATGCTTGACTTATTCACATGTATAATTATTAAATGGTTAGCCCTAGCATTGATCATTGTTATCCTTCATGGTTTGTCTTGTATATTTATTGATTGATGCTAAATAAATTTATTAGTTGATGCTAAACAACTTTAATATTTCTAGGAATACTAGTAGACTTAGAAATTACAAAATTGCATAAATTGAAAAGAAAAGATTAATTGTAAATAAATGCACTGATTATTAACTTGATAATTGATTAAGAATGAGTATAATATATATCAAGGGATGAGCCTTCCATAATGAAAACTACCAACTAGAAAATAGGAAAAGCATTCCTAATATTTTGAAATCAATAATCTACCCAAAATTGCAACGAAAGAGAAGGATTATTTAAGATCCTTGAGAAATTTATTTCCTAATGCTCCCTTGTTCTTACACATCTCATATCAAATTTAATCAAAAGAGTTCCATTAAATTCTTTATCTAAAATCAAAAACACATTTTCATTTGGTATTCCATGAGATGTTTCATAAAAATATTCCATTATATTTAATCTTTTGATTTGAATAACTCAATTAAGCAAAGGATACATAATCTTCACAACACTTGAAAAACATAATATTCATAGTAGATGATGAGTAGGTAACTTCTTGACACATTATTATACAAACATTTATCTTGAATAGTCTTTAAACATTTTCACAACATAATCCTCACAATACAGAATGAATTGTTATGTTCTTGATCTATCAGCATATAAACACGTTGAAAGATGTATATGCCAAAATTTTGCAATATTATTCTTGTATAGGAAATGGAATTGGAAGAAAGCCTTATAATTTATAATACAAATAAAAAATGGGCTCAAGGGTGGAAACATTATTTATCACACCAAATAATAAATGTACGTGAGCGCATCACTTGTTTCTCTTAGGTTCTAATTTTCAAGCATAGCAAATCAATTCAAATGAAAATGACAAAATTCTTCACAACCAAAGTTGTTAATTGATGAAAAATAAAATGTTTATAAGTTCCAACATTGTATGTGTTGATGCAAAAAATTGACAAGGTAACAACCTTTCAGTTAAAGGGGGGACCTATTGCGCTAAACTGAGCGACCTTTGAATTTTAAAGAAGACAACTTCTTCTGTAACTAGGGTTTTGAATGGGAAAAGGAAGCAGGTATAAAAATAAAAGATCTAACTAGGGTGTTGCACCAAGATTTAGATGTAAGGCACAATAAATATATCTTTTGAATGTGATTTAAGGGCTCATTCAACAATTTGCTATGTCTTGAAATAACAATCATCAAAGAGAAAGACTTGAATAATTAATTCCATACCATTAAATAATTTGCATAGAGATTTCCTGAAAATAAAGGGTTGGAGACATGGTCTTAAATCAACATTCTATTCAAATCATTAAAGTTGCAAATAAGCTATTCAGTAACAACACAGTATAATGTTTTCAAATAGTTAAGAAATAGAGAGGCCAAATTAGAAGGGCACAATCTATGAGTCTTTACAATTATCTAAGAAAACAAGAGGCTTGGTGTCTTCCTAATTCTTCTATAGGTATTCTAAACTAGATTTTGGTTGAAAGAAGTAGTATATATAGCCAAAGGCTTCCACCACTTGAAAGCTCGTAATAGAAAATATTCCTGATCATGAGCAATGATGTTCACAATAATGAATCATCATGGCCATTGAAATATAAAAGATTCTAAAGCATGAACACATTCACCTATGAGCCAGATGCATCCTCTACGAATGATGGTGGTGGTCTCAGTGTTTGAAAAATATAAAGCCTGAGCAATAAAATGTTGTAGTCCTATAGATTTAGTTAGGATGTGTGGCAAGGTAGCGAGGCTCGAACTTCATTCCATCCTTTCCATGAATGAAATGTCTACTTTGAGAACACATGGAGGAGCCCTCAACATATCAGCACCACTGTGGGGCCCACTTAAAAGTGTGCTCAAGAGGGGCAAATGTGGTATGCAGTCAGGGCTTGAAAGAGAAAGGAAGGGAAGTTCCCCTTCGATTAGTGATTGGATGGCATGTGGAGGAGCAGGCTAAGTCTATTTCAAAGGATGGTCAGAGGACTTATAGAACATCGGGCATGGTTGGAAGTGAAGCAAAAAAATAAAGCAACCCGAAGGGAGCATGGGATATATTTAATATCCACAACTTTTGGTGACTATCAGGGGTGTTTCTCCTACAGAACTATGAACCCAAAAATTTATGGTTCCATGACCAGTGCCCTATTCATTAACCACTAGAGTTAGAGTATGGAAAGAGCATTTTGTAGGGGCAACTAGGTGGCCTCAAAAGGTGTTGATATGGAGTGTAGATTCTCATGCACTTCATGTAGATTGATTACCTCCTTAAAGGGAAACATCATAGATATCCTAGACCCAGACTCAAACTGAAAGAGTGGCCGCATGATCTGATGAGTGACACCTTCAATATCCTCAATGGTAGGAGGCTAGCTAAAGCTCTCGAAAGCAGATAAATCATTCTTCTTCTCCTCAATTTTGGCTATAATTTTCTACACGATGGCCACCGAGTCATCAGAAAGAAATAAAGAGGGAAAGACCATCTGGGTTAGTTGGGAAAACTTTGCTTGCATGATATCCATAGTTTGGCCTAATGCAACCGAGCAGTGTTGAGCATGGAGGGTGGCTTCATGGAAAAAAATAATATCCCTTGCAATCTTAGTAGCTGACCTCCGATTTTCAATACCTATGTGTACTATATCTTCATTTGGCATTGTGTAAAGCCTATCTAGCAGCTTCTCCACTTCAAGAACCTTTTCCCTTATGAATTTTAGGAATTGTTTCATTATGTCATGAACTTCCCTCCTTAAATTTGTCGCTTCTGCCATAAACAAAAGTGTGGGTTGAAGAGTCAGACATAAAGCCTTAACCCTTCAGTAGGAAGCATAAAGTTGTTGGGCTAATAAATGGAGGTCTAAATGTGGAGAAGGAGTTTGAGAAAATTTCTTCAAGAGATTAATCTCTACATCATTTGCCTCAATCTCTTGCATCAGCACTATAATTTATTCTGTGGAAGTGGATATTTTCTCTTGCAAGGCCCTCTACATGGCAATCCACCTTTCCTTAGCCTGGCTTTGGGTCACAGACTCCTCTTCTAGGGAAAGCTTAATCTCTTGGATGTCTTTTTCAAACTAAGCATGTTGGCTCACTAGATCTATCTCCTTCAATTTTATTGCTTGCTCCAATTGAGTGCATAGTCACTGCAACTCTTTGTCATTTTGATGAATCTCCTTCTCTACTTGGGCCAACTAGTCTTGTAACTCTTAATTCCTTCATTGCAACTCAACCACTTGGTTGGATTCTTGGGATTGGGACCTCTTGAGCTCCTGCTATAGGATAGCCTATTCTTCCTACACGTTTTGTGCTAAGCACGCAAATTCTTCCTCCTGCACCTTGTCCTTTGCCAACAAGATTTCAATTATTTCTTTGATGGACTTGAGCTTGTCCTTCATCTTCTTCAGCTTGCGACCAAAATTGAGAAAGTAAGTGGTCACTACCTATTGTGTTTCCATAGGACTGTAATTCTTTCTTTGATGACCTTGAGCTCAACTTTATCCTATAGTTGGGTAACGTGCAAGTCAAGTCCCATGACATATATTTCATAGTCATTAGGTTGCATTTTCCCCTATAGTTTGGTGATGTTGGGATGCATGGTTGTGAAATGCAATGACTGTTGAGCCTCATTATAAATTGTTTGGACCTTAGGCTCTATTGGCTTATTAGCATCCTTTTCCCTTTGCTTCTAGATTCAGAGAGCTTGAGCTTGCTTTGTTATATCACCATGCAACAAGAATTGAGCTGACGATCTAATGTGTTCGCCTGCAAAGGGTGCACTAGGAGGGACAATGAAAGGGAATGAGAGGCAAGTGACCTTAGATGTTTTCTTCTTTAGAAGGAAAATTGTGAAAAGGGAGAAGGGAGGAATATTCCAAACTTCAGGTGATGAAGGTGCAAGAGGACTCATGGGAAATGGTGTTGGCAATGGAGATGTAACGAGTTCCATCTACTGAAAAGGCTAGGTCAAAGTCTAATCAATAGAGACAAAGGAGGCAACAATTTTAGATGCCAAGGAGGCGACATCCATAGATGTGGACAAGGTAGAAAATGTGGATGCTGATAGGGTTCTGATGAGAGATGAACTAACTCTTGGGGAAGTGAAAGCCATCTCTCTAATGTGAGAAAACTAGGAGAAACCTCCCATAGCCATTGTAGCAAGGATAGAGAAATCTAGGCTAACACTTGGAGTGATGGGCGACGTAGAGATAGTGGGAAGAGACTAGGAGCCAAGAAGAGGGGGACAGAAAGATACTTAAGTAGTGGATTCCATCTCTGATACCTGGCTCACCAAAGCCTCTTGCAAACCTTCTTCGGAAGTTGCATTAGTAAGAAATATTTTTCTTGGTGGAGAGTTCTCTACATCTACTACTTCCATTGATTGCTACATTCCTCTAGGCTTTCTTACGGTCTAAGTTTGGGACTGTGATGACCTTGATAGTGAAATATTTATTCACAACCTCACAGTAGCTGTGCAAGGTTGTGTTCCTGATTTCTTAACTTGTTTCACTAGGTTATCTCTTGGTTCTTTTTCCTTTTGCTTCCCCTTATCAGAACATTGTGGGGCCTCCTTAGGGTCATATTCTTCCACATCACTTGCATCAGAATCAACATGCTCCCCATTCTAGAGACTATCAAACTGATCATTAGTGTCGAAGACTCACGAGTCTTAGAATATGGTGTGGAGGCACTTGATCTCCTGGTGATAAATCCAGAAAGAATTAATCTTTTCCATTTTCCAACCATATTCCCTCATCAAAATATTGCAAAGGGTAGCAATCATGCGGAAATTTTTGTCAACCTTCCCCCTAGGATGATAAAAAATGAGCCATGATGGCCTTCGATTATCTATTGAAATCTAAGCCAAGTCCACCCATAGTTTTCTCAAATCCTCCAAGGGGTTCCTCTGTGCTTCCTAGTAAGGCTGAGGGCTATGTTTTAGCTTAATAAATGTGTCACCCAAATCATCCTTTGGGTTGTAGTCCCACTTATCACAAATGAATAATAGCCTGAGGTGAGCCAACTTTCCCTCCACCAGCTCATTCGACCTCTTCTTTACCATGACCACTATATTATAGCTCATCGGGCATTCGAAAAACCCTCTCTTTTTATTTTTTAGATTAGAGAAAAAAGTCTAGTCAATACTAGCCATTTGTTGGAACACTTCAAGAACCAATACTTGATCAGTGATGCTTGTTGGGAGTCAGATTGGCTCTTCCAAAAATTCACACACTCGAATGCATGTGAAATCCTTCCCCGAGGAACCAGTCACACCTGGGGAATAGGGCTTGCATCTAGCTAGTTTGATTGGCTGAAAGGAGATAGTAGTCACCATCCTCCCTCAAGTCACGCAAAATCAGAATCAAGAATTTCTCTAAAAATGCATAATAGTCATAGGTGGAAGAGAGGATGGGAGTCCATATAGAAACTGACTTTCGATGATTCTTCTCATAAAAAATTGATAATTATATTTTCTCCTTGAAGAATTCAGGGTTCTGATGTAGAAACATATAGGCAAGGAGAGAAGGATATCTAAACTTACCGACAGTCTCAAACTCTACAATCTATTTCAGCATATCCTTGACAATCATGTCCACGGAATCATACCAAAAAGGGTCGCATTGTCTCCTTAGCTAAAAACCCAGACCCAGCTAAGATTCATGTATGATCATGTCATCGTCTAAGCCGTATACAAAATCCATCATAGAGAATACATCTTGCAGGTATGTTTGTTTGAATTCAACGTGATGATTTGGATCCCTTATTGGTTGTTGGAAATCTTGGGGTCTTTCGGTCTTTGTATTATAAAATTCAAGGGTGTTCCTTCTCCCTTTCCAAAACTTTGAGCCCTTTTTCTGGTTGAATGGCTCCATTGGTAGCATCCTTGTGCTATTCCTTGGAATGCACATCATGTCTCTAAGATCATTCATATATTACAACTCTTTGCTTTCTTCCCTCAATGGCGCCAGTTGCTAGATTGAAGTGTCTAATTCTCTCGTAGACTATCTCTAGACAATGGTGCACATAAGGGACTATATGTTGCATAAGTCCATAGAGCCATTACTTGAATGATAGTTGATTCTCGAAGGCTCTCTTCATTCCGGTGTAGGTTGCTTCTCTTAAGCCCTTAGGGTTGGAACTAAGGATGGGGTCATAAATGTTATCCCACTCTTCCTTTATCTGACTTGCATCTCTGTGAGTGCCCTTCTGAGTTGGCCATGTGTGAACCCAAGTCATCTTTTCTAGAATTCTAGGCATAGCATAAGACTCATCCTAGAAAATATTAACCATGGGTGTTGCGAGCATTGCATTAGCCAAGCTTTGAGATGTCTCACGCGGTTCATCCATCTACGAGTTTTGGGCTACTTCAGGGGTAGAAAATTCCATTTGCATTCAAACTCCTACAATTTCTTACACATTCCTTAGCAATTCTACAGTTCAAAATTCTCTACAATGACTGTGTATTCAAGAGCTTTCTTCTCTGTTTAAACAATCGCATGCAATACTTAGCTTTTTCTTCCTTTGCATGGTAGACGACAACTGATTTTCTTGTATTAAATTCAGCATATATTTCTAGCTTTCTTGCTCATGTGAAATAAATTACTTGGTTTTTTGAAAAGACAAGAATTCATAGTTTCCTCAAGTACTTACAACCCATGATGTGATTTCCATTGCAAATTGAGTTGGTGATTTTAGGGTAGATAAACTCCTCACAAGCTTAGCATTTAATACCTTGAAAAGAATGATTAGGCCCAGATGCGATGAGAATTTGAAAAGATATGAGCTCAAACTTGGGATGCTCAACATGCACGCAACATGACACCTCAACACTCAGTCGTATAGATGCTTGCTTAGAGCTGCCACCAACTTGAGCTAATTAATTAGCTCTCCTTAATTTTGGATGCAGTGAGTCGTATGCAACATACACAAATGGGTGGGCTTTTCTAGTTGGCTCTTGGATGCAATTTTTGAGCTAGCACTTGATTGTCCTCATGCTTAGCACATAGGTATCTTAGATATTTTTTTATAAATAGGCCCCTAGACAACCATAGAATCACACTTAACAATTGGTAGCACTAGCATTAGTAATAGCAATTGGGTATTATTAGCAATAGCATTTGGGTAGCATTAGTAGTAGCATAGCAAAGTATCAATAGAAAAAATGAATACTCCTCTTAGGCTTACCATCACTAAATCATAGACTACCTTCTTGGGAGAGGTATCAAATAGGAGACTGAAGAGAATGATGAAGAACAAGCATTCTTTGACAATTATAGCGATAAAATGGGTTTTGGGGTGAGATTGTGTGGAATATAAGGACAAATATAGAGTGAACATTGACATATGCTCACATTTCATGGCCTCTTTGCTTGATATCCAAGTTCCAAAGCTAATGATTCTCTTCCTAACGCTGGAGATCTTCTCAAAGTGATACCTCATGGGTCTTGGAGAAATTATGGTGAATGTGATCTCTGGCCTGGACTTACCCACTGTAAGTGACCTTTAGAAGCATATTGAGGAAGACACGGTGGTGTCATGGGTGTCATTTCTCAATGGTTTCCACCTTCAGGTGTAGGCTGAGCATTGTCAGAAGGTTACCTATGCATGTTATTTCCTGCTATGTGTTTACAATGTAGTACTATTCTATGTTGTAGAATGGTACACTAATTTCAGGAATTTGGTATTCCCACGGTCTCTCATAGTTGTTGATGCCATCTAGGCCCCTATGAATGAAGAAGTTGTTTTTGTTGTTGTTCCTACTCCTACACCTATGGATGAAGATGTTCCTACCACTATTGCTAATTGAGATACCACCTCCTTCCTTTTCGCCTTTTGTATATAAGCCTGGATAAATGCTTCCTTCATATATAGCTATATATATATATAGATTACTTTAAAATATGGACTCAGAGCCATTTTGAACTTTTTAAAATTGAAACATATCATACCTTCAAAATGAATGGAGACTTTTATATTATTTCATCTTTCTTTTCTACTATCATTTGTTATGGCTCATTTCCTGCTTCATTGAATATTTCCTATCCTTTCTAGCATATGGGTTATTCTCTGCATCATAATGTTAATTTATGTTTAATCAAGGATTAAAAAGACTAGTCGAACAAAAGAGAACACAAAGGAAAATAACTACAGTAATTACATATTTACATGGTAGAAATGTTTGATTAAGGTCAATGGAACAATTTAAGGTGCATTTCATTAACAGGAATCCCTAACACTTATTTTTCCATGTTTTCCAATTTAAATGCATTATGTTGCTTGCACTAAATTATCCTAAATGGACCCTCCCACAGGCAATCAAATTTCCCATGCTGACCGGGTTTTGTAGCCCGCTCATTAAATTTTAACACTAAGTCCCAACACTTCAGACCTTGGTCCAAAGCTTTCTTGTCAAACCACCTTTTTACCATGATTTGGCAGTTGTTCATGGCTGATAGGGCATTTTCTCTTTTCTCTTGCACTTCCATTAATTCAGCCAACCGAACCTTCATAGCCCCGTTTTCCTCAATCTCTAGAGTTTTAAGCAATTGTAGTGACAAGATCTCTATGGAGATAGGCAATAATGCTTCTTTATCGTACACCAATTCATACAAAGAGTTCTTGAGAACCTATTTCAAAGTTATGCAATCCGCCCAAAGCACCACTCGAAGACTTTTATGCCACTCCTTTTGATTCTCTAACCTGATTCTTTTGATAATCCAAACTAAAATTTTCTTATTTGACTCTGCCAAGCCATTACCTTGTAGGTAGTAGTTTGATGATGTTGTTAGGAAAATGCCATGCATAATTGTGAATTGACATACCTTAGAGCCTAGGAAAGCTTTGGCATTAATGAAGATGATGGTTTTAGGAGGGTTGAATCTTGTCAGAATATTTATGAGAAAGTTTACTATCTCCGCCTATGTTGCATTCTTTAGGGGCATGGCTTCGGTCCACCTTGTGAAGTAGTTTGTGGCCGTTAGAATCCACTTATGTATGGTGTTGGAGGTATGATTGATCATTCCAATGAATTCAAGGCCCCATTGCACAAATGGCTCATCAACCACTATTGGGTTGAAGGGCATTGTGAAATTATTTCTTCTTCCGACAAAGAATTGGCATTCTTTGCAAGCTTTAATAGATGAATAGGAGTCATTGAATAACGTCGGCTAGAAATACCTGGCACACATGATTTTGATGGCGATGGTCTTAGTGGAGAATTTTCCACCCATGGCATTGCTATGGAAAGTGTTGAGGATTCTTTTAGCATGTTCTTTGGTGACACACCACAACAGAACGTTGTTCAAGTTTCTCTTGAACATGATCCATTCAATGAGTGCATACCCACTATTCTGCAATTGATAGAATCTTCTCTTTTGAGTCTCTTTTGAGAAGGAAGGTCAGGTGGATATTTTCCTAGGTGCATGAATCTTACTCTATCAGCCATCCAACAACCTTTTGATCCCAAATCATTCGTTAGAACCAGATTTGGTTGTTCTTCTTCATTGTGTGCTAGATATTTGCATAGTCCTCTTCCTCATACAATATTTTTAGGCTTGACCTCAATGTCATACTCAAGGATCTTGGTGATCCAATTATCCCCTTTTTTGAGGATTTCTCCCTCCATGATGTATTCATGTACACTGGAATGCACAACATAAATAACCACCTTGTTGCAAGAGATTAGGTGTCAAAACTTCTTGAGTCCCTTAACTATTGTGAAATATTGCCTCTCAAGAAATTTTTAGTTCATCTCATATTCCTTCAGGTTCCAGGAATGAAATACTATCATATGCTCTTCCTTTCCTTCATCATATTTCTAAGTTAAGATAGTAGCAATGCTTGACCTACCACTAAATACATACATTATGAAGTCCCTTGATAAGTCTGGGTTAACTAGTATAGGAGCTAAGGAAATATAATCCTTAACTTTCTCAAAGGCTTCTCTAGCTTCTTTATTCCATTTGAATGTCTGATCCTTTTTCAACATCAGGGTGATTGGCCTAATTATTCTTGTAAAATCATAAATAATTTTTCTTACAAAATTGACCTTTCCTAAGAAAGACTAGACACCTTTTTTATTGAACAGAAGGGGAAACTCTTTGATTGCTTTCACCCACTTGGGATCAATTGAAATTCCTTCTTTGGACACGACATGTCCCAATAGCTTGCCTTGCGACACCCCAAAAATAGATTTTTTTGGGTTTAGAGAGACCCCTAACTCCAAGAATTTTTTAAAAACCATCTCAAGGTGATCGAAATGATCATCCTTATGTTTGAATAAAATAGTTAGATCATCCAAATAGATCAGGATAATCTTGTTAATCAATTCATTGAAAGCAATATCCATGGCCCGCTAGAAGGTGGCTCCTGCATTCAAGAGGTCAAAAGTCATCTTAGCATATGTGAACGTTCCCCACTTAGTAGTGAATGTGGTCTTGTGTTGATCTTCTTCTTTAACCCAGATCTAGTTGTAGCCTGAAAATTCATCGAAAAGAGAAAACATCTCTGAACCTGCTACATTTTGCAAGATTGATTTGATGAAGGGCAATGGGTAATGATCCTTTAGAGATGCTTGGTTTAGTTTGCAAAAGTTGACACATAGGTGGATATCTCTGTTATTCTTTCGAACCAAGACCAAGTTGGATACCCATGTGATATGCTTGATTGAGAAGACAATCTGTGATCAGATTAGCTTTGTTAACTCTTGTGCCACTAGCGCTTCAATCTTGGGATTCATTGGCCTCTATTTTTGGAAAATTGGTTTTGCCCCTTTTTTCATCACTATTGTATGTTGGATGATGTCGAGATCATATCCCTTGAGTTCATCATATGACCAAGCCACCACTCCTTCATATTTTTTACAAAAGTCAATGAGTCTTTCTTTATCATGGTGTGGGACATCCTTCCCAACTTTGATCTTTCTTCCATCTCTGATTTGAAGGTCTACATAATTGCCTTGTTCTACTACAAAATTACTCTTTTCATTTCTTTCATAGTGAGAATATAAAATGTTTTCGAGAGTGACCAAACCCTTCAAAAGCTTATTGGACCTTAGCTAAATGATTTTTCTATCATAGGCTTTAGCGATCTTTGGTTGGAGTTGGTTGAAAAACTCTCTTGACTATGAGATGAACAAGACAATGTGTTCATCATTGTCAAATAATTTCCAGCTCTGATCATTATCTAGAATCTCTAGTCGAACTATCACTTGTACAAAGTGTTTGTTATGCATTAGGTAAGAGACAAGGAAAAACTAAGCTTCGATTGTAGCCATGTGATCAACAGCCACATTTTTTCTCGGGGAAGAGTTTGGATATTGAAAGCTTCAAAGCTCTCAATTAGGTCCTAGAATCTATGTCTATAGGATCTCATATAGACATTCTTTGTTGCATTGATACCCCAAACTTGATTGATGATTAGTTTAGAATCTCTGAACACCATTATTTTCTTGATGCCCATTTGTTTTGCTAGGATTGAACCTTGCATGAGGCCCTCATATTTTGCCTCATTGTTTGAACATGAAAATTGGAATCAGAAACACCTAAGTGTCTTTTCGTTGCTTGGGGATGTCAGCCATATCCTAGCTCTTGTGCCGACCTTGCATCTAGCACCATCAAAGTGCAGGGTCCATAGCTTTGTGGCTAAAATGCCTTCAGGATTTTTTGTCACCTTTGGGATGGCTTGGTCTTCGTCATAAATGACATAAGTCCCTATTCCATTGGCATGATAATTATCGAAGGGATGTTTATCAATGAACTCGCTCAAGAGAACCTCCTCTTGATCAATTTGATCTCTGGTGATTTCCTCATCTTCTTAAAGCTCAGTGCAGTACATCTCCTCCTTGGTGATGGAGGTGTGAGTGGGTTCAAAGACTATATTAGCCTCATCTGCAACATATTTTGAATGCAAAGGTTCAAACACTAGCTTCATTTTGGCTCCATGCTTGGTCCTTACAATTAGGTGCAACCAATCTAAAGAAAGGTATCCACCTAGTTTAGAAGTGAATTCCCTAGACAAGCACAAACCGAACATGGGAGGAACATCAATGATAATGGTATCCTGCTTGACCATGATACTAGGGCAAGAAAATAGAGTTAATAGAAGTTCCTTAATGATTCCCATAGTATTAACCATATTCCCATCTAATTGCATAACCCCTTTATTCAAAGGTTCATAGCTAAGTCCTAGGGCTTCAACTATTTTCTTGGGAATGATTGTGGTGGTAGCACTAGAGTCAATCATGGAGTTATGCAGTAATTTCTTACCTACGATAAGGGTCAAGAAAAATGGCTTCAATTTTGGTTTATCCTTTCTGACTTTACCTAAGGATTCCTCCTCTTTGTTGTTAGTAGTGGTCTCCTCTGTAGTATTTGTGAAAAATTTTGTTCGAGGTGATTGATCAATAGCCTTCCCTTTGAGAAATTGATCCTTTGGTTTAATGATTGGATCCTTTTGGAGAGCCCTCTGTAGCAATCTCTTCTTCTCTGGAATAGCTAAGATATCCCACAGGGACACATTGGTAGATGATTTTTTCAATTGTTCCACCACATTGAATGGTGGTAGATTTGGAGACTTCTTCTCTTTAGCTCTTGTTATAACAATTTCCCTTTGCGGTGGACATTGTGGCACCATTGTGGAGGTATTAGGGTTATGGTCAAAATAAATTTTAGGTTACAAACTGACTAATTACTAAATGAATAATTCATTTGTGAATCTCCTCTTGGATTAAGTGTTATAATTAGACTTCACTTGTAGGGTTTTCGATGTGGATGCCTTAAATGTAAACACCGCTTCTTCTCCTTCCATCCATGAGTAAAGGGCATGGTCAAGAGCTATGTAATTTTATTTCTCTAAAGACATCCCTTGCATTTGATCAGTGAGTACTGAATTTTCCATTTGCAAAGAGGCATATACATAACCCCCATGGTCTGACATTGCACCTTCGTTGTGCTGCTCTACCACCTTCTGTTGTAGATTTTCGGGCTAGGCAGTTTCATGGAATATATGAATCATCATAAGTTAAACACCAAGGGTTGGAATCATCGACTAAATTGTTTTCCCCATAGTTAGCTCTTTTCTTGAGCGTAGGTTGGTGTTCTACAATGGAGTGGGTACTAGTACCATTTGATTTATTGTTTTCACCTAGGTATTTGTGTGAGCACCTCCTTAGAACTGGTTCTATTGGTAAGAGGACCTTCTTCCCTGATAATTTTGATAGGTCAGCTTCAGAAGGGAGGCCTAGTTGCTCTTTATAACAGTTATCTGATTGGCCATAACCTGCAACATTTCTTTGATGTTGCTTATATCATCCTTAAATGAACTAGATGTGAAAGCAATGCTTTGTGGTGTGCTCATGTATGTATACATGGATTGAGGAGGAGAGGCTACAGTGGTAGACGAAATTTCCTAGGTGGGAACTAATACCTCAAGGAATATAGGCATGGTGGGATGAGGTGGTAACTTTCCAGCGTCAATTAAATTATTCTCCACTTTAATTGCAATGTTATATGCATATGGTAGAGTAGATTCGTCAAGTGACTGGATCATCATTCATATGTCAACGTTGATGGAATTCAGGTATAACATGAATGCCAAGTCAAGTAGAAAGTGGATTGCAGCCTGAATTCTTTGTCAAGTAATGTGGAACCAGGTGTTTAAGTTAGCCATGGCTTCATATGGATCCCACTTGATGATCTACAACTAGTGATACTGGGAAGACCTATCTTTGTCATTTGAGAATCTTTCATAAAATGGATCTTCGAGTTCATCCCAAGTGGCAATGGTATTAGCTTAAAATGTGTAGTACCAATCCAACACTTTACCTCTAAAAGAGGCAGTGAGCAGCCTTAGTGCTATGTTTTGGTATGCTACCCCATGCACCAAACATACATCTTGCAAATGTTTAGACAGTGTTCTAGTGCCATCTCCAGTAAACTTGGGTATAGCTTTTAGAGTATAGACTAGAATTGGGGCCCAAATGGTAGGCACTACTGGTGCTCTAATAGGACTTCAGGCATCCCATGCAAATTAATTTTGGTTAGTGATTGACAACATGGCTAGTGGAGGGGTAGAAACATTCACGTGATGGGTTCTAGTTGGTAATGTTCCTAGTGGTGGTACCAACAAACCAGGGTTATTTGTTGTTTGGGATCTTGTGACAGGTCAATGGATCATATACCTGCTCAAGGTTCAAGCACATTTAGAAGGTCCTATTGATGGTGTTTTTATGCACTTCACAATACAGGTAATGCATAGGTGCATTACCTCTCTTGAAAGACAATCTTCCACAATCAAATTGCAGAACACTATCCCAAGGTCTCTCGGATGTCAGGTCTTGACAGTGCTTGGAATATTTCAGTTGTTTATGTGATTTGCTGGAATCACAAGGTGGACTTACGGATGAGTTACAAAGTGAGGAAGTTGGATCTGCAAATGGAGTTCTTAAGATGGGAAAGTTGTTGAGTGTTTGCTGCAGGTTCAAACAGCAGTCTGGAACTCCATTTCAACATCAGATTTAGCTTTACAATGTGCAATGAACCTTGCCTAAGGTTACTTGTTAAAAAAAAAGGAAAAAGGGCAGGGAAGAGAAAAGGTTCTTGGATCTGAAACTACGAATGAACAGTGATCATGGAGGCTGCTACAGTAGACAAACTCCCTAAACTGGGTTTTGCTTGGCCAAGAGGATCCTACAGTTACACAAAACCAGTGCAATCTTCTAAGGACTGCAGATTTTCAGTTTGCATACACACATCATGAACATGCAAGTGAACTAGGTTGCAGCAATCAAATAAATAAGCCCAGGCTAACTTTACACAGCAGCTTGCCATCAACAAGTACCAAAAGTATGGGCTGGAAATTCATCAAATACTGTAACAGCAATCACCATTACCACTTCCATTCAAGAAAATACAACTAAAACTAACTTGGAAGGTAGAACCATGCACACATAATGAGCAAACTCAAAAGTAACACCCATAGATCATGCAATGCTGCTTTCTATTGCTTCAGGATGTTTTTACAACAGCTCTCCAACACTTACAAATGAGGGGGAGACCCCTATTTATAGTTTTCCAAAGCCCAAATGAATGGAAAGGATTGATTTACATTATGTGGCTCAGATTCAATTACATTAGGGCTTCACCAACCCCATAATATTCAACAATTTAAAATAAACCTGTTGTCTTTTCCCTATTCTGTCTTGTAGTGGTCAGTCACTGTAGCAGTTTTGTCTTCTAGCTGATTTCCCTTTTACTGTAGCTGAAACTAATTGAAAGCTACCTTCTTCCCAATGGAATTGCAACATTCTTCATTGGATCAAATGGTTCTGTCGACGGACCCATGGTAGGCTTCTTGAAACCGGAAATGAGAGGCTGAAATGCTATTCTGGAATGTTGTTTTGAAACGGCCGCGAGAGCATGGAACTCCGGATGGTACTTCCCAGATGAAAATTTGGAATTTGAAAAGCCAAGGGAGGATAAGACCCCATTTTAGCATCTGGGTCAAAGTCCATTTTTTATTTTGAGGTGCGCTAGTTCGTTCCGGAAATGTGAGTCCGGAATGCCGTTTTGGAAATGCTGTTTTGAAAACGGCCGCGAGAGCATGGTACTCCAGATTGCACTTCCTACTGCAAAATTGAAATTTGAAAGGTCAAGGCAAGAAACACCCAATTTTACCATCTGGGTCGAAGTCCATTTTCAATTTTGAGGAGTTCTACTATGATCTGGAAACATGAGTCCGGAATGCCGTTTTGCATTTTCTGTTTTGAAAACGGCCGCGAAAGCATGGAACTCCGGATTGCACTTCCTGGCTACACAATTGAAATTTGAAATGTCACAACAAGAAATGACCCAATTTTACCATCTGGGTCGAAGTTCATTTTCAATTTTGAGGAGTTCTACTATGATCCGGAAACATGAGTCCGGAATGCCGTTTTGCATTTTCTGTTTTGAAAACGGCCACGAGAGCATGGAACTCTGGATTGCACTTCTCGGCTGCAAAATTTAAATTTGAAAGGGTCATGACAAGAAAAAACCCAATTCTACCATCTGGGTCGAAGTCCATTTTCAATTTTGAGGAGTTCTACTATGATCCGGAAACATGAGTCCGGAATGCCGTTTTGCATTTTTTGTTTTGAAAACGGCTGTGAGAGCACGGAACTTTGGATTGCACTTCCCTACTGCAAAATTTAAATCTGAAAGGTCACAACAAGAAATGACCCAATTTTACCATTTGGGTTGAAGTCCATTTTCAATTTTGAGGAGTTGTACTATGATCCAGAAAATAGAGTCTGGAATGCCGTTTCGCATTTTCGTTTTTGAAAACAGCCTGGAGAGCACAAAACTCTGGATTGCACTTCCTTGCTGGAAAATTGAAATTTGAAAGGTCACAACAAGAAATGACCCAATTTTACCATCTGGGTCAAAGTCCATTTTCAATTTTGAGGAGTTCTACTATGATCCGGAAACATGAGTCCGGAATGCCGTTTCGCATTTTCTATTTTGAAAATGGCTGCGAGAGCACGGAACTCTGGATTGCACTTCCCTACTAGAAAATTGAAATTTGAAAGGTCAAGGCAAGAAATGACCCAATTTTACCATCTAGGTCAAAGTCCATTTTCAATTTTGAGGAGTTCTACTATGATCCAGAAACATGAGTCCGGAATGCCGCTATAGGGAAGCTATTGCAGGGAAGCCATCGCAGGGAAGCTGCTGCAGGAATTCTGTTTCAGGGAAGCTGTTGCAGGGAAGCCATCACAGGGAAGCTGTTGCAGGGAAGTTGCTGCAAGGAAGCTATTGTAGGGAAGGCGTCATAGGGAAGCTGCTGCAGGAATGCTGTTTCAGGGAAGCTGTTGCAGGGAAGCTACTGCAGGAATGCTGTTTCAAGGAAGCTGTTGCAGGGAAGCTGCTGCAGGGATGCTGTTTCAGGGAAGCTGTTGTAGGGAAGCTGCTACAGGGAAGCTGTTGTAGGAATGCTATTTCAGGGAAGCTATTGTAGGGAAGCTGCTGCAGGGAAGCTGTTGCAGGGAAGCCGTCGCAGGGAAGCTACTGCAGGAATGCTGTTTCAGGGAAGCTGTTGTAGGAATTTTCAAAACTTCCTAAAACTTAATAAAACCTTGTCAGTTCACTTAGGCACCACAAAAACATCCAAAATCCATAGGAAATCTTTCTCCAAAGTCAAAGAATGAAGGAAAAAGCGAATCGAGCGAGCGAGTGGGGGCGAAGCCCGAAAAAAACCCAAGACTTAGCCATTTTTTATTTATGGGGCAAAATATGGTCAACCAAAAAATGAGACTTTGAAGGGCACACTGACCAACTAGGACAGCAAAATGAGGGGCACGCAAAATGAGACAAGAGCAAAGAAGTCCATCGGGAGTGAAAAAAGAGGGTCCCTGCCTACAGTGGGGCGTGCGTGCAAAATATGCACAACAAGCTTGAGGAAGAGTTGGCCCAACAACTCAAAGATGTTGGAGAGGAGGTTGAAAAGTAGCTCATCATTGAAGAGAAATATATTGATGAAGAAATGGTGGACACTAAACCTCTAATAGGGAAGCAAGATCTAAGCCCCAAGCATGATAAGGAAATACCTCCTTCAGAAGAACAAGAGGAGGAGGAGAAAGAAAATAAAGAAGAAGACCAGCCTCAAGAGGAGGTTGAGAAAAGAAAAAACCCAGAAGTAGAGCATCATGAAAAGCTTGGGTCTGAACAAGAAAAGAAGAAGAAAGAACTTTTGAGGGGAAGGACAACCCAAAAGAGCATATAGCTATTGAGTCTCCAAGGAAAGAGACAATTTTCTTTCAAGATTCAGATGAGGAAGAAGGAGAAAATCCAGAGCAAGAAACTATGGGTGGCAAGGGAATGCAAATCCAACACACCCATGAGGAAGAAGGTAGTCATGAATCACCAAAAAGGGAGTCTTAGATGCCCAAATGGCTTGAGAAGAAACTAGAGAAGAAGACGCTGACCCCACCAGATCCAAAGGCAAGGCTAGAAGCCATCTTGGCTCAAGCCCAAATCAACACAAAGAAGGAAAATAAACCAATGGTCAAATCTCATCTGATAATGGATACATCTAAATCTAGGACAATGCAAATTTCCACCCCAGTGATGGGTGAGGAAGGGGTCAGTTATAATTTTTTTACCATTGATTTGGGGACAACTACTAGAGAGAAAAAGATAGACCATCTTAAGGGATTAGATGCCACCATCATGCACCAAATGCTTAAGGATAAGACCTCCAAGGAGGAGCTAAAGGAACAGGTGTCAGATCTGATAGTCTACATTCAAAAATGGTCATCAACTGAGGAGCTCCCCACTATGTCATTGAATCCCCCATTGCTGCTATCAAAAGAGCACATCAGTAAACTAGAAAAGAGAAAGAGTTGGAAAAAGGCTACTGAGGATTAGTTCCATTGTGTAATCTATAATGGTGATATGGGCATCGTTCACGTTGTCCAAACAATAAATAAGTTTTATAGGGCACTGAGAAGATTTTCCAAGACTTCATGGAACTTTACAGGATCACTTATCCAAAGATCGAGGCCATCCTCAAGATTCTCGCATAAATTATGGGAAAAGGAGTTGGGTTTAGTAAAGGTTCATCGATGGCTTATGGAGACCTAGAAAATGAGCTTAGACCACATAAGGTAAGTCTTGGAATAGGTATTCCATGAGGTAGGGATTGATCTAGAATGGGCTAAGGAACATAGGGTGGATGTTGAGGATTATCTCAAATTAATGACAAATTACGAGATGTTGGCCCTCAAGATTGATGCGAGGAAGATTAGGTTGTATTTCCACAAGAAGATGGAAATGAAATCATCAGGTGTGCTAACAACATATTTCATGGAATTTTTTGTCAATGCCTCTATTTAGTCTGAACAAATAATTAAGGCTACACCCAAGTGCATGGAGAATTGGGAAAAAATCATAGTCCGGTCAAAGAAATTGACATTTCAGGTAATCCAATCTGATATAATGGAGTGGGACAAGCTCAAGGCACTAATCAGGAAATTCATAGAGTATTCCACGTCACAAAAGGAGGTTGGAAATCTTGTCATAGATGATGAATCCCTCACAATGTAGCCATAGTAAACAACAATTAGCTAAAGGAAAAAAGAGCTACAATGCTACCCCACAAGAAGAGAAAATAGGCAAAAGACAAAATGTAATTTTAAATTTCTATATATTTAGGGGTAGGTGAAACACTAATGTAAAATGAATCTGGGCCACACAATGAAAGAAAATCTTGGCTATTCATTTCACTTTTGGAAAATTATTAATAGGGGATCTCCTCTCATTTTCAAGAGAGAGTTGAGTTGTTGTAAAGACATATTGTTGGAATATTAATAGAAATTCATTGATTTGGTGGATTCTTGAGTTCCAAGTTCATGTTGCATGATTCTTCTTCTAATTTGTGTTGAATTAGAGTAGATTTACTTAGTTATTCTATGTATTTCAGTTTTCTTTAGTAGATTAGTTATATGTTGTACATTGATGTTGGAGATTGCTATGGTGTTGACCTCTTCTTAGTTCATACTTTTTACTGCATATTGATGATATACAACTATACAAAGTTAGTCTAAACTTTATATTATTGCTGCACTTAAATCTCATCTCTTTATTCATATTCATGGTGGATGAAAAGCTGAAATCTCCAGACCTTAGAAGATTGCACTAGTTTCATGATACTGTAGATTTTCTTGGTTAAGTGGAACTAAGTCTTTGGAAGGCTGGACTTATGTAGCAACCTCCATTGTCACTGTTCATCATTAGTTTCAGATCCAGGAACCTCTTCACTTCCCTGCCCTTTTTCCTTTTTTTTGAGTGACTTGCAACAAGGTTCATTGTACATTGTAAAGCCAAATCTAAAGCTGAAATAGGAGTTTAGACTATTGATCAAACCTACAACAATTGTGCAACAACTTCCCATCTCAAGAACTCCATTAAATGAACCAATTCTTCCCCGCTTAAATCATGTAATTATTCCATGTGATTACCAACAAGATCACATTTAAACAATTGAGATATTCCATGCACGTCATGACTCGACACCCGAGACCTTTGGATAATTTTTTTCAATTCATTGTAGGAAGTTTTCTTTCAAGAGAAGTAATGCACTTACACATTATCTATGTTGAGAAGTGCTAAAAAACCCATCAACATGATCCAGTCCTACAATAGACATCATCAATACTGGATAATAGCATGAAATCTCAAAATAGATATGGAAAGTGATACTGCAACATTTTTTATCTTTGTATAGTCTTATCTTTTTGATTTATCATAATACCACATTCCCAAGGTCTCTTGAGGATGTCCATAAGGATTTAGAGAAGAGGGAATTGTGGTATTAATAGTCGATTTTTGTCAGTTCTATTTGTAAGATGTTTTTTGTGATACTACCATGGAAAATATTTGCTTTGTTTGGTGTATAGATGTTGTCTTGAGACAATTCATGTAGTGGTTGCATGTTAGGTATTTAATAATTCTTTATGTAACTAGTCTAAAAATTTTTAACACAACCATTTATTCTAACAGGATTTTCGTATGTCTAGTATGAGCAATAATATTCTTTGTATTCTGAGTTAATGTCCACATAATGAATACAAATCCACCTTGGTTATTAATACCCTATTGCATCATATGCATTTTCTACATCAAAAAGGATTGTTAAAGATAAGAAACCTTTATGCAAAGAAAACACAACTCATCAGTAACTAACAACATCAAATTTATATCCATCGTCAAACATTTCTTCTAACTAACAACATCCATCCTACATCACAATATCATTAGTACCACATCCATCCTGCATACACAATTTTTTTAGTACATATCATGACTATAATAAAGCAATAAAAATTTCATGTATCATGTATCATTATACATCAGAAAGATATAATATCATCAATATCAACATCAGTCACATACATAATAAAACATCATATATCATATCAATATATAGATCATCCATCCATCCACATCATATGCATACATCAGAAAAGTAAAAAACATGAACATAAGAATATATAAATCATCATCCATAATCATCTCATAACATATAATGAAGCTAAATCAAACCATGTATATCTCATATATATCATCATCAAAAATGAGAATGTCAGGAACATCATCAACTAACATGTGTGATATCATAATACAAAAAAATACATATATATGAGGCCTCAACGGGGCCGATGAATGTATATACAAAATAATGTCTTTAACAAAAGTCTCTAAAAAATAAACAACATAATGATCAAGTACAAAAAAATCCTACTACTTGACCGGGGTTGGAGATCTCTGATGGTCATGGATTTGGTGTGGAGAAAGCTATGGCATAACTAGCGACTGATCTCGCTACCTCACTGACTGATCACTAGAATCAGTTGCACCAACGGTTGTACTAGGCTCACCAAACCTAGGATATCATGTCCTCTGAGGATGAAAAACTCATATAGATTTTGATAATATATAGCCTCTCTATATACTAGTCTTGTTGTGCTCAACGAGCATATTGCTCTATATTAAGGGTATCCCTCTTAGTAGTAATGAATTGCACCTATGCCTCAACAATGAGACGATGCTCAATCTCAGTATCCCATTGCTACCTAAAGCCATCCCTCTCCTATCTTGTAGTGTCTCTCTCCACAATTAGGGTAACAACCTACACCTCTATGGGCTATCACCACACAATCTCTACATCTCTAGAAACTGTCATTTGTGCTAACAAAACCACTCCATCCCCAAGTGGTGGAGGAGGAACTAGAACCTGTGCCTAATCCCGCTACATAGGACCATTCTATTGATCTTGATTCCTATCTTATCTTGCTCTATCAAGCTACTCCATAGTGATCCTAGTTTAATGTTTCTCCCCACGAAATATCTTAATCCCTGCTCTCCTAATTGCTAGCACAATTCTAGATGAATCTGTGAACCTTAGAGGAATACATTGAGCCCACCACTGATCATAATCTAGGGTAGTCCCAAGATCTGCAAGTCCAAAAGGCCATCCCCATATGAATGGGGCAAGTTTTCTAAACTTTTCCACATCAGCATCATGATCAACTTGCAATCCCCACACTCATACCTCTTGGATGGTCCTACAAAAATGAGCCTCGTAACCTATAGCAAAATAGATCTATCTCTCACCGAATTGGAAAATAACATGATCAGGTAGATATCTCTCTAAAAATGAAGGTAAACGATTGATGAACCAATGAATCTATCTACAAAAAGGGAGCTACTCCTGATTGTTGTGCCATGCATTATAGTCCAACCATGGCCTCCAAACAAAAATAGGCATATCATCTATAATATGACACTAATAATGTTGCTACCCAAGCCAAGTGTAGTGGATAAAATCACCATATTGGTAAGAATAAGAATCCTCTGGAGACCGATCCAAGATGCCATTATGCCTGGTAACTAGGATATGCTCCTAGGCCCACACATGTAACAATGTCATACTAGTAAAAAAGGAATTGTCCCCTTGGTAAGAAACCTCATGCATATCTATGTAAATATGTGCAAGGAGACATGAGCCCCATGCATACCTAGTGCCATGCTCAAACATCTTCTTGATACATACACCCCAACCAATGGGAAAATTCCTACCTCACCAATCAAGAAAAATGAGCCTCGAGACTAAACCACATAGAACTAGAGAAACAGGGTCCATAGTACCAACAAAGGGAGATAGGTCTATCTCTGACTCTCAAACCCAAATATACCTAACATCAAGGACTCATTGCATAGCACATCTACCCTGTCATACAAAACATGTCACTAGGTCTCCATGGATCAGTACACGAAGGATCCTCCACACATCCTCTAAAGTGATGGTGGCCTCACCAATAGGTAAATGAAAGGATGGTGATTTAGAGTTCCACCTCTCAATGAGAGCAGTCATCATCACTCTATGACATATAATCACAGGCATGTAACATATGTGTCCTAAACCCACAACATCTAGCACATCTCACTCCAGCTCCTAGAAACCAATGATAAAATCAAATAATGCATGCGATTGTCACTCTCTCAAGTAAAGAAATTTGAGAGCCTCCTATAAACATTCAACCCACATTAATAATTTTCAATGAAAGCATGAAACGATCTTAAGATTGCAAACAAACTGACTCAATCTTCCAGAAATAGGAAAAGCGGTTACATTTTTAGAAAATGCAGTAAACAGTCAAAAGCGATTACTATTTTTTCAAGAGTGATAAATAAACTCAAGAGTGGTAAGAATAGAAAAAGTGAACAATTTTAGCAAGAGCGAATAATTTCCACAAATGTAGTTATTTTACATGGAAAAAGTCAAAAGCGAACATTTGAATCAAAGGCGAAAAAGTTTCTCAAAAGTGAACATCTAACTCTAGTGCGAGAAAAACATCAAAGTGATATAGATATAAATAACAAAAGTGGTCAAAATGATGCAAGTCTGTGAAAAACATGAAATTACCGCTATCACCTAGTTTGTTTTCATGCATTAATTACACAAAAATGAATAGACAAAAATAAGAAAGGAAAGAGTACATACCAGTGCACTGACACCTAAAGCCACCAAAACTCACGAACTACATCCGTGCAATGTGGGGCTCCTCAAATCCTCACCATAGAACCTCGATAATTGAAAAATCAATAATTCTAGAGGCAAGAAATTACTATAGGCTTAGAATGCAAATGAAGAAAATTAAACCCTCGTTACCTATGTTAAGCCCCCAAACCCTAATTTTTTGCCTAGGAAACCCTCCTAGGTTGAAATTAGGAGCTTTTGAGAACATTATGAACTATCAACGAGAGTCCTATAAGCTTAATTTTTCATCCTCTATGAATTTGAACCTAAATAAAATATTTTTCGTGAGCCCGACCTAAAAAATGATTTTTTGACCAACCTCTCGAGGGGGTAGCCCAACGTCCTACCATCATTTTGCTGACCGTTGGGGCATAGTGGGGCATATAATTTTTTTCAGATTTTGATCTTAACATCAAATTATTTGAAACAAAGCAACCACTACTTTGTCTCATTATCACCTAATATCACTGAATTTCACATAAATTTCCTCTATTAATTGAATAATACTACATTATTTAATTAATTCACTTTTTCATAATTTTTTGACTAATTAAATAAATTTCAATTATTTAATAAAGTCCTAATCTAACTTTATTCCCCCAGATTAATTAAATAACATGAATTATTTAATTATGTCGCTAATTCACTTTATTCCCCAAAATCAATTAAATTATTAATACTATTGAATAAACTGGATACTAAGAGGGGGGTGAATCAATATCCACGTAAACTTATTGAACAATCACCAGTAATTATTTATTCCATAAAATAGACAAGTGCAATGACAAAACATAAAAGTTCCACAACACAAGAACACTAGATTTTACGTGGAAAACTTAATGAGGGAAAAACCATAGTGAGGATTAACTCACAATGCATATAGTTATAGCAATATCGATTACAAAAGAGGCTTACTATTAAGAAGGGGCTCACTACCTAGATACAAAAGCACACTGCTTACAGGGAGACTCACTGTCTATAGAGTTATATAAACAAAAAGAATGGCTAACTGCCAAGATTGATCTAATGAAGATGCACCACTAGTGCAGATTCAATTTTGTTGATGCATAAAGTATTCTTTTACTAGATTAAACTTCACTCTTCACACATTCTTGTACTCGCTCGCATGACTTATTTTCTTCACTTGTATTCATTCACACTATCTTCATTTCCACACATCTTGTATATATATCTATTATATCTGCCTATATCAATTAGGTCGGATAAAAAAAGTAATTCAATCATGTCGTGCAACATTATGTCAGTTTGGACCAAGGCAAGGTCTTACATAAAATATAAAATCATTATAGACTGAGTATTAGGTCGGCCAAGATTAACCTAATACCGAAATACAACCACAAACATCGATGCCAATGCATTACCCAAGCATATGAACAACTGAGAATGCATACATACAAGCTTTCAACCATTATAAGATTTTTCCCAAAACCTTGAATCATATTGATTACCAAAGAGAATATGTGGACCAAACATTCCAGAAATACCAGAGATACTAGATCAAATATCGAATGGGATAAACGAGATCTGAAAACTGATGCAAGGTACAAGACCAACATGGTGACATCAATGAAAATGTATGACATACTTCCAACAATCTCCCCCTTTGGCATTGATGGCGACATGTGCAAAAAATTTCAATTCAAAATTCTCAACAATTCATATCTCTCCCCCTTAGATCCATATCTCCCAAAACTGCATAACTCTACCCCTTTGACATTAATTGCAAAGGGACCCAAAAAGGATATAAAGATGGTGACATCTAGACAATATTCAAAATCCTAACTCTTTTTAAAATTTCTTAAAACTTCAAAACTTTCAAACATTCAATTTTTCAAATTTCTTTCAAATTAGAATGACACTTGTCACCTGAAATAATTTTGTGTACCTTTCTTTAATAAAAGGATATAATTTCTTCCATTCAAACACCACATAGTCCATTCTTGTGTATGTGCTTTCCAATATGGCTAAGAATGTAAAGGAGGATGACCAATCAGATGAGCATTGTCTTTCACAATCTTTTGCATTCGAGAGTATTCTAGCAAGATGGTCTAGCTGGACCTCAACAATTTCTTTAAGAAGCCAGAAGGTCTTCACTACATCATCCATTTTTCTCTACACAATGATTAGTTCATCTTGCAACTAACCAATTATCAACCTTTTCTTCCCATATTTATCCTCAAAAATATTGAACTTCTTCCCAATACTGTTCACTTCAATTTCTATAGCTTCAATTTTGCTTCGAAGATTATCAATTGTAGAAGGCCACCAGAGGAAATACTTGTAAATATCATTCATTTCTTCATCTCCACAATCAATTTAGATAACCTTTTTTTTCCTTTAGAACATCTTTTCTCAACCAGGGTTTCCAACTTGTGTCCTTCCGGACCTTTAAGCAATATCTTCTCTTCAATTACTTCAACTAAATTCTCAAGCAGGGAATCAGTCTGTCAACCAGAGAGGTCGTACTCCAAAATTCACCAATTTTCTTCATTTTCCCTTTTATTAGCATAGACCGAATGTCATCTAGATCAAAAGATTTAGATCCAGACAAATATTCTTCTCCTCTTCCTTCTCTTTAGGAATAGAAATAATATCTTAAGAGATTTCCTTTCATTTCTTTGATTCCAGAGGGGAATCACAGATAACAACTTCCAATTCTTTCATCCTGAAGGAAGAGTCTTCCTCAAATTGACTGGCCATAATTTCATCCGAGCTCATTATATTTCACAAGGATAAGAAAAAAAATTTACATGAATTTTCTTTATCCTCTAAACTTTCCAAGATGTCTACATATTTGTCATGCAATAGGAATCCCAAATTCCCACTCAGCATGTTTCTTTCCTGGTAGCGATTTCAGAAAATAAAATATTAGACATGTAAGAAAGGACCTAAAATGAAATGGGTATACTTCTCCAAGTGACATACGTATATTCTCGGTGATATTTTCAAGAATTATCTTACATAGATCAAATTGTTTGTTTTCTTTCACCATTTTGTGCACTAAAATACTACAATAGTCGAAGTAGAAATTTCTCAATTTCTAAAAATTATTTTATATGAAATACCATATGCAACATACCCTATCAAGGAACAAACAATGGTAGTGATCAATAGTTGGGTAATGGCTTTGTCAACTCCTATCAATTCCTCTACTTCCTTGTATTTAATAGTCTTATGTCCAATAATTTCTCCAACATTGCATAGTTGGGTAATGGCTTTGATCGCTTCCTTTGAAATCAAATAGGATCTTTTCAATACAATGTTGTCATCCTTGAATTTGATCAAAAGGAAAAAAATGAATTGTTTATCAGAAAACGAAGGGAATCTTCCCCACAAATCCAAACCTAGGGTTTGTAAATTTTGTAGTTCACTCGGTTGCAACCCTAATTCCATCCTTTTTTTATTTTTTGATGATAAAATTCATCTAGCTTGACTCCTTTCAACTTCAAAGGGGTATTCCTACTCGATCCTCTAATAGAAATTTTCATTATAGCTCTTAGAATTCAACAAAAAATCTTTTATTACCTTCTTCTGTAGTTGTGAGATAGGGAAACTTTTGTTACTTACTTTCAAAAGCTCACAACATTTTCTTTGAAGGTCTTCAAATCACTTCTTAAATGCTTCTAGAGAGTTCCAAATTTCTATACAAATCCTTCAAATCCATTTGATGACCAAAATGATGAATGAAATTTACTTTATACTTCATCATTTTGCCCTAACTTACATTAATTGAAAAAAGTTGACAAAAATTTCTTCCACTTTACACTGAGAAACCCTAATTTACTCTACAAAGGAATATGCTTACTCATTTTCATCCGATTTCTTTTTTAACACCTATGCCTGTCATTTTGTACAACATACCCATGTGCCAACACCTGACACACATACTTTCAAAGGTTTAATTGATTTTTTTATAAAGCTCCCCCTAAGACCATGTTGGGTCTAGTTCCCAGAGGGATCATCTATACAGGATGAGGGTATACACACATCAATAGTCTATGATTCTTCTTTCTTCTTTCATATCTTTCTCATTTCCTGCTTAACTTCATCCTTGTCAACCTTTTTTCACTGGTTCATCACTTTCCACCAGAGCAAACTGCTTTCCCTTTTTAATTTTGTGTTCTTTTGAAATATGTCTTCGTTTCTTGCAATAGTAACAGACAATATTCCTTTCTCTTATTTGATATCCATTTCTCTTTGTTCTAAATTGATTCACTTTATGTCCAAATATGTTATAGGTATAGCAATATCCATCAAATGATTGATTTATTCTTCCTCTATTGAATATTTTCATCATCACTCTACTAACCATCCTTATTTGTGATCTGCATTCAGTAGATTTATGTCCTATCTTCTTGCATGTATAACATTGTCCAGAGAAGGAACCAAAAAGATGATTCAACCTACTCCTACACTCAATTGCCTTATGTCCAATTTTTTTACATGAAAAACAAACACTATTAAAAGATGAGTAGCTTTATGCATTTGGTTTTCTAGATAGGTAATCTCCTTCCAGAGTTTCTTTTCTTTTTTCCTTTATCTTGAGTCTTCTTATTATTTACCAGATCAAAGTTTTGCATCTTTCCATTAGCATTATTACCCAAGCCACTTTTGTCATTAGAATTTTTTTGTCTTGCTATTAATTCATCAAGCTTGGTGGAGCTTGTCCTAAATTCATCTTCATAGATTTTTTCTTTCTCAAGTTCTACTTTCAAATTCATCACTTCCAGTTCAAGCCTAGAGAAAACATTAGCCTTGCTTTGTATCACTATTTTCAAACATTCTTCAATTTTCATCTTTTCGTCTATCTTCAATTTTGGTCTGGTATTTTCATCATTTTCTTGTTTCAATTCCTCACTCACTTCTTTGTATCTTTCTTTCAGCTTCTTTAGCTACTCTTTAAATTTTTGGAGACACTCGGTTGCTTCATCTAGATTTTATTTCAAATCTCTATTTTCAATTTTAGCCTTGTCAAGATCTTCAAGAGCAATCCAAAGCTCTTCTTTATCCATTGTTCAATCTGCATGATCTCCCTCAAGATGTTAGGCTTTTCTAGAGGAACCAAAGCTCTGATACCAATTGTTGAATAAATTGGATATTGAGAGGGGGGGTGAATCAAAATCTACATAAACTTATTGAACAATCACCAATAATTATTTATTCCATAAAAAAGACAAGTGCAATGACAAAACATAAAATCTCCACAGCACAAGAACACCAGATTTTGTGTAGAAAACCCAATGAGGGAAAAACTATGGTGAGGATTAACTCACAATGTATATAGTTATAACAATACCGGTTACAAACTAGCCATACTACCAAGAAGGGGCTCACTACCTAGATATATAAGCACACTACTTATAGGGAGGCTCACTGCCTACAGAGTCTATATAAACAAAAAGAATGGATAACTACCAAGATTGAACTGATGAAGATGCACCACCAGTGCAGATTCAATTTTGTTGATGCACAAAGTATTCTTTTAGTAGATTAAACAACGCTCTTCACACATTCTTGTACTCGCTCGCACTAATGCTTTTCTTCACTTCACATACTCCACTTGTATTCATTCACACTATCTTCACTTCCACACATCTTGTATAGATATCTACTATATCCACCTATATCAATTAGGTTGGCTACTAAAATTAATTCTACTATGTTGTGCAACATTATGTTAGCTGGGACCAGGGAAAGGTCTTACATAAAATCTGAGATCATTATAGACAGAATATTAGGTCGGCCAAGATTAACCTAATACTGAAATACAACCATAAACACCAATGCCAATGCATTACCCAAGCATATGAACAACTGAGAATGCATACATACAATATTTCAACCATTATAATATTTTTCCCAAAACCTTGAATCATACTAATTACTAGAGAGAATATGTAGACCAAAAATACTAAAAATACCAGAGATACCAGATCAAATATTGGATGGGATAAATGAGATCTACACACTGGTACAAGGTATCAAACCAACATGGTGACATCAATGATAATGTAAGACATACTTCCAATAAATAATTAATAGTTTAATTAAATCACTTGCCCCTAAACTTGAATAATTAAATAAATTATTCAAACATCATTCAAAATGGTCAAAATAAACAAATACAACTTTGTTTGCAAAATTCAAACATAACTTGCATGTTCGATGCAAAAAGATTAATTAATTTTTTTCCTCATCCACTTTCATGATTGAGAAAATTACGATCCCCTGATTGCTCACTCTGATTGGCTGACTGATTCATTTATTTTCTAACTAATTCATCTATTCTTCAATCCCACTAAAAGATTAATCTATTTCCTCAATTCCACTAAACACTCAAATTGATTTCATCAATCACACTGATTATGTAATCAAAATCCACTGATTCTTCCCATCTAATTTCTCTCAATGGTTTTGAACTATTGATCAGAATATTCTACTACACAATCTCGATCATTCCTTTCAAAACACAAAATATATAAAACAACCTCATTTCTTCTAAAAAATGATTGGAGAATCAACATCTTTTGCACAATGAAGTAATGCAAAATTAATCATTGATTTCTTGGAATATTTTACATATATCTTTGATCAACATCATAAAATGATCCAGCATCATTGTGAATACACTTCGACATAGGATGGTAAAGTGTTATTTATTTTTGAATTCATTATGTTATCTTAGGATTTTGTTAGTTGGTTTCAATAGCTTAAAAATTTCATTTCATGAGTAATGGGTATGAATTTAAATCCATGTTTTGAATTATAATTTGTTTAATTTGTTTAACATTGATTATCTCACGCTTATCTAATTTCCCCCTTATACAATATTTATTGCTTATAAATATTTAGTTGGTCCATAATTGAATGTTAGATGTTGGTGCATCCAATAATGTGATGTTTCTAGAAGTCATGAACTAGCCAAGCTTATAATTTTATAAGACTTATGGAAATTGCTATGTAATGTATTCTAAAAAATATTGGAGTTGTTACTAATGTTGAAGTGCAATTAGATATATATACCTAAGTAAGTGCTTCACGATGGATGTTATCATTGTTTATTGTCCAACTAAGTGGGGTATGTTGTTATCAAGGAAATGGGAAACTTAAAAGGGTGGTGGAATCCAAATGGATTTATCCTATGTTACCATACCATTGCAAGGAAAGGTGGTATAATTGCATAAAGATAAAAAATGATCCACATTATAGAAAAATATTATAAGGTGAAGAATAAGTTATGCTACCTAAACATTGAACCTCAAAATTTTGATGGGTATTTTGGTGACAAATTTAAAAACTAGATTAATTACGATTTACGTTGACAACCTCAAATATTTAAAAATTATGGAATTTTGATCGTGTACTTTAATGGTTAATTTTCAAGGGAATGTAATTGTGTACGAGTTTGATTGGTGTTAGGCAATGGAATTAATTATAAGTCAATATTTATATTTAACTTTGAACGCACCAAAAATATGGATAAATATTAATCCTTTTTAATTTTATTATACATGGCTTCGAAATATGGGATCAAATACTTGAAGGTTCCCATTGATTCAAAACAAGTTGTGTCTCAAGTTGGAGGCACACACCTACAATGGAATGGATTATAAGTCATCATTTAGATTTAACTTTGAATGCACCAAAAATGTTGATAAATATGAATCCTTTCTACTTTTATTATAAATGGATTCTAAATATGGGATCAAATACTTGAAGGTTCACATTGATTCAAAACAAGTTGTATCTCAAGCTGGAGGCACACATGTTGATAAGGAGAAAAAATTAAGTATAGAAACACATGTGGGATACATTGAGATGTTTGATGTCTTTTTCATCAAATGGGTGGAAAAAGAATATAATGTGACAATTGATTCCCTTGCTATTTTGGCCTCAAAATCTGATAATAATCTTTCAAATCCGCACTATAGGTATAGTGTTGGGATTATCCCTAGACCCATTATAATAACATCTACAATTGATAAGTCTTTGATAATGAGTAGTAGATTTATGAATTCCTAAATTGTGTCAATCACTTTTAAAATTACTTAATTAACTAGAAGCCCATGGTGTAATAAAATAATGGAAGGGAGAATATATGGGAATAAGATAATATAGATCAAAATAAATGTCATTTTAATAGGTCTTGTAGCTTTGGAAGGGATTTTTTACTGACACTAACTATTAAAAAGTGAAGAGTAGTCCTACTAGCAATGAAGATGTTGAGGGTGTGAACTTGGAAACTAAAACAACTTCTTTTATGATATACCTTGGAAATAAATTTAAACCAATATAAAATCAAATATTGATTATATTATTTTTTATTAAGGTAAAATAAGGTTTTGAAGGGCCCCAAAAACCTAATACATTAAAACATAGAACAACATAAGAACAACAAAATCATAGAAAAGGTTCACAAAAGGAGAATGCCCAATAGAAAAAATAGAAGAAAAAAAAAACACAATGCCAACCACTTAAAGGAATTTCAAGGTCTTAGAAACTTCTATTTCATACAAATGAAAACCCTCTTAAAGCTTAGTGAACTCAATGAGATAATTTTTCTCATATTCAAAATACTTTTTCTTACTAGCATGCATCCTCATAGTAGGCCTAACATGATTCTTATTGTCTTAAAATTCCACATCTTACTTGACTTGTTCCTCTTGGAGTTTTTTAAATATTCTTAGTTAAATATTACTCCTACTAGTGTTTTTCCTAATGATACATTTACTTATCTACACAATTCTCTCTAGGTTCTCATTTATTTATTTTAAATTTTTTTCAGAGAGGTCAATATTTCATTATTTTTTTCTCATTCCCCATAGTCATCACCATATACTAAAAATTAGGCACCTCCTCAAATTTCCTCATTTTAAGGAAAAAAATCCCACCCCTAAAGGATTGTCTCATCTTGCTCCTAAGTTACACTACTCTCGAAACCAAACTTTTTATACATGTTATCCAACTTGATATTCATGTGATTAATTTCAATATAAAACCATTTAGTCATTAAATGCTATGATGATATAATATCCCTCAAAGTTCCCAACACCTATGCTAGTTGTTCTTGATTGGAAGCCATGAAAACTAACTCTATAAAGTCCTCATTCACATCTAGAATAGGGTTTGAAATGGTGGTACCTGAGGCCTCAATCTTAGGCTCCACAAAATTTTCTTTTCCATCTCACCTCATAATTGGGACAAGGGGGACATCTTCAATTTCCACACCTAGACCCTGACTATCTATGCTACCCTCCTCTTTTTCCACTTCCATCTCATTCTTAGTGGCACCAATTTAAACTTGCAAACAAAACCTTTTCATTTAGATTTTTTACTGTGAATGGGGGTATTTGGTTTAAATTTTTTCTCTCTAAACTTCCACTTCAAACTCTTCATCAATATAACCACCCACCAACCCAAATGTTTTATCCTTCCCCTTTTCTCTTATGGTTCTAGGAGTTTTATTTTAGATATTTATTTCTCTGCACAAACCTAGGTCCCTCCTCCATTTTATTATAGTGTGGGTTCAAGGAATGAAAAGACATTTCTTGAATAAAATCCCCATCAACATCACCCTCCTCCCCACAATAGCCATTTCATCCTTCAAAGGATCAAAGGAAGAAGTATCAGTGTAATATTTATCTAAATGAAGATATCTTGGCTTGTAACTGTAAAAATTTCTACTATGAGTATAATCCTTCATGTAGTTCACCAGTAACAATAGAAGTCCCTATTGTATTGACATCATATTTGGTTTCTTCCTATAGTCCTTGATGGAGTTATATATTGATAAAAATAGATAAAATAGAAAATAAATTGTATTCTATTGTGGATATGATTCAAAATTACAAAGTGATAGCTGTAAACTTATCTATATATTCTATCAATGGTGACATAGATTAAGACCACCTCCACCATTGTTTTATAGTGAACTTGAGTGAACTCTTTACATACCTAAAGTGTAATTTATTTCATTATTATCTCACATTAGCCTTAAGAAAACTTGAATTTCTTCATCTCAAACCTTTCTAGCTCTATATATTTGTCTTCCCTCATTTGAGAGCCTTGTAACACAACCAATGAGTTCCTCATTAATGGACACTCCTAGCTAAACATACTCACCTTTCTATTTTTATAAACTTTGGTAAAGTATTTTGGAATCATAGGGTTGTGAACATGTAGATATTCTAATAATTATTTTAATCTACCATCCACCAAAATTCTCCACTATTAGGTCCTATGACAGACCCCCTCACAATTAGGTGGCTCCACTCTATTCTTGCCACCTCCCATTTTCTTTCCATTCTCATTGCTTATATTTATAGTCTCCCTAAAATTAATATTAATAAAATCCCTAAAAACCTTAATAGTTTCAACACATCTAATTTTGAGCTATTTATAGAAAATTGAGCCCTCAAAACCAACTACAATTCATAATTATGTTGAAAGTATGGTTTTCATGTTGTCATTGATGTCAACAATGTGGAGATTGTTGGTGTTGTCTAGTGTTGGTGCTAGTATGGATGCATTGTGGTTTGATAAGAAGGTTTTTTGGTGTTGTGATTAGTTTTTTAATTGATATATTGTATGATTTTGATGGATAATTATTGTATTTGTAGTAAGCCCACTTGGTTTCCAAGTGCTTTTGAGAAATTTTGAATAAAAGGGTGCAGTGTGACAAAGGTGTGTTCAGTATTGTGCTACACATTTCTTCATGGTTGAAGATATGCTTGTGCAATTTAAATATGATGATCATGGGTGTTTAGAGGTTCTATATATAGAGTTTTAGGTTTTGGATCATTCTGTAGTGAAATTGTGTTTGAAAATTTGTCTATCTATGTAGAAGGTTGTCTAGGATAAATGAGATTACTCTAAATTTCTCTACAATGATGTTTATTATCTTTCAGATTTGGGAACGTGCTTATATTATATGTATTTATCTTCCCTTGGATTTTTTGGTGTTTATTTTCTTGGAAAGTTCATTTTTGTTTTGGAGCTCAATGGTAGTGCATCTTGGTGTGCAAGATGAAATACATCTTTGTTTCATGTGGTTGCAGCAATATTGTAGAATATTCTAATGATGCTAGAAAATTTTGGGATGTTGTGTGAATGTTGTGAAGTGTTTTTGTGTGGTCTACATGTTGTTTTTAGACTTGGAGAAGTGTGTATGTAGCCGTTTGTAGTGTTAGTCAAGGTTTGGCTGACCTAGTGTGATAGCATTATTTTTGGAGGTACCTCATGGATTTTGGATGTGATCAGTAGCATTTCCATGTATATTTGGGTCCTAGTTAACCCTTGGTGTGGTCTTCCTTCATTTCTTTCCACTGTAGAAGTGTTTGGTGTTGAATTATCTTGGTGATGCATGTTTGAGGTGCATACATTTCATTAAGGCTGACCCAATTAAGATTGTTTAGGTAGTGGATGTTATAAATGAAGGGTGATTTTTTGGAAATGAAAAAAGGTGTGTGAATGATGCAAATGTGATCAAGTGTGGTGATCTAAGTGTGATATTTAAATCTTATGAATTTGTATGTAGTGAGTAGAAGGTGTCTATATTTTTAGTCTATTTGAATTTGTTGGATTCAATGAGCTGAAGGTTGCGAATGGTGAAAAGTTGTAGTCTTGGGTTTTCATATTGCTCTGCAATAGTGAATCTCTCTATAACAGTCTCTCCTATTCTTATTTCTTCTTGGTAGTGAGCCACCCGACATTGAGCCTTTCTTATTTTACTAGGCATTGAGCCCTTAGTAGTGAGACTAATTGTTTTTGGTGTTTTTATTCATATATATGTGAGTTGTGGTTTTTCCCTACTTAGGGTTTTCTATGTAAATCTAGTGCTCTTGTTTATGGTTGTGTTTTCATTTTTGTTTCACATGTTTACATTTTACTAATGCTTAATGAGGGTTTATAGTTTGATAAGGGTTTGAAAGTTAATGAGGGATTGAATTTACAATTGATTCACCCCCTTTCAATTGTCCCATGCATATAAAAAATTATTGTTCATTAAAATTCATCTCATTTGGGCATAATTTTCTATAGGGTGGAGCTTACATCTTATAATGAAATCATTAGCTAAAAATGACTTCACTAACATTGGAAGGGAAGATAAATCATCCCAAATATTCATTTGATCAAGATTGACAATAAGGCTAGCAAGGGATTCAACCAAGCATTTCCCATCATGAAATATTTGTTGAAATACAATCTCATTGAAACTCTAGGTAATTTTTGTAGACACTAAAGATTGGTCTAGGCCTGTGAGTACCACTTTCGACATAATTTTCTAATGTCCATGGTCATGATTAAATAATTTTAATTATTTAATTATTTCCTATACACATTCTTTCATCTATTAATTAAATAACCTTTTAAATTATTTAATTAATTCATTATGACCCTTATTCAACTCTGATTAATTAAATAAATCTTATTTATTTAATTACGTAATTAATTAGTTAGTTCCCTTTCTGAATTAAATAACTTATTATTTAATTTACCTTTTATCATATTTCAACTATAATTAAATATTCTTTTCGAATTATTTAATTATTCAATTAACCTTTTCAAATTTCAATAAAATAAATAATTATTTAATTAATTAGATCATTTCAATTTCGAGTGTTGAATTAAATTAACATTTAATTCATAAATAGTTATTTCTATCGCATTCTTCTATCGTCTACTTAACTAATTATTCACTCACCATCTGACTTGAGATCTATTTAAATTTGTCATTTATATTTTGATTTGATATTTGATCGTCTCTATGAAGAGACTCTCTGTCTTGATCAGTCAAACTAATTCTTATGCATGCACATATTTATTAATTAAATATCTTTATTTAATTAATTAATTCATGTGTGCATTTGAATAGATCATTTTTGAGTTCTAACTTTATCCTTTTCATTCAATTTTTATCTTTCTAACTTTCGAAGAATTTCAACTGAAGATTAAATCATTTATTTAATCTTGATCACTTATTCATTCTATTTTCGAATAGTCTTAACACTAGATTAAATTATTATTTAATTTAATCTTTATCCTACAAAATTTCCCAACTCATGATCTAACTGACACAAATCTCAATCATGTGGCATTCATCAATCCTGATAGTTGATCTCTCTTTTGAATATGAGCCAATCGTTCGAAAACCAATTTTCTATAAATTGACCTAACCTTCGTCATTATTCCTCCTCCCAAAATCTATATACTTTTGGAAGAAACTTGTTAATCTTTGATATTTTTCTATAATCACATACATCAAGGCTATACTTGCACAATTATGAAAATCTGAGGGAAATTATACTACAGAAGGAAAAATGGAGAAGGACAATCAAGATAATTCGAAGAGGTGGACTGATATTCGGTGAGATTGTTTTATATTGCATTATTTATTGTT
This sequence comes from Sequoiadendron giganteum, assembly GCA_007115665.2. Taxonomy (NCBI): domain Eukaryota; kingdom Viridiplantae; phylum Streptophyta; class Pinopsida; order Cupressales; family Cupressaceae; genus Sequoiadendron; species Sequoiadendron giganteum. The sequence continues at coordinate 729,080,558 of CM021100.1, read as the reverse complement.
TAGTTTATTTCTTCATTCTTTGTTTTTTTATTTAGATTAATGCATGTTTAGATTATATTTAACCATCTTGCTTCTAGAGTAATTTTATCCACATTACATTTGGTGAACCTGACGTGAAGACACTTCAATCTTTGTGAATCCATTCCATTTTTTTTGTTTTTGTTTTGCAGGTATCGTATGGAAAACTGCATCTAACTGACGAAACAATGCATCTGACTTCATGAAATGCAATTGATGAATTTTGAAATGTATATGAAGACACAAGACACATCTGAGACTTCCTACAAAATATTTGATTGTCAACAACGCGGTGCATCTTTAGGCTTAAACGACGCATCTGATTGGTAACAATTTTGATTTTAAATTTTATGTATTTTCATTTTTCTTTTTGCTAATGTTTTTTTTGCAACGTGTGATTTAGGAGGATATAATAGTTTTTGTAGGAGGAAGCATAGAAGATATTGAAAACTGAACCCATTTTATTGTGGTACGAATGATGAAGACCAACAAAACTACTAGCAAGTTGCATGCAGGACTTGTTGTCGAAGAATTTAAATATTTAAAATGAACTTTTGTGTTTGGTAGTTATAAATTATCATTTGGCTTAAAATTAACCAGTGTTTACTTTGTTTGGTGTGAAAGAACACTTTGTAATTACCCTTACGATTTGGTATATTGAAGTATCCTCTCCCCTTGTGCATTTGTGTGATCCTAGGTGTAAGATGGTTACTGACTCTATAACTTGGGACTGTCTTGGTGGGAAAAATTACTCACCCTAAGACAACTCAGACTGGTAACATGCTTGTCGCCAGTGACTTCCAACTGGTATATAAAAGTGGATTTTTGGGGGAAACCCCAAAAATCAAGCTCACTGTTCCGACGAGAAGGGCATAAATGGTCTCTCACCATACTGGATAGTACCCCATGAATGAAATTCCCTTACTAAAAACCTTGTAGTAGTTTTTCCAAAATCCCAATCTATTTACAAGTGCAGCAGGTCATACTTGTGAAGTCGTCTTACATTCTTACGGTTCATGTGTAGAGATGAAATGTATGGCATGGGAATTTCATGGGTGCAGTAGCTTGGCTACCCCATATAAGTTAGTGTCATGGAGGGGAGCCAATGGGGTCAAGCTACTAGTCATCCACCTTGAATATGTGTAGCTGGGGAAACCCAAGTAAGAACTTAGTAAATACTGTCCAACACAACCTAGGTTGTATTTGTCTTCTAATTTTAACAGATTCATACATGTCAAACTGAAAACACTTTGTATTTTGTGATTTTTTTTGTGTTATTTTCCAAAAAAATGATCATAAAACTGAGTCAGTCATAAATTTTCATCAAAAAACTGCAACTGTAAACAAAGTCACAATTGTCAAAACTCAAGCCGCATGTGTCATTGCGAGTCACAAATGTTAAACAAAAATTTTCATGTGCTTTTCAAAAAAGTTAGTTTTAATAGAGTTTAGTTTGTGAGTCACATCTGATAACTAAGTCACATCCGACTAGTGAGTCACATCTGATTAGTAAGTTGCATTTTTCATAAGTTAAACCACATCTGTCTGTGAAAGTCATAATTGTCTGTCAACAACCAAGACTAGTTTTTACCAGAGAGTCGCATCTACAATCCGCAACGCATCTGTCAAATTCAAAACCGCATCTAAAAATTGAACCGCAATTGACAGTCAACATAAAATCTTGAAAACTACCAACTTAGTCCGAAAAACAAACTATCCTTTTTACTTTTGTTTCTTATGGTCAACCTTGGACAAAAACTAGAAAATTGCTCAAAAACCTTGCATATTAGGTCTCATTTACGTCTTAGAGATAGTCATCTTAGTTGCAAAAACTTAGTTACCCTATAGGACTTTTCATATCATAAAATAGAATAACTTTCTATATCATTGGATACATTCATGCTTTGATTTGTCATTATCATTAAACCTAGTCATTATTGTCTTACTAGTGAATCCTTCTAGCTCATCAACCTAGTTTGGGAAATTCACCTTATCAGTTGTCTTTGTCCTACATTAGGTTCCTTGGTAAAGTCAAGTCATAGTTTTGGATTATTCTATAGGTGGTAGGTTAAACCTGCTTAGAATCATTTACCGACATAATCTACTCATTTTTCATATAATCCATCCTAGCGTACATCATCCTAGTATACATCATATTATAAATACTTGATTTTAGTGACATCTTTTATATTCAAAAAATCCCAAAAACATAGAAATAGAACATATCAGTTTCTAGACATAGTTTTGCATTACCCATTTTGAGCAACACTTTCATGGTTGAAACAAGGGCTAAGAAGAAATAGAGAGAAATGTCAAACCCCAATGAATTCATCAATCCTTTCAGAAACCAACCATCAAGGAAAGAGAGACCACACAAAACTTTGCTTGAAAAACATGTCACTACAGACACACATGGAAAAAAAATTATTGAAGACATAGACATTGTCATACAAGATCCTGAGTTTGCATCCTTTATGGATGAGTGTTTGGAAAATGATCCCCAACAATATCTAGCAAAGTTTCTAGTAGAAGGTGCCACACTACCACCAATATTTTTACATTCACACTTTGAAAACTACGTCTACTCAACCAACGCAAACCATGACGTCAAGTGTCTTTGTTCCTCAAATTAGCGCAACAATACCAACTGGAATACCTACTCAAACATCGTCAATTATAAACACAACCCCATTCAACATAACACAAGGTTTACAATTCACTGCGGGAGCATCTTCATCAAACCCCTTTGGCACAAACACTACTAGTAAAAGATCCAAAGTTGGCACGAACACAACTATACCACATACTGCCATTCCACAAATAGCGGTTACACAAAATATTCTTACATGAAATATTCCTATACCAAATTAGAACATTCTAATAGGAAATATTCCTATACTAAATCAAAACATTCTTATAGGATATATCCCTACATTGAATTAGAATATTCAAATAGGATATATACCCTTTCCAAATCACAATTTGTCACATAACATAGAATTTTAGAACACTTACATCGATCCTAACAATGCAAACAACATGTCCTTGACACAGGTAGATGTTCTGCAAAATCAAATGCAAATCCTTCAACAATAAATGGATAGTATGTCTATATTAGGAAAATGAACTATCTCAGCGCAAGATTTATGTCCATGTCATTTTGAAAAAGTGCTATACATGACACCCTTCCCACATGGATACATTATACCAAATTTTCCTAAGTATAATGGGAGGAGGAATCCTTTAGAATGCATTAGGTAATTTTTGACAACATGCATGGACATCTCATATGACCCCACATATTTAATGAGACTATTTTCGCAAACCCTTGTTGGGATAGCATTGGAATGGTTCTCTAAACTACCATATGGCATAAGATCATGGGGTGAATTAGCTGAGAAGTTTGTCAAACACTTTTCCTTCAACATAGACAATGAAATAACGATAGCTACCTTATGTCACACTACACAAGAAGAAGGCGAAAAATTCACCACTTTCTTTCAGAGATGGAGAAGTTTAGCTTGTTGATGTCTAGTTGAGATACCAAAAAAACAAAAAGTCACAATATTCCTTGAAAATCTTCATCCGAAATTGAGAAGTTACTTAAGAGTACATTGTTGTACTTATTTCCTAGACTTGGTACAAAAAGTAATCATACTTGAAAAAGGCCTTATTGACAAATGAGACATTGAGGTACTAGGCAGGAACACAGTTGTTCAACACCAAAACCCTCTCAACAATACAAACAAATTTTGGTCTAGGAACAAAAATGTGACAAATGATGGTATTGTTGATGCTAAGACCCTACATGTGAGACCTATCATCACACTTAGAGGTTACAACTCCAATCAGGACATAACTAATAATCCAGATCAAATAGCCAACTTTGTCCAAAATTCACAACAACAAGGACCATAGGGGAGATTTTATAAATGTGAATTTACCCCTTTGGGGGAACCAATCGAGATAGTTTTCAAAGAACTAATTAAACATAATCTCCTAAAACCTCTAGAACCAAAATAGTATGATCTTGGACAGTTTAAACCTTCATGGTGGGATGATAATTCCTATTGTGAACACCATAAAACAAAGGGAAAAAACCTACAACAATGCCGACAATTGAAAAACATCATACAAGATTTTGTTGAATATAGAACAATAGAAGTCAACAGGAAAAAACATACCAAGAACAATGATCACAAGGTCTTCACAAATCCACTACATGACCATGGGAAAGGAAATGCCTCTAGTTTGGGAGCTAAGAATAATACCTCGGCCATTTATAACAATGCTAAGTATGATTTTAAATTAGGTACCATCATCAATCATATCCGAGCTGCTGATGAAAATATCAATACCATTACCATAAAGAAGTCTCTTGAATATGCGGTCAATACACGCAGAACTAATATAACCCTTCCAAGTCCTTTGTCGAAACCACAAACACAGTCTTCCAAGCTTAAGTATAATTTAATTGACCAGTTGGGGAAGATCCCAACACATATATCCATCTTGGAACTATTGACTATATCACTGGATCATCGAGCCATTCTTGAAAAAGCCTTGCAAAGTGCAATAGTCCCTACCAACATAGATGTCAATCATTTCTAATAAATGGTAAGATAATTAACCAATTCCCATCATGCCACATTCTCTCAGCAGGATTATTCAACTAAGAAGACCAATCATAATGACCCACTACACCTTGAAGTTCTTGTCCATCAAACCAAAGTCAGACGAGTCTTGGTAGATAAAGGAGCAGAGTTGAACCTTTGCACCTTGAAATTGGTTAAGGCTTTAGGTTTCTCAGAAGCATGCATGGGCACCACTAAGAGTATAGTCATTAAGGCATATGATGATGAGGAAAGATCATCTAAAGGAGTTGTCACACTCCCTATCAGGATTGGCCCTCCAGTTATGGACATTAGTTTTAGAGTCTTGGATCTCACACTAGACGTAGAACCTTTATCAGTATTTCTACCAAATACACCATCATCGGAGATACCCTGTATAGACGTACCTTAGATAACACCTTGATGAGATGTCTCGATGTTGAAGAAGCACAAGAAACCTTATGAGAAGTACACAAGAGTATATGTGGATCCTAGTCTAGTGGTCCTACCTTAGCACATAACATTATGAGATTAGGTTATTATTGGCCTACTATGGAAAAGGACTCATATATCTTTGTCAAGAGATGTCGACAATGTTAGATAAATGAAAATTTGATATGCACGCTAGCATAGGAGCTCCATCTGATTACTTCACCATGGCCCTTTTCCCAATGGGGACTTGATCTCATAGGTAAGATGCACCCTCCATCTTCTAATGACCATAAGTTCATAATAAACGCCACTGAATACTTCACCAAGTGGATCGAGGCTATTCCCATGACTTACATCACCGACACACAAATATCCAAGTTTATCCTAAACTACATAATATGTCGATATGGTGTACCTAAATCCATCATCATAGAAAATGGTCTTCCATTCAAAAACTAAGAAGTCTGCCATCTCTATGAAGAATTCCACATCCAACACTATTTTTCCACTTCATATTACACATAAGGTAATGACCAAGTAGAGGCATCTAATAAAACCATTATCAAAATCCTCAAAAAGACTGTCAATGGCATTGGTTGTGACTGGCACCTACAGCTTAATCCTGCCTTATGGGTCTATCACACAAGCATCTATTCTGCCACCGGTGCCACTCCATATTCCCTAGTATTTGGTTTTGAAGCTATCTTACCTATTGTGGTTGAAATTCCTTCCCTAAGGGTATCCTTGAAAGGTCATATTGATGATGAATAGTATCATGTATCCAAATTGCATGAGTTAGAATTCCTAGATGAACAAAGAAAAAAGACATTAGATCATCTTCAATCATATTAGAACCGTCTTTGTTGTAGCTATAATAGGAAATTTTTGAATTGACACTTCGACATTGGTGACCTGGTCTTGATGGAAAGTCCTAAGAATTGGACAGAAAGAGGAAAACTAGGTAAGTTTGAACCTAACTGGTTAGGGCCTTATATTGTTACAGAAGCCTTTAGATCAAGAGCATATCAACTCTCTACCCCTGAAGGAGAACCACTTTTTTCACTGATCTACAACCTTCATCTAAAGAGATTCTATGTGTAGCTTCTGAGAACCATGTCTTAATCTTAAAAATACAAAAAAAATGGAAAAAAAAAATTGTTACCTTGATGAAAACCTGACAAACAAGCATCTTTGTAACACCAAAAAAATTGAAAAATCAATAAAATAATAAAGAGAAATAATCCTTCCAATAGTGAAAACCACTTTGGTGGTGCTATGGATAAGTACCATGGTAAAAACCTGGAAAAAAAGCATCATGTGTAGTCGACTCTTCTCCTTCGTCTACCATCATTCCAATCAGACTTTTCACCATCACATGGACTGGGGGAAAATCCTTGATCTACGTCATATGGACCTTGTACATAACATTCCACCATCAGAAAATGGCCTGAAAAAAGATCAAAAACATCATAAAATGTTTTGGAAAAAATAGAAAAACATCAAAAAACTTCAAAAAGACAAAAAAATAAAAAACATGTCAAAAATCCCAAAAATAGAGTTAGAGTCAGTTGTGTCAAATCAGTCATAGACATAGTCAAACTATGTTGCCTCTGTGATTGGACATAGGAAAAGCCATTAGTTGATGTTCCCCCAAGGAATTAGGTATGCCTATCTAGGTTTGTCATGTATCACACACATAAAATCATGACTCACTCTTTGTATATATCAAATTCATTGGTCATGTCGAACTACGAGGTCTCTATGTGTATAATGTAGGAAAGGCCATCAATTGATGAGCCCTCGAGGCCACACTAGGTCAATCCATTAGGGTTTATCACACTCATTATTACACATGTTAGTTAGTTTGGCAGTCAAAGTCAAGTCAAAATATGAGGTCTCTATGTGTATAACATAGGCAAGGCAATCAATTGATGAGCCCCCGAGGCCGCACTAGGTCAGTCCTTTAGGGTACATCATATCAGGTCAGCACACACACTCACAACACTCAAGACATAAAAAAAAGTCAAGCATTCACAAGGTAAACATGTCAAACTGTCATCAAGTCAAAATCACACACATTGTTAGAACGTTCAACTTATGTCTTAATCAAGATATATCTTTCTTGTCAACAGACATCGTCAATTGTCATAGCCTCATGTAGCTTGTCACATCAATGGCATTAGGATCAAACGTCTTATACGACATGTGTCATTATGAAACCAAGCTTTTTCATGCCTTACACAAATGGTCACAAAGTCGAAACTAGACTCAACGTCTTATATGGTATGTTTCATCCCTCACATTGGGCTATGTCAAACATCAAACAATTACACAAGATCAAGTTTTGGAAAATACTTTTATTGGATTTATGAATTTATATCTTATTTTGTCTTATCTTTCTATAGATTTGTATTTAAGTCTGGTTACTAGCTTTCTCGAGGATGTCCCTTGAAGGATTTAGAGAAGAAAGGATGTCTAAGGACTCTTTTTCTTTGACTGTTGTCTGTCAACTGTCTTTTAAACTTTGGATTTTGAGTCATGTTACTAGTTTCCTCAAGGATGTCCCATGAAGGATTTAGAGGAGCAATGAGGTCTCATGACCTATCTTTTCTTTGTTTGTTGTCTGTGGTTTGTCTTGACAAAAAGATTGGGGCAATTTGACCCTTAGTATGAGTTAAGACACTCCTTGTCTACGATTGTCTATTATTAGCAAGTGGATGACCTTGCACACCTTGATTTATGTCATATCCTACTGTTTGTCTCCATTTGTGTTAGTTACCACCCAATGATGATAAAATGCAAAGCCTTTTGTGATTCAGAAAAATATCAAAGATTGCTAAAATTAACATCAATATATTTTCTTCATCATATTTCTTGTCACATTAACATTTATTATTTATTGCATTAAGACGGAGTCCTATGACACAAAAAAATATAAAGCATCCTGCATATGCATTCATGTTAGAAACATCATGTAAATATCATATATATCTTACATTCCAAAAACACAAAAATATATGCATCTATCATATCTAGGGAAAATCATGGCATAATAGGAATTCAATTATCATAGGGTACATAATGAAAACATTGCATGTACATATATTATCACATGTAGAATCAGTGCATGTATAAACATCACATTGCATTTCATAATCATCAAATGCATACATAACATTTAGCCATTATCATATAGAATCAACATAACATCATAGGCTACATTAACACATCATAATGTAGAAATGATCATCCATAACATGTACATAGATCATCTAGCTACATAATCATATAGAAATAAATAACATAATCATGTAAGACATGAAAATCATATAGACGCCACCAAAAATCATATATACATATCGATCAAAATAATGTGTGTCATAGTACAATGTCAAAATGTATCCATAAATAATAAAGAGTTGGTAGGCTCTCTTATCAAAATACAATGTCTACAAACAATAAAATTTCAATGTGTCCCACTGTCGCTGCTCCCATGTGGTGGATGATGAGGAAAATTTTGTTGAGGTACTCTCAGTGTGGTGGGAGGCCTATCATATGGACCTATCCTCGATGGTCCTACCACACCCTCTGTGCTTTGTGTCCTTGTCTGACTCTTGCTCTGTGATCTCTAGCTACGTACCTCATAAAAAATAGGAGCTCATCTCTTAGAATGTACCATTGAATCATAAAAATACCTATAATAGGAGTCCCTCTCCACTACTCTGACTAACTCACAAGCAAAACCATCAGATGATGAACCACTACATAGACGTCTGATCTCAGTAATTTGCTGCTCTGTCTCCTACCTCCGGGCTACTGCCTAGCCCCTCTCCATAATAGCATTATCTCTCTCCATCTACATGGAATCCTTTTTTGTGGTAAGCACTCTCATCCTCTCCTCCAATGACTCCATAGCACTATCTCGGGGAACCTCCTCATCCTGCCTCCCCTCTACAATCTTGTCCCTGAGCTCTCTCTCCTGATCCTCCATAGGTATCTCCTCCTCAACATCATCCTCTCCATAAACTACTAGTATGCCAAGGGGATCAATATCCATGTACTCTCTCTCAACCTCCTCCTCTTCATGCTCCTCTATGCCAACCTCCACCTCCACATGCTCCTCTGCTACTACCTCCTCGGAAACGTGGATAGGTGATAATCCACCTAACCAACCACCCATCTGTCCTTGCCAACCTCATCTCCCACCTCTGCCACCACCACCTCTCCCATCATCACCACCATCTTTTCCTCCAACTATGCCACCACTTCTGCCTTTGTACCACCCTCTCAACCCTATCCCTCATCTCTCCACTAGTCTCGTCTGATCTAGATTTGTGTATGGAACAAGATGATGTGTTGCCCACTAGGTATCATAAGAAATGGTAGTCCTTGGATCCGCTACTACACCCCTCCATCCCCATAGTAAAGGTTGCAAATCCTGAATTTCTACCTTTGTAGTAGCCACTGGTATCATAGGCCCCCACCAAGGAACCTCTCTGGATGATTGAGAAAAATTTGCTCATCCTCTAGGCTCATCCTGTACCTCACCAAATTGTCTCAATACACGGTCTAGAAATTTTCTCTCTATAATGTGAATACTGGAAACAATTCTCCCAATTAGGTACTATGTCTATCAATAGTAATTTAAATTCCTCTCCTCATCTAACCAATGCTCACAATTCATATATGGTCTCCATGTGAACTGAACTAATGTGTCTAATGCATGTCTCCAATATCCTATATCTTTGACATGGCTCTATGTAATGTTTCCCGCATAACGATAAACATAAGGGAATCTTGCATCCTGCACAATAGTAATAGGAGGATGAAACACAACAATGTGTTCCCATGCCCAAACCATAAGAAGAGTAGTCACATAGCTCATTGACTGCACATCTCTATAAGCTATATCATGAAGATGAAAGTAAAGCATGGCCAATAGACAGGGACCCTAAGCATACACAACCTCTCTCTCTAGCATCCCAACTAACATCTCCCCCCACCCAACAATAAATCAATGACCACGACGGTTAGGAAGAACTATCCCAGAAATCAATGAACATAGTATACAGTTAATCCTCCCATACCTATCTATTAACACCTGCCATATAATCTCATAGTGCTCTATCCCTAAAATATGAATATCATCATATACATAATATCTACTAATCTCACTAAAACCCCTCAGGGTATCATACATCACTCTCTCACCTCTAATAGGCAGTCTAAGAATCCTGTAGACATCCTCCAATGTGACAATTTCCTCTCCAGTAGGAAAATGAAATGAAGAAGTCTCAGAATGCCACCTCTCACATAGGACAGTAAGCATACCTTTGTTTTCCCAAATAGTGGGCATGGTGCATACGTGATGAAGTCCAAGTCTCCATAACAAGCATGTCTCTGTGCTCACTAATCAAGTTTTGTGCTCAAAGGTATTTGGCCGCGATTGTCAGGTATAGATAGGATCTAGTATAACCTACAAAGGGAATTCAAACAATGTGTCAAATGTCAAATCATTTCATCTTTTTATAAGAATTTTTTTTCCAAATTTTGACAGTCAAATGCATCATTTCAAAACAAAATGTGGTGCACATATTATATCCATCATTCTAAAATTCAAATGCAGTGCATGAACATACATGCGTCAAAAAAACAAGCATATGTGTTTCACTTTGCAAATGCATCACAGAAACAGACAACCCAAAGGAACATGCAAATATGTATATCAAATTGTAGATGCGATGTATTTTCATTTCCTAATTACATGCAAATGTGATTCACTTTTTCAAATGTGTTTCACAATCCTTCATGCAGCTAAACTAATCTCATATGTGATGCCTAAAATCACATGCAGTGCATCAATTAACAAATGTGTTTTTTCCCTAAACGACCTAAAAAAAACTAGGCATATTATTGCATTTGTGTCATTTCATGAGAAAATGTGTTGCATACGAATGCATATGCAATGAACAAAGAATGATGCATTTGAAAATTAAACTTTGGATGCCTAAAACTACGTGCAAAATAAAAAATCAAGAGGTCGTTCAAAGTTACTTACCGGGGGTCCCGCATCGACTGGCCATCAAAAGGTTCAGATCCTATATCCATGATGATGAGTGTACTGAATGAGAGACATTTTTTCCAAGAGCTCAGAGAAAAATCTTCAGTTCTTCAACTCTATAGGGTGCACATGATTTGAATTTCACCCTAATTTCTATTTACATCTAGGGTTTGGGTGGCATTTATTCTCACCTTGTCTATTGGTCGTGTAAAATTCCATCTTCAATCGGCCCGTACACATCCCTACCACTTCCAAATTCAATTTTGTCAACTCTGTAACATTTATGGCCATCAAATTAACTTATTGGGACTACTTCCAAATTTTACTTTGAATTTTGTCAAAAAAATTGTCAATTTTCCCGAGGGTGCATACCCTAACCTATTTCATATCGGGGCACGATTGGGGCATGTTTTTAATGATTTTCTTTGACACAATTTGATAAACAACATTGTATCAAAGAGGGGCAAACTGTAGACACTGAAAATTGGTCTAGGCCTGCGAGTACCACTTTCGACATAATTTTCTAATGTCCATGGTCACAATTAAATAATGTTAATTATTTAATTATTTCCTATATGCATTATTTCATCTATTAATTAAATAAAGTTTTAAATTATTTAATTAATTCATTATGACCCTTATTCAACTTTGATTAATTAAAAAAACTTATTTATTTAATTGCGTCTTTAATTAGTTAGCTCCCTTTCTGAATTAAATAACTTATTATTTAATTTACCTTTTATCATATTTCGACTATAATTATATATTATTTTTGAATTATTTAATTATTCAATTAACCTTTTCAAATGTCAATTAAATAAATTATTATTTATTTAATTAGATCATTTCAATTTTGAATGTTGAATTAAATTAACATTTAATTCATAAATAGTTATTTCTGTCACATTCTTCTATCATCTACTTAACTAATTATTCACTCACCATCTAACTCGAGATCTATTTAAATATGTCAGCTATCTTCTGATTCAATATCTGATCATCTTTGTGAAGAAACTCTTTGTCTTGATTAGTCAGTCTAATTCTTATGCATGCACATATTTATTAATTAAATATCTTTATTTAATTAATTAATTCATGTGTGCATTCAAACAGATCGTTGTTGAGTTCTAACTTTATCCTTTTCATTCAATTCTTATCTTTCTAATTTTTGAAGACTTTCAACTGAAGATTAAATCATTTATTTAATCTTCATCTCTTATTCATTTTTTTTTTGAACAGTCTTAACACTAGATTAAATTATTATTTAATTTAATCTTTATCCTGTAGAATTTCTCGACTCATGTTCTAACTAACACAAATCTCAATTGCATGGCATTCATCAATCCTGATCATTGATCTCTCTTTTGAATCTAAGTTGATTGTTCAAAAACCAATTTTCTATAAATTGACTTGACCTTCATCATTATTCCTCCTCTCGAAATCTATATACTTTTGGAAGGAACTTGTTAATCTTTGATATTTTTCTATAATCACATATATCAAGGCTATACTTGCACACTTATGAAAATCTGAGGGCAATTATACTACAGAAGGAAAAATGGAGAAGGACAATCAAGATAATTCGAAGAGGTAGACTGATACTCGGTGAGATTTTTTCATATTGCATTATTTACTGTTTATTTTATTTCTTCGTTATTTGTTGTTTGATTTAGATTAATGCATGTTTAGACTAGATTTAACCATCTTGCTTGCAGAGTCATTTTATCTACGTTACAATTTTAATAAATCCATTTATAAAATTTTCAATCATACAACTAGGCCTTTGATTCCACTCAAACATTGGATAATGCTCAAAGAGACCCCTTCTACAATGATTTTATTAAACCCTATGAATTGAGACATTTTAATAATATTTAAGACAACATCCACTTCAATAAAGAGGAAAATATAGATCCTAAGAGAAGTAAAAAATGCTAGAATAAAATAACCTTTATCATCTCTTAGCACATATCTATCCCCCATTGTAACAAGACTGCCCTTGGAAGTGCCATAAAAATTAAATTTTATCCACCCTACAGGAGTATAGTTCTAAACAAATCCCTCTCTCAAGGATTAAGGGTTTATGAGGTTGATGAAAATTTCAAAATTTAAATTCCATATTTTCACAATTTGGAGATCAAAACTCGAAACCACAACTCTAGAGTTCAACACAAACCTATACTAAATTCCCAAAAAGAGGTTCTTTTTTTAAGGCCATGGATATTTTTCTAGCCATTCTAAAAGGAAATGAAAAATTATATCTAAAGATCCTATTGTTTCACTCTTTCCATGAGCCTTAGGCCATATGTGGGAGTAAGAGGGACCATAATATATTTAGAGAAGGATTAGATGAGGGGAACATCCATTATACTTGAAAATCATCAAGGGAGGTAGGGAAAACCCATTTTACATTCCAATTAAAGAGGGAGGCTCAAAATCCTTGAGAAAAATAATAATCTAATAATAAATTAAGGATAATTTTAGTGTTGAATTCACATAAAACACACCTATTAGGAAAAAAACCATGATTCATGAGGTTTTCTAGGGTAATAACCTTATTTTTCACTAAAATATAGAATAAAATGTTCACCTTGGTAGTTATGATAAGACTCCAAACCTTGGCTCAAAAGGGTAGAGGAGAAAACCTATAAGAGAGGGTATAGAACTTGAGGAAACATAATAGGAACCAAAAGAGGAATGAATCTAGAAAAAAATATCCTACTTAGGAAAAAGAGGAACATGAAAACAAGCAATCAAATGCTCCAACCAAACAAAATCTTAAGAGAGAGGAGGATTAGGGAAAAAAGCAGAGAGGCTTCCAGGACCTTGAAGCTAAGTAATTTGTAACCATAAAACCAAAACTCCACACACACACACAGACACACCTTCAATAGATCAGCCCAAAACACACTAGAAATAGGAGAATCAAGAAGCCAAATTTTTTTCTAGAAATTAATCAAAGATATATTTCCAAGTTTCTATTTTGCACATTTTTTAAGAAGAGTCTTGCTATCCCCAATGCTCTTCCAAATGATCAAGCCCAGAGGTAGATCCTCACTTTCCCAAGATACTTGGAATCTCTTATGATGAGAAAGATATTTTCCTTAGAGTTTATCCATCTAGTTCTTTTGATCAAACAACAACCTCCAAGTTGTCTTATCTAAGATATCCTAATTAAAGTCTAATATTTCTTATCCCTAGACCACCATTATTCTTAGGTCTACAAACACTCTTGTAAATCACTAAGCATATTTTTTCTCTCCTCAACCCCACCCCACAAGATTTTCCGTAAAATTCAATGAGATTCTGAAAAGACTCAAGGCATAAACTGGTAAATTCTATAAAGTAGCTTTTAAAAGCTAAAATTGCTAAGATTCACTCAATATATTTTCCTTCTAAATTTCCAATTTAGAAATGAATTTATGAAAAATATCACTCCAAAAGGAGTTAGGGGGTTGATGAAAGAAAAGTGGTAACCCCAAGTAAATTCATAGAAAAGAATAATTATGCTTTAAATAATTCAGGCTATCTTAGCTTTCTCATGCACATGAGTGTTCATAAAAAATAAGGTACTTTTTGATAGACTATGTTTTTCCTTGGGCCCACCTCATAGTCTTGCCAAATAGACTTTATTTATCTAATCTAAAAAATAAAACATTTCCTAATTAAAATAGTATCATCAACACATTGTTGATGGGACTAAGGGGGTCCCAAGGAAGTAGGATAAAATCCCTTTAGTATTTTTTCAGTAATAGCTTTTGAGATATTTTTTCCCAAGGCTTACACCATAATAAAAAATAGAATAGGAGATATGGGGTCTCCCTATCTAATGCATCTTGAGAGTTTAAAAAATCATGATAGGGTGTCATTTATCAAGATAACAAGATTTGAAGTCAATATCATTTCAAAAATTAGGTCCATAAAATTTCCTTGAAAACTATTTTTTTCCATGAATTTTAATAGGAAATCCCACCTAAATCTATAATAGGCTTTCATGGGATCAATTTTTCACATAAACCCTTTCCTTTTTTCTTACTAACAAAGAATGTATCACCTCATGAATGGAGATATCAGAGTCCAAAATTTTCCTTCCTTTGACAAACCCACTTTTCTAGCCAAAATAAACTTAGGAAGAACCACTTGTAGCTTGGAAACAATAATTGTAGAGAAGATTTCATAATTAGAGTTACAAAGGTTGATAGGATGAAAATCACCAAAGGAGTCAACTCCCAATTTTTTTTGGAATAAGGATAATGAAGGATTAATTTGGTTCATTTAACACACTCCTACTACCAAAAAAATATTTAGTTGTAGCAATCACACCTTTCATTGAAATCCCCCATTAAAAATGGAAGAAGAGGTGGGGAGAACCATCTAGGCTTTGGGCCTTATTCTATTTGAAAGAAAAAATAGCAACTTGAATCTCCTCCTCTAAAGGAATTTTATGCAGTATACTATTATCCTAAATTTCTTTTTGGGAATTTCATCCAATATTCTTCCTTCAAATTTAGGATTATACATTTTCTCAACAAAAAGGATATATTTACATAATTCAATCGTTTCATTTCCAATTTCCACTTCATCCAAAATTTTCATTACATTAACCTTGATTATTTAATTCTATGAGAAGATTTGCGTTTCAAGGTATTATGGTAGATTTTTTTTGTATTTCATCCCTCGCTTTTCTACCATGAAACTCTTGGCCTTCAAATCCATTAATCCTCTTCCTTGGAAATGACCAAGTGGACATCAGTAAAGAGAGATTTTTCTTTATTAAGTAAATCATCATACAAACCCCTTTGTTGAATATCCTTTTGAATAAACAATATTTTACCCTTGATAGCCTAAAATATATGGCCAATGGATTTTTTATTCCATTCTCAAATTTTAGTCTTAACATTTGATAAATTTTTGGTGACCCTAAACATGGCCAACCCCTCAACCTTGATATTCAACCACTATGATATTTTTTGTTGAAGCTCAAGGTGGTGGATCCATATTTTCTCAAATATAAATAGGAAATTCTTCCTTCTAGCTAGAGTATTCATAGAGAACAATTGGGAAATGCCTAAACATATTCTAGTAAGAGGTGAGAGTGAGTAGGAGTAAAATATATCTAACAAAGAGAGATGATAGCCATGTCTAGTCTCACATAGATTAGGGAAGGACCAATACACTTGTTCGACTAGGTGACGTTAGAACCTTGCAATTCCATGTCCATAAGATCTTGATTCTTAATTAAGTCCAAAAATTCACATATACTATCCAATGCAAACTGGGATCCTCCCATGCTATCCTCTTCCTTTAAGGGAGTATTTAAATCTTCCATTAACAACCACATTCTATCATTATTATAATAATTGAAACTATAGAGATTATTACATAGGGTCTTCCTAGTATAATGAGTAAATAGAGCATACAAATTGGAGGAAATCCATGATTTATTATCTTTGATACAATAAAAATTAGTGGCCACATGTGAATAATACTCATAAATAATATCTCTAATCACCACTTTAGGGTTCCAAAATATAGAAATACCTCCAAAGGCACCCACTATATTAACCCCCTAAATCCAACAATACTTGAAAAATATTTTCTTCAACTTACTTAAATCTTCAATAGACATCTTAGTTTCTTAAATAAGTAAAAAATTCAACTTATGTTCCCTAACGAGATTAGCCAAGAGATCCTACTTTTGTGTATTATTCAAAACCCTAACATTCTAAGAGATGATTTTCATTTCTTAGGTGGGAGAGTGATCTTAAAGAATAAAATTGTGATGGTTCTCTACAATTAATCCACAATATCATTTCTAGTATTGCTCTTCGTCACATTTTTTGCAAATACCCTTCTTGGAATTTTTGACTCAAACCCATAGTTCATAATTTTTATTTTCCTATTTTTGATCCTTTTATTTGGATCTTTTCCTTTCTCATCTAATTGGAAATTAAAAACCTTTTTTTTTTTTGTGTCTTTCTCCTAATTTTTAGAGTTTGGGAGTCTTTTCTCAACCAAAACTCCATTCTCCAAAATAGTAGAATTCTTATTCTCCAAAATAGGAGAGTACTTCTCCTTCATGCAGCTAAAACATTTTGAAATAGAAGATGGGAGGATAACCCATGTTTCTCCCTAATAGATGGTTTCAACTATTTTTTTTTTATAATTCTCTAAAAGATTTTAGGGTTCCACCCAAGCCACATTACCCTCCAACAAATAGGGCTCCCCAATTAGAATATTCACAATCTTTTAAGAAGCCCCATCATCCAAATAACACACAACCACAAGATGAGTAAGAATTAATCCCTTAGAAACCCCCTTACCATCTTGAAAAATTGGATCCTTACTAATTTCTCACCCTTTTCCTCTACTATTTTATCTTCCTTTTGAGAATCAAGTTTCCTACCCTCTATAATTTTGTCCACTTCCTTTTTCTTCCAAAATTAATGAAATATTTTTAGGGTTTTCTAAAGGAATTTTTTCCCCAATACTTATATTTTTTATACTTAAATCATGCAAAGTGAAAGGAATCAAACTCTAGTGGTTATTTCTAGCAACAAAGTTCAGTCTTCTTGATGATTGAAGAAGGAAGATTGGGAAACTACTCAATGCACACACCAATCCTTCTCCTTGAACAAGTTATAGAATCAACAAGGACCTAACCAAAGGTGCATGCAATACCTATAAAGACCTCTTTATCCTAAAATTTTTTTAGTAATCCAAGTAATTTTATCCAAACATGACCAAGTTACTAGTGGGATCAAACTCAATTTAACACTTTTTAAAATCCAAGGTAACTTTCCAATAAACCATGAGACAGTAGAAAGGATGTTACAAAGATATTACTCACAAGTAAAATAAAAGGAAAAAATACCCTTAGGCATTGTAGTAATTTCCAAATGCCATTTAATCCTCCACTTTTTTAAATCTAGGGATCTATCCATGTCTATATTTGATCCATGACCCAAAAAAATCCTACTAGGGTTGCCTACATCTTGGAAATAATTTTTCTACCATGCAGTTAGGAAAATTTATGGAAAACTCACTTGAAAGATGGTTAGTAGTGACTTCAATTAGAGGAGAATTATTTCTTTCGATTGTAGATCCCACAAAAGAAGCCCAAGATGAAATACCTAGTTATTTAATTGAATAATATGACTATTTGGTGTTTTCAAGACCCGCCAATTGACCACTTTTAGATGAATGACAATATGCAAAAGGCCCACAATTAACAATATAGGACCCATCTTTTCCCTTGGCCTCAAAAAACCCCCCATATGAAACCCCACTTGAGTATGGAGGTTAAAACAATGAAATTTCCATTGCTTGATCCATTTCATCCACAATATTATTTTTCAATATTTTTTCATCATCCTACAACCTAGAGCATCAAATTCTATCCATAATAGCGGCAACAAACCTTAACCCTAAAAAAGATAAAAAATAGATTTTTTGGACATATGATGAGTTGAAGGAATATATGGAGGATTTGTACTATAATTTTATTCCTTTGGAGCCTATAATTAATCCATTAAAATAAAATAAAAGACCCATCAATCCCATGCTTCCCACTCAAAATTAGATATAGATAATGAAGCTAAAAGATGGAGTTATCATCAAACCAATCAATCATTCAAAGTGGGTGTCTAAATTTTTCCTAGTAAAGAAAATAAATTAGGACATTAGGCTTTGTGTGGGTTTTACAAATTTGAATATCAAGACCATCAAGGATAATTATCCATTTCCTGGTATGAAACATTTATTTTAGAAATTTATAAGGTAAAAATTGATGTCTATGATGGAAATATTCTTAAGGTACAATCAAGTCTTGGTCAAGGAATTTGAATAGCCAAAAATAACATTCATAATTCCATGTGAAACATTTATTTAAGTTAGGATGTAATTTAAGCTAAATAATGTAGGAGACACACTTAAAAGATTAAGGAATGTATCCTTTTAAAACATAAGCAAAAAAAATTATGGTGTTCTACTAGGATGACATGAATTCTTACTCCAAGATAGAAATGATCATTATAAAAAAATAGATTTAATCTTCTAGGGGTACTTAAAGCACAATAATTCTTTGAATCTCAAGAAATATACATTTGGAGTAGAAGAAGGAAATATTCTTGGAAATTTTATATTCAAGGATGGGGGTGATAAATGATACAAATTGAGTCAAATATATTGATCCCATCCTATAGCCGAAGATATTCAAGGAAAGCTAATCATTTTTTGGGAAAAAAAAAATTCTTAGAAAGTTCATTCCTAACCTTTCAAAAAAGACAAAGACCATTTCCATAGTGGTAAAATATTGGTAATACACTAATTGGAACAAGGAATAAAATTAAAAAATTTAGATTAAAGATGTACTTGAGAAGGTGCCAGTGTTAATAAATCTAAATTATTCAAATAATTTTCACGTGTTTTCATTTCCATCATTCTATACAATTTCTATTGGTTTTTGTAAAAAATTGAAGATGGATATGAATAGTCAATTTATTTATTTAGAAAATCCATGAGAGATGCTAGATTTAAATCATCCATTATGGAGAAACATTCCAATGATCTTGTTAAGATGGTGAAATTTTATTAGATCATATCTTAGTCAAATTCACTGCCTATGTTCCACATATAGTTGTGAGAAATATTTTTTATAATAAGAGGTATTAGGAAAGAGGTGTAGATGGATTAATAAGATCCAAGATTATGACTTGGAGGTAAGAAAATAATGCTAGTTAGAGGTAAAGGCCTAGCCAAACTAATGACTAAGTGCATCAAATTGAATATGACTCATATTTTCCTCGTAAATTGAGGGATTATCTTTAGTATAAAGATATGATTTTATATTTATAAAAAATATATTTTCATACAAATCTATATGATAAATATAAGTGAAAATTGAACTTGATATCTCAAAGATATGTATTAGTTCAGTGATAATTAACTTTGATAAATATTAATGGTGTAATCCTCAAGTGTTTAGAGAAAGAGAAATAAAAAGGGCTATTGAGGAATACCACCAAGGATTGTGTGGTGGTCATTTAATATCTAGGACTAATAGTCATAATATTATGAGAGTAGGATATTGGTGGCCAATATTATTTAGAGATATGGCCAAATTTATCAAATGATGTGATGCTTGCTAGAGATTATTTGGAAAGATGAAATTCATAGGTGCACTTCTCTTCATAACCATATAAATTGAGGCTCCATTTCATCAATGAGGTATTTATTTTATTGGGGATGTTGTTGAAAATTATATCAATGGATATAAATATATATTGATTTCTAATTCTTGCTTCACCAAATGGGTGGAAGAAATCCCATGATAAATGCTACATGAAAGGTGATGATTAGATTTTTGCTAGATAATATCATCACATAATTTTTTGTGATATATTTTTTTCTCCTAATAATGTAATATATTTAAAATCCCATAATTTCATTGGTACATATTTTTAATACGATATATTTTTAACTCATTCATCTCCTTATCATCTACAAGGAAATGGATAGGCTAAATCTAGCAATAAATGTAACATGTTCATCATCAAGAAAACTCAAGATGAAAATAAGAAGAGATGGGATGATAATTAAATTTTTTTTTTTAGAATATAAAACAGCCTACAATAAGTCTATTGGTTATATTCGATTTGAGTTAGTTATGTCGTAGAGACCAAATTTCTAATCACCCTTGAATTTCTAATATACAAAATGCTAAAGTAACTTGAAGGGGAAGAAGAGGATGCCATCACAAAAAGAGTGCTTCAATTGACCAAAATTTAATAAGAAAAGAGAGATACCCATGATAGGAACCTATTGTAACATTATAAAATTAAATGATTATGTGATAATAAGGATGTCATAAGGGATTTCCAAATAAAGGATATTTTCCTTGTGTAAAAATCTAGGTCAGGGGATAAGGTTAGAAATGGTAAATTTGAATCCTTATGGGTTGGACCCTATCAAATTGATAATGTATGAATTAAAGAAAAAAATTAATTTAATAATATTTATGGAGAATTAATATACATGTGCTAGTTCATGGTCAAAATCTAAATAACTACTTCTCTTGAGGGTAAGTTCTATGAACCTTTACACATATGCTCATTTTTCTTTATTGTTATGTTGTGTATTATAATAATAATTTTTTTGTGTCTTTGTGTAATCATGATCCCTATTTGATCATGATGAATTTTGGTTTCGTTTTTTCTCTTTTTTTTTCCTTGTGTTAGTCTAATATTAGAGTTCTCTACTCTTAGAGTTCTAGATTATTGTTGTGTCTACAAGAGACAAACATCTATAACTAGAGCCAATGTTGGTACCTCATTTTAAAATGTCTCATTTCTCTATGTTCTACTCCCATAAACCCATTCACCCATTATGTTGGCATATTATTGTCATTGATGTCAAAAGTACAAAAGGGAAGTGTCATCATACAGAGGAATAAAAATGACATACTAGTGTTCAGAATTATGGTGGTTGGTTGAGAGCTTCCAGGTGTGTAATTTGAAAGTTAGCTTGGTGACAAACAAGTTCAATTTGAAGTTTTTATGCTTAGTCTTGGTGGGTCTACATAACATTTTTATATTCCTACGTTAACCGCTTGTTGCAAGTTACCAATAGCTTAAGTGGAAACTTAAGCCCTTTGTACCGTGTGGATGACCGAACCCTCATATCTAGATTTTCGATTGATGAGGTCCAAGAATCACATTAGGGTGACATTATGTGTTTGGCATGAATGTGTTATTGGTCTCTTTGATGTGGTGACTCCATGCTTCACATCCTTGTTTTGAAGCAATTAGAGTGAAAATGGAGCTTTGGCGAGAAAAATTTATTCCTCCCTTCGATAGTCAGTTGGTGGGTCCCACAATGAAGTATTTTATGGATGAAAAGTGTGACATGCAATACAAAGATGATGTGGTGTCAAGTGGCAATAGTTGTTTGCATTGTTTAGGGTGTTGTTGTTGAAGAAAGTGCAGATGCATAGGCATCTAATCAATGAGACCTCAATATTTTGGTAGGAACCTTTTTAGTGTCCCTTCAACACTGTGATGCAACATGTGAATAATGGTGAAGATATCGATGAGACAATGCTAATTCAAAAAGAGGCATTTTGGATTCCCCTCAACACAATGATAATTTGGATGATAGTTGGTGGTGATATTGAGATGATGATGAAGTAAAATATTGACACGTGGCTAAAGATGATAGTGGTTGGTGATGAGTGATGATACATGGTGAAGGACAATAGCTCGGATAGACAATTCACATCCTTGTTGTGAATTATGTGTAGACAATGCAAACATGCTAATTGAAGACAACTTATCAAGGAGAAAGAAAGAGTTCAGAGTGAGTAATTTATAAGTCCCTTCGATGTGATGAGGCATGATGAATATAAAGCAATGAGATCAGCAACTAAGATTCAAAGGAGAACAATTAGACAGTGATGTATTAATGCTAAAGAGATGAATATAGAACCATGGATCTTGGCACGTAGTGACAAGATTAATGGTCAGAATTTGAAGATGGTGATTTCAAATGGTTAAGTATGTAAAAGTAGTTTCTGACAGGAAACTAACTAGAAGAATGAAATTAATTAGTCTACCTGCTCTAATAGTTGACTTAATTGGTGATTTGAGTTGTAGAATGGCAACACAAAGTGCTAAGAGAATAGAAATTGGATCCAGATCTTCTGAACAGAGAATTACATTAAATGCATATCTAATTTAGGGCTTATAGATCACCAATCTTGGAAGACTCTCTAAGACAAAATTTAATGCTAGTATGGCTCGATGTAGAGAATACTTCCTAAATAAGAAAGAATTAAAACCCTAATAGATGCACTAATTACATTGGTCGGTGCTTCACATCTCGAGGAAGAAGTCTACCAGTTAGAAAAGAAAAGAATGCTAATGATGCAATGGAAGTGCATGAATAAGAATTCGGTAAGGTGATAGAGAAAAGGGTGAAGGAAGAGTTGGAAGTGGTAGAGTGCAGAAAAATTGCTTACAAAGAAAGAATGCACTATGCTTGAATAAGTTTTACCAAACAAAAATCATGAATTCAACCCTGGATTTATATTGAATGTAAAACCCTTGATTGTATTAGTTCTTTTTGTTTGGGTTTTGCTCAGTCAAACTAGTGTATTACAGAAAAGGGATGTGTTTTTTAGAAAGAAATAGATGTAGAGAACAATGATGGAGAAAAGGAGGTGAATGCAAGATGGATAAAGAGATGTAGAGAAGAAGGAGAGTTGCAGAATGGGTAACATACATGTAAGTGCAGTTGCAAATAATTTGCAACATAGAATTGACACTAAAATTGTAATTGTAGACATGAAAAATGTACAATTTCGGTTTGGCACACTTGATCTTGATTACTAACAACATTTCCTCCTAAATAATACTCTCAAAATTTTATCATATTATGTTTCTTAATTTAGTAAATCATTATTTATTTGATTAAGTCTTTCACCTCCTTTGATTAAATTAATCAATTTAATTTAATTAACTTTATGTCTCTATTTAATTAAATAAATTATTTTATTTGATTAAAGTCTCTAAAGTCCCCTTATTAAATTAAATAAATTTAACCTTATTTGATTTAATCTAACATCTTCCCACTTAGTTAAATAAATCAAAATCATTTATTTAATTAATCATTTCCTCTCAATTCTGATTTAAATCAATTCATCAATTTAAGTCAAAATTGTCAAATCATCTAATCTCTCATTAAATTAATCAAAATATTGATTAAGTTAACCCCCCTCACTAAAATCCTCTAGAGAATGCAACTTTCACATGAAAATAGATTTAATTCATTTATTAAATCTCTATTTTCCCTCACATGGCAACAAAAGGGAATATTCCCTCAATTTGAATTCAAAAAGTCCAAGTGGGCTTGGTCCTTTCAACAAGGCATTTAGGACCTGTTACATGTCCTTTGCATTGAGCCAAGTGACATTAACTTCATTTTTCTTCCCTCTTCAACAAGTCATTTCACAAATTTCAAATTCAAACTAATTGCATTTATTGGCGCTTTGGCCAAAATGTGCACAACCATCAACCATTCACATGGTGACAAGTGGAATTCATCCATTGGGTGAAATTTAGTCCCACATTGCCAAAATATTGTTTTCTCTTCCAAGTTCAAATCTATAAATTGGAGGCTTCTCTCCTCATTATTCATCCACAATTTCATGCGAAGTTACTCTCTTCACATTGAGAGCTAATTTTGTGCACTTCATTCCATCATTCACATACTTATCATTTTCATAGCTAGGTTATGCTCAAATATCATCAAGGAGATTTGATCAATATACAACCATTCAAATTGCAACTTGGGATTTGGGAAAGGGCCAATTTCAACATTCAATTGACACCAATTCCCCCATGGGATCACTAGTTTTCTCACTTAATTAGGATTTATTTTCATTTTTACATTTGTTATTAATTTTCCTAGTTTAAGTTATTAGCAAATGGAATACATGGGGAATCCTTCATTCTTGTTTGAATTTGATATAAAATCCTAATTTTTTTGTTGTTCTTGTGCAATTACAGGTTTAGGGGTTCACAGTAGTATTCAGTATTGTGTAAATCAGATTAGTGGGTGCCATCAGATATCTAAGTAGAAGCTCAAATTAGGAAGTGGGTGCTTCCTTGGAGTGAATGCTCCTAAAACTAGGGGATCAAAGTCTCCTTAGGGTTGGTTCCCTTAAAATCATTGTAACATTGCTTTATTTGTGAGGATGGATTAAGACAATAAATCATAGCAGCATTTCTCACCGTGGTTTTTCCCAACCTTGGGTTTTCCACATAAATTTTGTTTCATATGATGAATGCATGTATGATCTCTCATGTGTTTTCTTATTAATTTTTTTATCTATATAGTAAAAGCTCAAATAATTATTCTACATCAAGGTTTGTGATGTAAAAATTTCAATATCTATTGATTCACCCCCCCTCTCAGTAGATCATTGTGTTCCAACACATTATTGATAAGTGATATGAGAGATCTCCAATTGGGTCCCATATATTCTATATTTTCTAAGGATGTTCATTCGAAGTTTTTCAATCCAAAAATATTTTATAAAAATTATTAAAAATATTTTTTATGTTTAATATCTTGTATTATGGACTTTTTCCTTATGTTTTAAAGGAATTTTTAGTTTTTCAAACTTTTAAAGGACATTCAAACTCGTCCTTAGTTTTTTGGTTCCTCTAGTTCTTCAAATCCCCATAAAAGTGGAAAATATTTTTGTCTTGGGTTTAAGGTCCTTGGGGCCATATTATTGATTATGGTTAAAATGATTTATTATAGGATTAGTGGTCATACATCCAAATTTTAATTTTTCATGTGTTTCATGTGTATAAGAGTTTTGTGTCTTCTTTGTCCATTTTTAGACTTTTGGAAGAATTTAACATGTTTGCACCAATTATTGAGGTGTGAAGCTTCTACAAAACTATAAAATATAGAATCATGTATATTCAATCACTTGTGTCCTATAGTTTTGAGTTCTCCCAAAACCTTGAAGCCTAATGTCACCCTCTCTCAAATTTCACCATTCCAATTTCTCATTCCCTCTCCAAACCTAGACCTTGGAATTTTAGGGGTTCTAGGGACCTTTGCACTTTGTGTAATGTTACCAAATTTCATTATTTACCAAAAACCAAATACCTTCTTGTTCTAAATTTCAAGTCCTTCCCAAACCCAACCCCTAAAGATTCACTCCTTTCTCTAGACTTCAAAATTTAAGGGAACTTTACACCTTTTCACTATGTGCAATGTTTCTAGCTCCCTCTAAAACCTTGAACCTTGAATGTATTTCACCTTATTCTCATTTTCTATAGACCACTAGATCCTAATGTCCTAACTCATTCAAAAATATATAATTTTAGAGGTTTTGTGCATTTTTCACCTCATCCCTTCTTCCCCTATTCTCTTACAACTCTAAGCCCCACTAAGCCTCCATATTTTTAGGCTTCCTTTACATCTCAATACATTGTCACAATTTTCACCCTCTCTCATCTAATTCCCTAACCCTAATTCTTTGATCTTTCAATCCTTGGTGGAATTCTATACATTTCAAGCACCTTTGCACATGTCTTATAGTTTTTTCTTTGCCAAAAATTTCATCATGCACGTATAATAAATAGAAACCCTAGATTAGTGTGCTCCTCCTACCTACTTTACCATCACTTTAGACTCTCCATCTACTAGTATGAATGCCATGTGACCCTTGAGTGTTTCCATGTAGATTGTGTAGGCTTACCTCCATAGTTATCATGTCATAATTAGGTCATCGTTAATACAAAAATAATATAGATTGATTGAAGGAACATCTCTCCATTCTCTACAAATATAACCAAAATAATTTATATGGGATTGTAATGTCATAAAATTGCACCTCGGGGGAAATTTCACATTTATGCATTTGACCCCACATTTATTACACCTAGTCGCATTTATGACAAGAACCTTATGGGTCAAAATTTTAGGATTTCAACTTCATGAGGATCAACAATGAAGCAACAATAGTCCACCAACTCATTTCTTGAAAAATGATGAGTCAGACACCTGAATGGCATGCAGACATCCATGCGACATGCTAGCGTCCCCACATTTTTATAAGTTGAAGTGATGAATCTTGGAATCTTTTACTAATGACACATGTCTCCAAGGTTAGTTTTTGAGAGTAACGACTACTCCCACCCATGCAACAACACAAAAGTCTCTCTTTTCTCTCATTTTGGGGGTTCTCTCATCCTATCTCTCTCTCTCACTTTCACTTTATTATCTTCTCAATCTTTTTCTCATAGTGAAGCTTTGCTGGACTGAGGTCCCTGCAAAAGCCAAAGCTCTTTTGCAAGAATTCAATGATGTTTTCATCCAATCAAGAGGGGGTCAGAGACTGTTGGTAGCACTCTCTTGCTTATTGTCTATTTTTGAATACATAACTTGTTACTTTTCTATCTCATGATACGAATTCTCCTCCTTTAGTAGGGATTTCTTTTATCACTTTGTATTTTTTTACTTTGTCCATTTTTTCTATCTATCTAGTTGTGCATGGAGGTGGGAACACAAAAATGGGGTTTGACTATGGCAATCCCTTAAACAAACCCAAAAAATTGCCTCATTCATCTTGTGTGTAGGTTTCCTTAGTGAAGCTTGGAGGAAGACCTCAAGCGGAGGACCTTTTATAAGTCAGTTCTTCACTTCCTTTGTGTATTTCTGATATTTTTGATATTTCTTGATTTCTATCAATTTAGTGGGATAAATGGATCTCATATTTGCATTAGTAAGTGGGTTGATATTATTTATGTTTGAAATTTTAGCACTTTGTCTATAAAGGATGCCAACATACCTCTCAGATCCCATTGTGGCACACTAGAATCCTAATTTTGCATTGCCATCTATTGGTTGAGAGTTGCTCCTTCCATGACAGAGATCTTGGTATCTTGCTCTTTTAGTTTCCATAGCTATATGTTCGGTCACTTTATCTGATATTTTTCCTTTCGGATACTCTTTTAAATTTCTTGATTTGGCCTTCTAGTCCTATCAAGTGAAGCACAAGGTAGTTTAGGGTAGTATGATCCTTGGGATTCTCTTTAAAAGCAAGAGACTCATGAACAACAAATCCCCCTTCTCTACATTTTAGTGAACCTGACGTGAACCATGTCAGATCTTTTTCTACAATTTTTCATGTCTATAATAATGATTTTTCTAAGGAATATTTTGATATGTTAGATGTATTATTTCTTAGAAGCATCTTCTCCTATCCGAAGATCTCCTAAAAAAACATCTACTTCATCTTCGTAGAATGAGAAGTCGGTGAACGTTATTGTAGTCTTTGTGGCTCCTCAAAAGCCTAAGAGACTGTTGTTTACTTGAATCTAGATATCCCTTCACTTAAGATAATTCATTCTATCCATGGGGTCATATATCATAAGGACTCAATGGATTTGTATATGATATTTTTCAAAGCTACAGACTGTTCTTCTTACAATGTCATGGTACACACATATAATACTAGAAGAAATCAGTAGAATTTGAATAAACAATATTTTGTACCTACATCTCAACCTACTCCAGTTCCTACTTCTTTACCACCTTTTCAACGAAGTCTTCCTTCAACACCTAAAACTGTGACTAAAGCACCTGGTGATTATGATCTTGTTGAGAAACTTCATGTTACTCACGCCAAGATCTCACTTTGGGATTTTCTTTAGACCACACTGGTTTATCAATGTATGCTTCAAGAAGCCTTGCAAAATATCCTCTTACCTGCCTTCACTAGGCTAGTAGACATTAATGTGTTGATGGCTCATATTCATGTGGATTCACCAAATATCATATTTTATTCATAGGAACTCTCACCCCTAGATGTGCAGAAACAAGAAAACCCTTTGATGATTATAGTAAGTGTTAACAAAATTAGTATTAGGTGTACCCTTATTGACACTGGTTTGGCCCTCAATGTTTGCAATATGGATCTTTTACCTAAAATTAAAGTTGATTCTTCTTCCTTAGCTGCTTCTTCTTTGTAAATTTGTGGATTTGATAACATTGGTCATAAAACCTTGGGCACGATAATATTGCCTTTGTGGCTAGGACCCATTACGTTACCCACTCTATTTTATGTGATTCTTGGCCCCTTACCTTACAATATCCTTTTGGGAAGAAATTTGATTCATGCTATGGGAGCCATAAATTTTATTTTGCATCGTTCCCTAAAGTTTGTAGCTAATAATCAAGTGATTACAATCAAGGTTGATCCTAATGCTATCCACCTTTGTGAGTTGGTAGCTGTTGGTCGAGCCTCAATTGTTTCCACTCTTAAGAATTGTATTCTATTGCTAACCTTTGACACATTGAAATGCTCTTCCATAGTGTCATCCATAAAGACTGCCCCAAAAAAAAATGTCCCTAAAGAGGAACAACCAAAAGTGGAGGGTCCTAAGTCTTCCCCATCTTCCTCATATTCTAAATCAAATGTGTGTCTCAGTGATGATTGGGGATCTTTGGAGTTTTCTAAATTCTTTATCAGAGAATATAAAGTGAACCCCATCCACATTAACCTTTCGATAACTTTGAGCACCTTTGTTAAGGAAATTGATCGTCCACTCATTGAGAAGGAAATTTGTGATCTTATTTAGGACCCTAGTTGTTCCCCTACCGAAAAGGATAATCATGCTTCTATTAAGGAGGCCATTTTTTGTAATCTTGATGAGAATGATGGTTGTGGACTCATAGATGTGTTTGACACCCATTGGTGGAATGATGCTCTTTGTGTAGAACTTCCTTCCTCCCAAACTTTACAACCACATTATGGCCCTAGATATAAGCATGTTCCCAAATGTAGCTACAAGGTTAAGGGTCTTGGGCATATCAAACAAGTAATTCAAGTCCATATTTAGGCTAGGCCCCATAAGCATCACTTGGGACTAGGATGCTCTCCTGAAAAAGCTATGCAAAAGCCATGGTGGAGTGTTAATATGATTTCAATCAAACCTCACAATTTAGTCCATCCTGAATTGATTGAGGATAATGTAGGATTTGATTAAGTTCATATAGATGTCTTCCCTTCATATTAAGCACTAGAATAGTTCTTAGGTTCCTACTCCCACCTGCCTCCCTTTCACCATAAGAGACAATTCCAATACCACCTACATAAACAAGTGTACTTTAGATAATTTATCTTGAATATGGATGAGGAGGATCCTCTATCAAACGTAGATGATGATTTTTCCATACCTCACCCTAAAGACCATAGTCCTATCCTCAAAGGGGATAATACTAAATTTTTCATGGACCCTAAATCTTTTGAAAGGGTGATTAATATTGGAAAGTTCATTTCTTTAGAAGAATCTAAGGAACACTCTGATCTATTACACTCATATCTAGACATATTTTCTTGGTCATATGAGAATATGCCCATTATTGATGAGTTCATAGTGGTCTAATATATCATCCTATGTCTTGATGAAAAGATCATGAAACAAAAGATCTAAAAGATGAATCCCAAGGTTGCATAGTTGGTTAAGACTAATATATAGAAGGTATTGTTGTCACATAAAACTGCACCCTATTGAATAGAAGTTCAGTGTTCTAATGGCACAATGGGAATAACCTCAAAGTTTGGGACCTTGCAAGATAAGGTCAAGCATTTGAAGAAGGTTGGCTTCCTTTCTCAATCCCAATGCAATGTTATGATCCAACCCAACACATGAAATCTTACCACTAACATCTCAGGAGGAAAAAGTGAGAAAGAGAACATGAAAGGGAAATGGAGGTGATACACCAAGATGGAAAGGTCACTACTTCTTGGCTTAGACTACTTAGTACACTATTGAAGAGGGGAAAGGGTGTTTCAAGGTGTCACCCTTGGTCTCCTCAGTGTGGGCCAACATGGTGCTTTGGATTTGTGACATGGTTTAACCGCCTCCTGTGGATCTTGGATCTTGTATAAATCTAGCAATTGTATCAAGCATTAACAAGTCAATCTTTTGGTGCAACAACAACCATCTTTGTAAAAATTGGTATCAAATTCGAGGTCACAGGTTTGAACCCCTCACTTACACTAGGGGATTGTTGCAAGTTTTTTCCTTGGTCTCCTCAGTGTGATCCAACACAGTGCTTGGGCTTCATGACATGGCCTAACTACCTCTTGTGGATCTTGGATTTTGTATAAATCTAGTAGCTGTATTGGGCATTAACATGCTAATATTTTTGTGTACCGACAACCATATTTAAAACAAAGGGGACTTTCAAAACTCTCTATTTTGTTCAATTCTCATATTCATACAAGAAGGTTATGGTTTGACAAGGCACTAGAAGGAAGCAAGATTTCTCAAATCAGAAACTATAGACCATTTAACTCAAACATACATGCATGAAAATACAATCAACACTCAGATATGAAGGTAAACACTTACTCAAACACAAAAGAGCTAAGAAAAGGAAAGCTTGATCAATTCCATTAATGTAGAGGAAAAAGCCAATCTTTACAATAGTAGAATGTAAAATACATGTCTACAAAAGAAAAACCCTAAAGGAGCCAGAGGAAGAAGAACCCCTCAAAAATATACAAATATTACCTTTATAGTTCAGGCATAACTAAGGGTTTAATTCAAATACCTAACCCCAACTCAAATAGGGTTAAAAAAAGATGAATGTCGATTAGGTCTGGAAAAGATCTAAATTGCACCTAATACTGAGCGACCGCCAAGCCATAAAGGCTCTAACATCATGAGAAAATTCCAAGATGAAAACTCTCATGAATGAAGGGATGGGTGCCCATGAATTTTGCAACAAAAAAACAAGCCAACATACCTTGACAAAAGAGTAAGGCCTCTATAACACATCAAGGAGTAATGGTGCCGCCTAGAAATGAAAAAAAGAATTAAAAAGGCATAATTAATTGAGCCATGTTGATCAAATTTGATTTGGAAGCTGAGAATATTGTTGAACAATAAATTCTACAAATGTGTCATAAATAGGATCAATTAGTCCTTGAAGTTTGAATACTAGCCATCAGATTGGAGATGAAGGGCTCAAATCAAATTGGTGTAGGAGCACCTAAGTCTTCTTTAAAAATCTAAATCATTGATATGTTGGTCAATAGTTGATTCAAGGGTGGATTAGGGTGTTGTGAGTATATTTTGTTTAATAAGGTCTAAAAGGACCATTGTCAATGTAATTAGGTGTGTCTTGAGTCATAGGTGTCAAAATGTAAATGTTGCTATATGCAAAAAAATTGTCAAATACAACTTTTAGAAGTCAGATAGGAATTTGAAAAGTAGTTATCTATGTTGGGAGGTTATTTTTGAATGAGAATTTTTATAAAATACTTTCAAAAGGCTCGGGGAAGGATGATGAAGTTTGAAATTGAATCTTCCACATAGAATACAATGAGTTTTTGTAATTTATACTGTGTTTTTTATCTTTCCTTGTTCTATACGGCTCATACAGGCTACTAGATGCCTTGAAATTTCTTGAGATTGGTGGTAACATGTGTTAACTCTTATTTCCATCCATTGTGATGTTCTCTAGTTAATTTTAGAGGAAGATCTCCTTAATTTATTGTTGTTGCCTGTGTAAAACAGGGATTTCTTCTTTTGAAGAAAAGTTAATGGAATAAGCCATTCCTCCGACTATTGTGTGATGTAACTCAAAGGAATGGAATGTAATATTCTATTTTAGATGTTCATTTATGTTTAGAGTCATAATAAAGTGTTTTGGTGGCTTGGAGGTGAAGCCTAGGGCTGGAAATGACATTTTTCCTTGTGGAATTGGTGGCTAAGTGAAGGGTTTTGGTGATTTATTGCTAGTAATATCTTTGTGGGTATTTGGTAACCTTGTGCAGGGTATACTAAAGGTGTTTGATGCTTTGGTTGGGTTTGAGAATCCTGGGAGTCATGATTTACTATAAACCCTTGGTATTTGAATGAGAATGGAGGATTTGTGGGATTAGCACTAAGGAAGCCTTGTAATGGCAATTAAATCTTGGAATTTGTTGTTTTGTAACATTTATTAAGACTATTTAATGTTTTTGAGTGAGGGGTAGGTGTTTGTGAAGGACCTCCTTTGTAAAAGTGGGATTTTTAGTGTCCTAAAAATAGGGGCAGTTGTATGAATTTCAGTCTTGTGTTAAGGAAACCTTGTGAAGTCTATTGGGATGTTGAATTGGATTTTTTTGTGATCCTTTTGAAGGATTTTTTCATGCCTTGTATGGCCATCTCGAAAAGAAGATTCCAAGTATTGTGGTTTGAGGGCTAGAAGCCTTTTAGGTGGGTGTTTGGAATAAGGTGGATTTGTAAAAGAATCTTAATCTTGTTAGATGCCTCTTATAACCATGTGAAGGGTGTTAACCTCTTGATAAAGTTGAGAGCCACCCAGGGTCTTCATCAAAGTGGTATCAGAGCTTTAGGGATTAGATTTTGTTTGCATTTTGTAGGTTGTGAAGAATAAGGGAGAAGTGAAGAGTTTAGTATTCAAAGATGCCTCCAAAGAACAAAGATATGGCTAAAGAGATGAAGGAGATGAAAGAAAGACACACAAGAGAGATCAGGGAGTTGGAGGAAATAATTATATCCTTGGAGACAAAAAAAAGAAGGGAAGT
This sequence comes from Sequoiadendron giganteum, assembly GCA_007115665.2. Lineage (NCBI taxonomy): Eukaryota > Viridiplantae > Streptophyta > Pinopsida > Cupressales > Cupressaceae > Sequoiadendron > Sequoiadendron giganteum. The sequence continues at coordinate 729,047,308 of CM021100.1, read as the reverse complement.
GGAAAAGAGTAAGTCAGATGAAGAGGAAGACGAGGAGTTTGAAGAAATGGAATAAGAACTTGACCCAGAGGATCAAAGGATTTAAAATCTATTGAAGGTAGTAAATATTTATGTTCAAAATTATGGTGGGAGTCTAAATGATGAAGATTTACTTGATTGGATTTTTGCATTAGATAATGATTTTGAGTGTGATGAGGTTCTTGAGGAGAAGATGGTAAAGATTGCAAAGACAAAGTTGGTAGGCCATGTTTTGGTATGGTGGGATTATCTTCAATTAGAGAGAAGGAAGCAAGGAAAGTCCAAAATTACCTCGTGGGACAAGATGGTATCAAAAATCAAAGGTAAATTCTTACCCAAGGATCATCAAGTTCAAATTTTTAAAAAATTGCAAGGCTTAAGGAAAAAGGAAATGGAGATTAAGTCTTATACTGAAGAATTTTATAAACTAAGTTTGAGGTCTGGTCATCATGAAAATGAGGATGAAAATTTTTCTAGGTATATGGGTGGTTTGAGGTTTAACATGCAAGATGAATTGGTTTTGGTTAACCCTAGAAATTTAGAGGGATGTTATCAAATGAAAATCAGGGTGGAGGAGAAAATGAAGACAAGAGAAGACAAAGCAGCTAGAGGCAGAGGTAATGCATCAACAGGTAGAGGGTATATGCCTAATTCAAAGCCAAACTATGACAAACAAGAAGATGCCATGAAGGGACAAGAGAAATCTGATTTCAAAGGTGGATGGAGAGGCCCAAGAGGTAGATTTGGAGGAGGTAGGAGTTCCAATGTGTTTTCAGGTAGATGATATACTTGAAATAAATTTGGCCATCCATCCTACAAGTGTCCAGAGAAGTTTGGTGCTTCATCAAGTGGAAATAAAGGTGACAAGAGAGTTGAAATTGTGCAATAGGATGAAGAGTAAATCATCAGTTCATCAAGTCATCTTGTAGACCCTAAATTTGGAGAAGCTTTGATGCTGTAAAAATAACTTTTGAAGATCTCCAAAGAGGCGGGACCTTTGTAAAGAATGAGCCTCTTCAAGACTACTTTTAAATGCAAGAAAAAGGTATGTAGGGTTTTCATTGATTCTGGTTCAACTAAAAACATGGTGTCTACTAAGATGGTGATTAAGTTGAATTTGAAAAGAATGCCTCATGAATTGCCTTAAAAAATTTCATGGTTAAGTGATGAACAATATTTTCTAGTGAATGAAAAGGCTATGGTAGACTTCCAGATTGGAGGCTATAGGGATAGTGTTTTTTGTGATGTCATACCTATGGACTATTGTCATCTACTCCTAGGTAGACCTTGGAAATATGATAGGAAGACATGCATAGTGGTAGGGAAAATAATTACACTATAATGAAGGATGGTTCTTTTTTTTTAACTCCTCTAGTAGAAGATGTGAAGGGCAAGGAGAAGGTGATAATGTGTGGCATAAGAGAACCTACAAATTTTGTGAGTGAGGATAAAAAGACAAGTGTTGCAAACAGTATAATGTATGAGAATGCTTTGGAAATAGGTAAGAAAGTTGTTTCAGATTTGAGGATAGTGAATTGGAATACAAATGTCATGATAGGGTCAGTTGTATGCCCTTTGGTTGATAATAATATTACAAAATAAGAAAGAACAAGGCTTAAACTTGATGGTGAAGTGAGTACAATGGAAGCTAGGTATGTTGGTATAGTGGTGCTTGGTGAGAAGACATAAATTCTAATGATAGTAGTGAAAGAACAAAATGGACAAGTCAATAAAGGCAGATGCAAGTGTGAAGATGTGCTAAAGGTAAAGTCAGTGCCAGAATTTTCTCACAACTCTTTGATTGTAGGTGTAAGGAAAAAGGTATCATCAGGATTAGAACCAAGGACTGGTAAAGGGAAAATAGCAAGACTGATGAAAATGATGAAGTCACATCATATGTAAACAATGTCAAAAATGTAGGGCAGACCATGAGATTTCAGTACTTAGACTAGATGAAAGAGTTTGCAGGCCAAAGAGTATGTGGATCAGAAATAAAGCATGGAATAAACCCCAAATCATTTTTATCTATGTCCCTATCCATATTCCTATCGCCATTTGTTGAAGAAACCTTAATATTTAATAAAATAAGAAAAAGAAATTGGGATTAATGAATTACTTAAAAATCATGATAAATCTGATTGTTTTGTGTCCAAATGGCAGGAGATAGTTCAAAAGGGAGTTGAAAGCTATTACAAACATGAGGACCTTGGGAGATCGGTGGAGTGAAATTAGCAAGACTTTGTTAAGACCAATTATTTTTTATTAAGTTGTTTCGATTTAGCATTAAAAGTGGCATGTGGCCTTTTATCATTTTAAACTCTTGTTTGTGACTGGTCGATAGGCCAAACAAACAAACAAACTTATCTATTGTTGATAGCATGATCTATCTATATATATGTGTGTATGATGAAAATTGATATAGATATACATAATCGAAATTATAAATTGGTGATTAAAAATATGTGTTTATTCTGTTTTTGCAATTCAAATGAATGATAACTAGTGTGGAGTAGTTTCGTGTCCTTGAGTTTCATCATTCAATAACCGGAAAAGGTAGGGCCCACTTCCTTGATTGTTGGTGATCTTTATATTATATTTATGTGTGTTATAATGTATGTTATGATTTTATAGCATTTTGATTAGTTTCATTTTTGTGCTATTTATCTTATTCTCATCTATGTAATCCATCTCTACAAATGTGTTAATTTGTATCAATACATTTAAATACTTGTTGGTATGATCTTTATTGATTTATTTAATATATGTCGGTGTGCATATTTAATCAGTTATTTGTTACCAGTATTAAGAACAGTTAGACATTGATTGACAAAGTTATAAAGAGCTAAGAAGTGGAATAATCAATTGATCTATTTTACATTTAATAACTCTGATTCTATTCATATTATGCCAAGATAGATTTTCATTCTACTATATATATTTTCAGTCTTGTTCTTTCGTGTGCTAGTAATCTTTTTTTGTTGTAGAACCATTTCTTCATGGGTTTCTATCACATCTGTGACAAGAAGTTTGCAAATCAAAATTTTGTTCAAATATAGATTACATTAGTTTGCATCCATCAACCCTTGGTTTATTAATTGCAGCTCTTTGGCATATTGCCACAACACGATTCAAAATCCTACGTTCCCATATTGACACTTTAGGATAAATTGAGGAATCCATTTCCAAAAGATTAAATCGAACCCATTTTAAAATTAAATTAAGACCACATTTTAATCGAATCAATAGGTTTTTTTTAAGGACCTCCTTTGTAAAAGTGGTCTTTTTAGTGTCCTAAAAATAGGGGTAGTCATATGAATTTCAGTCTTGTGTTAAGGAAACCTTGTGAAGTATGTTGGGATGTTGAATTGGATTGTGTTGTGAGCCTTTTGAAGGTGTTTTTCAGGCCTTGTATGGCCTTCTCCAAAGGAAGATTCCAAGTGTTTTTGTTTGAGGGCTAGAAGCTTTTTAGGTGGGTGTTTGGAATAATGTGGATTTGTAAAAGAATCTTAATCTTATTAGATGCCTCTTATGACCATGTGAAGGGTCTTAACCTCTTGATAAAGTTGAGAGCCACCTAGGGTCCACATCAAAAATTCCCAATGAAGGATTAAGAAATAGTCGTTGATCTCCACCACTGAATTAGGGTCGTTGATCACTAAGAAACTACATAACCATCATTGAAGGGACTGCAAAAAATTAGTATGAGTTGCACTTGAGTCCCTTCGATGGAACAAAACTTTCCACCTATCATCCTGCATTTATCACCCATCGTAGGAACCAACGAAATCACCTTGTTTCACAATGATGATGTGAAGAAACCAAGTGATATGTCACCATGTTTCTGATGGACCCACCAAATGCTTCGTTTTATCACCATCTTGTCCCACCATGCCACACGTTGCCTCCCCACTAGCCCTCTGAGATTTTCACATTTTAGATATGTGGTCACATGCTAGCAGTTGACAAATTAGATCAACCTAAAAAAAACCAACATGCATCCTCTTTAACCACTTGGCTAGTGGTCATAATATGTATCCTTTCTTAGTAATATATGATTGAGATTGAAACATCTCGATGAGAAATTTTCACATGCATAAACATCCTTTTAGTAGCATTCTCTTTAACCCCCCATAGTCATCGATAAATATTTCATTAAATATTTCTAAGTCTTTAATAGTTTACTAGATGGTGGTGATGACACCACATGGCTCATGTATGCTATCCATCAATAAGTCTATATCTAATAGTGGTTCCCCCATGGGCAAGTGGGAATGACCGAGATTCATTTTTTAGAACAAATCTTAACCATTGATCTATTTGAGCTTGATGCTTACTAACCTCACATGATAATGGGCCCACTTGGAAAGGTGACATGTGTCACCTGCCCTCCAACCCACTAGAATATTTTAATGAATGTTACAACACAACGGGGAAGTGGGGAATGGTTGGGATTCATTTGTCAGATCAAATCCTAATCATTGATATGTTTGACTTTGTCCATCAACACCCTCAAATAGCTCCATCGGAATATCGAAGGGACCATATTTTAGGTCCCACCGATATCCATCTATCACATCGATAAGTATCTAGCAGTCCAATATTGAAATGTCAAAGGGACAAAAAAAGAAATCCCTTTGACATTGATCTTTCTTTTCGACAAGGAGCTCGCCCCGAGGGTGGTCAAGTTTCACTTGCCCGCCATCCCTCTGGATTTTTAGTTTTATTATTTTAATCTCACAGGCTAATGGGGGAAAATAGAAAGTGTTAAGTGGGACCCGCTTGGTATTACAAAGGCTTTAAGAAAATATTAAACCCAGACTTAAGAATGTGACAAATATTTCAACAGGCGGTGATTGAGAAGACAAGGATGAAGGGGTTGGTCAAAACATGACTTCGATGGACATAAGTTGTAACTGAATGACTGAGAATCAACTACAAAGAGTCAACAGAGGAATATAATAAAAGTGTCTACCAAGACCAAGGGGATTAGGTTTTAAACATATGAGGGTTTTGGAAGCCCTAACATGTAGATTCAAAACCTTAAATTGGATTCAATTGAGGAGTTTCAAAACCTCAAAGACCCAAATTCATCAAATAAATATGGATTTCAATAGGAAGCATACATAGGATTTGTCTGATCAGATATAAATGATGGACATCCAAGGGTGGCAAAAAATGTCAATATTTTGGTGATTTCAATGGGATGATTGGTTGCTAATAAAGGAATCCAAAGGCCTTATTAGTCCATTGGACATAGATTCATGAAGGGGATCAACAAAACTGGGCCTCCCAAGTGTAAAACAAAATATGTATAGGCCTGCACTTGAAGGAAAGCATGAAAGGTAGATTATACATTCCCTTAAGGAGAATGCAATATTTGTAAATGCACTTCATGGAAATAAATATTTACAATATATACATTAAACTAACAGAAAGAAAAAGAAGGGAATTTACCTCTATCAGAGATGAATCTTTTGAAGGAGTTTATCTCCCTCAAACCATAGTTACAGACCTCACGCAACTGAAACCATTGAAAACTACTGCCAACATGCATGGAACTATACAAAATTTTTGCAAGGTAAAGGATCACTTCACTGTAAATTTTCCATTGTAGGGGAACCATATGATACAAGTTTTAGATTCATCTAACACTAGTGCCTCAAGTGAACACACAACAGTAGGGGTGAACTTTTCTGGAGATAGGCCAACATCTAAGAGCAAACCTTATGTAGAGGGAAGAGAATTCACCTCCCAAAAGGATAGGCCAATGTCACCATCATTTACCTCCTCAATGCATGAGCTAAAACAAAAGGAGAATGTTTCTAGCTCACATGGTGATGTAAAATATGATAAACCTTATTTTTTATCTACACAAGGAATCTCTTCTTCATTCACCTCAAATGAAAAGCTTTGAAGCTCAGGAATACTATCAAATTGGGTAGCAAAAGAACCACTCTCCAAATAAATGTGTGGCTGCTCAATATTAAATGAAATACTTGTATTGATGCACACTTAATCAACACAAACCTCGGATTTGTGAGACACTTCCAGTGAAGAATTGAATTCTTCAAGTTATCTCTTTGTTTTGACTTCTTCTTGGCAACTGGATACAAGAAAAATAAACTCTTGGCATGTAATGGCTACCACATCCTTTGTTGCTTCCTCATTCTTATACTGCTACCTACAAAGTTGCTCTTTTGGGGGTGAAAGATTGGCATCCAAGCAAAAACAAAAATATTTTAAATCATCCCAAAAGAAATCCTCCACCTCAGAATTGTAGACCTTAATAGATCATGGTTCTTCATCCATTATAATAGGGGATAAAAATTTATGTTTCCGCTGCTCCAAAACCTTGGAGTTATCTTCAACCACCAAGCCCAAACCAAGTTTTTCGTAGGCTCCAAATGATGTAGGTATAGGTGATATATCATCCTCATCTTCAATAAAACAAGGAAGGACATCAAATGAGAGGATTGATTCCTTTGTTGTATCAATTTTCTTGACCTATTTAATGTCTTGTTGTTGCAACACTATTTTATCTTCAATATTTTCTTGCAACAAACCAAGACACTCATTATTTTGAGCACATGCAGGCTCCACAACAAAAACCTCTTCACTCCTAGCCTAAAACTACTTGTTCCTTTTTTCTTCTGACCAACTAGGATCCCATACCATAGGTCCACCTTTAAAGAGTGAAATAGGAAAAGAGGGAGAAAAATGGTCAAAAGGGAATTTAGACTTTTGTTGAAGTTCTAGAAGGGGTTGCTCAATAGGAGTTAAAAGTTGAGCCTCCTCAAGGATGGGTTTTTGTGAGGAATGGAGGCTCGTAGAACCTAGGATCTCCAACATAGAAGATTCACTTGATGGCATAAGAGGTTGAATGGGAGTTTCAAGGGGTTGATTAGGATTCTTGAAACTATTTTATTTTGTGCGTGCATAATAGGTTGCTTTGGAACAAAAGGAGGGCTGATATAAGTTTCAAGAGGCTTGTTAGGGCTCCTAAAACTTGGGAATTTATGCTTTCTTACCTCCTCCTTAGCAAGTTGTTCTGAAACAAAATGAGGGATAATATAAGTTTCAAGAGGTTTTTTAGGGCTCTTGAAACTTGATAATTTATGATTTCTTAACTCCTCCTTAGCAGGTTATTTTGGAATAAAAGGAGGGGTGTTTGTTTGAAACTAGGTGCACAAGGGGCTGCCTGAGTCTCAAGAATTTGTGCTAGGGGAAGGGCAAGACGAATTTTTTCTTTCCTACCAACAAGATCTCTTGTTGCACACTCCTCTTGTTTCTTTCTTTGTTCCTTGATCTATTGCTCATACCTCCATTGAGCTTCATTATTTTGCTGGTGTGTATGGTGAGCTTGATGAAAAAACTTATCATGTTGTGGGAAATAATCTTGATACTTCCCTTGATAGGATTTATTTTCTCACTCTCCCTTTTGTAAGTTAAGTTATTGTTGCTCCTGTAGCTCAACCATTTGTTTATAGGGGTAAAAACACAAACCTGTGTCACCCTTAATAAAGGAATCGACAAACAACAACAAAAATTCTAAACTTTGACCACATAAAAGTGGTCTTTATGTTTTGAATTTAAAAATGATATAAACTAGTGAAAGGTAGAAATATTGATGAAGTTTAATCAAATAATTTTTCATATTTTTTTTTAAAAACATTGATTAATTTTTTATCAATTTTAAGAGTATATTTTGGAATGTTAAAAAATTTCAGGAAAAAGTGACAATCACTTGACATCAAGAAACAAATAGAAAAAAGCTTCATTTTCCCCTAATTTTTTTGTCCAAATAGGTGACTTCAATATCTAGTGCATGGAATATTTTTTTGAAAATTTGATATATATTTTTCTCATAATAACATTTTAAAGTCAAAATTTTCAAAATTTGAAAGTTTTCATTGGACGTCAACTATTGTCTATTTGTTTTAATCATTTTCAAAAAACAAATTATACCCTTTTGAAGAGGACTCTCTCCTCTAGTGCACCATATATTTTTTTTTTTTTAAATATATGTTTTACTATTTTTTTTAATTTCTAATCAACCTCTTTTTTAACTTTAACAACCTACTTGCATTATTTTAAAAATAAAATATATTAAAACTAATCAAAATATTAAAAAATATATATATTTGGATTCACCACTCTGAGCTCTACAAAGGGTACTTTTTTTTTTAAATCTTTATAATTGGAGAAATACTTAGTTAAAGTTGAAAGTTTCAGAAAATTCTAAACAAAGTTGAGTTGGCTACCAACTAGGATGTCACATAGATAGTTTCAGTAGAAAGGGTTTTGGTAGAAAGTGCTTTGGTAGGAAGTGTTTTGGTAGAATTTTTTTCGACCGAAACCCTTTCTACCGAAATGATGCATATAAAATAAGCCATTTTCAAAGCAGCAAAGGGAATGTTTTTTTTTTTGGATTCAGACAAAACATATTCAACTAAAACTTTGTATGCCATGTGGTTTCAGCCAAAACCTATTTGGCCGAAACATTTCCAGTTGAAAACGTTTTGCTCAGAACCATTTAGTTGGTTGAAAGTGTGACATAGCTTTGTGCTTTTACCCAAAGACATCCTCCACCATGGGCATGAGTTCACTCACATTTTTTGGTTGAAAGGAAGAACAAGGATCCTCTTGTTGTCCCCAAATCTCACCCAATTGTCTTTTAAAACCAAGAAAAATGCTTGTGGCTTCACTTTACACTTAAATTACCAAAATTTTGGGGTTGACTAAGAGAGAAACAAGGCTGATTTTCAAAGTGATAAGTCTATTGGGGTTGCTAATATGAATTTGTAGGCATCCTAGAAGACCAAGTGGGTTGGGGTTGGTGGTTAACATTTTGAAAATATTGAAAACCCACAACAGTAGGGCTTTGTGGAATGGAATGGGAGGCATAACCAACTTGATATGGTTGATTGGGAGGAATAAAGAAAGCACTATCATGATATGGGGGAGTATACATATGGTTTTATCTAAAACTTGACATCTTAATGCATGGGAAACACTTCAAAACTTATAAAATAAAGGAAAAGGAGTGCCCAACCAAATATTTAGGTGCATACCAAGGAATACCCAATAGTTGCAGAGTCACCAGATGCTTGAAGAACTACTTCCAAAGGCTGAAATGTTGAAGAGGGCACCAACCCCTCAATAGGATGAAGGTAAACCAACACTTCTTGAAACAATAGATGTGAATGGAGTCACCATGGTGTTTGAAGATATGCCTCCAAATGCAAGATACTTTGAAGAAAAAACCAAATTCTTCAATGAAGAGAAGTTTTCCCATTGGGCATACCAAAAATTGTACCCTACTGAACAAGAGTTTAGTGTTCTAATGACACAATGGAAATGAACTCAAGGTGTAGGCCCTTACAAGATGAGGTCAAGTCTCTAAAGAAGGCTAGCTTTATTTTTCAATCCTAGTGCAATGTGCTGGTCCAACCCAACACATGAAATCCTACCACTAAAAACTCATGAGGAAAAGGGGAGAAAGAGAACATGAAAGGGAAATGGAGGTGATACACCAAGATGGAAAGCTCACTACTTCCTGGCTTAGACTACTCAATACACTATTGAAGAGGGGCAAGGGGACTTTCACAAATCTCTATTTGGTCGATTCTAAGTGGCATACAAGAAGGTTTCTCAAACCAGCAACTATAAACCATTTAACTCAAACATACATGCATGAAAATACAATAAAAACTCATACATGAAGGTAAAAACTTACTCAAACACAAAAGAGTTGAGAAAAGGAAAGCTTGATCAATTTCATTAATGTAGAGGCAAAAATCCAATCTTTACAATAGTAGAATGTAAAATACATGTTTGCAAAATAAAAACCCTAGAGGAGCCAGAGGAAGAAAAACCCCTCAAAAAGATACAAATATTGCCTTTATAGTTCAAGAATAACTGAGGGTTGAATTTAAATACCTAACCCTAACTCAAATAGGGTTGCAAAAATATGAATATCGATTGGGTCTAGAAAAGATTTGAATCACGCCCAATACAAAGTGACCACCAAGCCATAGAGGCTCTGACATCATGAGCACATCCCAAGATGATGACTCTCATGAATGCAGGGATGGGCGCCCATGAATTCTACAACAAAAAACCAGGCCAATATACCCTACCAAAAGAGTAAGGCCTTTGTAACACATCAAGGATTAATGGTGCCACCTAGAAATGAAAAGAAACATTTAAAAGGCATAATTAATTGAGCCATGTCAATCAGATTTGATTCGGCAATTGAGAATGTCCCTGAATAATAACTTCTACAAATCTGTTGCTAATAAGACTAATTAGCTATTCAAATTTGAAGATTGGTCATCGAATTGGAGAAGGACTCAGATTAGATTCCTAATGAAGTTTTAAAATATAGCTATTGATCTCCACGACTAAATCAACTCCATCGATCACTAAGAAAATACATAACCATCATTGAAGGGACTACAAAAAAATGGTGTGACTCACACTTGAGTCCCTTCGATGGAACAAACTCTACCACCTATCATCTTGTATTTATTGCCCATTGTGGGAACCATCTGATCGCCTCACTTCACAATGGTAATGTGAAGCGACCAAGCGATATGTTGGAACATGTATGATGGACCCACCAAATTATTTGTTTGATCACCATCATATCCCACCACACAACACATCACCTCCTCACTAGCCCTCTGAGATTTGCACATTTCAGATCTATGGTCACAGGCTAGTGGGTAATGGTTTAGATCAACCCAATGACCACCAACACACATCCTCTTTAACAAATTTTCTAGTGGTCATAATATGTTTCCTTCCTTAGCAATAGAAGGTTGAGATTAAAACATCTCGATAAAAAAATTGCATGTGCATAAACATAATTTTAGTAGCATGCTCTTTAACCCCCCATAGTCACTGAGAAATATCTCATTAAATATTTCTAAGCCTTCAATATTTTAGTGGATAGTGGTGATTATTCCATGTAGCTCATACTCACTATCCCTCCACAAGTCCAAATCTAAGAGTGGATCCCCCACGAGCAAGGGAGGAATGGCCAAGATTCATTTGTCAAAACACATCTTAACCATTGATTTGTTTGAGCTTGATGCTTGCTGACCTCACATGATAATGGGCCTTCTTATAAATGGGACACAATGGGGAAGTGAGGAATGGTCAAGATTCATTTGTCAAATCACATCTTAACTATTGATCTGTTTGAATTTTTCCATCAACGCCTTTAGATAGCTCCATTGGAAAATTGAAGGGACCATATTTTAGGTCCCATAGATATCTACTTGTCACATCGACAAGCATCTAGCAATCCAATATCAGAATTTCAAAGGAAAAAAAAAACAACTCCCTCTAACATTGATCTTTCTCTTCGATAAGGAGCCCACCCCGAGGGTGGACAAGTGTCACCTACCCGCCATCCCTCTGAATTTTTAGTTTTATTATTTTAATCTCATGGGCTAGTAGGGGGACAATAGAGAGTGTTCGGTGGGACTTGCCTGGTATTACAAAGGCACTAAGAAAATATTAAACTTCTACTTAAGAAAATGAAAAATATTTCAATGGGTGGCAACCGGGAAGACAAGGATAAAGCGGTTGATCAAAACATGACTTTGATCGACATAATTTATAACTAAATGATGAAGAACTAGCTACAAATAGTCAATAAAGGAATATAACAAAAGTGTCAGCCAAGACCAAGGGGTTAGGGTTTAAGCATATGAGGGTTTTGAAATCCCTAACATACAAATTTACAACCTTAAATTGGATATAATTGAGGAGTTTCAAAACCTCAAAGACCCAAATTCATCAAATAAACATAGATTTCAACAAGATGTATACATAGGATTTCTTTGATCGGATATAAATGATAGGCATCCAATGGTGGCATAAACTATCAATAGTTACTAAAAGTAGGTTTTATTTTTCCTATCGACTATTTTCTTTAGACATTAAATATCATCATCATTAGCAAACATGATGGTTATTTTCATGTGTCCATTGACTTTCGTGATCTTAATAAGGCTTCTCTTAAGGATGATTTTCATGGATGGCTTCTCAGGCTATAACTAGATTCGTATTAACCTAGAAGATCAGTATAATATAGCCTTCCATACCCCTTGGGGTACCTTATACTATGAGGTCATGTCATTTGGGTTAAAGAATACAGGTGCGACTTACCAACAGGAAATGACCCTAATCTTTCATGCTTTCATTCATAAAATTCTAGAAGACTACGTTGATGACATCTTGGAAAAATCTATAACTTGTCAAGATCACGTAGGGAATATTTTCCTTATCTTTGAAAGGATTCGACTCTATAAGATGAGGTTGAATCTTCTTAAGTGTGTCTTCAATGTAGACACAAGATTTTTTTTAGAATTTATAGTATCTCATCATGGAATCGAGGTCGACACTAGAAAGATCGGTGCAATTGTTAACATGCCTCCACCTAGAAATATCTCTCAGTTGCAAAGTTTGCAAGGGAAGATACAAGAAATTCATAGATTCATATCTCAACTAGATGACCATACCCTTCCTTTCACATGCTTGTTGAGGAAAGATGTTTGTTTTATATGGGATGAGAAGTGCCAAAAATAGTTTGAGTCAATCAAAAGTTATCTAGCCAATCCTCCTATTCTAATGACGGCTATGTAGGATAGACCCTTTCTACTTTATATAGCCACACCACCTTACACTTTGGCAACCTTGGTTGCTTAGTACAATGATGATGGTAGAGAGAGGGTGGTCTATTACATTATTTGTGTTCTTGTTGAATATGAAACTCATTATTCCACTATGAAGAAACAATATCTCACTCTCATCTTTGCAACACAAATTTGAGGCATTACATTCTTCATGTTGAAACTCATATAATTGTGAAAAGTGATCTTTTGAAATGCTTATTCACTAGAAAAAATCTTGCTCGAAGGTTGGCAAAGTGGGTAATGTTCCTTTCTAAATTTGACATAAAGTTTATAACTCATAAATCAATAAAGGGTCAAGTGGTTGCTGATCAATTAGTAGAAACTTCCTTACCCCACTCCTTTGCTGGTTTGGTCCTATTTCTTGATTAAGATGCCTTTTCAATTAGTCACAATCTTGTATGGGAGACATATTTTGATGGATCGAGATGTCATAATGGCTCTAGAGTGGGTGTATTCTTTATCTCACCCAAGGGTAAGCTACTAGCTCTCTCTTTTTTATTATAATTTCACTACACTAATAACATCATTGAGTACGAAGCCCTTATTGTTGGATTGCATGTCATGATTGTGTTAAACACAAAACATCTTTGCATACGTGATGAATTTGAACTTATTGTGAATCAAATTATGGGGACATAACAAGCTAAGCAAAGTAAATAATCTCAGTATCAAGATTTGACTTTGACCTTACTTGATCGATTCTCTTCTTTCATAATAGATACCATGGTGAGAATTGCCTTGTTGGTACCCTTAGATAAGGACATAGAATAATACCACTTTTTTGTTCATATTCTTCACTCTCTTGTTGTTTTTGATCGGCCTAAATATGATGTTCTCATGTGTGCTCACATAGACTTAGAGGAATGGTACTCTAACATTTACAACTACATGAAGACTAGAAATTTTCTCGATGATGCAAAAAAGAATGATCACACTTGGATATGAATACTTTCAGTCCACTATGTTGTACTTGTACTTTGATTTTTTTTTATGTCACCAAGATGCCTATTTGCCAAGTTTTCATTAAGGTGATGATTTTTTTGTTGTTTTTTTCATTTTTTTTTGTATTTTTAAGGTTTTCGACCAAGCTCTTTGATGCTATGTATAAAACTTGCATAGATGAAGACTTTTGATAGGCTCTATCAATTTTTCTCTATCTTGCATAGGTAACTGATAAGCACCAAAACCAAATGTAGTAGTGATGATGTAAGGACCCATCCAATTAGGTTCAAAATTGCCAGGTTTCTCTCTGTCAGCTTGATTCCTTGGGTTTTGCATTAGGACCAAATCACCAATCTCAAAATTTTGGACCATTACTCTTTTATTATAACTTTTGCAAAGGAAATTTTGATATTCCTTTAAGTGATTCAAGGAATTTTGTCTTCTTTCTTGCAACATTTCAAGCTCATCCAAGCGAGACTATCAATACTCTTCATCATCAATCAATCCCTTCAAGGAGACTCTGAGAGAGGGAATTTTGACCTCAATAGGAAATATAACTTCAGATTCATAGACCAAGGAAAATGGAGTGGCTCCAGTGGGTGTGTGGATGCTAGGAGGGTAGGCCCACAAGGAAATATTGAGTTGTAGATGCCAATCATGGCTAGCATCATTGACATTCTTTTTAAGAATTCGTAAGATTGTTTTATTGGACACCTCAACTTGAACATTTCCTTGTGGATAATAGGGTGTGGAAAAATGGTGCTGGATGTGGAAGCGTTCACAAAGCTCACATACGTCTTGATTTTTGAATGGCTGACTGTTGTATGTGATGATGGATTTTTAGACATCATACCAAAAGATGATGTAATTAAGAATAAATTTGGAAATTTTCTTACCGGTGATGTAGGTGAGGGGGATGACTTCAATCCACTTAGTGAAATACTCAGTGGTAGTGATAATGAATTTATGGCCATTGGAGGAGGAGGGATGGATTTTTCCCATCAGTTTGAGTCCCCATTATGCAAAGGGACAAGGAGAATTGATTGGTCTAAGCTCCTGTGTAGGTATATGAATTAGATCATTCTACACCTGACATTTCTGACATGTTCTAACAAACTAAAGAGCATATTTTTCCATTGTTGGTCAGTAATAACCAAGTCTCATAACTTTCCTAGCTAAGGTCGTGCCACTCGAATGAGATCCACATATACCCTCATGTACCTCGTGTAAGTTTTTTCGAGCTTCATTAGTGTTGAGAGATTGAAGAAGGGTGTTGTCAAAGCTGCAATGGTATAAGGTGTCACTAATGATGGTATAATGGGTGGCTTTGCAGATGAAGGATTTTTATTGGTTGTTGTATAGGTTTGGTGGGGTCTGGGACTTGAGGTAGTCATAGATGTATTGATACCAAGGTGAACTAGGACCAACAAGCTCACAAACCATTTCTGACTCCAGAATATGATATGCAAGAACCAACAGTTTCTCTACCAAGAACTCAAATTGTGGAACATTGTTGGGAATGTCTAATAGAAATCCTATTGTTTCCATTAGGTTTGCTGCCCTGTTTTGTGCCCTAGGAATCTGTTCAAAAGTGAAATGGTGGAAGTATGAGTGAAATCTATCAACCATGTGTTTGCAGGGCATCAAATTTTTGTCCTTTGTGTCATACGCATCCATAACCTGTTTGATGACCAACTGAGAATCTCTGAAAACTAGAAGTGTTTTGATTTTCCATCTTATAGCCATTCAGAGTCTTGTGACAAGTGCCTCATATTCTATAATGTTATTGGTAAAAGGGAAGGTAATTCAAAATGAATTAGGAATGGAGTCCCCTTGCAGTGTGATGAATAGTATACCTACTCTGGAGCCATGACCAGTATGAGACCCATCAAAATACAACTTCCAAGGTGATGCAAGTTCCACGTGAAAGATGGACTCATCAGGGAAATCAACTATCAATGGATGAGTGCCTTGTACATGTGCATCTATGAGTTGATCAGCTATTACCTTTCCTTTGATTTCTTTGTATTCAACATATTGTATGTCATATTCACTCAATATCATAACCCATTTTGCTAGCTGACCTGTCAGTGTTGATCGAATTAGAAGATACTTCAATGGATTAATCTTTGCTACTAATTATATTTGGTGGTTCAGCATGTAATTTCTTAACTTCTAAGCTACAAAGACAACTACCATACATGCACATTCAATGGATGTGTAGTTGATTTCATATTCGACCAATGTGCGACTGATGTAGTATATAGCTCTTTCTTTTTCCTCATAGTCATTTTGTGCAAGAAATGCCCCCAGTACTGAAGTGGTTGCAGAGACATATAGGATCAAAGTTTTTCCCTCAATTAGAGGCATTAGGATAGGTGCTAAAAATATATAATATTTGATCTATTGGAAGGTCGCTTGATATTTGTTAGTCCACACAAAGGGAATGCTTTGCATAGCAAGTATTGAAATGGTTGGCACTTGTCTGCTAGTTGTGCGATGAAGCATCAGATAGACTGTAATCTACCCTGTAATGTCATTAGCTCACTAATTCCTTTTGGTGGAGGCATGTCTAATATTTCTTTCACTTTGGCAGGATAAAATTCAATGCCTCATTGAGAAACTATGTAGCCCAACAATTTTCCTAAAGTAACCCCAAAAACACATTTATTCGGGTTCAAACAAACCTTGTATTCTTCCAGCCTCTTAAAGATTTTATCCAAGACTTTGAGGTGATCATTGCATGTCAAATATTTTTCCAAGATGTAATCCACATAGTCTTCCATTAGTGTGTGCATGAGGTCATGAAATATAGTTTCCATGGGGTGATCCCACAATAGTGGTTTACAATTTTTGGCCAAATTGGACACTGAAATTATTATTTTTAACTAAATCTTCACATTCGGGCACCTATAGCGGCTAAACCATGAAAAATTTGAAGATGATACAAACTAGAGTCTCATCAAATTTTTTCTGCAGATTCTAATAATATGTTTTTCAAATTTTTTGGAATAAAATTGCACTTCTTTTTCCATCTCCCACAAAAACTGGTTTTTTTCAGAAAACAACATTTTTAAAAAGTGACGCTCACCGTATACAACATAATTTTTTTTGTATGAAGGAAAAAATTCTTTTTTTTTTTAATTTAGATTTTTAAACTACAGTATCTAGCACTTTCATTTGGTCTCATAGTTTTTTATTGAATATTTTTTCCTTAATAGAGTTTCAAATTCAAACCAATTGCAATTCAGACATAGGTGGACTGTATACAACATAACTTTTTTTGTATGTATCAAAATTTAATTTAATTTTTTTTAATGGATCAAGGAAATCAATACCCAGCACGAACATATTTTTTTAAAAATTATTTTTAGAATTTTCTATTTTTCCACATGTGCAAAATAGAGAGCTTGATTTTCGGTGAAAAATCTATGTTTAATAAAACTAAAAAAAAACATACATAATAAAAGCAAAACATATTAAAATTATATTCGTGGGATAGCTCATTTTGAGGAATACCATAATCATGTAAATAAATTTTAAATGAATTCATTTGATCCCCCAAAAGGTAAATCAAAAGTGATTTTTTATCAGCATTTTGATAGGTGTAAAGGAGACTCATTTATAGGTATAGTTTAAAACTAGAGAGGTTCTATCCAAGGAGGTTTGATCTAAGGTGGTTTGATCAAACCATCTTCAATTGGAATCCTTAAAATAGAACTTTTAAAGGCTTAAATCATTATATTTTCTAAAAATATGTGATTTCAGCAAAAATAAGTCCCTCTCAGCAATTGTAAACCAGCTTTGTCGGATCACCCCATGGTTCATTGACATGTGGCACCTACATTCTTCAAACCAAAAGGAATGATGTTCTAGCAGTATGTTCCCCAAGGACAAGTGAACATTGTTTTGTGTTGGTCTTCAAGGGTGATATGGATTTGATTGTAGCCCAAGAAACCGTCCATAAGGGACATCTCGTACCTCGCTATGAGATCAATAATGATGTCGATGTTTGACAATGGAAAGTCGTATTTCGGGCATGTCTTGTTAAGATAATGAAAATCCATGCAAATGTGGATTTTTCCATTTGGATTAGTGATGGGTACAAGATTGGATATCTAGTATGCATAGTCTATTGATCTTATAAACCCCACATCTAGTAGTTTCTTGAGTTCAACCTTCACAAGCAATGCTATCTACGGGTGGATTTTCCTTAACTTTTGTTTGACTGGTTTGACATCACGAAGAAAAGGCAGATTATGCAACACTAATTTTGGATCTATTTCTAGAATATTGGCATAAGACCATGCAAAGTTAACCTTTCATTCAAATAATAATTGTTGAAATTCAGGCTTTTCTTCTTCTGTCAATGATGCAGCAAAGAGAACCATTTTGGGATCCTCTGGTGTAGATATGTTAACTTCTATAGTGTCTTCAATGAGCATTGCCAATTTTTCCTATGTCATGGGAAGAAATTCCAATCCTCCATCCTTGGTTTCCTCAAGGAGGTTTTCACCCTCAGATACGTCCTTTATTTGTACTTTTGTATTGTTAGAAGGAGCCTTACGGGTTTCACCTAAATACATGTCTTTTTTTTATATATATATTTTCGACTAGAGGATTGCAAAGTCTCCTCGAAGTATGCTGCACAATCTAGGTCTATAGAAAATGCTTCTTTGTGATCACCACTTGGTATGCCTTCACAGAGTCCCATGAATTTTATAATAGATTCATCATTTTGAAATATTTCCATAGTGGATAGGCCTTGTTGATTCCAGTCAATAATTTGTGGGTAGAAAAGGGAGATACCATCATCAATGTTGGTAAAGGGTGAGGATTAAATGGAAAGCATGCAAATGGAAGGTAAAAGTGTGAAAACATAATTGTCATCCTCAATTTCCTAGTCAGATTCTATCCAAGGACCATCTTCGGATTTAGATGAATTATATTCATGGTCATAGAAAGGGACAAATGGATCATAATCCTGATTAGTATGTGCAGATGGAAACTTAGAATTATAGGTAGTAGGCTCAGGCATGTTAAGCTCATGGAGGGGTTCAAGAATGGGGTGGGACAAGTCAGACATTGTTGGTGACGATTTAGGTTTATTATAATTTGTTTCCCAAAAAATGCTTACCCATTCCTTTTGTTTAGAATGGTCATCCAAAGGATCAATGTTATATTTGTGTCTGAATATTTTCTCGAAAGAGGGTTCATCAGGTTCTAAAAGTAGTTCATGAATGTCATAATCACTGAGGGTTTTATCGAAACCCCATTCCCATTCATGCAAATCGGTTTCGGTCTAGGATTCTTCACTTGTCTTGACACTTTTAGGAGCCATTACATCCTCACTCGAAAGTACATTTGTACATTGATCGTCGGTTCTGATTTTCTCAAACCCTATCCCTAGATACTTTGGTCATTTAGAAGGAATGATAGGCTCTCTCCTTCTAGTGATATTTTTCCCAAGGCCACTAGTTCTATCAAAACCATGTGCTTTGCATATGTCATAGCCTTTGCCATATATATGTACAAGTAGTGGGGGTAGTTCTTCTGGTTCTTTGTAGATCCAAGTGGATAAGTTTGTAATGTCTTCATCATTCATGTCTCCCCATAGTGTGAATAGAATTTCTAGAGGGACCATGAAAGTCTTCTTGGTATCCACTTTGAAACAAGGCCAACCATAAATTTTGGGTGGCTTGGGTATTGTTGTGATACAATAGGTCATGTTTAGTTTGAATTTTTCACAACCAATGTCCTTGATCTTGATATCAGCACCTAATATGGTGGCAATGGATGTGGATGGCTTGGTGAGTGTGGATGGATCAATGTATTTAGATGAGGTGGATGTTGAAGCCTCGCAGTTGATTTGAAATTGGTGCTCGAAAGTATCTCTCAAATTCGTACAATATTGGAAAGGGTTAGGATCTCCTGGTATAGTGATTTCAGTGCCATCAAAGGGGAATTTCAAACATTGATGGTAAGTGGAGGGTATGGCCTTTAAATCATGGATCCAAGGGCAACCAAGCAATAGGTTGCAAGGTAGATCATGATCCAGGACTTGTCATGTTGTATCCATGATGACCGATCCCACATGAATTGTAAGTGTAATAATGCCTATAGAGGAGCATTCTTCATCATCATACACTTTTATCACAATACATTTTTGGGCATCCTTACAAGCATTAGAGAAGTTGAGAGCTTTAACCAGTTTTAGAGAGCATATGTTCAACCCTTCTTTGCCATCTACTAAGATTTGTCTAACCTTATGTGTATGGATGAATACTTTGATATGCAATGCATCATTGTGAGATGGCTTTGGTGAGGAATAATCCAAGTCTAAAAAGGTGATGTGATGTGGGGAAGTCAAGTATCCAACCATGGTTTCAAAATGGTTGACATCAATATTGGTAGGGACGGAGGAATTCTGTACGACTTTGTCCAATATGGATTTATGTGTGGGAAAAATGCAGAGTAACTCGAGGATGGATATTTGAGCGGGTGTTTTGTTCAATTGCTCAATAAGATTAAATTTTGGATTAGGTTGTAGTAGTTTGGAAGACGAACAAAGTATGGTGATCTTGGGATGTCTAGCAGAAAGACCTAGTATGGTGAACTTGCCTCTATGGGTAGTGACATTACACTCCAGAGTTTTCTTTATGGTTATGGTATTGACGCATTCGCCTTCGTCAACAGCTCGAAGGTGATTAATGATAGTACCACTAGAATAATTAAAGGCAGCTCAAGAGCAATTGGCTCAATTTTCATTATTCTTTGTACTGGATGATGAGAGGTTACCCAAACCATGATCCCATAGTGGATTTTTGTGAATGGTATGGTATGAATTAGAAGAAAAATATTGACCATCAAGTTCAATGGTATGATTTTTAATAAGATCATGTACAAGATTTCTTAATTGTTGACAAGATGAGCTTTTATGCCCTTTTATGCAGTGGTAATCACATAAAGCATTTTCATCCCACCATGATGGTTTGAACTGACCAGGGTCATACATTTAGGGTCTTGCAATGTGATGACACCATTTTGGAGAAGCTTCTTGAGGACAACTTCAATTGGTTTACCCAAAGGGGTGTATGTGCATTTTTTAAAATTTTCTTGTTTGACGTGGCTTCCTTTGGTTTGTTTGGATAGGATTGTTTTGGATGGCATTAGTGGTGGGTGTCAGTGTGGTCATTGGTGCATTTTTGGATTGACCTCCTTTAAGGATAATTACAGGATCTGTTGCATTTACTGTTTTTAAGTCAAAAACTCCATCATTGGTGATATGTTTGTTTTTAACCCATTATTTGTTTTTGTTGGTGGGAGCACTTGGGTTTTTGTTTGTGGTGGTGTTGATGTTTTTGCTGCCATATTTGAGTTTGCCTTTCGCAATTAGGGATTTTTTGAGTTGAACTCCTTTTTTGACAACGTTAGTGAAAGTGGTGTAGTAGTGGACTTGTAGACCATATGTTAGTGGTCCAAAGAGATTTTTCACAAACAAGGTGACCTTTTCTTTTACGGGTATTTCCACAGGGCATCGACTTGCTAAAGTTCTCCATCTTTGGAAAAATGGAATGAATGTCTCGACTGTGTCCTCTTGAGTAAGTCTACATAATGAGGCAATTTCAATGTTCATGTCAATGTTATAGACATAATTTTTGACAAACTTGTTTGTTAATTCATCCCATGATTTTTTTCCTTTAGGTAACTACATGAACCATTCAAGTGTATGGCCTACGAGATTCCTAGAAAAGAGTCCCATCAAATAAGTATGTTCATAGGCAACATCCATGTGGCTGATTGTGAATTCTCTTATATGTTCGATGGGATTAGTTTTTCCTTTGTATTTAGGAAATTTTGGTATCGCATATCCTGGTGGGAATGGTGGCATGTACAAGGTTGTTTCAAATGGATATGGGCATAAGTCATATGATATGTGAGCCTTTTTGTTGGAAATTTGCATGTTCTCCACTTGTGTTTGAAGGGTAGCAAGTTTAAGTGTGAGTGCTTCTAGTATAGGTTTTTTTGTATCATCACACATGTTGGTGATAGGTATGGCTTGAGTTCCCACTTGTGATTATGTGTGCTGATTTGGGATGTGTTGGTGATGATTAAATTGTGTGTTTTGGTTTGGAATTTGTTGGTAATGAATGTTTTGATTAGGAATATGTTGATGTGTGTGGACTTGAGATGCATAAGTGGGAATGTGTGTTCTAACCATGTTGGATTGAATATGTGGAACTTGTTGTCCTTGAACATGTTGATGATCAGGTGGAGACATATGTTGTGTGACTTGGTTTCCTTGTTCAAATGGGTAAATGTGACCACGTGGAATGTTTGTATTTTTCCTTAAGGGAACATTAGTATTGATTTGTGATGAATTAGGGACATTGGATTGAGGTCCTTGAATGACAACTCATCTTTTGTTCCTCCCAAAGGGATTTAGTGAGTTTATTTCCATGGCATTAGTTGAGGACCTAATCAAATGTTTGATGGTGTTGTCCCTATAGCATTAGATGTAGCTCCCCATGACAGGTTTGATGTATTGGTTCCCATTGTGTTAGTTGAGGCCCCAAGTGTTGCTCCAACATTTTGTGATGGGATTGTGGATGTTTTTTGTGAAATTGAATATGATGTGGAATTTTCTAGGGTTGATGTTCCCCCAATAGAAATTGAATGGAACACATTGGAAGTGTTTTTTGTGGTTTGGGTGGTTGTAGCACCAATGGAGGTAGCATTAATAGTATGTGAAGCATTTTGTGTTGTCGCTCCCATAGAGATATTGTTTGCATCATGTGATGGTGCATATTGTGATTGGATTGTTTTAGTGATATGATCAGGATATGCTTCTCTTAAGGTGTTAATATCAAATCCTTTTGGAAAATTAGCCCCTTGTTCAAGGAGCATGGCTAGATATTTGTTTGAATCTTGTAGGACTAATTCTTCCACAAAGGAGGCCACTTCAGGATTTTGTGCAGTAGCTTGTATATCTTCCTCAAATACTTGTCCATTTTCATCTTTGTGGATAAATGGTTCAAAAGGATTGCATGAGGATGATGGGATGTTTATTTCACTGAATGGATTTATGAAAGAGTTCCCCATGTTTGTATTTGCATTCATGGCATTAGGGAAATTATAAAAGTCATTGCCTTGTCCAAAGGGATCCATTAGTATTCTTTTTCTTTGTAGTCTTGTTTCAACCATTAAAGTTTTTCTCAAATGAGGGAGGATGGAGGATGGAGGATGACCAAATGCAAACGATATGACACTATATTTTATTGGTTTTTTTTTTTGAAATAAGAAATGATATAATGACAATGAGGTCTAATGAGACCAATGAGGACTAGAATGAGGGAGACTAAATGTGCTCTAATGCCAATGAAAGGAGTTCTATGATGCACTCAATATTGGTAGACTTAAAGAAAGTTACACTTAACCATTCAAAGTGTGATCAATGTCTCAATTTTGGAGTGTCAAGGGACTTGTTTGAAGGACTAAATGACAAGGTGACAAAGTGAGGTTTCCAAACTAGACTAATGAGATGGAAATAGCTCACCAAAGGACAAATACTAAAGGAAATGATTTTAACTAAGTCCAATGACAACCTACTTTCGAAGACAAATATGTGGCAAAGTATGGCAAGGGTTCCTATTCTAAATTCTGCAAAATGAGGATTTATGTATGATAGTGAAACCTAAGGATGCAACTAAAGAAGTGCAATGGTATACTATGGAAAACTAAATGCAAGGATGGAGGATTTGATAATTTTTTTTTTTGGTTTCGGATAGAGACTCTAGAGAAAAGGTGACTTTTTAGATAGAAAATGCAGCTTAACAAAGTGATTACGGTTTTTAGATGCTCAAATGTGATGCAATATATTAGATGTGGGGCAAAAAAATGTGGTGTAGAGTGAAAAAGGTTGGTTTTATTTGCAATTTTGGAATTTTTTGTATTGTTTCCATTTGAAGGTGTTGTTCTAGATCTGTGAAAAGTGTGTATTTGTTCATTGGTTCTGAAAAAACACTTGGCAAACAAATTTTATTTGAAATTTGTGAAAACAAGCACATAGAAGACAAGAACTATCCTAGGGTTGGGAAGGAATATATTCTTTGGACTCCACGTGGATTTTACTCCAACCGCACTTATTCTTAGCGGGTGATTTAGAAGCTTGGCCACACATGCTCCCCCTTACATTGCACTCACTTCTCAGGTCAACCAAGCTTCAAGCTCCCATAAATATCCCATGGAAAGATTTTCACCTCTACTAAGAACTACGAGAATGTGGATGCCTTGGCAACGACCGTTTCTGCACCAAAGGATAGATAGGGTTTTTGGCTTCTACACAAAGCTTTTTAGTTAGGGCACCCATTCAAGTGGCCACACATGAGGCAAGATTAGCTCCAATAAGGAGGAATTCCAGCTTGAAGATTTTATTCTCAACAATGTTTTGCGGAATTCACTTGTATGTGTGACACATTCACACTCGTAATCCTAAGTTTTCCATTAGGATTCCCATTTGTATACTAGTTGGTAGTAACTTGGCTAAAAAGCTTCATTGTTAGTTTGAGTCGCCTTGGGGTGAGTACTATTTCCCACCAAGGAAGGCCCAATTCATAGAGTCAATAATAGTTTCTCTTGCACCCAATATCACACAATTGTGTAAGGGGAGAAGATACTTCTATTATTGAATCGGGTTACACAATGTTGAGACACTTGTTCATTTTAGTTATCAAAATTGTAAAGTGAGACAAACACCTCAAACACTTTGTTCTTTTTAAACTTTAAGCCAATATGAGACCAACAATATTTATTTTAAACCCCATGCCATGGATATGCAAGTTCATTTTAAGCCCATATGAGTTGTAATGCAAAGTTGTGTTCATTTTAATCCCATGAATGTGCATGAATGTTCTTTTTATCCTTATTTAATGTAAATGCAAGTTGTAGTTTGTAAGGAGTTGTTTTTTTTATTAAGATTGTGAAAAGATTTAAAATACACACAAACAATTTTTATTTTAAACCCCATGTCATGAATATGCAAGTTCTTTTTAAGCCCATATGAGTTGTAATGCAAATTTGTATTCATTTTAAGCCTATGAGTGTGCATGCATTCTCATTTTATCCTTATGAAATGTAAATGCAAGTTGTAGTTTGTAATGAGTTGTTTGTTTGATTAAGATTGAAAAGACTAAAAATACAAACAAACAAGGGTTAGAATACATGCCACATGCTGAAAATAGAATATTAGTAAACCAAAACCTATAATCTACTAAAAAGAAAAGAGAAAATCTGAAAATTTTGTAAAACTTCATATAACATCGGGTTCACCAATGTAACTGAGGTATATTTCCAACATTAGTATTAAATCCAAATGAGAAATAAAAACCTAGTATAACTATGAAGCACAAAGGAGGAAAAAAATCAAAACTAGGAACAATGTTCCCAAAACTCCTCAAAACCTCCATGATTCACCTCCATAGCCCTTTTCCATTTACTACAAATATGTGGTTTTCCCTCATATTTTTTTGAGAAAATGTTCCTATAAAAAATTTCTAGCAAACATTGAAGGATTCCTATGATAATGGAAGAGAAGCTAAATTCTACATGCAGTAGAAAAACCTGCAAAATGACAATGTTAGCCTAAAATCATGAAGTGAAGAAATGACAAAATGAGGTTGAAATTGCCATTTTATAGAAATGCCAATTTTGAATGGAGGGCCAAGATTAAAATTTGAGAGATTCCCTAAGATCAAAGGTTAAAATTAAATATGACAATTAGAAATTAGGGTTAGGGAAACATTAGGGTAAATTTTGAAATGAAGGACTGAGATTTGTTTTTAGAAAAATCAAATTTGGAGAATCAAATAATGATTTAAAATTATTTGATTTTAGAGACTAAGTTGTCATTTTGAATTAAAAATTAATTTGATTCAAAAGTGGTGGGGTCATGTGACAGTAAATGATTAATTTAAATAAATGATTTTATTTAAAATTAAAAAGAAAGTTGTAAATAATGATTTTAAATTATTTACTTGGTGGAAAAATAGAAAGTGGGTAATTTTAAATAAATGATTTTATTTAAAATTAGAAAGAAAGTTGATTATGGAAAGACTGTTGGAAAATAATAATTTAAAATTATTTGATTTAAGAGGCTGAGTTGGCCTTTTGAATTAAAAATCAATTTAATTCAAAAGTGGGACACGTGACAAGCTGAATTTTGATTTAAAGAATAATTTAATTCAAAATAGGAAGAAGATGACAAATTAATAAGCAATTAAATAAATAAAATTTATTTAATTGTGGAAGAAGAGGATAAATGAGTAATTAAATAATTAAAATAACTATTTAATTATAGTGGCAAGATGATAAATAATTAAATAAATATAATTTATTTAATTATAAAAGACAAGGATATTAGAGACATAATTAAATAAATTAAATTTATTTAATTAATCAAAGAGGAAATAAAAAATGGCAATGAATTAATTAAATAATTTAACTTATTTAATCAATAGAAGACTAATGACATTAGAAAATGGTATTAGCAAGTCGTCTAATGGTCTTCTTCTTTGGTGCCTCACTAAAGTGAAAATACCCCTTGACCTTAAGGAATCCCATTTAGGATCTGGGGGTGGAAATTTTGGTGGTAAATCCCTGGTACAAAAATTGATTCACATGAGATACTTTTGGCAAAAAATGGAACAACATTCCTTTTATTTTGTTAAGAAGTATCTACAATGTCAACAACATAGCCCCCTTATTCACACACTTTCTCAAGAGCTTTAGAATCAAACCTCTCCTTGGCCATTCATAAAATGGGGGTTGGATATTATTGGAAAAATATCACCTCCTTCTTCTAAATGTTGCAAGTATGAAGGTGTTGTCATTGATGTCAATTGGTTAACTAGTTTCCAACTAATTGTTGTTGTCATTGAGTCATGAATGATGGTTATTGGTTGTATATGTTGAGGATATTGAGAAAATTGTAATAGAGAAAAGTTGCAGGTGTTCAGTGTTTTCTCTAGGTTTTGCTTTAAGATTTTATGCTATGCTGATGAGGGTCTGAGGAATTGTTCATGATTTTTGGAAGCTTCTATATCCATATTTTGGGTTTATGGATCATTGTATAGTGTGAGTTATGTTCACCAGTTGTGAATTGTTCTTTTATGTGTATTTGGCTGAGGTCTAGGAGAAATGTTGTTGCTCCAAATTTCTTCTTGATCATGTCTTATGACTTATAGTTCTCAAGATAATTTTTTGAGGTCGTGTTCAAGTAAATTTTGTTAATTAGAAAGATTACATCATGCTAAGGTTGTGTGTGCTTAATTGTTATATTTTTTTACACTTGTTTGGTTGACCTTGTGTTTAAAATTACTTACAAAGTTTATGGAAGCATTTTGAGGTATGTTGGGACTTATTTAGGTCCTCATTAGATATGTTTTTGGGTCGCCCTCATTCTAATTCCACTGTAGAATGTTTTTGCATCAACCTAATTTAAATTTATAAATGTAAGTGGTGTGTGGCTAACTTTGGATGAGTTTCAAATTTGAAGATGGTATAAATGAGAGTTGTGATATGATGATGAATGAATGCAAGAAAAATAGATGTGATTTAGATGAAAATAGTGTGTATGTGATACAAGTTTGGGAAGATCAGTGTGAAATCTAACTATGAGTTTTTGGAAGCAGTGAGTTGAAGGTGTACTCTATCATTCAAGCATGTCTGCAAGTGTGTGAGTGAATTATGGTGGAAATATACATTGCATTGATATTTTTTCCTCTCTATAACAAATCTCTTCTATCTTCTTTGTAATTATGTGGCAGTGGGCCTCTGAGTGGTTAACCGTTGTTAGATAGTGATTCCTATTCTGAATAGTAAGTTCTATTTTGGTAGTGATCCTTCTCTAGAAGTGAGCCTTTGTATTTGGTTTTTATATTCTGTATATTGTGAGCTAATCCTCACCGTGTTTTTTCCCTTATTAGGTTTGTCATGTAAATCTGATGTTATTCTATGTGCGATGTTTTTCAATTTCTTCTTTTTCACTTAATGATTAATCACATTAGTAGAATAAATGATTTGTGAATGGTAATTGATCTAATCTCTGGTGAAAGTGTTCTTAAAGTTTAAAATTTGTTACAACTGATTCACCCCCCCTCTTAGTTGTCTTATTCAACAATTGGTATCAGATCTT
Organism: Sequoiadendron giganteum; assembly: GCA_007115665.2. NCBI lineage: Eukaryota > Viridiplantae > Streptophyta > Pinopsida > Cupressales > Cupressaceae > Sequoiadendron > Sequoiadendron giganteum. The sequence goes on along the minus strand of CM021100.1, from coordinate 729,019,450 downwards.
GGTTCCTTGGTGAAGAGCTTAGCTACTTGAGGAAGGTACAAGATGGTAGGAAAGATCAATATTGAGTGTCCTAAGTTTGATGGGATTGACTATGTTTACTAGAAGATTAAAATGGAAGGATATCTAGAGTATTGTGGGTATGATGTTGAGAAATATTACAAGACTACATACATTTCCATACTAATGGTCTGAGTACTTCTAATGAAATCAAGGTGCATGAAGCAAACAATAAGGAAAAGTTCATTTTGAAGAATAATCTTTCACATTTGGAGTTGTTTAAATTCCAAATTCTGAAGACTGGTAAAGAAGTTTGGGATGCATTGGAAAAGATTCATGAAGGAGATGAAAATGTCAAAGAATCAAAGATGCAAAATTTGGAGGCACAATTTGAGCTCCTGCATATGTCTGAAGATGAAAACCTTAAATCTTATGTACATAGAGTGGATGAGCTGGTTGGTGGAATATGAGGACTTTATGTTACAGTGGATGAATCTAGGATTATGAAGAATATTCTTAGAACTCTCCCCAATGCGTACAATGAAAATGTATTTGCTATTAAGAAATATATAGATTATTATGCTAAAGTTAATTTGTTGAGTACTCTAACATCTTTTGAAATGAGAAAGCCTGGCTAGAAAAATGGATCGAAGATAGAAACTACTTTTAAGGCTACAAGAGCTAAAGATCTAAATGAAGAGAACCTTGATGGAGTAGAAGCTAACTTTGTAAGAAGAATGAAAAAGGGATCCAGTAAGTATGAAGGTAAGTCACCTTTTAAATGCTTTAGTTGTGGAGGAATTGGTCACTATGCTTATAGATGTATAGAAAGAGCTAAGAAGAATAAACATAGATTAAGCAAAGAAAACAAAAGGAAGATGATTAAGAGAGCATATTATGTGAATGAAGATGTTGGTATTTATGATGAAGAGTTTGATTATGGAGATTTTTATGATAATGAATGCTTGTTCTTGGCTATAAAAGATGAATCTACTCCTACTAATACTAAAAGAAAGGTTAAGGAAAGTCCCCCAGAGAAAGATGAAGATACTACATAATCTCTTCAATTCATGCTAAAAAAGAAAAGAACTATTGGGTTGCCAACAATGGTTTTTCACATCACATGACTGGTAATAAGAGTAAGCTTATAAAACTTGAAAATTATGATGGAGGCTTAGTTAAATTTGGAGATGATATTAGTGCTAATATTTGTGTGATAGGTTCAGTAAGTTTTGATGGCAAGAATAATACTAATGATGTCTATTATTTTAAGGGTTTAAGGGATAATATCTTAAGTGTTGGAAAAATGTGTCGTAAAGGTCATAATCTTGTATTTGAGGATGACAAATGTGAGATCAGGAAATGACCTAAAATAGTGATTGTTGCTGGTAAGAAGTCTGAAGGAAATATTTATCAACTTAAGGGTGCTGATGGACATTTCTTTATGAATTAGATTAATGACAGTTATTTATGGCACCAGAGAATGTGTCATATGAATTTTGACAACTTGTCAAGGATCAGTGCAATACAAGCTATGAGAGATTTATTGAGGATTAAGAATCATGTTAATTCTATTTGCAACAATTGTTAGTTTGGAAAGCAAGCTAGAGACTTCTTTAGATCAAAGGAACAATATTCTATAGGAATACTGTCCATTTTATTCATATAGATATTTGTGGTTCTACAAGAGTAAAAATTCTACAAGGTGAAAGGTATTGTATGCTTTTGATTGATGATTACTTTAGATAAACATGGGTTACTTTTTTAGAGACAAATTTGATGCATTAGATAGATTCAAGGCATTTAAGGCTATGGTTGAGAATGAAGAAAATTTGAGAATAAAATGTTTGAGGTTTGACAGAGGTGGTGAATTCACCTTCAATGAGTTTAATATGTTTTGTGAAATTCATGGAATAAAAAGATAGTTATTTGCTCGTAGAACTCCTTAGTGGAATGGAGTTGTTGAAAGAAAGAAAAAAACAATTCAAGAAGTTACTAGATCAATTATTACAAAGGTTGGCCTACCGAAATTTTACTAGAGAGAAGTTATTCACACTGTTTTTTACGTGTTCAATCAAGTTCAAGAAAAATATAACAGTACTAAGACCCCCTACGAGCTATGGTGTGCAAGATTTCCTACTGTCAAGTATTTCAAGGTATTTGGAAGCAATTTTTATATCAGAAGGGATGAAGAAAATCTAGGGAATTTTGATGCTAGCTGTGATGAAGGTATCTTCCTTGGATACTCTACTAAAAGAAAATCTTACAAATGTTCCAACAAAAGACTAAGAAATATTGTAGAGAGCACAAATGTAAAGGTTGATGAAGCATTGAAGAATTCCATTGAAGTCAATGGATATGTATCTAGTGAACCTAATCACATAAGAATAGAAGTTGTGGAATAGCAGGAAAAGAAGAATGAAGAAGAAGAAGAAGAAGCTCTGATAGTGTCCCCAAAGACACCTAAATATGTGCAAAAAAATCATTCAAAAAGTCAAATCATTGGAGACAAGCTGGAAGAAGTATTGACAAGAAGCAGAGTTTCTACTGATAAAATAAATATTTCCTTACATTCTAAAGTTGAACCAAAGTCAGCGAGTGAAGCATGTAATGATGAGAATTGGATGAAAGCTATGAAAGAACTTATGTAGATTGAGAAGAATCAAACTTGGGAATATATCCCTAGATTGGCAGATAAAAAAATATTTGGATCAAAATGGGTATTCATAAACAAGTTGAATGAGAATGGAGAAGTAGTTAGAAATAAAGGAAGACTTGTGTGTAAGGGTTAATCATAAGTAGAAGGTATATATTTTTAGGAAACCTTTGCTACAATGGCAAGAATGGAATCTATTAGAATGTTTTTATCATTTTCTACTCATAAAGATTTCAAAGTTTATCAGATGGATGTTAAGTATGCATTTTTGAATGGTGAGTTAGAAGAAGAGGTCTACATGGAACAACCAGAAGGATTTCAATTGTCAGATCAATTGGATATGGTTTTCATATTAAAGAAGACCTTATATATATCGAAGCAAGATCCTAGAGCCTAGTATGCAAGCTTAGAAAGATACTTGATTTAACAAGGTTTCAACAAAGGTATGACATATAGTAATTTGTACTCTAAAATTGAAAATGACAAGATCTTGATAGTAGTGGTATATGCTGATGATATTATCTTTGGAGGAAATAAAATAATGTGCAAAATGCTTGCTAAAGAGATGAAAAAAGAATTTGAGATGTCTATGTTTGGTGAGATGAAATTCTTTCTTGGGATGCAAATTAATCAAACAAAGAAAGGGATTTTTATTTCATAGTTAAAGTATGTAAGAGAAATGTTGAAGAATTTTGCGATGGATGGTTCCAAACCGGTATGCACTCCTATGGTTACTGGCTGGAAATTGAGTAAAGATGATGATTCACCTAAGGCTGATCAAGGAAAATAGAGATCTATGATTGGAGGATTATTGTATTTAACTACTATTAGACCAGATATCATGCATGTTGTTTGTCTTGTGGCTAGATTTCAAGAAGATTCAAGAGAAACGCATGTTTTTTTTGTTAAGAGGATATTCATATATTTGAATGGCACTTCAAATTATGGCTTATGGTATCCTAGGCATACTAATTTCACACTGAGTGCTTATACAGATGTAGATTGGGTAGGTTATGTTGATGATAGAAAAATTAAAAGTGGTGGTGCATCATTTCTTGGTTGTAGATTGGTGTCATGGTTGAGTAAAAAGAAAGATTCAGTTTCCTTATCCACTACAAAAGTTGAGTATATTGTCATGGCATATTTCTATACACAAGTTTTGTGGATGAGAAAAACATTGAAAGATATCAAAGTAATGTATGATGATCCCATTTATATATTTTGCGATAATACAAGTGTAATTAACATTTTAAAGAATCCAATAATGCACTCAAGGATAAAGAATATATAAATAAAGTATCACTTTTTTAGAGAGAAGGTTTTGGAGAATGAAATAAAGCTTGAGTATATACCTATGAAGGAACAGGTTGCTAACATTTTTACCAAGGGTATTTCTAAAGATATTTTTGAGTATCTCCTAGAGAAGTTAGGGGTTATTACCCCTCTTTTCTTGAACTAGATACATATGGAGATGCATCAGTCCAATGGGTCTATGGATCTATCTTTCTTCTAGATTGATGTTTGGTGGCTACCTCTCAGGGGGAGTAGGTAGTGTCAAGTGTTGTCATTGAAAGAGTATTATGTTATTAATGTCAAAGGGTAAATAAATGTAAAGCATATTTTTCCTTTTCCATTGATGTCAAAGAGGGGGAAATTATCATGTGAAAAAAAATTATCTACAAAGCGGGAGAAAGTAAAATCAAGGAAAATCTATTCAGAACTGTTGTGTTGTCTTTGATGATTTTTCACATCATGTGTTTTCATCAATGACAAAGGGGGAGATTGTTGCAAGTATGAAGGTGATTTTATTGATGTCAATTGGTTAACTAGTTTTCAACTATTTGTTGTCTTCATTGATGTCATGAATGATGGTTATTGGTTGTATATGTCGAGGATATTGAGAAACTTTTAATAAAGAAAAGTTGTAGGTGTTCAGTGTTTGCTCTAATTTTTGCTCTAGGATTTTCTACTATGCTAAAGAGGATTTGAGGTATTGTTCATGACAGTTGGAAGCTACTATATCTAGATTTTCAATTTTTGGATTGTCCTACAATGTGAATTATGTTCACCAGTTGTGAACTATTAATTTTTGTGTATTTGGTTGATGTCCAGGAGAAATGTTATTTCTCTGAATTTCTTCTTGATTGAGTCTTATGACTTGCAATTCTTAGGATAAGTTTTTGAGGTCATGTTCAAGTTAATTTTGTTGACTAGAAAGATTGGATCATGCTAAGGTTGTGTGTGCTTAATTGATTTATGTGTTTTACACTAGTTTTTCCAACCTTGTGTTTAACACTACTTACAAAGTTTATGGAAGTGTGTTGAGGCGTGTTGGGACTTATTTAGGTACTCATTAGATGTTTTTTTGGGTCACCTTAATTCTAACTCCATCGTAGAATATTTTGGCACCGACCTAATTTGAATTTGTTAATGCAAGTGGTGTGTGGTTGACTTTGAATTAGTTTCAAAGTTGAAGATGGTATAAATACAAGTTGAGATATGATGATGAATGAATGCAAGCAAGATAGATGCGAGATAGATGCAAAATAGTATGTATGTGATGTGAGTTTGGGTAGATCAATGCAAAATTTGATTGTGATTTTTTGGAAGCAGTGAGATGAAGGTGTACTTTATCATTCAACATGTCTACAAGTGTGTGAGTGAATTGTGGTAGAAATCTCTGTTGCATTGAGATTGTTTCTCTCTATAAAAAATGTCTTCTATCTTTCTTGTAACTTTGTGATAGTGAGCCTCTGGGTGGTTAAACCTTGTTGGACAGTGAGTCCTATTCCAGATAGTAAGTCATGTTTCAGAAGTGGGCCTTTGTATTCTATTTTGATATTCTCTATATTGTGAGCTAATCCTCATCATGTTTTTTCCCTTATTGGGTTTTCCATGTAAATATAGTGTTATTGTGTGTGTGATGTTTTTCAGTTTTTTATTTTTCACTTAATGATTAATCACATTAGCACAATAAAGGATCTGTGAATGGTAATTGATCTAATCTCTGGTGAAAGTGTTCTTTAAGGTTAATTTTTTTTACAACTAATTCACTTCCCATCTCAATTGTCTTTTTCAACACTAAATGTTATGCCTTTATCATCACCACTACAAATTACTTCACGAAATGGGTTGAATCAATTCCACTTTGATCTATGAATGTTGAAGCCATTTGTATCTTTCTTCTAAACAATATCATTACTTGCTTTAGATTGCCTTCTACATTTTTTTTTTTATAATGGCACACCATTTAAGAACAAAGAGGTGAAACAATTCTTGGAGAAGTTTCATATTCAACATAGATTATCTACACCTTACTATCCTCAATCTAACGTCCAAGCTAAAGCATATAATAAAACTCTTGAGCTCATTCTTCGAAAAATGGTAAATAAACATGGTAAAGATTGGCTTATTTAGTCAATTAATTCTTTGTGGGCATATGACACAAGTTTTTTGTATAGAGATAGGAACGATGCCTTACAACCTTGTGTATGGCACTAAAGCTATCATTCCTTTAGAGTTAAAAATTTCATCTTTGTGAGTTTCCCTAAAAGGGTTAATTGATAATGAAACATACTAGTCTAATTATTTGCATCAACTTGAGCTGCTCGATGAGAGTTGATTGGAGGACCTCGACCATCTTAAATCTTATCAATAATCACTATCTAGATAATATAATTAGGGTTTTCTTCCTATAACTTTCAAGGTAGGTGATCTAGTTCTTTCTGAGAATAAGAGAAATGTAAATGCATCACCCGATCAAAAGGGGAAGTTTAGTCCTAATTGGTTAGGCCCTTACATTATCATCTTTGTGTATGGTTCTGGTGCATATGGATTGTCATCTATGGATGTGACACCTCTAAAGAACCTTTTAATGTTATGCAGCATTTTTGATACTATGCATAATGTCTATGTGTCACATGTGTAACTCTAGTCCTTTGTAGATTGTAGCATATCATCTATTGACATTATTTCATTAACACATTATTAGGGTTGTGTTATGATGTGACCATGTGTGTATGTGAGAGAGGCATACATACATGTGTTTACTATGTTGTGTTTCTATTCATTACATTACATCTTTTGGTTAGGAAATTAGATCAACATTGTATTTAATTAACATACAACCATGTGTGTTTATTAGATCATTCTAGCATCTAATCTAAACATGAATCCATAAGTATAACATCTATCACATAATTATATATAAAAGTAAAAAGCATATGCATAAAACAATGAACACCATGATATCAAAACCAACATATGGTGTGTGTGTATATATATATATATATATATCAAGTGCATTGCATGTACATGTATCATGCAAATATCATAAAAAAATAAGTGGTGACTATATATGTGTATCAAATGTCTATACATAAAAATAATGCTATACAAATCATATATTCCATCTGTACAAAAAAATGATATACAAAAAATGGGCATCTAGTTGTTGGGTGCATGGATGGTCTTTCCCTCTAGCCTTGGTGATGGTTGTGATCGAGGCTAGATGGTAGAGATAAATCAGGACCCGTGTGATCAAGAGATTGACACTGCTACATGTAATCCTCTAATCCCTCCCTACAGGGAGGCTATCTATAGCTCAACTCTCCTAAGGGTCTCCTACAGTTGTGGGTCACCTATTGGCATCATAGTCACTTCCTACCCTTCGAGGTCATCGAGTTAGCTCTAAAGAGTGTCACACGAATCCTTGATAATATTATCTCTCATACTGACCTTGTATCTATCAGAGAGTGTAGTCCAAAACTCAACTAACAATTGATCCCTCTATCCCATAGTAATAGTGGCATCAACGATCCTCTGTATGACCTCGACTTGCAACTCCTCATAGGATTTCTTCAAATGTGCAACCAACTCAAAAAGGTGGGCATTTCACCCCACTAAAACTGATTGGTATGCCTCTAGCATGAACACTTGGATTTGAACAACAAGGGCCACATCTGATATGCACTATGTTATGAGTGTAGTCCATCCTTAGGTGTATCCACTACAACCATAAATAGAATTAACTCATTACTACCTCATGATACATATACATATAAACCAAAAATATAAACATATACATGAGATAAAACTGAAAGTATTAAAATAAAATGGAATAAATAGCTCCCATACTTGGGTCTCCCACTTGCCAATGTAGGTTAGTGGGAGCATCAATTATATTCCCTACACCTCCCATGTCAGACATTTCTACTAGTTCTATTAGGGCCACCACTAGGTGGATGAACGCTACCAATACTGCTGCTGAGACTGGGATGACAACTAGAGGAGAGGAAATCCTCTACCGCCACCTTGGCCTCACCTCCACTATGTCTGAATCCTCACCTATCTACTCCTCTCCACCTCACCTCACCGACACATCATCCTATAGGTTGAGATCCCCAGTGGGGGTATCTGCTATGTTATGCCTTGCATAACCACCCCATTTTCTTCTTTGGTCAAAATGGGTCCCCCTTGTTGCTTATTTCCCTTGGTGTTTTTGTTCTGGATTTGGGATTTGCCTTTTTCTTCCAAGCCTTATTTTCTTTTCTTTTTTCAGGTTTTGGTTTTAGACTAAAACTAGCACTTTGCACCTTTGGAAGGTTCAAGTTCTAGTTTTTGTTTCGAATATAACCCTCATGGTTTCTCCTTTTTTTTTTCTGTTTGTTGGATTCAGGTTTTGAAAAGGAACTTGAACTTGGAACCTTGCCAAATTTCACCTTCCTTGTTCCATACTGACTCTAATCTCTACTTGCTTGTTGTCTTTTTTTCCTTTTCAAAATCATATTTCAAAATGAAGTCAAAACCTTGCACCTTTGGAAAGTTCCTATTATTGGTTCCGACTTGATCCTAATTCCCGCTTGCTTGTCATTATTTTATCTATTTCAAAATTAGTTATAGGACCAAAAATAGAATCTTGAACCTTTCTAAGGGTCACATTTTGGGTTCCAACTCAATCCCGATTTCTGTGTCTGTTGCGATTTTTCCTGTCGAGTTCTAGTTTCAGACAAGAACTAGAACCTTTCCCTTTTTGAAGGTTCATGTTTCACGTTGGTGTTTTATTTTTCTAGCTAAGCTTTTAAACTCTCTAAGAGCTAGCCAAAATCTATGTTTAATAATTATCAAAGTTAGTGGCCAACTGACAAGATTCAGTCAAAAACTGAAATCTCCTACACTTCTAGCTCTACAGGACCAAGTTGGGTCAACCTACATAATGTCTAAAACTTAATTCAACCATACACACTGACATTTATTTTTACAACAGATAATTCCCAATTCAATTAAACCACAGAGAGCACTAAAAACTTCAAACCTGGCTAAACTCTCAATAGATCAATACTCACTCAGCCATTGGGAAGCAGGACATACAAAAAACCAAACGATAAGACTAAGAATGATTTTGCATTTATAAAATGTTTCTAAGATGCATAAAATTGAATAATAGATCGGTGCCAATTTTGGGCCATGGAGTCAAACACATAAAATAATTCATCAGTAAACAAACTTCAACTAGTGGATTTAAATTGCTAATACTTTGCATCAACTATTAGTATCTTGCACCAACAATCCCTTTGTTATTATCAATCAAATTCTCCTTATCAAATCCAACCTACACACTTGAAATCATTGTTATCTGCTTAAAGTATTTATCCATTTCTTTGAAATAGACCGACAAACAAATAACACAATCTCATGAAATTTGAGATGAAAAACCCAAAAACACTTGGTATTATTGAATTCATATGATTTAACTGCACAAGTATAGAGACAATATGAAGATATTCATGAATGTGCAAACACCTTCATTATTTTATTTCCATAAACTGGTTGTATTTTCTCATGAAATCAGAAATTATAGCTTACATACTCAAGAAATAACTCATAATTTACAATTCTCTATCTACCCAACCCAATACAAAGTTTCAAAACCCTTTACAATGAGAAGAGAATAGAATAAATAGAAGATAGAAGCAGCCCTAAATTTGATCCATTGATGACATCTAGCAACATCTTACCCATTCATCAGCAATTTGGAAAAGACTCTCTCCTCTTTCTTCTTGCAACAAAATTTTCCTCTCAATTTACCTTTGATTCAAGTTGCCCAGCAACTGAAAATTTTCCCATGTGGATAATCTCCATCCATTTACACCCAACTATGTAAAAATGCCTTTGCTTGCTCATGAAAATTTCACATTTCTGCCCTTTTATTGCTGCACATTATTTTTATTCACCTCTAGATATTAATGTCTCATAACTTTAATATTTTTTCTCACATTTATCTCCCAACAAATAATAAAATCTACTTTACTTATCCCCATGCACTTTAATGTTTTAAAATTTTCTTTTAAAACATTCTCCATTTTCACCTACCTTTCAAAATCTATATTTTACTAGGAAATTAAAAGAATTTACTCATAGGTCTTTACTCTTCACTTTATAATGAAGGTTTTAAAATTTGAGGTGGGCCCCTCTAAAACCTTTCTATTCATTCCTTGTGTGAACAACATTTATTTTAAATGTTTTGCTCTTTTATTTCATCAGGCTCATTAAGATTTTAAAAGGAAACCCCTGCCTTTTGAAAAAAAATTAAAACATCAGTCCACTTTTAACTTTACCTGTGCACATGAATTTCAACCAAGCCCCACCCACCACATGTTTCAATCTTTTGAGCCTCACAATAATTAACCGGTGTTCATTTTAGATCTGTGAGATTATGAGGAAGGAACAGGATTCGATCTGCTATCTTGGTTGACCGTTGATTCTTGTGTGCTTCCTCCATTACCCTAATTTTCATTTAGCATTCATTCTCCATTCTCATGCTCTGTTTGATCTCTGACCATTGTGGCCTCCTGGATTTCCATCGCCATCCATAAGCATTTTCTTGAAATTTGTAAGGATTTTCAATAGCCCATTAAAATAGAATTTCCTCAAACAATTTTAAAACACGTCTACTGCAACTGCAAGTTGTTTCCCCACCATCCCTAGTTCAGAGAGAGTTCTCAATGCTTTGATGATTATCCATACCCTATGCCATGGTTCGAGCCTTCTCATGGAAGCTTCATCATTGAAAAAATGGCCTCTGGTCATGAGATCTACACTCGGTCATGCTCGATACTGCCCACAATTTTCCTATTGTCGCCATGTGTCATCTTATCAAGGATTCCTTTTGGGATGCTCCTTTTATTTTTGGCCGGGCTCTACCTAATATCCGTATGGCCCATGCTCGACATCAGCGTCCATGCATCACTATTCCACACACCGCTCAACAATTTTGTGAAAACCTTGTGAAGTCAGCCCATAATGGTCTAGATTTGACTATTTCATCTTCATCTGACAGTTAGAAAGCCTGCACATGTGATAATTGTTAATCATAAAAGGGGGACTGACTAAGTGGATGGGGAAATGGCCCTCAAGGCAGAAAATTTTAGACATTGGTCTAAAACTATAACGTTTATCAACCCGACACTAAGGGAAAAATTAAAATACAGCCCGAGCGAAATAAATCCAATGAGGTAGGTTAAAAGGGACCGGTAGCTCAATGACCAAAAGGGGTTATACCATAACTTATGCAACCGATAACCTATAATAATAAGTCAATTCAAGATTAGAGAAGCCAAAGCGATCAGAAGACCCAAGACAAAATTTGCCGCTAAACCCGAAACTCCAAGACCTACCCAAGGGTGCCAAGTATAAAAGACACCGAAATGAGCAAGTATGGAAAAATTGTAAAGGCTCCAACACATGGAGTTTGTTCCTAATCCTAAATTCTACCTTGCCTTTAGATTTTTCTTTGGTTCACTCATAGGTGTCGTCCCAATGCCAATGCCCAAACTACCTGCATTAGTGACAGTTCCTTTACACACATAAGACTGATATATATTCCAATTGTTTTTACATTTTGAATCATAATTACTTTACATTTTAATTAGTAAGAGCTAGAGCAGAGTATTTGATTGGGAGTGATTTTTATTTTTGAGGCTTTCAATCATGCGTTGTTGGTCTTGTTGTCACATCATTTGAAGTAGGGTTTTTTGTTTCTTTCTTTTCTTATTTCATTTTTGCTAATTTTTTTTTTTTGTTTGCCTGTTCATTCACTCGTTCGTTTTGGCTCTTTTTTTTTTTGCTTTGTTCATTTGTTGTTTGGTTTGCTTTGTCATTTTTTTCTTGGGTTTTCATTTTTTTATTGTTTATTGTTTATTTTTATGTTTTGCCTCATTTTTATGCACAAGTTTCTTTATTCCCACCATTCTCTCGCTCATCTAGGGTTTTCATACCATTGGGTCAGCCCTTTTAAAAAAAATTAAAATCTTGAACCACACTAGCCTTTTATAAATCTAAAATTGAACCCTAGGTTTTCCCCCACATCCGATCCTCAAAACAACTAAATTGACTAAGTATTGGATCAACCTTTTTAGTAGGGTTCTAATGTTGGAATAAATCCCAATCCTGATTCCTGAAGGTTTTGTAAACATTATAAATTCACCTTGTCACCCTCATGCTTGATAATGTTTCGATTTCGACTTCCACACATATTGTGGGATCGGGTTTTAGAACCTAACCCCAACTTTTCACCTTCTTATGGTTCACGTTCCTAATGTCATTTTGACTTTGAATTATGACCTTTGGTCGAGATCGGGCCCCAAAACAAAACCTTACCTATTCCAAAACAATTGATCCAATATTAGGTTTGAACCCAATTCTGACTTCTGACTTTCAATCAAAATGGGATATCAGAACATAACCTTGAACTTTCACTGTTGGGTCATCCAATGCTAAGAATTTTTCTAATTTTGAGTTCTGCACAACTTATAGGATCAAACATTAGAACAAAACCTGAACATTTATGCCAAACTAAGTTTTGGTTCTAGGTTCCAATCCAATTCAAATTTCTTCCCTTTTTGGTCAATATTGGACCTCGAAGCGAAATCTAAACTCATTCTTGGTGTAGGGCACCTTGGTCTTCATGATGCAAAAGAGGTCAAATGTTTTCTTTGTGTGTTTTTAGTTATTTTTTTTGTAATAAGGCCTCTAAAGACCATGTCTTAGGTTTTTATGTCTAATTTGAGTCACTAGGAGTGAATTAGGGTCATTTTGTAAAATGTGTCAAATGTTGTCAAAGTTGCATAAGCAACTTGTTGCATTTTTGTGTCTAAGGGAAGATGAACTGTTAGGATTTGAAAGGTAGTTGAAGAATGGTTGGTTTTGATTGAAACATGTTCAAATAGGCCTTGTTGAGGTTGAGACAAGGCTCTGGTTGCTAATTTTAAGTTTGAGCATCAATAAAATTTTGTTTTCCTATATATTTAAAGCTTATTTTGTTGTTTCTCAGTCTGGTACCAATCTGTACAGCCTAGGAGTGTATTTTTATTCATTGGATTCCATGATCTATTGAATTCACATTTTTATTCACTTTGTTTAATCTAATAGTAAGATGAGTTACTATCCATTCCATCAATGAATTGGCCTCAAAATCAGTGTAATGGATGTAGGTAGGTTGAGTTTCATTTTCATGATTCTTTTGGGGTAGGGGATGGGGTTAAGTGCAATTTTGGTGATTCCCTAGGTTGGTTAACCTCATGTTTTAGGCATAGAAGTTGCATAGGACTTAGGGTATTGTTAAAAGCCATTGAGAAATTATTTATAGTGAGTGGGAATATTGAGATAGACCATTTGAGACATGTTTGAGCCATTGGAATGAAGGGTTGAGTTCTAGGTTTTGAAAACCTTGTTGTGAGCCATTCAAACAAGCCTAATTAGGCATAGTCCAAAGCATAGCAACAAAAATGTAACCTTTGTGTTACAAAACAACCATACATAAATTTTGAATATGTTTTAGAACTCCCAAAAGGGTATCCAAACTAGATTTTAGGGTTTGAGGTTTTCCCTTCAATTTATGTCAAAAAAAATCATTTTGGTGCCCTACTAGGCCTAGAGTCTGTTTGGTAGGGGAATCATTGAAACTTGCTAACCCTAAGTTCTTGTGAAATTTCATCATTTTTTTCTTGTCATTCTCAATAAATTTAAGGCCCTCCTAGTGTTGGATAACCTATTTGAAGCATTAAGTACCCATATGGGGTTGATACCTAGTTTGCATCAATGGTGGCTTTGAACAAGACAACTTCAAATCTTGCTTTGTGATGTTGAAACCTTGAAAAATCCCCTACCTCTGCATCAAATTGGTATCAGAGCATAGGTCTAATTTGAAGAATAGAATTTGTGTTGAAAGATGAGCAAGATGCCTCCAAAAGTTAACACTATGGCTAGAAAGATGAATGAAATGGAAGAGAAGACTGCAAAAGAGATTAGGAGATTGAAGGAACTCCAAGATAGGATGGTAGCAAGGCTTGAGGCTGTTGAAATAGGTCAAAGGAGAGGTATGTTCATGGGTGATGCGAGTGACCTCGAAGAAGAAGGGGAATAGGAGAATGGAGAAGAAGAAGAAGAGGAGGAATTGGATCTGTAGATGCAGAAATCTACATGTAGTAGCAGCCTTATGGGAAACTTAGCTATTGGGGGAAATTGTGCGCTAGCTAAGTGACCTCTAGGATTTTATCAAAGCTGGCTCTTCGCTTAGTGGGTGGAGGTAAAAGGTTAGGAGGATAGCATGAATGAAAATTTTACACTACAGGCGATGCACCAAAGTCTTAGATGAATTTCAATAGAGCACAGTGCAAAAATGCAAAGGCCCGAACCTCTAAATGTTGTTAATTAAGTTTTATTTCCCCACAAGCATATATTATGCAAAAATACCCTCTAATTTGTATAATATAATCAAGCATAACTTTATTTTAACACAAAAGAGTCGAAGAAACATGATCTATATTTATTTCAACTATGAAAGGTTACAAAAACTGAAGAATAGGCATTCATACAAAATAAAGATAATAGCACAGGTCAATAGTTCTAACAAATGCTAGAAAATAGAAAGGCCAAATTTATTTGGCACAGTCCGAAGTCTTTTAATTGAGAGCAACTATCACAGGAGGCTTACTTCCCAGTGCTTGGGAGTCTTTTACAAAACTTAGTCAACATTAATAAAAGAAAACATGGCCCTATTTATTGGCCGATCCACTGCCTGAAGATGCATCAGAAGTAGAACAAACCACGCTCAGTGACCGATGGCCCAGATCATCTTGAGCCACCACAGCAATCATCGGTCATCTAGCAATACGCCAGTGAGGCCATGAAATATAATGGAAAACCATGCACAGTAGGAGAGAACACGCGGCACCATAGGAAGAAACGCGGTGGTAGGGAAGTACAAAAGGTCTAGTGGTAGTTCCAAGGTAATTGGCGTAGAAATAAAATTGCCACGTGTTTCCCAGATGGAGCCTGGCAGAAAATAGCAAAGGTACCCAACATAAAGCCGAGAGAGAGAGCCATGTGTAGCGCTCCGAGAAAAATAAAGTACGAGATAGGCCCAACTCAGAAAACAACCAGAGTGAGCCACATGACACGCAAATGGAGACTGCCAAAAAGCGAAGTGAAAGAAAAATGAAAAGCTTCACGAGGAAGCCATGTGGAGTGCTATGAGGGCAATGAGCACTTGAAAAATAAGGCGCAACCACAAAGGTAAATATAAAATTGCAAAGGCTTTCGGCTATTTTTGTTGAACAGTTTGGTGACTCATAGGGGCTTTTCGCTCACGGAAAGGAGAACCCCATAAACCTTTGGCTCAACAACAAAAATGGTCACAACTTTGAGAGGGCGGCCTATAGATTGGTCCATACTTTGTTCAATGATGCAGAGAGAGCTCACAGATGCTCATGAGCCAACCTGAGATCAATAATTTCTTTGAAGGGCAATCTTCCTGATACTTTTGTTTCCAATTCCAATTGGAAGAAAAGATACATCAGTTGATGCATGATTCCTTTGATCTCCTCAGCAGTTAGAGATTGATCATAGGTCTGGAAGACAAAAAGGTCCTGCTTCTTCTCTTCGATCATTTCAACAATATGCTCCACACCCACTACTACTTGGTCTGTAATGAAAGGCGAAGGGAGGCCTCTCTAAGTCAAATAGAAAAACTTTTCCTGCATGTTGTTGGTAACTTGGTTTAACCAAGCTTTGCAATCTGCTACCTATTGAATGGCCTCATGCATGGAGATGAGGCTACTTGTAGCCAAGGCTACCGTCATTCAGTCATTGATGCCCACACTACTCAATGCGTCATCTGAAGCAATATACAACTTACCCAATAAAATTCTAGCCTCTGAAACCTTGTCAGAAGTTAACTCCTGAACCTGCTATATCGATTAACTTACTATCCCATAGAGGCTAGCCGCTTGTGCCATAAACTTTAAGGTGGGCTATAGAGTAAGGCACAAAGCCTTTACCTTGTCCCAGTATGATGGATGCAACTCTTTGGCAATTTCCAACGAGCTCATCTGGGGCACAAGAGGTTGGGTCTTTAGGGTAGCCAATTCTGCCTCTCTGCCACTTAAGCTTGCCTTTAGTTCTAACAAGCTTCTATCCAATGTAGACACCCGCTCCTTCAAGGTGAGAACTTCCACTTCCTTTTCTACCAGGGCCGATTCGGCCTGCTTAGTTCTTTGAACTTCCAACTCTAGGTTGGCATTCACTTCAGTACTTTCAAAAGTTGTGTTTTGCCAGAGCTCTTTCATTCCCTCAGTTAGCAAGTTAGACTCAGTGTGGAGCTCTTTCTCCTTTGCTTAGAGTTTTTCTTCGCTTTCTTGGAGTAGCTCAACTTCTTGCTTGAGAGTCGGAATGACCTCACACCCAAATTCTACAACTCTTTGATCTTAATTTCAAAGGCACCCCTCTCCTTTTCTAGCCGACCTATTTCATTCTCCCAGGCTTTAAACTTGTTTACCCAGATGTCGACCTTACTTTTGAGCTCCGTAATTTGATTTTCCTTCTTCTTTGCCTGCTAGCTAAGCTTGAGGAAATCAGTGGTCACTATTTTTTGGGTCTCCTCCATCAGCTCTATTTTATTTCATGGGCAAGCCTGCTGCAAATCTAACTTGATGGCATTTACAGAATAATCACTAGGCTGCATCTTGCCTACTGCCTTAATCACATTAGGAGTGATCTTCGCAAACATCAAAGAATTCTGACTTTCATTGAATACAGTTTGCAAGTGGGGTTTTACTTGCCTGGTTGTGTCTTTTTGTCTTTGTTTGTTGATTCGGTTGGCGCGGGCGCTTTTATTTGCATCAACCTGCGATAAATATTCCTGGGCTAGGATACCCAATCCTTTAGCAAAAGGATACTCTTGGGGGATGGCCAACAGGAAAGATAGTGTATCCGATGCATCAAAAGTCTTGCTGGGTTGTGTTATAATGGCCAAGGAAAATGGCGGGATGAATTGGCCACTCAGAGGGGATGGATATGAGGTAATAGTGTAAGGGAAGACTGAAGATGCACCAACCATAGGGTTAGGCCTTGGGGATAAAAATTGTTGGCCCATGAGCCCAGTACTTACACCAAACTACATTGCGTGTAAGGTATGGAAGGCGGAAGATGAAGGTGGGAAACCAGGAGGGGTGAGACTGGAATGATTGAAAAAACCCATGGTGGAGAGAAATGAAGCAGATGAAAATGCAGGGGCAGAGGAAAAATTAGGGGCAGAGGAAAAAGCAAGGGCAGATGAAGGCGAGACCAGAGACATAGATGAGAGAGAAGAGGGAGGAAAAGTTACCTGATGCTCATGCAGAGCCATAGATGTTTTGACCGCTCATTTCATTGGTTGTTCCTCTTCCGTACCGGCCTCTTCGGCTCATTGTCGCTTCTTCTCTGAAAACTCCTCAAGGTTAAGAATGACCCGTCTCCTAGCACTGGTAGTCCTTGCCTTCTTCCGTTTTGATTTAGAGGAGGTGGCTGGCTCTGATGCTTGTGCGTGCAGCTCTTCCTCCTGCATAGGCTACTTACCAGTACTCTTCTCAGGTATTGGACTCCTGGCAATGGTAGGGGAATTTTGAGTTACCTCCTCCTCAGATTCCATGGTAGCCTCCTCTCTTCTATATTGCTGCACAGACTTTTAGCGGTTCGAAGAATTTTCAACATACAAATGTTCATTTTTCCAAATGTCATCAAATTTTTCATCAAGGGCTACGTCATTATGCAGCTTGTCAGCTACCAAAATCTCCTGTCGGTATGCCCAGAAGGCTTGCATCTTCTCAAGCACCCAATTGAGCTTCTTTAATTGGGTGACCAGGGAGGGGTCGATCCTTAGCTTTGGGTTGACCCTTCCCACAATGTGATAAAAATTTAGTCATGTCAATTGACCATCCATTGTAGGAAAATACTCAAGGCCTATATATCTACTCAAATTTCCTTCCTTGGGATTCCTTCAGAGGTCCCAGAATGGTTGAGGTGAATGCAAGACCTTGATGTCGATTCCTGATAAATTATTGTCAGGGTTGTAATCCCATGGATCGTATGTCAATAACAACCCAAGGTGACCCAACTTTGAAAGTAGAATTATTAAGGTATCAATCTTCGGGGTCCTCTTCTTAACAAGTGACACAGAATCAAACATGATCAGCAACAAAAAAGAGGAGGTTAAGTGTTTTCCTCCCTAGTAATCATCATCGAGGGTACATAGCTGCCTCATTGCCTCTAGGGCCAACACTCTGTCAAAGAGGAAACAGGGAAGTTGGAAAGGCTCCCAAATGAAACCTGGCAAGCGGAGCATGGTGAAATCCACACCAAAGAACTAGTTACAGGGTGGGGTTAGCTTCCCCAACCAGGACCTCTATCGGGGTGATATGCCTTCGGTCATATTTAGGCCAGCCTTATCCAAAGCCCTTATAGCCGGGGCTATGAATGAATCTGAGAATGCATAATAATCATAGTGTTTGACATGATAGGGGTCCATGTCAAAATCAGCTTCCTTAAACCACCCTCATCAAACATAGACAGCGACATGAACATTGAAAAGTAATCTGGGTTTTGGTGCAAAATCAAGTAAGCTAGGAAAGACGAATACCTAAACCTAGAGCCGACCCCAAATTCTTACAACTATAGCCAAATGCTATCGCTAACAACTCTTGCAAAGTCAAAAAGTGGTTCCTCATGAGACTTTTTTAGAATAAAGTTGAGGCTCATTTGAAATTGAGAGACTCTCTTGTCTGAGTCTAAGCCACAAACCAGTGCCAACATAGAAGTGACAGAGGAAGACCCACCCTTTAGAGCCTTCAAACTGAAAGGGAATTTGGGTGGTGTCGAACTATTTGTTGGCTTGTTGATCTCAAAGCGATAAAACTGTGGCCCCAATTGGAGCTCTCCCCACTTTTGTTGCATTCTTTCAACATCAAAATTATCAACCTCCTTACCCAAAGGAATCGGGATGCACAACATATCTTGAATAGCCATGGGACTAATGACTACCCAAAAATTCTTGCCACTGATTACCCCTATGCTCGAGTCAAAACATGTTGCGCATGCTACCACAATCTCTAGGCAAGGGTGCACCAAAGGAACCATGTATTGTGCGAGCCCACAGAACCATAGCCATTTGTGAAATGGGTCTGTCATATGCTTCATTCTTCCGCCAGTCTTATGCTGCAACATTGAAAAACAAGGCAATGCGACACACTTGGGCTCAGTCGATAATTATGATCTCTTTTGGCTGGCGAAATCTAGCCAGTCTATAAATAAAGCCCTACTGCAGCTTTGCAAATCACAACATCTTCTAGCCCGACTAGCTTAGTAAGCTCTCGCTACCTTAGTAATTTCATTTTAGCTAGAAAAGCCAAGGACATGGAAACACCAATGAGGCTTGTCTACAAACAGACCTAGGTTGCCTTTCTTGGCAAAATTAGATGCAAGCGCCTAAAGCACATGATAGGAATAAAAAACCTACTATATGTGAAGGCCATCAAGTGGGTCCTTGGGAAGGACTGTGTGCATTATGAAGAGCAGTATCAGATGAATACCAACATTTGCTCCCACTTCATCGCCTCGCTGCTAGACATTAGCATTTCAAAAAGCAAGATTTTAAAGTTGACAAAGCAGGTCTTCCCATGGCGCTACCTCAGAGGCTTAGAGTAGATTGTGCACATAGTCCAATTCAATCGTGGGATTCCCTCGGTTCAAAACATTCGCCTGCAGCAGCTACATGCAGGCATTGTTCCAACCAGGCCTTTCCTGTTCGACTTCAAGCTAGAGACACATGAGGAGCACCATGCAAAGATTCGTGCGGGATGCTACTTCCTCATGCATATATACTGCATTGAACCATTCTAGAATATTTAGTGGTATGAAGATTTTGAGAGAATGGTGTTCCCTAAGCCCGAGCCGCCTATTGTAATGATCGTTGGTCCTTCCCACTGAATGTCTTGAGAATGAAAATGATTACAAACTTTTTTCTTTTCTAGCTTAAAGCTTCGCATGTAGCGGACCTATGTAAATATTAATATGAGGCCTTCAGCCCCAAATATATTGTAAATCTTTGGCTCTTATGAATATAATATATCTTTTTGAACACCTAGCCCATTTACAAATTTCTTTCAAATGTCTGTATTGTTGTCATGTTTTATTTTATTTCTTGCACTAAGAGGATCCAAAACTTAAAGCAGGGAAGAGTAATTACATATATACAATTGTACAAAAACACCACATAGACAGAATTAATAAAATCTTTTAAGATGTATTCCATTGAATGGAATACTCAAGGCATTACATTCCATATCTTCCAACTCGAAAGAGTTGAACTGTTTACACTAGTAAATCATGAATGGCCCTTCCCAAAGACTGTCAAATTTGCTGTGTTGTCCAGGCTTTGCTCCGCACTCGTTAAATTTAAGAACCAAGTCTCTGCATTGTAGCCCTGATCTAAAGCCTTCTTTTCAAACCATTTCTTTACCACCTACTGGCGGCTATTCATTGCTTCTAGGGCGTGTTCTCTTTTCTCTTGTAACTCAAGCAATTCAAAAAATCGTACCTCCATCACTCCATTTTGTTCAATTTCCAGGGACTTGAGCAATTGTAGGGCAGGAATCTCTATGGCAATAGGTAGCAATGCATCATTTCCATACACCATCTCATAAAGAGATGTCTTCAATATTTTTTTAGGCATGATTCGGTCTACCCACAACACTATTTGGAGGTTCCTATGCCACTCCTTTTGATGTTCTGAGCCTATCTGTTTGATCAACCTGATGAGGTTTTTGTTAGTAGACTCTGCTAGACCATTTCCCTCAGGATATTAGTTAGAGGAGGTCTTCAGAAACACTCCATATTTTAGAGCGAACTGACTCATCTTTGAGCCAATAACAGCCTTAGCTTTATCAGAGATGATTGTTTTAGGTGGGCCAAATCTGGCCACCAGCTCTTCAAGAAAATTAACAATCTCCATCTCTGTTGCATTTTCTAATGGCACTACCTCTGCCCACATGGTAAATAGTCAGTTGCTGTTAATATCCATCTATGTCCAACTAAAGACAAAGGGTTGATCATCCCAATGAAGTCTAAACCCTATTGAGCAAAAGGTTCTTTTACCCTTATAGGCCTTAAAGGCATAGCAGCATTCTGTCTCTTTCTGACATAGAACTGACATTCCTTGCAAGACTTAATCAATGAAAATGCATCATTAAAAAGTGTTGGCCAAAAATAATCGGCACACATAATTTTAATTGACATCGTTCTTGCAGAAAAATATCCTCTGGCAGAGCTATTATGGTATTGATCTAATATCTTCTGGGCTTGTTCCTCATTGACACATCTTAGCAGGATGCCGTTAAAATTTCTTTTAAATAGGACACCCTCCAAAAGAACATAATTACTATTTTGTAGGTGATAGAAATGCCTTTTAAAGGATGGGAGATCAATCAGATACTTTCATGTCTGCATAAAATTTATCCTATCATCAAGCCAGTTTCTTTGAGAAATATTTTCATTTATTAACATAGGTTCCAGAGTTCCAAACTCTATCACTGTTTCACTATTTTCGGTGATATATTCACATAGTACTTTTCCCTTGACAGTCTTGATAGGTCTGACTTCAATGTCATATTCTAGGATCTTGGTGATCCAATTGGCTCTTCTCTCAGTGATTTCTCCCTCCATGATATATTCTCGCACACTAGGATGTGGAACACAGACAATGACCTTATTATATGATATCAAATGTCAGAACTTCTTAAGCCCCTTAACAATGGCAAAGGCCTGCTTTTCTACAAAATTATACTTTACTTTGTATTCTTTCAAAGTTCGAGAGTAGAAAGCAATAGGGGACTCCCTTGTATCTTCATCATCCTTCTACATAAGCACCATGGCAATACTATTTCTGCCACAAAAAACATACATAATAAAATCTTTGGATAGGTCCCATTTAACCAACACAGGGGCAGAAGAAATAGCCTCTTTTACAACCTCGAAAGCTTTTCTAGCTTTTGTCATCCATTTGAAAATCTGATCTTTTATGATCATTAAGGTAATAGGATGAACAATGCCTACAAAATCTACAATAAACCAACTAATAAAATTGACCTTACCTAGGAAAGACTGCACACCCTTCTTGTTGATAGGTAACGGAAGTTTTTGGATCACATCAACTCTTTCTAGATTAATAGCAATGCCCTCCTTAGATATGACATATCCCAATAGTTTCCCTTGGGGAACTCCGAACACACATTTCTTCGGATTCAAAGAGATCCTTAATTCTTGGCATTTCTGGAAAACAAGCTCCAGATGATCAAAATGATCATCAACAGATTTTGAGAATACCGTTAAGTCATCCAGATAGATGAGTATAATTTTGTGGATCAAATCCTTAAAGGCAATATCCATGGCTCACTGAAAAGTGGCTCTGGCATTTGAGAGCCCGAAAGGAATTTTAGCATATGCATACATTCCCCACTTTGTGGTGAATGCTGTTTTGTATTGTTCCTCTTCTTTTACCTAAATCTGGTTATAGCCCAAAAAACCATCCAGCATTGAAAACATTTTAGAGCCAGCTACAGTTTGCAGAATTACC
This sequence comes from Sequoiadendron giganteum, assembly GCA_007115665.2. Lineage (NCBI taxonomy): Eukaryota > Viridiplantae > Streptophyta > Pinopsida > Cupressales > Cupressaceae > Sequoiadendron > Sequoiadendron giganteum. Next base: position 728,996,855 of record CM021100.1, on the reverse strand, counting down.
TCCATTGAAGGCAGGGGCTAATGATCCTTTAAGGATGCTCTAGTTAAGTCTTGGAAGTCTATGCATAGGCATATATCCCCATTTTTCTTTCGGACTGGCACCAGGTTTGACACCTAGGTGTTGTGTTTGATTGGAAACACTATTCAGGATGTGATCAACTTGTTCAACTCCTGTGACATTAGAGATTCTATCTTTGGGTTCATAGGTCTCTATTTCTGATGAATTGGCTTTGCTCCTTCTATGAGTTCAATTGTATACTCGATGATCCCGGGATCATATCCCTTAAGATCATCATATGACTAGGAAACTACACTAGGGTATTCCTCACAGAAATTTCTTAGTCTATCTTTATTCTTTTGCGACACTTCTTTCCCAACTTTGACCTTCCTATCTTCCCTGATATGCAAATCGTTATAATCACCTTTGTCAGCCATGAGCTTCCTTTTATCTCTCATTGCATCATCAAAATCGAACAGGCTTTCCAGAGTGACTAGCCCCCTTAGGAGCTTGTTCGATTTCAGCTGGATGATTTGATCTCCATAAGCAGCTAATCGGCAAATTCTCTAGATGACTGGAGGAATGATGCAATATGAGCATCGCTATCAAATACTTGCTAGTCTTGATTGTTATCTGAGACAACGGGTCTTACAATTACCTTCATTGCATGTTTATTTTTCAATAATTCGGAGGTCGGCTCGAACTAAGCTCTAATAGTTGCCATCTTATCAGCCTCGGCATTCATTTCCCTTGGAATAGCTTGAATATTGAATGCTTCAAAGTTGTCAATCAGATCCCAAACCCTATGTCGCTAAAATCGCATGTGAATATTCTTTGCATCCGAAGTTCTATGGATTTGGTTGACCACCAGCTCTGAATCTCTGAAAAACACTTATCTGCTTTAGACCCATTTTCTCCACAAAGATTAAACCATGGATGAGACCTTCATATTCGGCTTCATTGTTTGAACATGCAAACTGGAAGCGGTCAGACCTCAAATTCTTTTCGTCGGTCGGGGATATCAAACAAATCCTTGCTCCAGCTCCTAGCTCCTATTTTACATCTGGCTCCATCAAAGTATAATGTCCATATTTTCGAAGACTCTTCACCCTCAGGTTCTTTAGTAACTTTAGGCATGATTTTCCCTTCTTCATGTATAACATAGGTTCTGAGACCAGTTGCATGGTAATTTCTAAAAGGGTCTGTATCAATAAATTCTTCCAACAATTTATCTTCATCTTTTTTCCAAGAGCTAGTAGCCTCCTCTTCTTCAAGAAATTCCACATTGCACCTTTCTTCATGAGAGATTCAAGTGTCTGCTGCTTCAAAATTTAGCAAAGCTTCATTAGCATCATGTTCGGAATGCAAAGTTTCTGACAATAGTTTCATCTTAGCCTCATGCTTAGTCCTCAGAATAAAGTACGACTAGTCTGGCACTAGATATCCTCGTACATTCATAGTGAACTCTCGGGACAAATAGATCCTAAATAGAGGAGGAATATCAATGAGCATAGTATCTTGATTTACGGTGATACTAGGATAGGAAAACAGAGTCATAGGCAATCACTTGATTACCCCGACAGTATCAACCTTGTTTTCATCAAGCTGCATGACTCCCTTATTCAGGGGCTCATATTTTAGACCCAAAGCATCAGCTACTTGCTTTGGCATGATAGTGGTGCTATCTCTAGAGTCAATCATATAATTGTGTAGCAATTTCTCACCAATAATCAGTTTTAGAAAGAAAGGATTAGGTTTAGGCTTACTTTCCTTTCCAGACTCGAGCTTCTCCTCTGGTTGAATTGTTAGCACTCTATCCATTTCGGGCCTAGATATCTTCTCCTCATTTGGTTGAGAAGGAACTTTAGAATCCTCCTCTACTGACAACACCTTTTGTAACAGCACCTTCTGCTCCGGAATAGCCAGGATGTCCCATAGAGAAGCGTTGGCAGATGACTTCTTCAGTTGTTCCACCATGTTGAATTGCGCTCATGACTGGTGAGTTGTAGTGGCTTGCTCCTTTAGTTTGACATTCAATACAGGCCTAATGGTTAGTGCTTCTAGTTGTTTGACAACAAGGTTGACTGTAGGGGTCATTTCCTTCGGAGGAAGTGGGTTTGGAGGGCCAGGAATAGTCGTTTTTGACTGTGGTGGGATCGGTAATAGGCCTGCTGCAGGACTAGGCATCGGTGGCGCTGACACATTGGTAGGTAAGGTTGTGAACTCTCTGGTGAATCTTCGCTTTGAATGTGTGTTGTAGTCATATTGCACTTGGGGTAATTTATCCATAGGGATGTCATTTGGAAATGCTGACTCTTCTCCTTCCATCCAAGAAAAGAGAGCCTAGTCTTGAACAATGTCTGACTCTTGCTAAATGGACATCCCTTGCATTGTAGCTAGAAGGACAACATTGTTCATTTGTTGAGAGGCGTATGGTGTGTTGCTGGAAATGGATGCACTACCTTGGCTACGTTGATCTATGATTTTTTTTTGCAAATTTCCCTGCGAATAGTTTCGTGGCATATGTGCATCATTGCAAGGAAAACACCATGAGTTAGCATCTTCAGCCAAATTGTTTTGTACCTCTACCAGCTCTTTGTTTGAATTAGGATGAACAGTCTGCATCGGTAGGGTTAACGGAACCATCTGGTTATTTGGATGAGCCAAGGTATTCCCATGTGACCTATCCTGCCACTGATTTGATTGGTACGGAGGCTTTTCGCCTTGGTAATTTTGGTATGCCAGCTTTTGATAGTTGTATTGCTGCCGCTTCAAAGTAGTCAACTCATTAGTCATAGCCCACATCTGTTCTCTCATCTCATTCATCTCGGTAGCCATGGGATTAAGCACAGGAGCAATCATGGGAGCTACCAATGGGGCCGTTCTTGGAGCACTTCCAGAATAGATGCACATAGATTGGGGAAGAGTCATAGGCGCACTGGTGGAAGGGACTTCAACTTCTGGAGCATTGCACTTGGGGAACAATGGCATGATGGGTCTCGGTGCCAATTTCCCAGTAGTGATTAGATTATTTTCTGCAGCGAGAGGTAGAGTGTAAGCATCAGGAAGAGTTTCTCCACCCAGAGCCTATAACATCATGGAGATATTAACATTGATCAACTTCAGGTAGAACATAAAAGCCAGATCTAGAGGTGGTCGGCTGCTAATAAGCACTCTTTGCTAGGTCGAATGGAACCTTGCATTGAAATCAGGTAGAGCTTCATGAGGACCCCACTTTATGTTAGCCAATTGATGGTATAGCGACGATCTATCACCAGCATTGGAGAAACGTTCGTAAAATGGGGTTCTGAGCTGGTCCCAAGTAGCAATAGTGTCTGCTTTGATAGTTTGGTACCAGTTCAGCACCTTTCCTTGGAAGGAGGCAGCCAACAATCTGAGGGCTACATTTTCGTTTGATATGCCATGTACCAGACATACATCTACTACATCTTGCAGATGCTCCGTGGGTGTTTTTGATTCATCTCCTGAATATTTAGGGATAGCCTTTAGGGCTGAAACCAGGATGGGGGCCCATACTGTAGGAGGCAAAGGTGCCACTAATGGACTATCGGAGTCCCAAGCTACATAGTTTCTAGTAGCCATGGGCATATGTGGATTAGGTGATATCGGAGAAGGAGGAGATGGGGGAGGTGAAGGGCTACCTCAGCGACCTCTTGGGTGCACAGAAACTAAAGGTGGTACAAACAGGCCAAGGAATCTTGTAGTCTATGACCTAGTTATAGGTCGATGGCTCATACACACTTATAAAGATTAGGTGAATGTGCTAGTTCGCAGTCCCACTGGGCATGCCAGAAAAAGAACTATTGATGCAGAAATCTACATGTAGCAGCAGCCTTATGGGAAACTTAGCTATTGGGGGACATTGCGCACTAGCTAAGTGACCTCCGAGATTTTATCGAAGCCGACTCTTTGCTTAGTGGGTGGAGGTAAAAGGTTAGGAGGATAGCATGAATGTAAATTTTACACTACAGGCAATTTACCAAAGTCTTAGATGAATTTCAAAAGAGCACAATGCAAAAATGCAAAGGCCCAAACCACTAAATGTTGTTAATTAAGTTTTATTATCCCACAAGAATTTATTATGCAAAAATACCCTCTAATTTGTATAATATAATCAAGCATAACTTTATCTTAATATAGAAGAGTCGAAGAAACATGATCTATATTTATTTAAGTTATGAAAGGTTACAAAAACTGAAGAACACACATTCATACAAAATAAAGATAATAGCACAAGTCAATAGTTCTAACAAATGCTAGAAAACAGAAAGGCTGAATTTATTTGGCACGGTCTGAAGTCTTTTAATTGAGAGCAACTATCACAAGAGGCTTACTTCCCAATGCTTGGGAGTTTTTTACAAAACTTAGTCAACATTAATAAAATAAAACATGGCCCTATTTATTGGTCAATCCATTGCCCGAAGATGCATCAGAAGTAGAACAAACCACGCGTAGTGACCGATGACCCAGATCATCTCGAGCCGCCGCAATAATCATCGGCTGGCTAGCAATATGCCAGTGAGGCCATGACACATAACAGAAAACCATGCAGCAGTAGGAGAGAACATGCAACACCATAGCAAGAAACACGGCGGTAGGGAAGTACAAAAGATCCGGTGGTAGTTCCAAGGTAACTAGCGCAGAAACAAAATCACCACGTGTCACCTAGATGGAGCCTAGTAGAAAACAATAAAGGTGCCTAGTAGAAAGCCGAGAGAGAGAGCCATGTGTAGCGCTCTAAGCAAAATAAAGTATGAGGCAGGCCCAACTCAAAAAATAGCCAAAGTGAGCGACACGATATGCAGATGGAGACTACTGAAAAGCGAAGTGAAAGAAAAATGAAAAGCTTCATGAGGAAGCCACATGGAGCACTCTAAGGGCAGTGAGCACTTGAAAAATAAGGCATAGCCACAAAGGTAAATATAAAACTGCAAAGGCTTTTGGCAGTTTTTGTTGAACAGGATCCTAATGAGCAAAGGATGACCAAGTTATTGAGAGCAGTCAAGATAGATAAACACAAGGTAAAAATGGATGTATCTATGTATAGAAGGAACTTGAATGATGAATAGCTTTTGGATTGTATTGCAACACTTGATAATTACTTTGAATGTGAAGACATACTAGAGGAGAAAAAGGTAAAGTTGGCAAAAACAAAATTGAAGGTTCATGTCCTACTGTGGTGGGATTATGAGCAAACTGAAATGAGGAAGAAAGGAAAGTAAAAAATTGTCTCTTGGGACAAAATGGTGGCCAAGCTTTAGGGTAAGTTCTTACTAGCTAATTATGAAATTAAATTGTAAAAGAAACTTCAAGGTTTGAAACAAAGAGAAATGGATGTCAAAACCTATAGTGATGAGTTTTATAAGCTGATTATAAGAGCAAGTCACATGGAGGATGATGTGGAGAATGTGGCTAGATATCTCAGTAGGTTAAGGTTTAACATTCAAGATGAGTTAAGTTTGGAAAATCTAAGAATGATTCAGGAATTCTATCGATTGGAAATTAGGGCTGAACAAAAGCTAAAGAGAAGGCAAGACGAGTCAAACAAGGGTAGAGGCAGAAATTCCAGAGGAAGAGGGTCATTTTCAAGTCCAAGGAAGTCATATAAGATCCAAGAATATACAAGAAAAGTTCAAGACCAAGTTGTAGATCAGAGAGATGGGGTTGATTTCGAGGTCAAGGAAGAGGATCTAGTGGGTTCACAAGAAGGTGTTACCAATGCAACAAGTTTGGACATCAAGCATGGCAATGCAATGAAGGTTAGGCCTCTACTTCACATGGAGGATAAATAGGAGCTCAATTGGTGCAAGAAGAGGATAATGAGAGTGTAAAATCTTCATCATAGTAGGCTACTCAAGAGATTGGTTAGTTACTCATGGTAAGGAGAACCCTCATCAAGGCATCAGTAGAGAAGGAGCCACCAAAAAGGAAGACTCTTTTCAAGACAACTTGCAAGTGCTTGGGTAAGGTTTGTAAATTTTTAATTGATTCAATAAGTACTGATAATATGGTTTCAGTTGAGATGGTTGAAAAACTTAAGTTGCCTAGGATACCACATACTACCCCTTACAAATTCTCTTGGTTGAATGAGGGTCAATATGTTTTGGTGAATGAAAAATGTTTGATGGAGTTCAATATAAGAGGGTATAAAGAATTTTTTTATATGATATACTACCCATGGATGCACACCATTTTCTGCTAGGGAGGCCTTGGAAATTTGATAGACATGTTATGTATGATGGAAGGAAGAATAATTATGAGATAGAAAAAGATGGGGTCTCCTATACTTTGAAACCATTGAAAGAGGAGGACAAAGGACAAACTAAGGTGGATAATGTGATAATGGTAGGTAGGAAAGAGTTGATAAAAGAAGAAGAAAAGTAGGAAATGGACCTTGTAGCCACTCCTAAACCTAGAGACATTATGACAACAAACATGAAGAATGACTTGATTCTAGAGGGAAATGATCTTATACGTTGAAGGTCAAGGATGAATTGATTTTGGAGATTCAATATTGACTTAAGAAGTAGGTTGCTATGATTATAGGAGGATTATTACATTCATTGCTTTCAAAAAGGGATGTTGGTCATTTTATTCCTTTCATGTGAGAGGTTAGTATGCATGATCAAGCATCTGTTTTAGGGACACAACAATAGATGGAAGAGATGGGAAGCAAAGGTGAAGAGGTCAAGGATAAGTTGCTAAGGGATGTGGACAAGTTGAAGTATACTCCTAAAGTGAAGAATTAGGAAGCTCATTACAAGGATGGAAGAGGTATGGTTGTAGGTATTGATGTAGGTTCAACAAAATTTTCAAGTGGAGTCAAAGATCATCCAATAAATAGGTCTCTATAGTTGTGTATAGGAGCGAATTTGCACCCCTAACACAAATTCCACTTTTACCCTCTCCATTTTAGAAAACCAAATCCAAAGGCTTAGTTCCACATAAGCCCACTATTCACATTACACTAGGAACCTATTTTGGGTATTGGTGGAGGCGTTTCTATTGGGGATTCCTACACAACATGTAGATGTCTGCTCGACACACTTACATCCTTGGTAGATTCCTACAGTTGAATTCTGCATAGACATTATACTTACTATTATAAGTCAAAGTGTAATGCATCCCTTTGACTGGCTGACCCGGATATGGTCGATTCTTCATCTCCCTTCTTCATATTGACCATTCCTTCATCCATTTTAATCTTGAGATATCTTCACATGCTTACACAATTTCCACACTCTTAGAATTCACTTCAAGCATTGCAGAAACATTTCATACTTCATAGCAGCAATCTCTTCACTCCATCACTTTAATAGAGAAAACGTAGGATGACTCTATTGTAGTAGAGGCTTGAGTTCCTCTCATCTTTCTCCTCCAATAGCCTTAAGCACTTAGGATGGAGGTGCTAAGCTCCTCAGTCATCTTCTCTATTACTTGGTTGAGTAAGCACATTACTATCTTGTATTCCCTTCTTTATCGCTTTATTTCTATATCGTTGCAAACTTGGTTGTCCTTGAAGGTGGAAACACCAAAATGAGGCTCTGACTAAGGCAAACCCCTAAACAACCCCCCAAAATTTTCCCTCTTTTCTATGTATAGGTGGAGATATCTTGGAGCGAGCTGGTGAGCAAGTTATTATGCAAGATCATCTTCATCATTCTTGTAGTAATAGACTTCCTTTATCACATTCATCTTTATGTTTCATATTTCATAGTCTTATTCTATACCTTTAGAAACTCGTAACTAGGCTCTTAGTCCAATTTTTAGAGGTTAAACCTTGTCTCCTTGTTTTTTTGGCCATATGAATGCCATCGCACCTGAGAAATGCTAGAGCGCCACACTATCCTCCCATAAATGTTCTTCTATCCTCTGACAAAGAGCCATCTGAGATAGAGAGTTGACCCTAAGGACTAACTTTCCTAGTGTCGTTTCAGCATTCAAGTTTAAAAAGTGATCAAAGGACCCCCATAGTTCTCATCATTCTTATCTCGCCTATCCTAACACTCCTTTAAACTGAGGTATGTTAGGGCATCCATACCACTCTCAGCCTTTTGTGACCTAGGGCCTTGCAATGGTTGGTCCCCCTCTCTTAAATTTTTGGTGGACTTGACTCGAATCATCTTTATTTTGTTTTGCAATACTGAAATTCCATTTCCTCATGTCCTAGGTGTGTTGTAGGTGCGAGTGTTGTGAGAATTTTTCCTTGCAACCCAACCTATGACTCCTAGTAAGCATAGTTGGAAGGATCTGAAGGTATTGTGTAACAAAACCTTGATTGGGTCATTGTCTTATCCTATAACCTTTAGGAGGCTCTATGGAAGTTTTGTCTAGTGTGTGTGATGGCCTCTTTCCTAAATCAACCTTTTCCCTCTACGTAGCCTGCGAGTGGTGGTAAGGATATCACCTTCACTTTGCAAGACCTACCAATGGGATTTAATAGGGAACCATCTCCTCTCTACATTCCTGCGAGGATAAATTGAAATACCGTAGCAGGTGTTCTCATTGATCCAACATCCCAAGTGAACATTATAACTAAGGAGATCATGTTAATCAACTTCCTGCATAAGGATGGATATAATGCACCTGAGAGTATTAGCTACACACATGATGAACTTTTCATACCTCCTATAGGAAGTATTGTCCTATCAATCCTCATTGGACCTATATCTATGAACCTTATGTTCGATATCATACCAAGGTTTGAACTCTTCAGGGTGAAGCTAGGTATCCCTTGGCTAGTAGCTATGAATTTAGTTCCCTCGATTATCTATAAGTGTTTGAAATTCACTCATGAGGGTTTGGTACATGTTGTCCATGACACCAGTTATAGACTATGGGTTGCACATGGTAGCTATACCTTAGATTAATTTTGGCTTGCACCCATTGGTCCTATCCCACCTAGGAAGGACCTTCTATATCCTACATATAAAATTTATAAGAAAGGATGTACTAGGCTAAAAGTGAGATACCCTCCTTCACCTTATGTCTCCTCACATAGGGCTTTCTTGAAAGCTGACAATGATGCCACCAAGGCATGCCGAAGAGAAGAAGAGAAGTAGTCCTGAGATCCTCCTTCTTCATCTTTCATTGTTTAGTCTGATGCTTCCTCTCACCCTATCGTGGTATCATCTTCTTTTGCCTCACGCATATAAGAAAATCCCATGGTGCCTACTTGGCAAAAGGCCAAGCATCCTACGTTTGAGGTTCCTATCTTACCCACAAAGCCTAGGCCCTTTTGGTATGGTAGATAGAAATCCCCCTATGGAGAATCCTCTATGTCCTGGCCACCATGGCCTCCTACCACTCCTGTTCCTAAAGTAGTGAATGGGAAAATGACCATTGTTGAGGCATTGGAGTTGATTCCTCCTATCATTTCTAAACCTATTCCTCTTGTTCCCATCCAAGAGGTTGTCCCTCCACTGGAAATAGCTATGTAGGACACTCCCATGATGGAGTAGGAGCCTTTTGTTCCTTTGCAACCCACGGCTTCTGGTTGAAAGAGTCATAGAAATCTCCTTGTGTGCTAGCACAAGCATCAACGAAAGGATATTTTGGCTGAGCAAGCTTCATTACAAAGGAGGGAAGATGAGATGACCGCTCCAATATTAGGACCTCCTGCTATGTCCTCCTCTCTCCTCCCTTCTATTTCTATCCAAACTAGCTCTGTATCTCTTTTGACTTCCGCTGCGAGTGCACATGTATCTAAAAAGGTGCAAGTGTTCATCTCTCCTTTTGTGTAGCCGCCTTTGTTGACATCCATTCCAGATGTCTCACCTTTATTGAAGCCAGTAGATATGATTAACAATTCAATTATATCTAATTTTGTTCTTTCCTCCTCTCCCTCTACCCTTCCTACTTTTTTTGTGAGGAGTTTATCTTTACCAGTGAAAAGGAAGATAGAGAGTGGTTCCTCTAGAAATGAAGGACATAAGAGGATCCCACCTTCTCTAAAAGGTGGCCCCACACTAAATTGTTTTGTCCTAGTGGTAGAACTAGTCTTGGCCTCTCCTAAGTTTGTCACCACTCCTGAATTGCTCGGTGAACTTCGTGGTGGACCTTAGGCGCAATCCTCTCCATCCATCGAAGTGAAGCATGACACTCCTATTAAATTCATGTTTAACTTAGTGGATGAAGTTCTAACCTTGTCAATTATCTTCATGAAGTCATTGACCTTAGACCCACAAGAGTTGAGTGATGGAGACCTCACAGGTCCTTCTACCTTAGCCCTTGTTGCAGGAGGGTTGGAAGCTCCTCCCCTTCACATTACACCATTACAGGATCTTCATCCTCCCCCCTACAATGATCTACAGTGGGAAGATGATGACCTCTTGTTTGAACAATGTTAGGGGGAGACCCTCTTCTTGATCTTTAGATTAGATATGTGTGTGTTGTGATGTATTTCCCTCATGACCATGCTATATGTTCCTAGATGACCCTCATCACTCCTATTGGTGCATGGATACAGGCATGGTGTTTGTGTTTCAAACCTTCTTCTATTTGTCTAATCATTCTTCCATGTTTGTGATTGACTTTTGGTAAATTGGGGATGATGCAAAGCGTTGGGAGCATTTAGGATTCCCTTCCATGTTGACCCAATTTTTTTATTTTTACTTTGTCTTCCATGCATTCTTCCTAATATGGTTAGGGATTGATGATCCTTCACCTTGAATTTTAGTTACCTACTATTTATATAACACTAACTCATTTGATTGCAAAATCTGATGAAACCTTATAATGAAATCTATATAATCAGATGTATCGTTGGACACTTGTGCAAATTTTCATTTTTTAAAAATTTTATCCCCGACGTTCGTCAAAATTTTGACGAACTATTTTTTTCGTCTATGTTTCAACGAAAATATTTCACCAAAATTTTGACGGACCTGCAAAGTTAAATTGTGGCAGACATAAATAAAAATGAGCTTGACTATTTATTGTGACAGTGTTTTGCTCGACGGTTTTCTTGGGGAAAATCAGAAGAAACTCAAGAAGATATCACCAGGTTGAGGGTAGTCATTGTCTTTTTCAAGAATTCATTTGTGAAGTCAGATTTGTACTTCTAGATTTGAAAATTATATTTTAAAGCAACATCTCATCATATTTCATTTTTAGTCTTGTGCATTTTTAGAATTTCATTTCCAAATTTTAGACCTGACTTCACAAATTCTTTATAAGGGAATTGTTTATAACTGATGGAAAATTCTTGATGGATTTGGACAAAGATTATATTTGCAAGGTTTCAATTTTAACCCTAATGATCAATTTTCAATAGATTTGGGAGCCATAACTAGATAATATCAAAGGTGTTGGTTGTTTTTTACTGTAACCAAGTTTATCTTCTAAACACATAGCATATAAAATCTTAGATAATACTACCTTAAAATACCATCAATCTATATTCTAACCCAATACTACTTATCAAATCCTTATATGAACATAGTCACCTATAACCTCACTCAAGAATTTTAATTAATTCCTTGAATTAAAGCCAAAATGAGAATTACACACACCATAACAGTGAGATGAACAGAATAACCCTTGATCATTTTATTCAAGATAATAATATATTCATACAATGGAGATACATGACCTTGAAATGGGTAATTTTTATTCAGATCCTAGTACTATCTTTAAAATTAAGTACCCATGAAACTAAAACCTACAACATAATGACACCAAACCTAAGAATAGTATCTTCACTATAATATCAGGGTCTTTACAAATTCTCTCTGCAACTTCACTTAGACTCAACCTAAAGATATCTAACTTTCTAAACCATATTTTTGGTCCTGAAATCCTTCTTATAGGAAAAATGAAGGAGCAACAAGCATCGAACCAAAAATACATTTGTCACTGGTCACTTGGACCGCGTTATGACATTTCAAAAATTGGTTACAACAGCCGAGTCTCTGGAGAATATTCTTGTTCATCCCGTCCACTAGAGAATAACCGTTGCATTTTCCAAACTTCGAAAACTTGCACCAAAACTACCACCAAGACATAGCCAAAATTTGTTATAACCATAACCATTGAGTTGTTAACTGCCAGTTGTAGACTCTGTCCTATTCTTGTTCAGTTAAATACTTTTCTACCCATCCTTGATATTCCTCATCTATTGGCCAAATAAAATTTACCACCTCATTTACCTTGGCACTGTAAGGTGTATACTTTACTACTACTTGATTCACCTCCCTTTCAAAAGATTCCAAAAATGTGCTAGTGTTAATGATTTTATCCATAGTACTCATTAGCATGTCATAATCTGAGTCATCACAAATCAATTGGATTTTTGCATTGATGATTTAATCTACCCTATCCTTCCATTGCTGCAGTGATCTAGCATTTGCTTGGGTATCTACAATATCTGGTAAAGATGTGGCAGTACTCCAGTCATCAAAAAACTCTAATAACTCTTTAATTTTCTTGTTGAAATCATTAGGTAAGGCCTGGAAACCTTGCAGTGAATTCACAAAGTCTTGAGTAGGCCTTAATTATTGAGGCCTATTAGCTTCATTTTGAAATTTTCATTTCGAGATTTTGTTGTGCAAGTTCAATATTCTGATTTTAGGAGTAACAATTGGAAATCATAGTAAAATCAGAATTTAATAATTTCTGGAATTAGCATTTGAAAGTGTTTTTTGGGGTCATTAACTTCAGACTATCTTCTCTTTTGCAAGGGTGGTTGCATGCCAAATTTTTTTGGTGTAAAATATCATAATTATTATATTTTTTTACCTGTGTATGATTAAAAATTATTGGAGTGTGAGTTTGATATTTTTTGAAGATCTAAATAATCAAGCTTGGTAAAGAAAAATCATGTCAAAAAATATTAGTCTAGAACAAAATGAAGAGTCACTTGATAGATTGTGGGCTAGATTGAAAAGAAAGGGTGATGGAAAATTTTATTGTCCTTGCAATAATTGCAAGGGCTTAAAGATGAGAAGACTTTTAATCACAACAGTTGAGAAACATTATAGGCAACATGGTCATGTTGAAGGGGGGCATGGTTATCGTCCATTGGTAAGTTGTTTATTATATGTGTTTATAACTTTATATTGATTGAATTTGTATATTGTTTTAACATTTGATATATATATATATATATATATAAAATCACTTGATCATGATCATGGTTTATTTGTGTCTATCATTATTATAAAGGTGGGGCACCCTAGGGCACATGATATGGATTATCACGACCTGAAGAATGTGGTTTTGCATGTGCAGGAACATGGAGCTGTGAATATCGAAGATGAAGTTAATGATCCTATGGAAGAATATGATCATGTGCCAGAAAACACAATTGAATATGATGGTACAAATACATTCATCCATGACACATGCAGTGGCACATCTGATCATGTTGATCGAGATGACTTTGATGATGTTCATGATTTACCTATACTTGAGAAGGCATATGAGCCCCTTTATGAAGGCTCCCAAATAACTCTTCTCTTTGTTGTATTGTTGTTGTTGAACTTGAAGATTATGAATGGTTTATCCAATATAGAAATCTCATGGATGTTAAGGTATGTCATATATGTCATCTTTTTTCATCTATTTTAATTGTTGTTAGTTCATCACTAGTAAATAAAGGATGAATTATGTACCATTAACACTCTTTATATTAAGAAATTATTTTTTGTTGTAGATTGATTGGTGAATTTTTGTTACCACCATCAAATATTTTACATCACTCATACCAAGATTTATCTAGCATTATGAAAGATATTGGAATGGAGTATCAAACAATAGATGCATGTCCCAATGATCATATTATATATCATAAACAACATGAATTTGCAACAGAATGCCTAGAATGTCATATCAGTAGATATCGAATAGATCAACTACCAAAAAAGGTACCTCACAAGGTTCTTCGTTATATTCTCATTATTCCACGTATGCAACAATTATTTAGGTGTGAAAGCTTAGCACAATTTATGGATTACCATGCATGAAATAGAAGTGGAGATGAGATTCTTTGAATGCCTGTGGATGGTTCTGCATTTAGGGACATGTAGGAAAAATGGCCACACTTTATAGAAGAACCTCGTAATCTCGAGCTTTCATTGGCAGCAGACAGTGTCAATTCATTTGGAGAGCTGAGATCTATTTACTCAGTGTGGCCTATTTTTGTTATCAACAATAACATTCCTCCATGGATGTCAATAAATAGGGAGAACATAATGTTGGAAATGATTGTTCGAAGTATTTGTTTACATCAATTTTCTTTAACGTAGTAGCATCTCATTTGTCTTATTTTTTGCATAATGACTTATATGTTTTTCATTTAATAGTCATGTACATGAATTTATATATATTATAGTAAAATGGTTATAATAATTATGTAATGTTTATGTTCATTCAACTAGGTAAGTACCAAGTTAAAGATATGAATGTATATATTGAGCCTCTTATTGACGAGTTACTAAAGTTATGGAATGGCATGACTATGTATGACGTATCTAGACCAATAGGACAAAGACAATTTGAATTCAATGCAATGCTTGTATGGGCAATTCATGATGCCCTAGGGCTAACACATTTTTCTGGTATGTTATAACGTTCGAATGCATGACTTTAACGATATTTAATTTTATGAAGTAGATATCATGCATGTTTTTAAAATTATCTATTCATTATATATAATTATAAAAATTGGCATATTTAATCCAATTATATATGATTTGCAGGTCTTCAAACAAAGGAAAAATTTGCATGTCCAATTTGTGGTCCAAAGATGAAATCTCATCGTTCAACAAGTTTAGGAAAGCAGGTGTTTGATAAGTATAGGCACTTCCTCCATAGAAATCATAAGTATCAAACTACTGAAAAACATCTTTTCAATGGGAAAGAAGAGACTACATCAAAACCACGAAGAATGACACCTCGCCTATGAAAGTTGGAATATAATAAAATTAATCGTTAAGGTTATACATCGGATCAAATTGTTTATCTATCATATATGATATGTTTTGAATTTATATTTTTATATTGTCTTGTGTTTACTCATGTTGTAATTGACAATGATTGTCATTGTTAATTTGTTTAACTTATATGCTTCATTAAGGTTGTCAAGGCATTAATGGTTGGCTTCCACATGGACTGAAAAGTTATCCTAGATAGTTTAGTAGGTTTCCCTACTATGAGCAGCTACAAATTGTGCATTTGTTTGATACAATGCATATTGGAAAGAATATGACAAAAATGTTATGGAAAATATTGGATGGAAGGCATGACAAAGAAAAAATTGTCAAAATTTGTAGTGACATTCAGGAAGCCAATCATGCAATGAAAAATTCCATTCAATTAAATAGGGATGGAGATCAAATTAATATAACTGCCCTTCCTTGGGTATTAACGGAGCAGCAAAGCAATGATATAAAAGAAGTCATACTAAAAATTTGATTTCCCACAGGATTTGGTGCGAACATAAACAATATCATAACAAAGAAAGGTGAATTTGGGTCAAGGATGAAAACGCATGATCGGAATACCTTCATTAAGGTAATTATTCTGGTATATTATATATATATATTTGTATACTGCATGTACTTTTTAGTGTATTATTTTTACTACTTTTGGGAAAATAATGAAAAGATCATTTTATAATTGTTGCAGTACGTTCTACCTTTATCTCTCCCAGACAACTTCAACAACAATTTCAAGCAAGTTATATATGATCTTGGAAAATACATGAGGTAAGTAGCGATATTTGTTCAATTCGTTGTATATTTTTGTTAAATCTCATTAATATATTTATGCCTTGAATCACTTGTAGATGGTTGTCATCTAAAGCAATCCATAAAGAAGATATAAATTATTGGAAGAGAAAAATTCCTTGTCTAATGTGTGAAATGAAAAAGTGTCTACCTCCTACATTTTTCAATGCACAAGAACACTACCTCATACACCAAGTTGAGGAGATTGAATTGTGTGGACCTATACACACAAGGTCAATGTGGATGGTTGAGAGGAATGTTAAATTTTTGAAGGCTTTGGTTAGACAAAGAGCACATCTAGAGGGTTCTATGGTGGAGGGATATATGGTATACAAGAACATCGTGTACATTACTGAATATCTTCCTAAGTTTGCAGTAAAGATCCATGTAGATCGTATTTGGGATCCCAACTCCATTAACAAATTTGAAGGGGAGTACCTGATGGGGAAAGGTAGATTGAGGAAAGTGACAAGTAATTATAAGATGGTCATGGAGATTAATTAGAATACATTTTACATTTGGTTTTTATGTATATTGTACTTATTTAATTATTAATCTTCAATATTCATCAATTATAAATTAAGGTCATATACCGTGGTAATTAACTAATTATACGTCGTTTGTGAATTTCATTTTTTTTTTTATACAGTTGGTTGAGAGTGGGATGCACTACATTTTTACATTGAAAACAATCTTGATTGGATGATGGTATGGATTGAACGATGTCAACAATTTGTTCATGCATTAACATGGGAAGGTGTGGCTTCATTGGTTAAAGAAGCTCATCGTAATGGAGATTCCAATGTTACACCAAGGGAAATTGATTTAGCATATGGTTTAATAGATAAACAAATATGTATAAATATATTAATCACCCATATTATTTAATTATTTTCAATTATATTGATGTATATATATGTTGAGATTTTTTTCTTTGCATACATTCGGCCAAGAATAAATATGCTTATCAACTGATGATATTGCAATAAGTTTTACATGTTTAGCATATTGTAGGGGAAACACCACAAGGCTATGTGGTGCAATTTTCATAAATTTTGAATCAAAAAGTTGGATGACACGAAGAAAAATTGTGATTCTAGGATAATTGCAGTCTTCTAGGTGACTAATGTTTCATCTAGAAGTGGCATACATCCAGAAGTCTTAGAAAATAAATACTATGGAATTTTGGATGATATACCTGAGTGTGACTTTAAGTCCTTCAAATTAGTTTTGTTTGTTGTGGTATGGTACAGGCTACGATTGAATGAAAATGATCCCGAGAGAACTGTTATTGAACATGATAATGGATTTACCATGGTTAATACAAGGTATTTTGAGTGAGCTGAAAATGAGCCCTATGTTCTTCCAAGCCAATGTGAGAAGGTATTTTACTCAGAGGTTCCAGGTAAAGCGAGTTGGTCATATGTTGTTAGACATGATCCAAGGGGAAGGCCGGTAAAGTATAATGTGGTGGAAGAAGAAGATACTGAAGAAATAGAAGATGATGTAGATGATGATTAGGATCAAAAATTAGTTGATGATGTGCCTGATGAAGATGTCGAAGAGAAGTAACTAGATCATGATGATGTATGAGTTAATGTTCATGAAGATGATATCCATGTGGATGATGAAATTATCAAAAATGATATTAATGACGATGATGATGATATGACCAATCCTTACAATGTTGAATCTGGATCGGATGATACAGACAAAGAGCTGGATGAAGAAGAAGATCAATGACATTGAAATGTATGATTTATGAGATTGTATTATATATTTGATATTAAATTTATTGATAGAATTATATTTGACTTATGTGGTTACATAATTAATTTATGATGTTTTTTAATTTTAATTATATATGAATTATATTAGAATATGTTGAGTTAACAGATGTAGAAAATAAAATGGATAAACCAAAAGATGAAAGTGTGAGACCACTGCCTTGTTGGGTGTATGGAGTCTAATGAAGATCTATAAAAGTGTAATCTATGATGGCAATAATTCAAAGTGTTTGGCAAAAAAATGTAGTTTATAACTTGTATAAATGTGCAAGTAAATGACTGACAAAATCTACTTGGAATGACAATCCTAGTTATGTGATTCTTCTTATTGATCCAATTAATACTCTTTAGTTACTGTGATTGACTAGAAGGGTTTAATATTTACTTGAAAGAACCAAATAATCACATCACACAAATACAAAAAATATGTATTGGTAAACTGAATATATATATATGCTTGATATATCAATTTAAACAACAAAAAACCATCAAAATGGAGACAACCAGATAACTGTATAACTCCACAAATAGTTGATACCAAGATGAAGCCACAAGTTCAAACATCTTCATTAACTTCATCAAAATTCATACATGCATCTTGTTGGTTCCTTTTATTGTAACCAAGTTTGTCTCTTAATCTACCTATCAAATTGCCAATTCCAATCAAGAGTAGCTCAGAGGATCTAGACCAACTGACAAGGATTTTTTTTAACAATAACCTCCTAAACTTTGGGCTCTACAAGACTCGGGAGGGTGGTCCCTATAATGTGTTTATAATCTCTGCACCAAACTTATAAATAGCCATTGACAACTAATAGATAATCCCACCTTATAGCTCAACAAAATAGGATAATACTGAACTAAATTGGCCTTTCATTAGTAATACCAGCTGCTTGGAGTGTGAGATACTTACAACAATACTTCTTAATTTAGAATAGTCATTTAATTTTCAATTTGGTAACAAGCTCTAAGCAGAGACTAATAGACACAAAACCTCATAAACATATATGATTTAGACCAGTGTCATATACCATTGGGGAGTCAATTTCACAAACATTTAAAATTCCATGATAGGTTCAAACACATAACACATAAGATCTCTAACAACAATTGCCTTACAATTTCATCAATTTGCATCCTAACTCAATACTTCTTACCAAATCCCTTAATAAGCATATCCCTTTATAACTTCAATCAAGCATTTTAATTAATTCTTTGAATTAAAGTCAAAATGGAAGTCATACACACCATAACAGTGAGATGAATGCAATAACCCTTGATTATATTACTCAAAAATATGATACGCTTATACAAAGGAGAGACATGAGCCTGAAATGAGTCATTATAACTCAAATGCTAGTACTGTTATGAAACATCAAACTTCATTCATTCATAATCCCCACTATAGAATGACACAAAACCTAGATTACATTTTATATTGAAACAATCAAGCACTATAATTGCTCTGTAACTTTGCCTAGACTCGACCTCAAAATATCTAACTTGCTAACCCCTATATCTAGCCTTGAAATCCTCCTTATAGAGAATGAAGGAGCAAACAAGCATTGGGCCATAAATATACACATGTCACCAATCAATTGGACTATCTAGTTACATTTCAAAATATGATTACAAATGCCAAATCTCAGAGCATCTTCTTGTTGATCCCACTCATTAGGGAATAGTTGTTGCATTTGCCAAACCTCAAAGCCTGCACCAAAAGCCGCCATGGGAACAAAACCAAAATTAGTTATAACCATAATTGTTGAGCTGTTAGTTGCTAGTAGTAGACACCGCTTCACTCCTCTTCGGTTAAGTACTTGTCAACCCATTTATGATACTCTTCATCGGTTGCACAGTTAAAATTCACCACCTCATTTACCTTAATATTGTAAGGTGTATACTTTGCTACAACCTGGTTGGCCTCTTTTCCAAATGACTCTAAGAATGTGCTGGTATTAATTATTTTATCCATGCTATTTACCAATAAGTCATAATCATAATCATCACAAATCAATTTGATTTGTGCATTAATGACTTCTTCTGCCCTTTGTTGCCACTACTGAAATGTTTTAGCATTTCCCTGATCATCAATGATATCTAGCAAAAATGTGTCACTCCAATCATCAAAGCTCTTTGCTAGCTCCCTAATTCTTTTACTTAGATCATTAGGTAGGGCCTGGAATCCCCTCATTGATTTCACAAAATTTAGAGTAGGCCTCAATGACTGGGGCCTATTGTCCAAATCAAACCTAGAGGCCTTAAACATAATATCTAAGTCATTGGCCCTAGGGATCCATTTCTCAACCAAAGGCAAAACTATTTCCCGGTCCCTATTTATATTTTTCATTCCATCCAAAAATAAAGAATACAAAGAATGTACAGATGGCAATCTATCGTCCACCCTCTCATTTAAGTGCCTCAAAACTATGTCAACCACCTCATCCCATTTGGCAGTGGCATCATTCTCACTTGCCTTTAAGGTAGCCTATAATTTTGTGACTCTACTCAACATCTTCTTTTTAGTGGGACTCACAAAGTATTCAGCCTCTCCTTCAATTGGCCCTGGTGTAGGACTGAGGGTAGGTGTCTGGATAGGGGATCTTGGAATAAAAACAATTGGAGAAGTAGGGGGGATTGATCCTAAAGTAGGAGGTAATGCCCTGATAGCAGGAGCATTTGAGGATTCTTCTGATTGTCCATATTTTAATCTATCCACTTTAGATTGTAGCTCAACATTCCTTTGCTGCATCCTACTATACTCCCCAATTATTATGTTGTACTTCTCCATTAGGCTCTTCTTTTCAACCTCTTGTCTTTTTGCTATATTTTGGGCCAATTTGGCCACATTCATTGTTAGGCTTGTGGCTTCTGTAGTTGAAGTCTCAAAATCTCTTTTGATAATTAGCCCTCCACTTAAGCTTGGATTAATATTAGCTACATTAGGCTTCGTTCCTTGTGATACCAATGCCCATATGGCTAGAGTTTCATATTCCTCACTGAAGGCAGAATCATGCAAAGTTGCCTTAACCTCTTCACTATTTTGTATAGGATGCTTGGACTGTAGGATAGCATTAAATGATACAACATCAACAATATCCCATTTAGGAAAAATTAGGACACCGGCTTGATTCACAAGTCTCCTACCTTCCTCATGAGTGATGTTCTTGAATTCTTCCATGAGTTCAGCCTTGACTTCATCATCATTATACTGCTCAGACTTGTCAGGTCTTGATTCTCTTCTAATATTGCATTTATCCTGGTATCCCTCCAGTTTCATCCTCCAAATCATCTGGAAGAAAATAAGAGTCTTCACAAAGTCATCATCATCTAAGAATGCCTTGTAGGCCTCCATCCTAGCATCCTGTACATACTACCCATTGATATCCATATCAGATAACACTAGTTGTGTTGATCTAGGAGGGGAAGGGATACCAACCTACATGTCTTGATCGATCACAATTATTTCATCCATCAGAACCTCCCGTGATTCCTCAATTCTTTCCCTCTTAGGGCTTGGCTCTGATAGTTGTATTGTAGGGTCACCCCTTGGTGGTGAGTCTAGATCCACAATTCTTACCCCTCTAGGTGCTCTAATCCTTGGGGTTGGCTGTGATGATGCTTGCATTACTCATTTTACTTTCTTATCCCCCTCATCTTCCTCACTGCTATCATTCCTCTTTCTCTTTTATAGAGGTCTGTCAGTTGGGGGTTGATAAGTTGGCCTTGTTTCCTTAGGCCTCATCTCTGGTCCTTGAATTCCAAAATCTAGTTCCAAGTTAACCTTCTTGGTTCTCAAGGTTCCCATGATCTCTTTAAACTTATCAACAAGAAAAAAATTCTCTTGTGGAATGGAGTAAACTCCATTAATGAATCATATTTTGGATCCATTTTATGCACCATGTCCAACAAATTCTCATAGGTAATCCATTTTTCTTTATTTAATTCCTGCCTATTTAGGTCAAATTCATTCCTGATTAGGTCCTCAGGAAAGTTGAATTCATGCACAAATTTTCCACCTTTAATTTGTTGCCTAAATAAGGAAAATAATCCTTCCAGGTCATACTACCTTCTAAATCCACTCTTCAAATGATAGTCATCAAATAACCTTCCAAAATGGACCCATCCTCCCTTGAAGAAAACACAATCTGAAACAATTGTAAAGTCAAGGAAGAAAGTCCCCTTTCCTTTTCCTATCAGGTTGTCTTCATGGATACAACCTAGCTACCACATGACCTCAGCAAATCCCATCCTTGATGGAACATTATATGGGAGAATGTGAGGAGCTTCCTGGAAACCAAATACCCTTAAGACAGTGCCCATGGGGTACAAGATGATATCACCCCAATTGTGGCACATTTTTAAAATAGGCTTCCTTTCATTCGGTCAGAGGAAGTCATGTAAATCTTCAAGAATCCTTGGTACATTTACCACCAACCAAGCCCTGAGTCTAGAGGCAAAGTAGTTTTCAAATTGCACGAAGCTGGCAGCTGCCTTGTTATAAGAAAAATTTGCACTCCATATTTGTACCAGTAACCTTTCTCCATTTATCACCTCTCTTAATTCCATCCTTTCTACAAAAAATTCGAAATTCCTATACAAGAACATATGCATTAATAGGGAGTACCAAAAGAAAGGAGTAATGACATCCCCCACAAGAAATTTCATCAAACCATCATGTAACTTTTCTGCCAGAAAAGATGCATAGTTATACACCATGGAAAAGTTGGGATGCTAAATTTGAGCCCCCATAAACATATATGCAATGGGAATTACTGTATTTGGACTGAATCCCAAAATTTGGCACGATGAATAAAATGTCACCAAAAAGCGACTAGCGAAATAGCTCAAATTGAAAGGCTCCTGGTCATTTGGGCTGATAATGACTATCGAACTACTCGCCTTGGCCAGGTGAGGAGGAAGTAATTTTTCTCTAAAAAGAGGTTTTAATCTTGCATACTCCTACTTCATCTCCTCAAAGTCAATTTGAACCAAGAATGGGCTAGTCTCGCTTAAATAAAAAACCTATTGGATCTCAATTGCACTTATGCTCAACAAAATCCCACCATCATTATCTCTAATTACCCTTGTAACTGGGTCATAATGTGTTGCCACTGCTCTGAGTAGGTCCATGTCAGGAAACACATTCAGAATTGCTAATTTCCCCATGTCATACCTCCAACCACTTAAAAAAGGGTGGGGTAAATTTCTTTGTCCATATCAGAGTCTAAACATCTCCAGACCTGTCATTGGAACCCTAGCGTCTACAATATTATAGTCTTTGCATACTAGGCCCTCACCAAGGTTCTTTCCATTCATTAAAATTTGACCTCTCCTTTTTTCATTTGTCAATAATGGGAGTTGATCTAGAAAATCATCATATAAATTTCTACACATGTAATCAACATAGCCAGAGTGCTGCTTCAGTGGTGCCATCTCAAACAACTAGGGCCTTCTTATAATTCAAATTCTTAAAAAAACGCAAGCTACCCAGAAAGCAAAATTACAACACACTTATGTAATTTCTAACCAAATCAAATTCACCAATAACCCCTATATCAACAATCAAAAACCTCCTGACCAGTAAAGCACAACCCTTCACAAGAATTACAGTCAAGTTTTAGAACATAGTGATACATAAAATAACTCACGGGATTTTATGCCCTGTAGAGAAACAAACCCTCATTGTAATTGCTTAAAAAAAAACTTTATCCCTAGCTCTAGACCGCTTCAGAAATACTTGAATTCTTTTGTGGTGAAGATAGCATGAAATCAAATACTTTATGTTGATTTAATTTAGCCAGCAGTCGTCTCATCTACCATTAAAGCCCATTTGCATGCTGTGCCAATGGCTCCAATCATATTTGATGTGAATTTAAACTTTAGCTGTCAATATTTTATTTTTGTCGGATCATCGAACAACCATCTTCAAAAGGGCTGATCAAATCTCCAAAGGAATACACGAGGGCCCACCATAGAAGATAATTCCAAAGGAATACACGTGGCACCCATCCATGATATCGCATCTGTTGATTCCCACCATCAGTGATCGTGCTCACTCACAGCAGTCAGTAGCACCAAACATAACCATCGAGCAAATTTTTATCAAGATTATAACATCACCGTTGATCTCGAGCACGTGCATCTCATAGTTGTTTTAGTAACCCACTTTATAACGTATTTAAGTATGACATAAATATTAAATACTTTATTAATCCCTTTTCAGCATCGACATTGGCAGCTTGGGACAGGTGTCGTCAATCTTCTATTTTTGTTAGATCATTGAATGACCATCTTCAAAAGGGCTGACAAAATCTCCATGTCAGCATCGAGGGCCCACCACAGAAGGCAACACCAAAGGAATACACGTGGTGCCCTCCCGTGATATCGTGATCACTAAACATCCTGCATCTTTGAATCACACGATGGTGGGCAATCGTTGATTCCTACCATCAGTGATCATGTTCACTCACAACAGTCAGTAGTACCAAATATAACCATTGAGAAAAAAATTACCAAGATTATAACATCACCGTCGATCTCGAGCACGTGCATCTCACAGCTATTTTAGTAACCCATTTTATAATGTATTTAAGTCCGACACAAATATTAAATGCTTTATTAATCCCTTTTTGGCATCGGTAGCTTGGGACATCTGGCGTCAATCTTTTATTTTTGTCAGATCATTGAATGACCATCTTCAAAAGGGCTGACGAAATCTCCATGCCAACATCAAGGGCCCACCATAGAAGGCAGCACCAAAGGAATACACGTGGTGCTCGTCCGTGATATCGCGATCACTAAACATCTTGCATCTTTGGATCATGCGATGGTGGGCAACCGTTGATTCCTACCATCGGCGATCGTGTTCACTCACAGTAGTCAACAACACCAAACATAACCGTTGAGAAACTTTTTACCAAGATTATAACATCACCATCGATCTCGAGCATGTGCATCTCACATCTATTTTAGTAACCCACTTTATAATGTATTTAAGTACAACACAATTATTAAACGCTTTATTAATCCCTTTTCGGCATCGACAACTTGGGACACATGGCACTCGCTCATGATATCACAATCACCAAACAACCAATGGTGATGTCATCGCGTGATCGCGGGGAGTGGTCAGGATCAATCGTATGAAGATTGGTTTTCTTTTCTAGCATTGACTTGTTATTGACAGTGGTCAGTCACTTAAGTGGTCTTTTATCCCTTTTTGGTCGTGACTTTACCGACCCCGTTTACCCATCCTTTCGGTCTTTTGGTGTCATGACTACATTATATTTTAATAGTGTCAGGCTATTGAATTATTTTAGATTAAACCTCTAAATAATATTTTTGACCTTGAGGGTCATTTCCCTATCCACCTAGTCGGTCCCTTTCTTTATGAATAACCTTTTTGCATGTGCAGATTGCATGGCCATCAGATGAAGTGATTTCAATCTTGACCGTTGCTCGCAGACCTTGAAAGGTTTCTGCTAATGTCACAAATATGGTGTGAGGCATGCAAGATGCTGTCATCTATCACATTTGATGGTGGGGACTAGTTTTTCTCATTGATTGATGATGAAGGCTAATGTCGACAGCTATTTCCGTACCGATGCATCCTAGTCGTTCCTCGCTGACCTCATGCAATTAGAACTACATTTTAAATAATGCTGCGAGGTGTGCAATTTGGTGACGCATGGACTCTGATGTTGTGAGTTGATAAAAAAGGTGGGGCCCATTTCCATGTTGATGTGGTGCTCGGTAGGTGAATATCCTATTCGTTTGGTGACTAGAGGGAGAATGTGGCATTTTCAAACTATTTTGACTAAATCTGAGTCGTTCTCCTAGCCAACATTGTGATTGATCAATAACTCATATTAAAAAATAAATTGGCATTGTACTATAGCCATTTTATCTCGTATGAGTGAATAGTATTGGCCGAGTTTGACTCTAACTGCATAATTAAATACTAAAATTTATGAATTACTATTTTCGTGTTGTATCTCTACATTGAGGAAGAATTGCTTGGTATCGAGTAAAGCAAGCTGTGGTTATGATTTCTCAATTTCACTGCCCTGAATGTTCTACGATTGAAACTGTAAGTAGCACATACGCCATTTCTTGTAAATTCAAAAGATTTTATGGTTGCTTGCTAGGCAATTCGTGATTGTTTCTTGTTTCTGTTCTTGAAGAATTGATTGAATAGATTCGCTTTTAGAGCTTGTCTAGATAATTGCTAGGGATTTTTGAATATTGAAGAATTTTATGTTAAGGCTAAAGGAGAAAATTGTAATTATTTGCTATCTGAAAATAAGAAAATCCTAGTTTGAATTATCATTAGTCTAGTATAAATGGTATCCAAGGCCCAAATTTTTGGTTCTCAAACCACTACCAAGTCTTTATCCCAAGATATTATTGATTTGTTACAACCCTCTACTAGCAAGAAGTAGGAGGGAAAGGTTTTTTTCTATGGGCCTCGAATTTGGGAAGGATTGACAAACAAGCAATGTGGAATTCAAGATGTCGAGTTACCATACACTGGGTGGCAGTTGTTCTCCAATTGATTTGGGAATAGGAATTTGTCTTTTCTTTTGTGTAACCCCTGGAGGTTAGACTTGGGAAAATTGGTGGTTCCTAATGCTCATATGGATGTAGATCTTTAAAAGGACTATGTATGTTAGAATGTGTAATTCAAATTAAATCTAATCTAATACACCAATGAAATATTATATTAAAGAAACTAATTTAAAGAAAGCAAAATCCAAACTCTAAACGCAGGAAACTTCTTCAAATTCGTCCCATTGTCCTCTATCTCCAAGGATTCGTTTTAAGATGCTAGCTCTCAGTCATTTTAAATAGCAGCTTGAGAGAATGAGATTAATGAAGATGCATATGCATAACTATATGAGTTAAGCTATGAAATTAAAATGCTAATTAAATGCTAGAAATGTTTGATAAAACTAGAATGCAACTATAATAACTACGTATGAAAATTTGGAATTCGAGGTCCTCTTCCAACCCACAAGAGGGCTGTATTTATAGATTTTTGACGGCTGAAATTCAATTGGCCAAGATCAACGGTTGAGTTCAAACCTATTGAGATGAACGGTGAGAGATCAAGAATTCGAAAAGAAGATGAAAGTTTTAGAGACAGATGGAAAATGAAGAGACAAAATAAAAGATGTCTCCATAATTTAAATAAATAAATATTTAAATATGAATGGGAAATGAAAAAGCCTCATAATTAAATATTTGAAAATATTTAATTATGGAGAAGAGAAAAAGCTTTTAATTAAATATTGAAAATATGTATTTATTGAGAAGAGTGAAGAATTTCAAAAAGTGTTTTAATTAAATATTGAAAATATTTAATTAAATGTGAAATGAAGAATATCATTTAAATTTAGAATTTAAACTTGTGATAATTAATATAAATAAATTATGAAATCTATTTAATTAATTAAGAGGAAGGTAGCATTAATTAAATAAACTTTATTTATTTAATTAAACTAGAAGAATTGGAAAATGAACAATATAAATAAATAATTAAATTTATTTATATGTAGATGACTTAAGAATATTAATTAAATAATTCATATTTAATTAATTAACAGGTTTGGTTAACCTTGACCATTTTTTAGATGTGTACATTTTGCCCCTTTGAAGTGATGTGTTTTATGCATTGCTTCAAAGAATTTGCCCTTGATTTTGAAAAATTTGACTAATGATGCTATATGCCCCCTCGAGATATAAATCGCGTGATGAGAATAGGTATGAGGCTGATTTGGAATATTTTCGGATGATTTCGGAGAAAATTTGGTGATTTATCTCTCAAAATAGCACTTGACATAGTAAAAATGTCATTTTTACCCCTTTAAAAGGTGAAAAAGGTGAGAAGTCACTTTCATTTGAACAGTAACCTTTGAAGATTTGTAGAGCTTTTGAGAGATTAAAATGAGATGTCGATCCATTATGAGTGCCACCGATTCGAGTGAGCCCACCGATATCAGAGACCAGCAACATATGGACCTCCGGTGAGTGAATCCAATCCTCTTTTTTGAATTTTGAATGAAATTATTGATGGTTTTTCGCAATTTTTGATTTTTAATTTTCTGTTTTAGCGCATAGAAAATTTAGTTTAGCTCATACGAGTCAAACTTTAGCACATCCATGAAATAGGTTAGCACATATAAACCCACACATAGGTTTAAAATAGTCACACATAGGATAAAATTGCGCATAGGATCACTGTTTTAGCACATCCAGCTAGTCGAGGCCGGGTTAGATGCTAGTTTAGCGCATAGGGTAAATTAGTGCATAGGATAATTGTTTTAGCGCATAGGTTAGATAAAACAACAAACCCAGGATGTAGCACATTGATGACCTATTTTAGCGCATCAAGGGAGTAAAGTTGTGCATACATGATTTAGCACATTGATGACCTGTTTTAGCGCATCCAAGGATTTTTGCTGAATTTCAATTTTTGAAGAAAAATTGACATGTGTTTGATGATTGTTGCTAGATTAGACAACTGATTTTATGCTTTTGAAAACATCAAGATGAGATATGATAAATTTTTCTTCGTGCTTGAAAACAAATAGTAGAGATGATTGATTTGCTTTCCTGATTGAAAGGCTTATAAATTTTTTTTTTTGATTGAAAGGCTTGATAGATTTGCTTTCCTGATTGAAAGGCTTGATAGATATGCTTTCCATGTGATAAGAAAAAGAAAGAGATGGATAAATTGATGATTTTGATATGATTCAACTAATTTGACATGATTTGCTTGATGTTTACTTTTGATAATCCTTTGTTGATTGATTGAATCTTGATGTGCTTGGTATGATTGTAAAGGAGGAATTTAACTTCCTCCAGTTTAGGGAGAAATTCCCTTGGACCTAGGAGATGATTCCATAGTTGTCCCAGGATGATTTAGGGATCATTCATCAGTGTGGGTTAGGTCCATTGCTGGCAATGCCACAATCTCAGGTCAACAGGGCACTATTGACTGCATTGGCTGAGAGATGGCATAGTGAGCATAACACATTTCACTTGCCAATAGGAGAGATTAGGGTGACTCCTAAGGATGTTTACAAGATTCTGGGTATCCCTATGGTTGGAGAGCTTCTAATTTATGATTACAAGGAGATTGGAGGGACTGATGCTTTGAGGAAAGTTTTCTAGGATCCCCATGCCGGTGGGTATGAGATTGCCTGAAAGGATATGATATTGGGATATGCCCCACTGCCGTTAGTTCTAGCAGGTATGATTGGTGGTTTCCTTTTTCCTGATCATAGGGCAAAGGGACTATCAATTGGTTGGGGGAGGATTTTGGAGGATATGCTTCTCCACGGGACCAGATATGCATGGGGCTCATGCATGATTTCTCATTTGTACCACAATCTTCATCAGGTCATATACACAGATGGGAAGAGTCTCTCCTACGGAGTCACTCTTCTTCAAATTTTTGCATGGGAGCATTTTTCCATCACACATCTCATTGTTCAGAGGGATCATCCCCTAGGGTTCCCATATTTCTATGCATACATCAGGCCTCTTGTCCAACCAAGGCTGGGCAAGTTGGAGTATTGGCAGTGCATACTAGATGATTTGGATATGGTTATCTGGAGACCATATGTAGATTGTGATCCATGGAAAGTAGATGACATCGAGCTACCATAAGTGACGAGGTCCGGATACTTGATTAGACGCACCCCATTTATCATTGAGTGATTTTTGGGCAAGAGGGTTCTGAGGCAGTTTGGATGGGTATAGATGATGCCACAGGGGGTGGCACACTATGCCAGGCGCTAGGAGGATGTACCAAAGTGGGGTCCTATTTTGACCATTGAGGTAGCTAGAGAGGAGTACTTTGAGTTACAACTAGAGGATTGGACTACATGGTCAGAGGTCACAGATGCAGAGATGACAGATGACTATGCTGCATATTTCTACACACATCCCTTTCTTAGGTTTTACCAGTCCAGAGGAGCCTACCCCATTGATGGGAGGTCCAACTATTTGGGTAGGGCGACAACAACCACAGGGACATCTAGCAGTAGGGCAACCATAGGGTCAGGGATAGGTACTAGCACAGGTAGTGGTACAAGGATAGGTCCAGGAAGAGCAGGCCACAGATATGGGTGGGGTGGCCATGGATGTGGATGAGGAGATAGATTCAGATGACTCTGAGGATAGTGATGGGGATGATGGAGGTGGTGGGAGAGAAATATTTTTCTTTGATGTTCCCTTCAACATGAGGCCATAGACATCTAGAGTGGTAGGTCAGGCCAGTACTTTAGCTCCACGGATTACTATCAGGGCTTCATGATAGGGATAGGTGGATGCTTTGCAGGCTAAGGTTTAGACTCTTTAGAGTCAGTTACCATAGACACAGGTGACCATTAGTCAGTTGCAAGCACAGATTGCACAACCACTACCTCCTGACCCACAGATAGCTCAACTTGCAGTCGAGAGAGATAGCTTCAGAGAGCGATGCATACAGGCTAAGGGGGTAGTCGAGAGATTGATGAGATCAGTTGAGAGCATCTCAATTGGAGAGGTTATATCAGAGGGGCTAGAGACTGCTCAGGAGGTCGAGTACTACAGGATGAGATATTTTGAGGCAGTGCCACCTAAGCGGCAGATAGCATTTACACAATCAGGTACTTGGACTTAGACCCATTCACGTAGTCACTCTAGGAGTGCGACCAGGAGTGTAGGTCATTCAGTTAGATGAGAGATCAGAGCTTCTGGGAGCAGAGACCTGTATAGACCTACTACCTTTGGAGGCAGCAGTAGTCATGTTCCACGGCTAGATGCCCCTCGGTGATGAGCATTTTTGTACACATTTATGCCATTGTATTTGATATATCTTTTTGAAACATTTGATATCCTTGTATTCCTGGACATTTGTTTTGATGAGATCTATGATATGCAGTGGCGATTTGATTATGCATGTGTTATGGATGATTTACGCACATTTTTTTAATTTTTATATGCTATGTCAAGTATGATGATGCAAAATGATTTTTTCTTCATGATGTATGTAATGAATGTATGATGCAGGATGTAAATGCTTTAGATGGAATGAGAGAATATGATCTATTGATGATGTAATATGGATGATAATAATGATGTAATGGAAATGCACTTATGTAACGAACATGATAATAATGATGATGTAAAAAGAATGAAATGGATGCAATTTTATTTATGAATGTGTGTGTGAAATATGCAAATATATATGTTAATGATTAATTAATGATTAAAATAACAACCATGTATATGATGTTTAATAATGGATAATGATCATAATGAATAAAATGAGATGATAATGAAATGAAATGATGATGTAGGTATGTAAGTGTAATGATAATGATAATGAAAAATGATGTGACATACATGATAATGAAAATGAGATGTAACAAATGTCCAATCATACTCCACCATTGTCTGGAAAAGATAGTCAAGAATGTGATCAACCCTCAAAAATCTATTTAAAAGGGCCCTCGAAATGCAAATGAATTATGCAGTCCTAATAATGAATTATGCAATCCTAAATGAAATAATGAACCATTGTCCTTATTACCATTTTCTATTGTGTTTAGTTGTCATCATTGAGCCTTTTGATATGTTAAAAGTTAATACAAGCATCAAAGGGTATGTTAGCACCAATGATGACCTGAGTATTGATTTCATAATGTTTGATGTAGCAAGTTAATACAAGCATCAAGGTATAATTGAACCAAGATGACCTGAGTATTGCTTGCATAAATAGACAAAAGTTAACCCTTTTCTTATGCAAATTCTGAAATGTCATCAATGATACATTGTAGAGCATGTCCCATGACCAATTTGCATCATACTAAGGATTAACTTACAAACAACAAGCAAAAAAAAATCATACTTCTTCCTTGTGATTCTAGTTCAGTACATCATTGAACCACTCCAAAGATATGATGTCATCAAATATCAGAACAACAATTTGCAACTTTTGCTTTTAAGTTTGTCATTCATTTTATTCAGATTAAGATCATCCAATTTTTTTTAAATCATTTGTCAAAATATTCATGTAGGCTCATTTTAATTAGACAAGATTGTTGCTTCTGATATTTCGATTCTAGACACATGCTACCGACTACCTGCTAGAAAAGCTCCCAGAGGCGAACTGCCCCCTAGTGACCTTGTACTCTAACTCTTGCTAGACACAACTATTGCGAAGGGATAACCCTCAAATCATCAATCCATGATGAGATCCTTGTCATTCCCAAGAAATGATGCAATGTGAATGTGATGGTGAGGTGTGTGTGTGATGCCGATGAAAAGATGAATATGCAAGATGAATCCTAATAGATGAGAAAACCAAACGAAATCACAAACAATGCCTATTTGCTAGGTTTTCACCATTTGTTTTTATTGCACTTTTTCCTAATTTTATGATATTTTTACTATTACCAAGAAGCCTGTTTGCTAGGTTTTCATCAAGGCAATTTTTTAATTTTTAATTTTTTTTATATTGTTTTTGATATTTTCTTAGGCATAAAACTTCTTCAAATGAATGTTTTTGGTTAGATCTTCAAATAGGTCCCCTTCTGTTGTTGATAGCTGATATGCCCCCGATCCATATGCTACAATGATAACGAATGGGCCCAACCAATTAGGTTTGAATTTGCCTTTCTTTTCTCAATCCTACTGATTTTGAGGGTTTTCTTTAAGAACCAAGTCACCCACTTGAAAATTTTGTGGTTTGTCTCTGTGATTGTAGCTGTGGGACATAATCTGTTGATACCCCTTTAAATGATTAACTACAGTTTGATGTCATTCACCAAGCAGTTCCAGCTCTTGCAACCTTGATACTCAATAGTCTTCATCATTGATTAACCCTTTAAGTGATACTCGAAGTGAAGGAATCTCAACTTCCAGTGGTAAAATAGCTTCTGCTCCATAAACCAAAGCATAAAGAGTAGCACCCGTTGGTGTGTGAATGCTTGTTCTATAGGCCCGGAACGCTAGATTCACTTGGACATGCCAATCACGGCCTGCTTCATTCACTGTTTTCTTCAAAATCTTAAGAATTGTTTTGTTTGAAGCTTTGGCTTGACCATTCCCTTATGGATAATAAGGTGTAGAGAACTTGTGTTGGATGTGAAATTTTTCACATAGTTCATCAACATCCTAATTCTTAAAGGGCCTTCCATTGTCTATTATAATGGATTTGGGAATGCCATATTTGCAAATGATATAGTTCAAAATGAATGAAGAAATTTGTTTGCCCATAACAATTGTCAGAGGAACAACTTCAATCCACTTAGTGAAATACTCAGTGGCGGTAATGATAAATTTATGTCCATTTGAAGAAGATGGGTGTATCTTGCCAACCAAATCCAATCCCCACTGAGCGAAAGGCCATGTTGTGGTGAAGGGTTGTAATTCCTGAGCAGGAGTGTGAATGAGATTTCCATGAATCTAAAATTTAGCACATTTCTTCACAAAAATGAATGATTCCTTTTCCATGGTTGGCCAGTAGTACTCTAATCTTACAAGTTTCTTAGCTAAGGTTAGTTCACTTGAGTGTGTCCCACAAATTCCACCATGGACCTCTTGTAAGGCCTTTTTAGATTCATTGCATTCAAGACATCTAAGGAGGGTACCATCTAGACCATGCTGGTATAAGATATCAACAATTAAGGTGTAATGTGATGATTGACAAATAAAATTTCTTTTCTGATTCCTACACAAACCTAAGGGTAAAGTAGTATCTTTTAGGTAGGTGTAAATTTGGCCATATAAGGAAGAGTCAGCACTCATCAGATGGCAAATTATTGGAGTTTCAAGATCGTCGTGGGCAGGAGAAAATAATTGTTCCACCAAGAAATCATACCGGTTTTTATTCTCTGTTAGCTGGAATAAAGAGGTGATTGTAGCCATAGCGTCTGCTACTTTATTATCAATGCGTGGAATTTGTATGAACTTGATGTTAAAAAAGTATTTCTTGAGATCTTCCACCATTCTTTTGTAAGGTATCAGCTTTTCATCTTTAGTGTGATATTCATCATTGATTTGGTTTATAAGAAAAGTTGTGAATCACCAAAAAATTGAAGTTCTGCGATTTTCCAGTCTACTGCAATCCTTATGCCGATTATCAATGCCTCATATTCAACTATGTTGTTTGTGCAAGGAAACATTAGCTGGTAAGATTTTGGGATTGTATGTCCTTGAGGTGTAGTAAAAAGAATTCATGCTCCTGAACCATGTTGAGTGTAAGAACCATCAAAGTAGAGTGACCATGACTATTGGATATCTGTTGTGAACACGTCGGCATTAGGAAAATCAACATGTATTGGGTGTTTTGCTGGTATTGGTGCTTCTACTAATTGGTCTACAATTACTTGTCCCTTTATAGCTTTTCGATCCACATAATGAATATCAAATTTGCTTAGGATCATAACCCATTTGGCCAACTTGCTAGTTAAGGTTGCCTTACTTAGAAGATATTTGAGTGGGTCAATCTTAGCCACAAGCTTTACTATATGAGTTAGCATGTAGTGTCGTAACTTTTGAGAAGTGAACACCACTACTTTTTCAATTAAGGTATAATTTAACTCGTGACTTGTTAGGGTTCGACTGATGTAATAAATAGCTCGTTATTTTCCCGAGTTGTCTTCTTGTGCCAATAATGCTCCTAAAGATACTTCTATGGCAACAATATATAATATGAGAGGCACACCTTGTATTGGTGGAATCAATACTGGTGGATTCATGAGATATTGCTTTATCTGATCAAATGTTGCATCGCATTTGTATTCCCACTTGAATAGAACATTCTTGTGTAAGAGATGTGTAAATGGTAAACTTTTATCCACCAATTGAGCAATGAATCTTTGAATGGATTGTAACTATCCCTACAAAGAGCGTAGTTGACTAATGTTCCTTGGTGGTGGCATATCAAGAATTGCTTGTACCTTAGCCAGATCCACTTCAATTCCATTTTCTGATACAATGTAACCTAATAGCTTCCCATATTTTACTCCAAAAACACATTTCTTAGGGTTAAGTCTCACTTTGATTTTTTCCATTCTTTTGAAGATTTTTGATAAGATATCTATGTGTCCTTCTCTGGTGTTAGATTTGGCCAGAAGGTCATCAACATAATCTTCCATGAATGTATGCATCATATCATGAAAAATCATTGTCATTGAACGTTGGTATGTAGCTCCTATGTTTTTCAACCCAAAAGGAATTACGTTCCAGCAATAAGTACCCCAAGGACATGTGAATGTTGTTTTATCCTGATCTTTTGGTGCAATATTGATCTAGTTGTATCTTGAAAATCCATCCATTAATGAGTAAATTGCATGTCCAATGGTTAAATCAACAATCATATCAATGTTTGGTAAGGGGAAGTCATCTTTAGGACATGCTTTATTCAAATCCCTAAAATCTGTACAAATTCTAATCCTTCCATTTGGCTTTGAAACAGGCGCGATATTGGAGATCCATTCTGCATAGTCCATGGACCAGATGAATCCAATGTCTAAAAGTTTCTTTAATTCCTCTTTAACCAACAACGCAACATGTGGATGCATTTTTTTGAGTTTTTGTTTTACAGGCTTTGCCCCCAGTGTAATAGATAGATGATGTATGATGAGATCTGGATCCAATCCAGGCATATCTGCATAGAACCATGCAAAACTGATTTGGTTATCTTTGAGAAATTCTGTGAATCTAGGTACTTCTTTTTCTATTAGAGATGCAACCAATTGCAAAACCTTGGGCTTTTCTGTACTACCTATATTGAGTGCCTTTGTTGGTTCGATTAGAATGGAAGACCTTTCCTATTAATGCTCTGGAAGAGTGTCAAATTTCCCATCCTCTGGCACCTTTGAAAAATTTTCACCATTGGATACACTTTATATTTTTCTCTTTTCTTGATCTAATACTGCCTTTGTTAGGTTTTAACCATTAGATCTTTCTTTCATTTTTCTTTCTTTTTGATCTAATACTACTTTTGTTAGGTTTTCACCATTAGATCTTTCTTTTATATTATTTATTTCATAGCTGAGAAACTTGGCACTTTCCTATCGAAAACTCTGATCTTGTGATTCCCTGGTGGAACTTGTTTCGGGACGAGATGAACAAAGAAAGTTTATTATGGTTTCATCATTTGGAAAAGTTGGAACATCAATGGGTGCTATTTGTTCCCAATCAATGAGTTCAGGATGTACCAAAGGAAATGGATCATTAGGATGAGTAAGGTCACTGGCTGTAAGGGTCAAGATGTGATCGTTAATGTTACTATAGGGGAGATCTAAGATGGTATCCTCCTGTGGATAATCTATTTTGCTTTGAATCAAATTGGTTTCACTTGAGTCCTGATTGCTTTATAGGACATAATCAAATGGAGGCCTTGATATTTCCCCTTATAAGAATGCGGGTGAGAATTTGTGTATGATGTCCACCTTCTTTGAGGTAAAGGTATCATCAGAGAAGCTATCCCATTCATATTAATTTGATTCTGTGTCAGAATTGTTTGCTTGAATTCTCAGAATTGTTTCAGCTAACCCCTCATTTGATGGTCTTTGTGCCACTTCTTCCTTAGTATCTTCACCATATCCTAACCCAGTCTTATCTTTTGGATGCATGGTTTTAATTGGATGGGTTCAACAATACCCTCTTTCCTTTTTCCTATAGGGCCATTTCCTTCATAACCCATTTGTTGCATGCTAGCATAACCTTTTCCATATTGTTCAGTGGGTAACTTGATATGTTGTACGTATTCTTTTTCATCTTTATAGTGCCAATCCAGGATAGCTCTATCTTCTATTTCATTTTCTTTAATAAATGTCCCATTAAACTTGGTGATGGGAGTTGAAGTTGAGACCAAAGCTGTCATAGCCTGTTGTATGGAAGTTGAGGGTTGACCATGGGATCTTGGGGATATGGGTAAATTAGAGAGAGATAAAGAATACTCTCCTACTCCATAGTCTTTGAATTTTAGCTTGGTGCCAAAATTACTTATCATTTCACTTGCTTGTTCATGGTACTTGGAAGTAGAGATGGCCAAAGCCTCTCTATTGTGTGGAACGAGTGTGTCTTGAGTGGCTCTAAGGTTAGAGAAAGTTTGACTACTAATGTGATCAACAGGTATTGTTACTTCTTGTCCATCATACGGAAACTTCAAAAATTGATGATAAGTAGATGGAACAGCCTGCATGTCATGGATCCATGGGCGACCCAATAATATGTTATAGGTTAGATTCTGATCAAGAACTTGACAAAAGGTGTTCTTCACAATAGGTCCCACTCTGATTGGTAGCATGATGAGGCCTTTGGAAGTCCTTTCTTCATCATCATATGCCTTGATTGTAATCTTTCTTCGTGGATCTATGGATTCTTCAGAATATCCCAAAGCGAGGACTACTTTTAAAGTACAAATGTTTAATCCAGCTCCCCCATCATGATGACACGTCTAATGTGGGCTTTACGAACCACAACTTCTAAATAGAGTGATGAATTATGCAGATGAGTTAAGGATGAATCATCTTTTTCAAAAAAAGATAAACAGGTGTAGGAGGACAAGTGTCCCACCATGGCTTGAAATTTATTGATATCCAGATTAGGGGATATAGTTGTATCAACAAGTACCTTTTCCAGAATGTCCTTATGGGCAGGTGATAACTTTAAAAGCTCTAAAATAGAAATTTGGGTTGATGTTTTTCACAGTTGATCAACCAAATTGTATTGACTTGGAGGGGGAATTGCTGCTTTGGATGAGCTACCTTTGACAATGATTTTGGCTTGTCCCCTTGTCATAACATTGACCTGTTGATATTCTTGCTTACCTTTGATTCGGATAACATTGATTTGAGGATCATCAGTATAAATATGATTGATAATGACATCATGGATGTTATTAAATTTCTTTCCCTTGTCACCCGAAGATTCCCCTTTTTGATAATTAGGGAGTGGATTCTTGAATGCTTGATGGTCATTATTGGCCTTATGTCCCTCTATTGTGATGGTATGGTTATCAATCAAATCTTGAACAACATTCTTCAACCCTTGGCAATTTTTTGTCTTATGACCTTTGCACCTATGATAATCACAGAAATGTGAGTCATTCCATGATGGTGGTTTAACTCGAGGCTCATAGTCTCTTTGTGGTGGAAATGTAATAGCATTTTGATTCAATAATTCTTTGAGAATGGATTCCAAAGATTGGCCCAAGGGAGTGAAACTCCGTCGAATCGAAAAATATGAAGATCTAGGAGCATTTGAATTTTGATTATTGCCAAAATTATTTCCATGATTATTAGTTGTGTTTCTTTGATTGGAAAAATTGCCTTGGTTATTAGAATTTCCAGCATTGTTGCTACATTGAACACCTAACACATTAAGGACAATAGGCTTCGTATTTACATTGTTAGCACCTACTACCCCTCATTCACAACATTTTTATTTTGGGTCCAAAATCATGACTTGTAATTGTTGTTATTATGGTTGTTGTTGTTGTTGTATGAATTTGAACCCTCTTTATCAATTTTTAGAACTCCCCGCTTGATTAACGCACCTTCAATAGTAATTGTGTTTTCAATCAATTTTTCAAATGATTGAGGATAGTGAAGGTTTAGTCTGTAACTCATTTCTTGATTAAGACTATTGATGAAGATCTCCATCTTTTCTTTTTCAGGAACAGGATGAGAGTATTTAGCAAACACCCTTCTCCACCTTTGCAAAAATGTAGTGAAAGATTCCCCTACTTTTTGTTTTACCTTACAAAGATCAAGCATGGTTATCTGGTGTTGGATGTTGTAGGAGTATTGCGATATAAATTTGTTTATTAACTCCTCAAAAAATTTGATGGGGGGAGTGATCTTTTAAAGCCACTCCATGCATTGTCCACCCAGACTTTGTGGAAACAACCGCATTAAGTAGGTATTGTTATGAGCAAATTCTAAACTCATATTTTGGAAATCCCTTACATGCTCAATGCAGTTAGTTTTCCCATTATACCTATCAAACTTAGGGATTTCACAATGTTTTGGAAAAGGAATCATTTGAAGACTCCTATCAAATGGATAAGGACATATTTCCTCCAAAACATACTTCTTTGTTGTACCCCCTTGCATTTCTTTTATTTGTCCTTGTAATTCCTTTATCTGTTGAGTAAGGGCACCAAAATCATTGAGAGGAATTTTAGGATCCTCTTTAATCCCCTATGTGTGAAAATCAACAGGTAACTTAGCTCCTTGATTAGCTAATGAAAGGAAATATCTTTCCTTGTTTCGTTCTAAAATCCTTTCCATAAGATTATGGAATTGAGGATCCTGGTCCACTTCTTGAAGTTTTTCTTCCATTACCTCTTCAGTATTTGAATTGTTAAAGATTTTTTCCTCCCTCTCACTATTGTCACCCATGTTGTTCATTGTACTTTCATCTTTTTCTAGGTGCTTTTGAGATCTCGTGATAATAGGCATAAGCTTAAATTCTACTAACTTTGATCAAAGAAATGAAATAGTGCAATGGTGATGGATATGAAAGTTAGGATAGAATGAAGATTCTATGACTTAAAAGATTTTTAATCTTCAGCTCTTGATTCCCTAATTGAAAGGATGAAAACCCTACTTACGCGAATTAAACCAAAGATCAAAAATAAATATGATTTTTCACTTTCTGAAGTTTGATCTTAGCTTTGTAAAAAGATGAATTTAATGGATACCTAATGTGCTTGATCTCTCTATTGTAGAATTTGATTTGGATGAGTAGCATACGTGATTGCAGGTTGGGGAATATAAGAAGAATGAATATGTTGACTGTGGTTATTCCTTTGAAAAAGGGCTCTTCTTTGAAAGAAAGCTCTTGAGTATAAGGGTTCTACAACATAATCGTCAGTGAAACCTCTAACATAGTCGTGATATCGATGAATAAAGGTTCTATGTTCCAACAGGACCTTCTAACTTTGATATAGAAATTTTCTCTTCTTCAATACTTTCCTATAACTGAGAGACTTCTTGGGATTTCTAATCTTTCTTTCTAAGGACTTCTTAGAAAATATTGTAGACTTCCAAACTCTAAGCATGGGAAAGACTAGACCGATAAGACTTGATTTTTTCAAAGTCAAAAAATCACCTAGGCTTGAAAAATAGATGTGCCAAAATAGAGACTGAATGCGCTAAAATAGAGCACAGATGCTCTGAAATACAGCACAAATGCACTAAAACAGATCGCAGATGTGTCGAAATAGAGCACAAATGCGCTAAATTACTCCTGAGACCGATATGTTTTGAGAGTTTGATAAAAAAAATTGTTTTAGATGATCTTAATCTGATTTAAATGTGAAAAACACAACATAGAGGCAGATAGTTGTTTTGTTAATCCTAAAATCTAAACAAAGAGTGTATGTTCTTGAGAAGCCTGAAATTCAATTGGCCAAGATCAATGGTTGAGTTCAAACCTGTTGAGATGAACGGTGAGAGATCGAGAATTCAAAAAGAAGATGGAAGTTTTAGAGACAGATGGAAAATGAAGAGACAAAATAAAAGATGTCTCCATAATTTAAATAAATAAATATTTAAATATGTATGGGAAATGAAAAAGCCTCATAATTAAATATTTGAAGGAGAAGAGAAAAAGCTTTTAATTAAATATTGAAAATATTTATTTATTGAGAAGAGTGAAGAATTTAAAAAAGTGTTTTAATTAAATATTGAAAATATTTAATTAAATGTGAAATGAAGAATATCATTTAAATTTAGAATTTAAACTTGTGATAATTAATATAAATAAATTGAGAAATCTATTTAATTAATTAAGAGGAAGGTAGCATTAATTAAATAAACTTTATTTATTTAATTAAACTAGAAGAATTGGAAAATGAACAATATAAATAAATAATTAAATTTATTTATATATAGATAACTTAAGAATATTAATTAAATAATTCATATTTAATTAATTAACAGGTTTGGTTAACCTTGACCATTTTTAGATGTGTACAAGGACATTGCTGCTAGATATGACCCTGTGGGCCGAATTGTCAGAACACATGCTGGTGTGCAGATGATTAAGATAACCAAAGAAGAAATTGCAGAGATTTTCAAATTGCATGAATGGAGTTAGGATATGGTTCCTGTCGACTTGAAGGTTTTCAAGCAAGAATATAGAAATACTAGAGGTTTGTTCAGAACATCCTTTTTAATACCTCATTTGGCAGTCTGAGGAAGAGGAAAAAATCAGACGAAGGTAGTAATTGGCAGGAATGAGCTTGAACCTTTTCCTGTGGACTATTTCTATAGTTATTTCAAGAAGACTGTTAGTGCTTTATGTCAAGTTCTGGGAGTCAGCTTAAATAAAACCTTTCTTACCAATATTATGTATATGGCAGTAAATCTCTAGCACCCAGGTTTTAATGTAATATATGATTTTACCACTTATTTGGTAGAGAAGATGCACAAGGGTTTGGTAGCCCTAAAGGAGGGGAAGAATTGGGTTGGATTCAGATGGTATTCCTTGTTAATCCACATGTTTCTATATAGGGGTTAGGCTTTCTTCAAAAAAGATATGGAATTAAAGAAGAAGGAAAGAAACATTGAAATGTCTGTCCAATATTGGACTAGGATTCTTGACATGCATGATCATAAGTTTGATTATGTAACTTTCCATAATGTCTTTGGATCTAAATTAAGGGAGGCTCCAGTTCGTGAGCCCCCAAGGATCCCAAAAGAAATTCATGACTTCTTGAGGCCGATGGAGAGAAGTCCTGATTTGAACATAATGCATAATTGAGGAGACATTATCCCCTTTCATAATACCACAGTTTTTAGGGTTTTTGGCACTAATGTCAATCCAAAGGTTCTGCCAAGGGATGTGCCCCTTAGAATGGTATTTTTGGAAATCATGAGGTAGTTGGGGGCCGCTTAGGAACAACACTTACCAGTTGAATAGAAGAAAGGTTCTTTCTTCCCTGAATATACAACATTTTCCGATTTTGTTATGGAAAAGGGAGGATGGAAGGAGTTGCATAAATTACTTGGGC
The DNA here is from genome assembly GCA_007115665.2 of Sequoiadendron giganteum. Taxonomy (NCBI): domain Eukaryota; kingdom Viridiplantae; phylum Streptophyta; class Pinopsida; order Cupressales; family Cupressaceae; genus Sequoiadendron; species Sequoiadendron giganteum. Next base: position 728,955,291 of record CM021100.1, on the reverse strand, counting down.
CTTATAGGCTAAGGACTATGCACCCCAGGAATCATGATCTTGAGGGTTTTATCTCTCAAATGAAGGCAAAACATCGGACAAGAGATTTTTTCCACAACTTCTACTTTCCTGAGGACATCATCAGGAATATTTTTGATTTGGAATTACAAGATGAGAGAAATGCACTATACATTGCCTACTCTAAAATGGTAAAAAGTAAGCAGGAGAAAATACCTGGTTTCAATCCCATGCCTAATGCTAAAGATGAGTTTAGCAGGGCAATGTATGCTATTGATAATTTTGAGAGCTTGGTTGGGGTTTTGAAAGATGAAAGGGTTGTGGAAGAAAGGGGAAAATCAAAAACCATCGTGGAGTACCCTAAGGTAAAGAAAGAGGAGAGGCCTAATTATCAGCCCCAAAAGAAGATAAGGGTTTTTTATAGAAGAAAGGGGAGTAGGGTTGAAGATGTTGCTAAAAATATTGCACCATCTTCTTCAAGGCAGTTAGTACCAAATGTTGTTGATTTGGATTCTCCTCCAATTTTTTCAGAACAGGCTTGCCCACCATCACCAAAGAGGTAGAGGGTTGAAAGAGTAAAGATTGTTGATTGTGATGGTGATGAGGATGATGACATTATTGTCACTCTAGATGAAATGCATCCTGAGATGCCACTGGACCCAGTTGACATTGCAATAGGTTAAGTTACAGTTTCTTTGAGGTCAGGAAAAGATGAAATCAAAGGAATAACAAGAAATGATGACTTGAGAATAGAAGTCTGCAAAGAGTTCATGATGGATGACTCTTTTATTCAAACCGATGATTTTAAAGATTTTGTGTGGTGAGAACATACTGCATTATATGTTGAGAAGGTGGCACATGAGAGAAGTCTGCATCAAAAGCTCTCAGAGAAGGTAATTCAAGCTAAGGTCAAGGAATAGATGAGAGACAATTTCAAATCAATAACAACAAAGTAGGGCTGGGAATTGGTACAAAAAAGTGGAGTATTGCTACTCCTTGAATGGGATATCGTTGATACTGTGGTGTTTGACACAACAAGAAGGGCTAATAAGCCACTTCTTGCTACTAAAGAGGAGGCTACATTCACACTAAAGGGATCGACCTTTAGTGAGGAATACGATGCATTGGCAATCTGGTCCCTATCCACTGGCTCTAAAAAGCCAATTGTTGCAGAACCTTCTGACTTAAGTGGTCACTTTGTTGTGAGGAGAGTTGTTGACACCCTAGCATTGGATGCTTCTGATATGGTCATGAATGTTGCCAAATTCACCAGAGCAACTGTTGAAGATTTGACCAAAGATCGGGATACTTTGAGAGGCCAATATAATGACATTATTATTGAATATAATAAGAGTCAACAAAAGGTAGCAAAGCTAGAAATTGAATTGGATTTATTGAGGCAACAAATGGATACCATGAGATCTCAAAAGCAAGCCAATTCTAGCCACATTGTTCCTGACCCACCAGTAGAGCAGTCTCAACCTCCTACACAAGCACAGTCTTTGGCTATTGTTCCATATAATATGGGACAAGTGCCTATTGCTATTGAGAGGGCTACTAGCCCTAGAGGAGGACTTTCTAGGGAGAAACTGATTCATCAGGTTGAAGAATATAAGGAGATGGTAAATAAAATCTAGGATGTAGAAGGGAGAAGCAATGTAGTGATAGTGGACACTATTTTGAAACAATTAAATAGAAGGGTCCAGAGTAAGCTAAACAGTGTTCATGCAAATTATGTCCTAATTTTGCAAGCACTAGAAATGTTTCCAAGGGATAAAGAATTGGCCATCCCATTGCTAAACAAATGGAGCCCTAGAATGGAGAAGTTGAAATTCATGGCAGTAGGGGCAAAACAACATGGTGATAAATATCCTACTATTATTGCAACATATCAATTGGTCAAGAGAATCGTTGAGCATAGTTTTTAAGGATTTTCCACCCGAATGGAATCCAAGATTAAATTGTTGAAAGATGTGTATAATGGAAAGGACCTGACCCCATTGCCTCATATTTTACATAGTCAGGATGAAGTCAAACCCCTGTAGGTTTGGAAGGAGCAAATGAAAAATATAATGATGTCTCGAACACATGAGATATGCAAAAATGTTGACATCTGCATGCTAGAGAATACATTGGAAAAGTTGTATTTTGTTATAAGTTTCTTAGAGAAATTAGATAAAAAGGCCACATCGATAATGGTAAAGTATGCTCCTTATCGAAACAAGGTTGATTAGGTTTTGTGTTTCTAGTGGCCTTCCGAGGAGGAGTTTGAATTATGGAAAAAGGTGTTCACTGATGAACTGGAATTATGAGTGTTATAGTCGAGAATTGCAACTTGGTCATGTGTAATATAGGTCTGGCCTTAGATATTATATTCTAAAATTGCATTCTCCTTTTGACTCCAAGTACAGGGTGTTGAGGTGGAGTTAATACTATAATGGCTAAGCATGCCTTCGATGTATGGGGAGCGATATTTTCTTTCCTCCTTATCAACTAATGATGATCTTTGTCTTATCCTCTCCACTCGCTTAATAGAATTGTAATTGAATCAGGAGTTAGTGGTCCAATTACAAATGGACATGTGTACTCTCTAACCTGAAGCTTGTTGGCTCCCTTGTTTTATAAAAGGGAATTCTGGGCTGAGAGATTGGTCAGTTGAAATATCCAAAATATGAGAAATAAGAGTCTAGTAATATAGAGAGTATGAATTGTAAGTCCAGGTTTTAAAATTTTTTGAATCATATTGGAGAACTTTGTTAATCATGGGGTTTTTGAGCATGTTTGTATCAAACTCATGAATATTTGGAGTTTATTTTCTCTCCTATTGTGTTATGTTACATGGATTATTAATGAAATATCGATCAAAGATGATTTTCATTGATTTAAATTTGTTCTTTACTGTGAATTATGTTTAACTACAACTCTGGTTCAAAGGATCAGTTAAATGCTTTAGTTAACCAGTAAATTCATGCAATATAAGAAATAGGATTCATAAAGGAGTAATAAACTCAAGTATAGATATATGGGTTGTAATGCAATTCATAATAGATCATAAGTGTTCAAAATGAAATCTACCCTATAGATCAGTTTTCTCTTTTGACTCTGTGTGCTGGGATATGGCACTAGAATTTTGATTACATTTTATTCTCATATGTTTTGTGTTATGGCTTCAAGATATTTTACTCAAACATTTCCTATCAATTTACTTTATGTGAAGTTTGCGATTCTCTATTAAATGGACATGAGTCTTTTTTAAGGAATAGCCAATTTCTTGGAAATGAAGAACAACAAAGAGAATATGCTCAAAATTACATGAGACAAAGATGTGAAAAAATGAATAATTTACAAAAAGAAGAATATATCATGTATGAGAATCTGAAGATGAGCAATATATATTAAGAAGATTACAAATAAATGAGCATTTAGACAAACTTGACACACAAATGACAATTTGACAATGAACTTAATGTATCACAATTGAGTTTCAAATTGAGTAACACAATAGATACTAAAACAAATTGAGAGATTGTTATGAGGGTAGTGATGCAACTTTTCTAATTAGAGTGTATTCCATGAGATTACAATTCTTTGAGATATTTTGTCAAATAGTTCACAAGATTTGTCTATCCTCCCACATTTTACATAGATTTGAAAATGGAGTCTACAACCACAACATTTGAGAAAATTCATCTTCATATCATGCTTTGATGGATGTCCATACCTTGTTCCAAATCTCCCATATTAAGGAAATCAACAAGGATTTTGGTGAAGGTTGTGAAATTTTTCTATGCATCTACCAATTGCATTTGATTGAAAGTTTCTAAAACCTTTAAAAAAAATCCATTATGTATATTCTACAATCATTATAGTCCATAATTTCACATTTATTTGGTTTTGCATCTACCAATTGTATTTTCTTGAATTTTCCTACCGAATTCTCAATGTAGATCCATTTTGTGTATATCTTACAATCTGTTGGTATTTTTTCCCACATAGGATTTGCAATTCTCTAAGAGGTAGCCAACCTCTATTATAAAGAACTACAAAGTCTAGTGGCCAACTAATAAGAGTCAGTCAAAGACTAACATCTCCTACACTTTTGGCTCTGTGAAACCAAGGTGGGTAAACCCAAGTGTGTTCATAAGAATGTTTCATGATTGGTAAGAACACTTCTTCTTACAGATGTAGTCCCAACTAACACTAATAGATAATCATTACCTTGGTTGTGGTAAAACCAAAGAATAATAACAGATATCCCAAAGCAAGGAGACTGAAAATTATCATAAGATCTATATCCCAAAAAGAGATAGCAGTTGATATTTGTTAAAATGTTCGGGTATTGAATCACCATGCTTAGAGTCATAGTCCTATACCTAAAAGGAATTTACCAATACTATCCAATGCCTCATCCATTGGGTGGGAGTCATATAAAATGTAATTCAGATGAAAATGAACTTATCACCATAGTGCTTTGCTACCATGAGATTTGTCAGTATATCAAAACAATACTCCTTAGTGAATCTTGAGCATATAACCATAAAAATGACATTTGTGTTCAAGCTACATTTGATTAACTCATTAAGTTAAAGTGAGATAACAAATTAAATTTTCAACTACACCACTGAAACTAAATGAACAAACCCTTGATAAATCCATTCATAATCCATGGCCCATACACAGGAGAGAAAAATGTCTTAATTTTTTTAGATTTCTTTTGATATCAGTAATTACAAAAGCATAGTATACTTATTTCATACTATTCCCAACCCAACATGATTTCCTACATAATACCTTCAAAATCTTGCGTTACCACTAACTGTACCTATTCTAAACCTTCGGACCCAAAAAAAACAACCCTTAACAATGAGCCATCAAATCTTCTTATAGGATAGGAGAGCAACAAAGCAATAGGCTACATTGTTCATTCCAAAATTGAATTCATTTAGAATGAAATTAAAATTCGCATTCCTCATCATTAGAAAAAACCATAATGAGTTCGAGGAATCAAAATAGTTATACCATTGTAACCAATCGAAGAAAAGACAAAAGAGCGTGGTAGGCACGTGTACATCCACATCAACACACCACCCAAAAGTAACACACCCATCAACTGCAAATACTTGCAAGACACATGGCTCCACTAGAGGTGACCGCTCCTAGTCCTCACTTTAGTAAGAAGTGAGACCAGCTTCCTTTTATCCACTTTAACACATGATCTGGTAGCATGGCATGACACCATCATAGTTATTGGGGCAACTATGAGGGCCTCTTCATTGACCCCCAATAGCTCAGTCATGGATGCCAAGTAATGTCGGTAGTCAGAGTCAGTTTTAGACCCATCACCATTAGAACTAGAAGACAACACCAGTGGGGACTTGGAGCTCCCCACCCCTTTATAAGCATCATGGACAACCTCGGGCTTGGTAGGGACAGGTTGCACCTCGTCAGGCTGCAAATTTTTCACCCCGAGTCTGGTACTTCTGCGCACAGCCAAATGGTCCATTGCAAATAATAGAATAGAAGACTTTTAACATCCATGAGACCAAAAGAAGGCCTATTGCAAAGAACACCTCACAAAATATAGGAGAGACTCAACCACCTAGAAACAAGACAACTCAAAATGCAATGATAATACCAGATAACACAATGAGCATTTATAGAGTTAATTGGTGCGAGAATATTAATTGCTCAAATGTAGCATGAGCATTCAAGCATCTTAGTGGTTGATGTAGCCACCACAAATTATTCTTGGCTTGCGAAGGCATGGCGTACAACCCATCATTGCATTTATGAGGATAACAATGTTTGCACACAGGAAAATCAGGCGAGGATCCACTGAAAAAACCCACACCATTAATGAGAATAACTTGTAGAGAGCAAGAACTCCTAATGTGGATGAACAAGAACCCAACAAAAATTGAACCGTTAATGTAGATCAAACATGGCAAGTCGAACGACTTAGATTGAGTCAACAATTGTTTGAAAATCCACATCAGCACCCCAGGAGAACCATGCCCAATCACAACCCAAGAAAACAAGATGTTGCAACTGGACAATAGGTCCCACCTAGCCCTGTTGCTTCAAGAACTAGGCCACATGTCACCTCTTTGCAAACCTCGTAGTACCCTTAGGGGCCTTTAATCTGATTGTGCGAGATCCGCGAGGAAGGATTATCATTGATCTCCCTTGTTAATACCCCATGGACAAGCCTAGAATTTGACAGCCACCCCTACCTGTCATATAAAATTTTGTGACGGTTTGATCATTTAAGTGCCTTTCATTTGATGTTTTATGAAAAATATAAATTGTCAAAAAAAAATTAATTATGATTTTTTTTATAAAAAATCTTCTATATTCAAACACTTTTAGTGATTTTATTAATAGTACATATTAAATATGAAAAAATATAAAAAATTATATTTTTAAAGTAATGCAAGTAATTTAGTTATTTTTAAAAATATATTATTATGTATCATATAACTTAACTAAGTATTTTCTTATAGGAATCATAATTCTTAAAAATACAAATAAAAAATAAAAAATATAATAATCTAATATAAACCTTGAATATATAATTTTCTTATTTTAAACACAAAAAATAACTTCTCCAAAGAGATGAACTATTTTTTTTTTTTTTAAAATTGAAATGCAAAAATTAATGAAGTATTACATAAAAAATAAACAAAAACAAATGTTATCAAAGGTCGAGCTCTTCTTGACTTTGTATTCTTCCATATTTGATATACTTTGCAAGAATGCAACATTTAAAACAGGTTATGGTGAATCATGAACATAAAATAATAAATGGATAAATGAAAATTTATGTTATTCTAATGCTAACTATCTTACTCATGCATGCACAAGTGGATGGTCAAACAACGACTTGCAAACCATTTGATACATTCACTCAGAGAATAAGTGAATAAACAAGAAAATATAAGAAATGCACAAACTTGTTCAACACAATAAATTAAAGATTATTATATTAACCCAACATGTTTAAATACATCTATAGACAAAGAATATAGTCCAAATATACATTCCAAGGAGAGGGACAATAGAGAGAATGCAAATAGTGTACAAATTTCATAGTGTATTAAAGGGTTTGTTGCTGAGCCTATCTAGTATATCCTCTGGAATTTTCAGAGGTGTGCATCAAGATTGGAGCGATTTATGAGTTTTTATGTTCCTACAATTATTTTGTTGCTATAGTTGGTGTTTCTGAAAGAAGAGAATGTAATTCTGGTGAATTGAATTGTTGTGTATGCTCTTGAGATGTTCATTGATGTTTCTTTATCTCATACTCTATCATTGTGGTACATCCAAGTTGATCAGTGTGCTTGTGATCAAAGATTTTTCCTTTGCATGTTTGAGTTTTCATGTTCTTGGTTGACATGATGGTGTTATGTGTGTTTCTAATGTGTTGTTGATTCATGCTTTCATTGTTAATTATCAGATCTGAGATTAAAGGTTAATAAGGTTAAATAAGTTTCAATTTTGTAACAACTGATTCACCCCCCCTCTCAGTTGTCTATCCTTGTTTTCCAGTATAGATATCTTCCATTTCAAAGCACACAACAATATTCAGTAGATAATCAACCATCTTTCATTTGTATAGTGATTAATTTATCCCTATAGGAAACAAGTAGAGTATATAAAGAAAACTAACAAAGCCACAACTACCCCTATTTTGTAGTTTGGTGTGCATTCCTTCCTCTCCCTAATCTTCTCTAATTATTTTGAAGAGACCAAGTGTTGTAACTAAATTATGCTTCATTCTATGTGCATGTAATTTTGATCTTGATAGAGAAAATTAAAAAAATATTAATCTACTCTTGTCAAAACACAAACAACATTCAGATTTAGTATAAGAGTCAACCAATCATAAGGAAAACATAATATGAAGATGAATTTTCTCAAATCTTGTGGTTGTAGATGCCCTTTTGAAATCTATGCAAAATGTGGGAGGATAGACAAAGCTCATGAACTATTTGACACAATGCCTTGAATAATCTCATGGAATACACTCTGATTAGAAAAGTCTCATAACTTCCCTCATAACAATCTATGAATTTTTTTTAGTGTCTATTGTGTTATACCCAATTTGGGACATGGGGTATAACAAAATAGACACTAAAATAAATTGAGAGATTACAATTCTTTGAGACATTTTTTCAAATAGTTCACAAGCTTTTTCTATCCTTCCACATTCTGTATAAATTTTAAAAGGTCATCTACAACCACAACATTTGAAAAAAATCATCTTCATATTATGCTTTGATGGATCTCTATACCTTGTTCCAAATCTCCCATATTAAGGAAACCAATAAAGATTCTGGTGAAGGTTGTGGAATTTTTCTTTACATCTACCAATTGCATTTGTTTGAAAGTTTCTAAAAGCTTTTCAAAAAATCCATTATGTGTATATTCTAAAATCATTATAGTACACAATTTCACATTTATTTGGATTTTCATCTACCAATTGTATTTTCTTGAAATTCCCTACAATATTTTCAATGTAGATCTCTTTTGTGGATATCTTATAGTCCTTGTAGTCCACATCACTTTCTTTTTTGAAGAAACTATTACCATATATTTCTTATTTATGTTCTTACTTTGCATACATATTGTTTATAAGTTTGATATTTCAATTAATAATATTAATTTTGGCAAGACATTAAAATATTTTGTTGATTTTAAAAATATATGCATCCCAATGTAAAAATTCCAACAATGGAAGCAATGATTGTAACACATAAATTTTTATGTAGTATCCAATTCAAAGGATCATGTTACAATTTAGGGTTATGATTGGGTATTTAATTAGGGTTAGGATTTAGTGTTTGGGTTAGTGTTAGGTTTAGAGTTAGGGTTAGGGTTAGGAAAAATAATGTTAGGATTAGGGTTAGATTAGGGTTTATGTTTTATGGTTAGGGTTAGATTTAGAGTTTTGGTTATGGTTGGGATTAGATATGAAATTAGGGTTAGGGTTTAGGATTACAATTAGGGATTATAGTATTCGGGTTATATTTAGAATTAAGATTTAGGGTTATTGTTATGATTAAGGGTTGTTTTTATATTTGGCTTAGAGTTGGGGTTAGGATTAGGGCCAGGGATAGGGCTAGGGTTAGGTTTATGGATAGGTTTAGGGTTATTAGAGTGAATGCAACTAATTAATAAAAGAAAAAATATTTAGGGTTAGGTAATTAGGGTTAGGGTTGGGGTTAGAGTTTTGGTTGTGGTTAGGGTTATAAAGATAGGATAAAGGTGAGGGTTAGGGTCAAGGTTAAGGTTTCGAGAAAAAGGGTTAGGTTATGATTAGGGTTAGGGCTAGGTTTAAGATTTGGATTATAGTTTAGGGTGTAGCATTTATCTTTAGTTTAGGGTTACAATTAGGGTTAAGGTTAGGGTGTAAGTTAAGGTTAGCGTTAGGGTTAGATTAGAATTAGGATCATGGTTTAGGGTTTAGGGTTAGGGTTATGTTTATGTTTAGGGTTACGATATTTAAGATCATGGTTTAGGGTTTAGGGTTAAATTTATGTTTATGTTTAGGGTTGTGATAAAAAGGATTTGGGTTATGGTTAAGATTATGGTTTTGAGAAATAGTGTTAGGGTTAAAGTTATGGCCAGGGTTACATTAATGATAAAATGATGGTTTACTTTCCAAGTAAGGGTTAGGATTAGGTTTATTGTTAGGGCTAGGGTTAAGGTTAGGGTATGAGTCAATATTATGATTAGGGTTAGGGTTATGGTTAGATTAGGGATATGATGTTAGTTTTCAAGAAAAGGTCTCAATTTAAGATTAAGCCATACTTGGCTATAATGAACATGAGAAAAAATGGATCTAATTTCCTTTTGTGGGAAAATAATCAACTATGACTTAAACTTAAATTTAGAGATTACCCTAAACTCTAACCATAACCATAAACCTAATCCCAAACCTAACCCTAAAGAAAACACATAACCTAACCCTAATTGTAGTGTTTGAGGCTAGTCTCAAACACTATATATAACCTAACCCTATATAACCTAGCACTAGAAAAAATTCTTCTCCCAAACAATCTCCTCTACTTCTATTCACGCCTACTGGAGTTGCAACATTAAACATTGGTGCTTCAACCATTCATTCAAAGCTAAGAATTCCAATAAGATATTTCAATGAACTAGAAGGGACAAGACCTACAACTTTCCAAGAAGATGGTGGAGATCAACGGTTGCCCGCCATTGTGTGATACAAAGATGCAAGGTGTTTATTGATTACGATATCATGGGTGAGTGTCACGTGTCTCAGCCAGTGATGCCGAAGGAATAATCAAAGTAATTTAATATTTATGTAGAATTTTAATACATTATATGACAGGTTACTAAAGCGGTTGTGAGATGCACGTGCTCAAAATTGATGGTGATGTTATAATCTTGATGAAAAGTTGCTCGATGGTTATGTTTGGTGTTGTTGATTGTTGTGAGTGAACACAATCACCGATGATAGGAATCAATGGTTTCCCGCCATCGCATGATCCAAAGATGCAGGATGTTTAGTGATTGAAATATCGGGGGCGAGTGCCATGTGTCTTTCCCTGGTGATGCATAATGTGGTGGGCCCTTGGTGCTGAGATGGAGATTACATTAGCCTTTTGAAAGCATTCATTCGATAACTTCTCAAACACAAGAAGATGTGATTTTGGCCCTATTAGGAGAAGAAAAAAGAACAATGGAAAATATTTAAAAGTTGATTCTCAACATGAGAATGTATTATACTCATGAGATAATATTAATTAAAAAATAAAAAATGAATGTTATTATTGTAAGAAAAAGAATCAGTACATAGTGTGGACTTGTATAACTCGAGCCAATGATGTTCTTGAGGGAGAACTTAAAGAAAAATCAAATGATGTTAGCTTAGACTATATATATTTTTTTGTTTCAATCAACATGTTTTGTTGTGACGAATGTAAAACTTAACGGAGGGTGTTGGAATATTAAGATTAACATTAATAAATTCACCTTACTAACTTGTTTATTTTTGTTATTAAATAATTATTTATATTCTTATAAGATAGTAGTTCAAATGGGAAGGTATATTTGAAAGGCTTTGTAAAATCCATATTATAATATATTCCCAAATGAATTGTATGATATAATTATTATTTTGAGTGTGGTTGTGTGCAGATATAAGTTCTCTTGCATTTTCCAATATATTTTGTATGCTCTATTATCCATGACTTCATGATTAATTTTCCACTTTCGACACTACTTCATATTTTGTATGCTCTATTAGCCATGAATTCATGATTAATTTTCCACTTTCGACACTACTTCTTACTAACTTTGCAAATGACAGTTTACTTCTACTTTCAACTTGTGGAAATTTCATTAATATCTTGCTACCTCTGGTGTTGAATTGGACTAGTTATGCCATCTAGGATTTGTTCCTCAATTTTTGTTACCTTTTTCAAACAAAATTTATGATGGTTATACTTGTATTACCATGAATGGACATAAATTTGAGGATTTTGGGTGTTTTCATTCAATTTTTCATTTTTTCCCCTTAGCTCCTACTTTATGTGTGATTTTCATGGAAGCCTTTGGATATCTTTTGGCTAATATTATTTCATGGAACCTTATTAAAGGTGCTACTTTTCATAACTCTATAGCCCAACTATTCAATGGTCATTTTTCTAATGACTCCTTTCTCACTCTCTTGGAGGACAAACGTGACATTATTTAGGATATTCAATGCCTAGATATTTTCTGGAAAGCTTTAAGGTCAAATATATAGTGGCATAAAACTCAATGTTATAGGAAATCATTCTTAGCCAAGCCCAATTGGTTCAATTCCTATGGATAGAAGGGGGTTGATCATAAGGAAGTGTTGAGATTCCTAAGCATCTCTTTTACCTTTTAGGTTTCTCCTTCCTCTTTAAGGAAACATATCATTTCTAGAGCTGAGAAAAATTATCATATTAAATTATGAAGCCCCTTTCTTTGGCAAGGAGATTCCATGTGTGTTCAAAAATTCTTGTTGCACACATTTCCATTACTCATGTTGCTAAGAACCTTGTAAATCCTCATATTTGAAGATTGAAAAAATCCAAATATATATTTTATGGCCTCCCTTTAACCAAGGAAAATGGTTTCACAAAGTATCCTAGGAGTTTTATTATTTCCCTCATGACAAAAATAGGCTTGGATTACTTTATATTCACTACTCTAAATGGTGCCATAATAGGCTTTGCTTTCTTTATATTCACTACTCTAAATGGTGCCATAATTTTAAATTTAATTAACATACTCTAAAACCTAACTAAACTAGGTTGTAGCTCATCAAATTGGACAAGTGAAAGGTCAATACCAGTGCTGAGGAAGATTTTGGAGGAGTGAAAACAAGGTCAATACCAGCGCCGACGAAGAGTTTGGAGCTAAAACAAGGTCAATTCCAGTGCCGAGGACAAGGTTGAGGGCACTCGGGGAAAATCGACAACCAAGGGACAATGAGTACTATAAGTTTAGCACCCCCATTCTCTTTAACCTGCAATTTTCATGCCTAGTTTCCAAAGATCTTCTCATACATTGGCCCCCCCATTCTCATAAAATGGTATAAGATAACACAAAAAAAATAAAATAGCTTAGTCTTTCACATTTTATAGTGATTACTAGAGGCACATAGACCAATTCTTCATAATAGAAGAATTTGATCATACTTTTCCAATGATTGCATTATGAGAAAACCTTAGGTTAATTGAATAATTCCTAGCTAAGTTCTTGAAATCATATCCAACCATATAAGACAAGACCGCTACTATGTGTACTTGGATAACATGGAGAAAGGCTCTTTGGGCTCTTTCATCAATCTACATATTGTTAAATTTTAACACCTAAAAGTGAGAATGAAGAATCTTTCCTAGGATGGTGGCCAATTATGCTTCTCAACACCTAGATTACAAAATCCTTGTCAGTATCATTGCCATCAAAATTAAACCTATTGCTCAAGATATAGTCATAGAGGTAAACAAATTGGATTTCTTGATAGTAGATACATTCTAGACAATTCAATCCTTGCATCGGAGATTGTTGAATGGGCCCAACAAACTACTCTTGATGCCCTTACTATTAAGTTAAAAAATTTACAAGGCATATGATTGCATCAAGTGTCCTTTCATTTATAAAAGGCTCAAATGGATTTATTTTCAACCCTAAATTATTATCACACATTCAAAATTACAAAATACTAGTTAATGAAGAACCTTCATTTGAAGGTGATGTCGTCATGACCTTTGAATGAAGAACCTTCATTCAAAAATGATGCCATGTCAAGACTTTCAAATGAAGGTATTTTTTATTTTAAATATTTCATGTCCAAAATTATTTATAAAAGGAACCTTGGCATGAAGGACCTTCAAATGAAGACCTTAATTCAAAGGTCCTTCATTAGAAGATCTTTCATATGAAGGTTCCTTTAATGCCATCCCATTATAGCTCTTAGAGTTGTTAAAGATATTTTTGTTTCCAAGTAGATATTGGACCATCAAACAATGTCACCATGACTCTACCAAGATATCCATCAAATTGATAAACTCTGACTTAACAACCACAAATTCACAAGAAAATCACCCCTGTCAGCCCTAGGGCATCAATTCAATGGCAAGTTTCTTTCTTTAAAAGACCCCTAAATGCAATGAACCTCTATCATACCATGATGCACACCAATCCACCAAGTTATAGTTCTAAGACAGTGGGTGGATTGGTGGATGTCATTTCTATTTAGCCCTCAAACCCTTACATAGGAAAAACAGGGCAGTCCTTGTAAATTTGGTAAAGACGTGCCACTCTAGTCATCAAAATTATTTACCAGTTCCTTAATCTTCCTACTCAAATCATCAGGTAAGGCTTGAAAACCCTGCAATGATTTTACAAAAACTTGAGTAGGCCTTAATGATTGGGGCATGTTGTCTGCATCAAATCTAGAGGCCTTATACATAACATCTAGGTCATTGGCCCTAGGGATCCACTTCTCAACTAAAGGAAAAACTAATTCCTGATCCCTAGTAAAGTTTCTTATTGAATCTAAGAATAAAGAATATAAAGAATAAACTGATGGTAATCTACCATCAACTCCCTAATTCAAATGCCTAAAAATTGTGTCTACAACTTCATTTTCCTTGGAAATTGCTCCCTTCTCACTTGCTTTTAGAGTTTCCTATAGCTCTCTAATCTTATTAAGCATCTTCTTTTTGGTGGGATCTAAAGAGTACTCAACCTCCTCTTCAACTGGATCTAATGAAGGACTAGGAGCAGGAGTCTGGATGGGGGATCCAAAAGTTGGAGAAGTTGGAGGTACTGATCTTGATGTAGAAGGTATGGCCAAGGTACTAGGAGCACTAGAAGACTCCCCCACATGTCTGTACTTCAACCTATCTACCTCAATTTGCAGCTCAACATTCCTTTGCTGCATTCTACTATACTCTCCAATAATGGTGTTATATTTCTCCATCAAACTTTTCTTCTCAGCTTCTTCTCTTTCACCTATCTTTTGGGCCAATTTGGCCACATTTACAGTCAAGTTTGTATCTTATGTAGTTGAATTTTCAGAATCTCTTTTGATTATTAACCCTCCCCTTAGGTTTGGGCTAATATCAGTAACATAGGGCACGAGCCAACCTAAACTTAGGAAGTAATAAGGTTAGGCAAAATGATTAACTCAATTTATAAAAAGGGGCTCGACCTAGATGAAAAAATGAGACATAAGTCATTTTAATACCCACTTCAAAAATGTAATGGACGAATATATCTCACCCAAGGTTTTACATGGAACATTAGGATTTTTATGAAAGCCAAGGTAAAACCCGACCTTAGGTTCCTCCCAAACAATGTAACAAGCCAAAGCAAGGGAAAAACATAAATGGAATTCAAAGAACAAGATTTGAAACTCCATCAAATCCACCATGATGCACACCAATCCACCGAGTTATAGCTCCAAAATAGTGGGTGGATTGGTGGATGTCATTTCTATTTAGCCCTCAAACCCTTACATAGGCACAACAGGGCAGTCCTTGTATTTGATTGTTTAATCCCACAAAACAGTGATTGAGAACTTCAAAATAGATGCAAATGAAAGGGAACACATATATTTATCTACACCAATGATCTCAGAGAATTTCAAGCTTGTATGGATCCATACAACACAAAAGAACTTTAAAAAAATTGTAAAAACATAGAAAACTGGTTCAAGAATGTGGTATCTGATATGAAATTTTGGTATCAACTCCTCCAACAATTTCAATGGGATGGGAATACAATATGATACAAGTGGGATAAAAAATGCATCATTTGAAGCATCAAACCAATATGCAAAGATGAAAGAAAGTGCTAACCCCTTAAACTAAAAAAGTTTCTTTTAAGTTTGTTGGGTAGCCAATTCTTTTAAGTTATCAAATCCTACCATCATACATAATCAAAATGTTGTTGTTTCAAATGACTATAAGCACTAACTTTCACTATTTGCAAATGTTGAAACCTTGTCATAGAGAATTAGAACATTGATGCGACCACTCATCCTACCTTAAAACATACTAAAAGCCTCCTAGAAATTAGACATAGGAAGATTTAAGATGACTTAAACATGTTTTATTGCCAAAGCATAAACTTATGATGACTTTACCAGGCCTAGTACACACTCTCTCCCCATTAACCACTTAGACATATGGAAATTAAATGTAAATTTTCTGCTATTTTTAGTCATGTAGGTGTCCAATAAACCACTTGGTGGTGTTTCCCTTCAATTTTATTTACTTGGATGAAGAGCAAAAGTCCTTTAATTACAATTAGAGAATACATTTGACACCTTGGTTGTGTAACTAGTGGACCATAGTCACATTTAACAATTGTTACAAAGTTTGGGAGTTAAAATGTTAAGTAGATTTGATTTGTTGTGGACACATTTGGACGGTAGTAACAATAACTTGCAATCTATCAAGACTTGATTACCTTATAACCTGTCTAATTCTAGTGATGAAATGATAGATTAATCATAATGTCACCTTCGGATCACATCACCATGAAAGAACTTCATCCAACATCCTTATGAGTGCAGGTACCACCAAATAGGTATTTGTTAGATTTTTCTTCCTCGAGTGAGGGAAATTCAGGAAGAGAAGAGAAAAGTGAGACATGTAGTAGGTCTAAAAGAAGGAGATCAACTAGAGGTCAAAAGATTAGAATAAAATTCTGTAAACGCATGGAATTTTTTCTTGTTGAAGGGGGGTCATGTTCTTATGATGATGAGAGCATAGGTGACATTGAGGTGCCCTTGAGGTACAAACATCTATGGAAACAATGGGTACCCAAGGAACTTCCTCCAATAAACACTGATCTTTGTGTCAATGAGAGGATATATCGCATAGCACCATCGTCATTACATGGGTTGGGACTATTTTGCATGGATGACATAAAGGTTTGTTATGACAAAGTTACTAAGTTGACGGAGTATGTTGGACCCTGTTACAGTTACAAAGATTAGATGCAGTTGGTTCGATATACACGAAGTATGCATAGGTATGCTTTATCAACAAATTATATACAACTAATAGATAAGGATCAAAATAAAGGAGTGGATAGGTACATTGATGGGAGGCCAAAAGCATCAGGGAATATTGCAGGATTTATAAATATTACACAACCTGGGTCAACAAATAAGCAACCCAATTGTATATTCGAGGCGCGAGAGGGAAACCGTGTATTCGTATGTGTGGTAAAATCAATATCTATAGGGGAAGAGTTGCTAATTGATTACAATTTGAATCACGTAGATACAAACACAATTACTATGGGGTGGTATGTACTATATACCATTTTACCCAACCTCCAATTAATGACTCCAATATACCATTTTATTATTATGTTTTTTTCCGTAAGTCTATTGGTTTCATTTCGGTAATGTTTTTTATATTTAATTTTTGTAACAGTGGGACATTGATCATACGAGGAAGGCTCCAGCCTAGAGTGCAGATCATGATCCATCTTCAAATGCTTCTATCCAATAGGTTTACCTCATTGTAATTGTACAAATTAGATACAAGCAAAATGTTTTATTATTATGTATTTTTATGAGTTTATTGGGTTAATTTCGATAATGTTTTTAATATTATTGTTGCAGTCAACTGATCGGGGAAAAGTGCCAGTAGTATAGGAGAGCATCCATATGGAGGTGCACTCACTATTATGCGATGATGAAATTGCATTTTCCATATAACCTGTGGATATGATGAGGAAGGCCCCCAAAAAATGCAATCAAGAAATCCTTTAGTTGGTATTCGTAGTGCCTCAAACAGATGAGATAAGAGAAAGGGTTAAAATATTATCTGAGAGAGCACAAAAATTAGAAGTAAGTTGTCATGAGATCTTTAATTATAACATAAGTTCATTCATGGTTTTATATTTTGTACTCTTTTATGTCATGAACTAAAATATGTGTTGTTTTTATAGGATTATTTACGTCCTCATCATGTTGTTGGCCATGATCAAGGTACTGCAAGTGTTTCTCGGGAAGTAGGGGATGATACAAGTGTCAATCTTGATCTTCTTATGCATACAACACATCATCCGACCCCATCATCCATGCCTATATTGTCGACTGAAATTTTGGAAACACATACCATGAAAGCATTTGGTAGTCCACCCTTTGGCAGTGAACACATGCCACTACATGTGTCAATACCTGTAGATGCAGAGGCCACTAGTACTGGTATTGTTTTAGCAACATTTCCTGGATCTTCCCTTATTACTAGTACATGAACATTGCTGGTCATATTTGTGGTGACCAAGGATTTTGTTCCCATAAAGATAGAGAACATCCCAGGTACTTTAAAATGTTTTAATTATTATTATATATAATCCAATTGAAATTTACTTATTGATCACTCTTTATAGACTAATGATACCATGATCATTTTGCAGGAAATGATGTTTTTTATAAACATCTAAGTGATATTACATTGGAGCTCTTCGGGCCCACCATATGCACATAGTGGAATACCCAAAATGAAGATTTAAAAGGTGAGCTCATTAACTATTTAGTTGTGTTGTTCAATGATAAAACATTCAACCGAACCAAGGTCCTTAAGAAATTTGGCACCTATCTAAAGTATGTGAGGTACCAATATAGGTCACATTTAGAGAAGAACAGAAAGTACGAGCATCCCCCCATGATTCCGAAAAGGGAGTGGAAGGACTTGGTGTCGGATGGAAATGAGAAGGCTGAAAAGAAGAAATGAAAGATACCATCGAGCCAAGGAAGGTATGTGATACTATCAACAATTTAATTATATACTGATTACTCTTTCTTTTTACATAATCTAACGTATTTCAAAATTTTCATAGGCTACCCGACACATCAAAGGCAACAAAGGCAAGACTAGAAAAATACGGGCAGCACAAACTTGGCTCTAGTGGTTATATGAAAATAGCCGCATGATTTGTAAGTATCAATAAATGAAATATTGCATCCAAATAATAAATTGCAAACAATTTTGGTTTTATCACACCATAGAAGCAAAATTCATGATCGAATGCAAAAATGAAGGGCTTTGATTTCAATAGAGTGCCCATAGAAGAGGACCTGAAGATTGCCTTCGACCAAGGCTATGGAGCCCTGTCTGAATAGCTAAGAGTTTTGACTGGGAAAACACAATATTCCATTGCATCCAACACGTAGGAAAATAAACTCAATAAATTTTATTTCAAATTGAATACTTATGCAATCTATTCAATATTAATTTCCACCATAATAATGTGCCTATTTGTTTTACATAGATAAGCAATGATAATAGTGCACATGACATTGGAATGTAGCCTGGTGAGGGTGGAGCACAACCTGCTGATGAAGGTCATGGTGTGCATCTCGGTACTAGATGTATTCATGTGCTATAGAAAACGTAGTATGGATTAATATAATTAAATATATTTAATTGCATTTGGTGTATTAATCAATGTAACCTTTCGTGTTTCAAATTTAGAGCATGTAGAGCATGATCAACATGTTGAGCATGATCAGGCTAGACAAGATCAGGAACATGATGTGGCTCCATTAGATAAAGAGGACCACTCTAATGTTATTGTAAACATATTTAATTGCAATTGGTGTATTAATTAATGTAATCTTTCATGTTTCAACTCCAGATCAGGATTTAGAGGGTGTTCAACATGTTGAGCATGAGGCTATAAGACAATATTAGGAATATGATGTGGCCCAATCAGGTAAAGAGCACCACTCTGATGTTCTTTTAATTAATGAAATACATGTAATAATAATAATAATAAATATCAATTTAACATTTCTTTGGTATTGCAGCAGACCCCCCCTTGCAGCCGTGTCCACATTGTGAGTACACGACTAGGCATACATTAAGATCATGAGAAGAGCTCAGAACAACTCAAGGGGGGACAGATGATTTTGAAAACAATACTCCACTTTAGCTTTTTTTAGCTGCAAAAAAGAAACAAAAGAAAAAGTGATTGTAATCATATTATGACAACCATATTTTTGATAATATGTAAAAACTGAAAAAATGAAATATGTTAATGAATGAATGCGAATATGTTAATGAATAAATGTTATATGTTAATTAATGAATGTTATATGTTATTAATGGATGAATGAATGAATGTGAAAATGTTAATGAATGAATGTTATATGTTAATGAATGAATTTTATATGTTATTAATGGATGAATGAATGATTAATGTTATATGATTAGGTATGGTGAATTGAGAGTGATGTGAGGGGTCGGGTGGGGGGGAAGGCACCAAATGAGCTCCCGTGGTTGGCCCTATTAAGTAGAGAATATTAAACTATTCTCAAAACAAAGAGAAGCTCAATAAGGTAAGTAATGCACTTTTCAATATAAGAAATGCATTGTTTGAAGCATCAAACCAATATGCAAAGATGAAAGAAAGTGCTAAATTTTCACTATGAGCATTGTGTTGTGTGTGGATTTGGTTTCAAAGCTCTGTTTTTTATTTTTATTTTAGTGGTCTCTAAAATTTGACTTTTGTGCATAATAGGTTAGTGGAAAATTTGACAGCTCTAAAGGGTTTAGAGGCTCGATTGAGATAGATACATGGATATTTGGATCTTGTTGCTGATGGGAGGATTCAATAAGGTAAGTAATGCACTTTTCAATATAAGAAATACATTATTTGAAGCATCAAACCAATATGCAAAAATGAAAGAAAGTGCTAACTATCCATTAGCTAGTAAAACAAATAAAATCAATTCATAAGATTATTCTATTCTAATAGGGTTGACTAGTTGCTTGTTTCTTTTTGATTGTCAGGAAGTTGTCAATATACACTTGGTTTTCCTGCCTTCTCTTGCCTCATGGCTAGAGATTTTCTATAGAAGGCATCAAAGTAACCTTCAAGACTGACAATGGCAATGAGTACAAGGTCAGTATAACTTAATGCTAATTGGGTATGATTTTATTTGTTCAAGACCAATTTAGATTCATTTTCTACTCACACTACTTTTATTTACATTTATATTTTGGTAATATCCATTTTCCTTTACATTCATATTCTTCTATACATATTTTGTTTACAATAATGTTTTCCTTAATTTAATCTAGGGGAGAGGACCTAGTACTTGAGCAACTTTCAATGTCATGCTATTAGGATTTACTATGAAGCTAATCCAAAAAAATTCATTGTTGCTCAAGGCCATATTGTAGTGATTTCTCTAGGAATCCCACATGATCCCCGTAAGGTATCTTCTTTTTGTAGTCTCTAAATTTCTTAGAAGAAATCAACAACCAGTTTGTCTAAATGTGGCTCCTTGTTTACACATTAATATCTCTTTTGGCAGCAATGGATCATAGTGGATTCATGGGGTCTTAAAGAGAAGGCTCTCAAACATGGAGATCAAGAGTGGGACTAGGTAAAACCATTCATAATCATGCTCATATTGTTTTATTGACTTTCTAAGAGCTAAGTATCTAGGATAACATTCTATATTTTTCTATTGAATTTCCAGAGTGAGAATAATTTTGGGTTTGCAATCCTATTTTTTAGTACACTAGCTAAGTATCCAAGATGCACTACAGGTACTTTTTCGCACCAAAATGCTCATTTTCCACAAATTTAGATTCTAGTGTGTAGTTTAATATTCACTAGTCTGATTTTTTATTTTTTAGCAAAATTAGAATCTAGTTTGTAGGTTGTGCTTGTTGTCCATGATAGTTCCCTTGATCTCATGACTCATCATAGGTTTAATATTTTGCTCCAATTGTTGATCAACATCAAATGTGGCCATCATAATATCATCCATAGCCTCCATATTCTATAATTATTCATTGCTCATTTCTCATACATAGTAACCAAATAATGCAGGCCTAGAGCTTGGAATGCAGATGTATGCAAAAAATGATAAATCCCTACCTCTATAAGCCTAATTAAACACAAAAACTGACATGTTGTTTGATATTTTAAACAGTCATATGACAGTCCTTTTTCTACCTTGTAAACACTTACTTAATGCATACAATAATTTATTGAAATGAAAAGTTGAATGGCCTCTTAACTCTTGACACTAATGTCATTGCATTTGTCTAAACAGGGTTAATCATATTTTCTAAATCTATTTTCATAATGAAGTCTTCCAATTTTTCCTTTAAATCTGAGCATTGATGACAATCCATCTTGTCTTTTACTACCCCTATTAAATTCTCATGGTCTTGGCACATCAACTTTCTCTTTTTGATTGACCTATCCTTATGTCCTGTCATTATCCCTATGGATGCACTTTGGAGCCTCCTACTACTTTTAAATATCGCCCAAAGTCACCCTGATAAGTATTTTGATCCATTTGTATCTTCATCGATAAGAGATCATGTATCACTAGGATATTCTATAGTTTCCCCGATGTGGTGAGTCTCCCCTATGATTATTCTTTCTATCTCAACTATGTCACCGAGATTCCTACCGATGTAATCTTATCGGTGTCACATAGCAGGTCGGGTAGACATTCAGAACTTACTCTAATGGTATATGTCTTGCCGATATGCTTCCCTCGTGCTTCGGTGATGAGACAAGATGTGTATCTCACTGATGAAATGTCATCGCTGAGACCAAAATCCACTCCTCCTGATATATCTTCTCAGGCAATTTTGATTGCTGTAATAGTCTTGATCTTTCACCAATATGCCTACATTTGCACAATTAGTTTTTTTTTTTTTAATTGCATTGCTCCATCGAAATTGCGACGAACTGCAAAAAGCATTTGATGGATCCGCAATGTATCCAACGAACTTTCATCGTAATGAGCTGCCTATTTTTTCGCACATTCGACGAACTTATGTTTTTAATCCAACGGTTTTGCAAAGGTATGCCACCTGTGCTCTGGGTACTATTCGTCACTACATCAATGAAACCGTCGTCTCAATTCTGAAAAATGTATGTCGTTGCTCCAACGCTTCAGCGAAGGTATGTTGCCCATGCTCCAAGTACTATTCATCGCTCGAGTGACAAAACTATTGTCTTGGTTCTGATGAATGTATGTCGTTGCTTTGATGCTTCAACGAAGGTATGCCGCCCATGCTCTAGGTACTATTTGTCGCTAGACCAAGGACACCATCATCGTGGTTTCGATGAATGTATGTCGCTGCTCTGACGCTTCAGCAATGGTATGCCGCTCATGGTCCAGCCACTGTTCATCATGTGATTGATGAAGTTTGCGTCATGGTTCCGATGAATGTATGTCACTACTCCGATGCTTTGGAAAAGGTATGTCGCCTATGGTCCGGCCACTATTCATCGTGTGGTCAATGAAGAGGGCATCGCGGTTCCGATGAGCTTGCATCGTGAGGTCAATTTTTTATAGTCTGTTAGGATGTAGACAAAAATTGATCAATGATGCTGATTTTTGCAATTCGTCGGTCGGTCGATAATAGATTATCGAGATTCTGATGAACGGTTGTCAGAAATCGGGGTCAAATCTTATAGTGTAAACAAACACATATTTGACCTCGGAAAACCAAATCCCCCTGTGCGCTTTGTTTGTATTCTCTTCTCTTTTACTTTCCCTTTATCTTTCTCTCTTATTTGCTTGAGTTTTCCTTCTCATGTGTGAAAATTCCACTTCTATGCTACTTGGTCTTTAGAAAATGTATTTGTGGCCAAAAAATATTTTCTCAAGACCCTTCACACATTTATTTATTAGAATTGCATTCTCAACTTGAAACTCTAACAAAAAATATTTCCTTCATCACGAGTTCATAAAGAAAGGAATTGGACACCTTACTCCAAAGAGGGACAACCTTTGATCTTCCCTTCATGTGGGGGCATATCCTTCCTTTCAAATTCCTTGATGAAGTGAACATCTTTCGAAAGGATTCCTTGATGATGAATCGGTTCGAGAAAGAAGACACTAGCTTTTGAACAATACATCCCTTGAGTGGACCCCTTCAGAAGATTCTATCTCTAATGATCTCTGTGGAATCTAGCTCAAGGGAAACACCCACTTCCTATCCTCGAATCTAGCCTAGGGGCAACCCAACTAGACCGGCTTCATGTCTAGGTCAAGGGCAGCCCGACTAGACCAACTTCACATCCTTATGTCTAGCTTGGGGGTAGCCCGACTAGACTTTACTTTTCAAATAGTCTGTCACTTGAGTGGACCCCTCTTCCTTTTGAAGGGTTCTCAAGGGATCCCTTTGAAAGTCTTATAGCTTAGTGATGGTCTATGTGATTGTCTGTTCACTAGCCTACATGGCCGCTTCTTGATGTTTTCTATCTACGGGTAAACATGTCATCATTTCTAACTCTATTGAGTCCCCTTTTCTTGGTCTCCCTCATGTGAGAGTTCTTGGGGGATGCCTTCCTTGCAAGTTTTCGGGTCTATAATGTGCTCTTCCTAGTTTCCTTCATGTGAGAGTTCTTAAAGGAAACCTTCCTTGCAAGTTTGTGGGTTTGTAAGGTGCTTTATTTCTTCAGCTTCATAGTTCCACAAAGCTATGAAGTCATTTGCTCATCCTGCACTTTTAGGTTCACCAGACTGTGATCTTCTTCCTCATCAGTATAAGTATACATTTATAACCCTTCTACTTCTTCGATCTACTTTACTGAAGCACTCACTAGTACTCATGCTCACTAAAGTGGGGGAAAAATATATAGGAGCGAATTTGCACCCCTAATGAAAATTCCCCTTTTACCCTCTCCACTTTAGAAAACCAAAGGTGAAGGCTTAATTCCACATAAGCCTGATGTTCACAATACACTTGGCACCTATTTTTATTTTTAGTGGAGGAATTTTTGTCGGGGACACCCATGCGACACATAGACATCAGTACAATGCACTTACATCCCTAGTAGATTCCCATGACTGGAGTCTGCAGAGACGTTACATTTCTTATTGGAAGTTAAAGTGTAACAACTTCCTTCAGCTGGCTGACCTGAATATGGCCGTTTCTTCATCTCCCTTCTTCATATTGACCATTCCTTCATCCATTTTCATCTTGAGATCTCTTCACAAGCTTACACAATCTCCACACTCTTACCATTCACTTCAAGCATTGCAGCAATATTTCATACTTCAAAGCAGCAATCTCTTCACTCCATCACTTTAATAGAGCAAGTGTAGGGTGACTCCATTACAGCAGAGGCTTGTGTTCCTCTCATCTTTCTACTCCACTAGCCTTGAGTGCTTTGTATAGAGGTGGTAAGCTCCTCACTCATCTTCTCTATTACTTGGTTGAGTAAGCACATTACTATTTTCTAGTGTCTTTGTGTAATTTTCTTGTATTCCCTTATTTATCATTTTATTTTTATATCATTGTAAACTTGGCTATCTGTGGAGGTGGAAACACCAAAATGGGGGTTTGATTGAGGCAGACCCCTAAACATCCCCCAAAATTTTCCCTCTTTTTTGTGTGTAGGTGGAGATATCTTGGAGTGAGTTGCTGAGAAATTTATTGTGCGAGATCATCTTCATCATTCTTGTGATAATATACTTCCTTTATCACATTCATCTTTATGTTTCATAGTCTTTATTTTCACCTTTAGAAACTTGTAACTAGGCTCTTAGTCTTCTTTTTAGAGGTTAGACCTTGTCTCCATAGTTTTATGGTTGTACAGACACTAGCGCACCTAAGAGACACCAACGCACTATGATGTCATCCCAAAATTACACTTCTATCCTCTAATAGAGAGCCATTTGAGACACAGAGTTGACCCTAAGGACTGACTTGCCTAGTCTCCTTTCAACATTCGGGTTTGTAGAGTGATCAAAGGACCCCAAATTTCTCATCATTCTCATCTTGCCTATCTTAACACTCCTTTAAACTAAGGTAAGCTAGGGAATCCATACCGCTCTTAGCCTTTCATGACTTGGGGCCTTGTAGTGGTTGGTCCCCCTCTCTTACAAGTTGAAGCATAACCTAGATGCCAAACAATTCAAGAAGACAAGGAATAATTCTGATTTCCAATATTTAGTCCATTAGAAAGGCTTACCAAATGAGGATTTCACTTGGGGGTTAGAGAATGAATTGATCAAGCCTGAATCCACTATTGCAATGCTATCCTCAATGGGACTTGAGTTCATTTTGCCTAGGGAGTATGGTGCAGGGCACCAAGGTCTTCATGATACAAAAGGGGTCAAATGTTAGTTTTGTGTGTTTTTAGTTACTTTTGTTTGTAATAAGGTCTCTAAAGACCATTTCTTAGGTTTTTATGTCAAATTTCAGTCCCTAGGAGTGAATTAGGGTCATTTTGTAAAAAGTGTCAAATGTTATCAAAGTTACATAAGCAACTTGTTGCATTTTAGTGTCTAAGGAAAGATGAACCATTGGGATTTGAAAGGTAGTTGAAGAATGGTTGATTTTGATTGAAATTTTTTTAAATAGGCCTTATTGAGGTCGAGACAAGGCTCTGGTTGCTAATTTGAATTTTGAGCATCAATAAAATTTTGTTTTCCTACATTTTTAAAGCTTCTTTTGTTGTTTCTCAGTTTGGTACGGATACATACCTGGGAGTGTAATATTATTCATTGTATTCCATTATGTATTTAATTCACATTCTATTTCACTTTGTTTCATTGGATTTCATCAAATTTGGAGTGAGTTAGAGCACCTTTTTTAAAACAACCTGAAAACCTAGTTTAGGGTTGGTTTGAGGCAAGTAAAATGAGATACTCTCCATTCCACCAATGAATTGGCCTCAAACTTATTGGAATGGATGTAGGTAGGTTGATTTTCATTTTCATAATGTTTCAGGGGTAGGGGATGGGGTTAAGTGCAAGTTTGGTGATGCCCTAGGTTGATTAACCTCATGTTTTAGGCATAGAAGTTGCATAGGACCTAGGGTACTATGAAAAGTCATTGAGAAATTTTTTATAGTGAGTGAGAATGTTGAGGTAGACCATTTGGGACATTTATCAGCCATTGGCATGAAGGTTTTAGGTCTAGGGTTTTAAAACCTTGTTTTGAGCTATTCAAACAAGCCCAATTAGACCTAGTCCAAAGCATAGTAGCAAAAAATTGACCTTTCAATTACAAAACAACCATACCTAAATTTTGACTATATTTTAGAACTCTCAAAAGGGTATCCAAAATAGCTTTTAGGTTGTGGGTTTGAGTTTTTTCCTTCAAGTTATGTAAAGAAAACTCATTTTTCTAGCCTACTAGGCCTAGAGTCTGTTTGGAAAGGGAATCATTGAAACTTGCTAGCCCTAAGTTATTGTGAAATTGTATCATTTCTTTATTATCATTCTCAGTCCATTTAAGGCCCTACTAGTGTTGGATAACCTATTTGAAGCATTAAGTACCCATATGGGGTTGATACCTAGTTTGCATCAATGGTGGCTTTAAACAAGACAACTTCAAATCTTGGTTTGTGATGTTGAAACCTTGAAAACTCCCCTACCTCTACATAAATTCCATTTAGGAAGGTTCTAGTGCTTGGTTTCATCTTGATCTCGACTTCTGATAGAACTTTTCTTTTTCAAGCTTCAAGTGTTGAGTTCCACATTTGATTCCAATGTCCGACAGTTTGTTAATGGGTTTCATAATATGCATATTTTAGGTTCTATCCTAAACCTGACACCTGAAAGAAATAGGGATATCTTGTAAATGAGTACTTCTTTTAGATTTTAAGGTTTTAATATGGTATGCATTTAATGGCTAACACTTTTCAATACTCCTTTCTGACTAATGAATGTCATGGTTGTAGGTTTATTAAATGTATGATTCAGAGGGAGATACTAACGTTGAGGAGGTACAAAGAGAATAGAAGGCCAAGAAATTGAAGCTAGAACAGATCCCACTCACCATAAAGTACAAATTCTAGGGTGCTCTTGTGATATCAAAGTTTGTGTTAGAGGTGATGAAAATAATGGATACATTGGTTGGCCATGTTGACCTTGAGAAATTTGTAAAACATATACCTTCTCAAAAAATTCTAGGCCAAGGGTTAAGAGAATTGCTAATTCAAGACTAGCACATGTAGCTTTACTTCTCATATTTGTGCAATTTATTGAGTTTATATTAGCTACTACACAAGCATATAACTTGGTCCAAAGGGAATGTACTGATATTTGGGGGATTGAAATTATTAATATAACACCAAGAACGATAAGGTTACTTTTTGACATATCTCCCCATCCCAACCTCAAAATCATGAGAAAATTTGAGGGATTGCAGCAGTATGAAGCATATGTAGATGGAAATAAGAGGTGGTTGAAAACTGAGAAAAAATCAATAAACAAACTGCCCACCAAGCCTAAGAGGTCTAACTTCTCTTTGAAAGTAGGTGAGATCATTACACTATTTTCCAAGGTGTTCAGGAAGGAAGATTCACATGCATTTGAAACCTGGATGTTTTATTTTATTCAAATTTTTCTTGATGGGAAACAATACTTGGACTGGAGATAAATGGTATCTAAAGCCATTCATGATCAGACCACCAAGGTGAAGGAAACCAAGGTATTTTATATGAGATATTATGTCATCTATTATGTTGCTAGAATGGGGAACTTCATAGGCCTAAACACAATAGGGGTCCTTGGGGAAGCAACCGGTGAGAATAGAGTCTAGAAATATTATGACCAATAGGATCTCAAGGCTATTGTTAGGAAGAAAACTCCACAAGTAGGAGAAGAAGAGGTTATAATGGAAAAGGTTACAAAATCCTTCCAAAAGGCTAAAGTTACCTACCAAGCTGCTACTTTTAGAGTAGTCTCAAGTTTCAAGGCTAAACCCATTTCCATAGTATACCGTGAAACAAACATTGTTCAAGAAGATACTTCTACCACACCTTCAATGGTAGAAACATCAACTGAAGAAGGGGAAGAGCCCCCTATTATAACAGTAAAAAAATTTCATCTCCCCTCAGATTCTAAAGAGACTCCTCTCTGAGAGGAAGAAAAGGAAGAAGATGAAGAATTCTTTGAGGAGGAGGATGTAGATTTGCAAGAAGGAAACCACTAGAGGGAAAAAGAGATGAAACATGTATTAATAGAGGATGAGCAATAGGAGATAATGGAGAGTTCCAAGAGGCAAGCTATTTAGTACATAGCTAGAGAAGAAGAAGAACAACAAGAAGATTAAAAGAAAAGAGATGAAGATGAAGCTTAGAAAATGGAGATGGAGCTAAAGAAGATAGTGAAAATTGATGTTTAAAAATGAGAAATGAGAGAAAGAGACAAAAAATAAAGCAAGGATTGAGCAACAAAAGGTTTCATCTACACCAGAGATTCGAACAACTCATACACCTACATAGCCTCCTAATCAACATCCCAAGTACTAAAAAAATGGTAGCCTCAGCAAGTACTCTAACCTAGTTGAGGCTAAATTTAGAGAAGAGACAGTAGGTTGAAGCTCAACCAATGAGCTGGGATGAAATGATCAAAGAAGTGGATAAGGTAAAACCCAAAAAGAAACCAAGAGAAATACATTCCATGAGACTAACAAATGATGGGGCTTTTTTCATGGATATTGCAACCCCAATAGCCGATAAGGATGATAGAGAGTTGCAAGCTTTCGACTACCAATTGAGCATGGTTAATTTAGGGAAGAAAACTAGAAATCAATAGACAACATTCATTGACATCATGAAAAGCTCAACAAAATCAAGGATGGAAAAATATGAACAAGCCAAATATGAGTTGAAAGAGTGAGTAGGAAAAATTAAAATAATTATGAAGGATCTCACCAAATCAACCTTGGAGTAGCCAACATCATCAGAGGGTCTTGCACTTATGAGTCATAAGGAGGTTGATGAGCTGAATAAGATGAATAGAAAATCTCAAATGTTTGATGGTTGGATTAATATTCTTTGCAAAGAAATAGAAGAACTCCTTGACCAAGGATATAAATATTATGATGAAGCACAAACATTGGGCAAGCAACTAGGAGATATTCTGCATGTTTTGTATACATGCCCCTTTCGAAATAGGGACCCTCTCTTTCTTTTTTCCTTGTCGAGTCATTTTGTTGCTACCTGATTTTGCACGCCCCTCATTTTTCATGCCCCTAATTTTGTGTGCCCCTCATTTTGGTGTCCTAGTTGGTCAATGTTCCCTTCAAAGTCTCATTTTTGGTTGACCATATTTTGCCCCTAAAATAAAAAATTGCTAAGTCTTGGCTTTTCCGGGCTTCGCCTCCCCGCTTGCTCGATTCGCTTTTTCCTTCATTTTTAACTTTGGGGATAATTTTCCCATGGATTTGGGATGTTTTTGTGGTGCCTAAGTGAACTGCCAAAGTTTAGTTAAGTTTCAGGAAGTTAAAAAAATTTCATTCTAGAAGTCTGTCCCTCCAGAGCCGTCCGGGAACTTCGTCTGTCCCTAGCCATCCGGAACCCGACGCCTCCATGTCCATTTTCAAAATTCCATCTCCCTTTTTCCATTTTTGACATCCGTCCATCTCTGGCATTCTGGCTTTTGGAGCCCGGCCCCTCTGTGGCCGTTTCCGGAAGTCCATCCCTCCGCTACTATCTGGGAACTTTGTTCATCCCTAGCCATTTTTGGAATGTCATCTCCCTTTTTCCATTTTGGACATCCATCCACCTCTGGCATTCTGGCTTCTGAAGCCCGGCCCCTCCATGGCTATTTTTGGAAGTTCATCCCTCCGCCATTGTCTAGGAACTTTGTCCGTCCTTGGCTATTCCAAAATCTGGCGCCTCCATTGCCGTTTCCAAAATGTCATCTCCCTTTTGTTGTTTTGGACATCCGTCCGCCTTTGGCATTCTAGCTTCCAGAGCCCAGCCCCTTCGTGGCCATTTCTAAAAGTCCATCCCTCTATCGCCATCCGGGAACTTTTTCCATCCCTAGCCATTTCAGAACCCGACCCCTCCATGATCGTTTCCAGAATGTTGTCTCCCTTTTACCATTTTGGACATCTGTCTACCTCCGACATTCCAGCTTTTGGAGCCCAACCCCTCCATGGCTGGTTCTGGAAGTCCATCCCTCCGCTACCATCTGGGAACTTCATTCATCCCTAGCCATTTTGGAACCTGGTGCCTACGTGGTTGTTTCCAAAATTCCATCTCCCTTTTTCCATTTTGGCCATCCGTTTGCCTCTAGAATTCTGGCTTCTAGAGCTCGGCCCCTCTATGGCCGTTTCTAGAAATTCATCCCTCCACTGCCCTCTAGGAACTTTGTTTGTCCCTTATCATTCTTGAACTTAGCCCCTTTGTGGTTGTTTCTAGAATGTCATCTCCCTTTTGCCATTTTGGACATCGTCTGCCTTTGGCATTTAGAACTCCAGAGCTCGGCCCCTTCCTGGCCGTTTTTGGAATGTCATCTTTCTTTTTTCGTTTTGGACATCTATCTGGCTCCAGCATTTCAGCTTCCAGAGGCCGGCCCCTTCATGGCCATTTTTGGAACTCCGTCCCTCCACCACCATCTAGGAACTTTGTTTGTCCTTGGGCATTCTACAACTTGGCCCCTTCATGGCCATTTCCAAAATTTTGTCTCCCTTTTTCCGTTTCTTCCATCCGTCCGCCTTTGGCTTTCCGGCTTTCGGAGCCTGTCCCCTCCATGGCCGATTCCGAAAGTCTGTCCCTCCATCACCATCAAGGAACTTTATCCATCCCTTTCCATTCTGAAACCCGACCCCTTTATGGTTGTTTCTGGAATGTCATCTCCCTTTTGTTCTTTTGGACATCCATTTGCCTTTGGCATTCCGGCTTTTAGAACTTGACCCCTCCATGGCCATTTCTGGAATTTCGTCCCTCCCCCATCATCCGGGAACTTCGTCCATCCCTGGCCATTCCAGAACCTAGCCCCTCCATGGCCATTTCTAGAATTTCATCTCCCTTTTTCCATTTTGGACATCCGTCTGTCTCCACCATTCTAGCTTTCGGAGCCCGACCCCTCCGTGGCCATTTCTGGAAGTCCGTCACTCTGCCGCCATTTGGGAACTTCATCCATTCCTGGCAGTTCAGGAATGTGACCCCTCTGTGGCCATTTCTAGAATGTCATCTCCCTTTTTCCATTTTGGACATCCGTCTACATCTAGCATTTTGGCTTCTAGAGCTCGACTACTTTGTGGCCGTTTCTAGAAGTACGTCCCTCCACTGTCATCTGGGAACTTCATCTATCCCTGGTCATTCCAAAACCTAGCACCTCTATGGCCTCCTAATGCAAAAAAGACTTTGACCCACATGCTAAAATTGCATCCTCTCCTACATGAACCTTTCAAACTCCAAATTTGCAGCCGAAAGATACCATCTGGGTCGCCATGCCCTGTTTGCCCTATCAAAACAACATTTCGGCCTCTAGGTCCTAGAACGTTCAAACACCCTCTAGTAAACTGTTAGTGGAAATTCACACTAAATATTATGATATTTTGATGATGCATGGATGGATATAACAAGGATTTTGCAAGATTTTATTAACATTTTCCTTGATTTGTGTATGAAATCACTTACGACACTTCATGCATGCAGGTTTTGGGAAGCCTACCATGGGTCCGTCGGGAGAACCATTGAGAAGGTTGAACAAAGAAAATCACGTGGCTCCTATCACCATTAATTTTATGCCCACCTCTCCTTATGGCGCACATCAATAGAGTTGGCATCAGAAGAGGGCATGTGCCAAAGAAGTCAATGACAAAAAGCATAGGGGAGTTATCCTACTTTTCACCGGATGATGATGGTGTATAAGGAGTCATCCGCTTGAATCAAGGGCAACCAATCCATTGATGCTAATTCTTGATAGAATCATTTTATCCAATCAATAATGTTGCAAGTCCATTAGGAAGAAGGCAACTGTCAGGTAGTTTCAACTACAGTAAAAGGGAAATTAGCTAGAAGACAAAACTGCTACAATGACTGACCACTAAAAGATAAAATAGGGAAAAGACAACATATGTATTTTAAATTTTTGGATATTGTGGGGTAGGTGAAGCCCTAAAGTAATTGAATTTTGGCCACACAATGTAATTCAATCTTGGCCATTCATTTGGGCTTTGGAAAACTATAAATAGGGGTCTCCCCTTCATTTGTAGAGGGTTGGAGAGCTGTTGTAAAAACATTTTGCAGCAATAGAAAGCAGCATTGCATAATCTATGGGTGTTACTTTTTGAGTTTCCTCATTATGTGTGCATGGTTCTACATTCCAAGTTAGTTTTAGTTGTTAGTTTCTTGAATGGAAATGGTAATGGTTATTGTTGTTTTAGTATTTGATAAATTTCCAGCCCATACTTTTGGCACTTGTTGATGACAAGTTGCTATGCAAAGTTAGCCTGGGCTTCTTTATTTGATTGTTGCAACTTAGTTCACTTGCATGTTCATGATGTGTGTATGCAAACTGAAAATATGTAGTCCTTAGAATATTGCACTTCTTTTTTGTAACTGTAGGATCCTCTTGGCTAAGCAAAACCCAGTTTAGGTAGTTTGTCTACTATAGTAGCCTCCATGATCACTATTTATTCATAGTTTCAGATCTAGGAACCTTCTCTCTTCCCTACCCTTTTTCCTTTTTTCAAAAAGTAACCTTAGGCAAGGTTCATTGCACATTATAAAGCTAAATCTAGTGTTGAAATGGAGTTCTAGACTGTTATTTGAACCTGTAGCAAATGCTCAGCAACTCTCCCATCTTAAGAACTCCATTTGCAGATCCAAATTCCCCACTTTGTAACTCATTCATAAGTCTACCTTGTGATTCCAACAAATCACATAAATCAACTGAGATATTCCAAGCATTGTCAAGACCTGACATCCAAGAGACTTTGGGATAGTGTTCTACAATTTGATTGTGGAAGATTATCTTTCAAGAGAGGTGATGCACCTATGCATCACCTATGTTGAGAAGTGCATAAAAATTCCATCAATAGAACTGGTGCTAGAAGGAGGGCATGCCATGTTGAGGCTAAAAATATGAATGTTGGATGTTGAAAAGTGCACTTTTTAGAAGAAATATGAGATAAGGAGATCTCTTTTAATGCTGAAACTTGAAATCAGAAAATTTTGAGGGCAAACAATAGCTGAGTTGAAATGGAGCAGCATGTGCAAATCAACATCACTCAGTTACATGCAGATTTAAATAGGAGATTGAAGAGACCATTGTAGAAACTTGAATTGGTACATAAGTGTAGGATCCATGGCACTTGCAGGCATAATGAATTGGAGTGTCTAACCTTCTTGAGAAAAATTGAAAGAGTCTTGCAGGGAGAAATTCCCTTTTGTGAAATCTATCAACCTTTAGCCCTTGCAGACCCGGAGGAAGAATTGACAACCATGGAAGCCAAGGAATTTTAGAGCTGATACAAGAGTGTTTGGGCAGCAAAGATGGACCAAGATTGGAGGAAGCACTAATGTCAAGTTGGTGCAGATTTTACAATGCACCTCACTCTGAATTCACTTGCCCATCATGCATGAAAGTTATCACTCAAACCTGATGTTGTTTGAAGGATTTGGAGCAACCAAATTTTGATAAGGATGAGTCATTCCATGAGGAAAAGGAGTTGTCAAAATTTGGAGGACAGCGAAGTAAAGATGAACCCAAGGATGCCATGCAAGCTAGTGCTAGGACAACAGACATAGAAGATGAAAACCAAGAAGAAGGAGTAGAGTGCCTTGGGGCAGTAGGTGGTCTCAATAAAAAATCAACTAGAAGGGAGTTAGAAATCCTTTCCTCTATCAGGAAAGAGAGGTCCTCCACTCTAGAAGAGGAATGATTGGTAGTTGAAGATGAACTAACAAAATTTGTAGCAATGCATGCTAGAGTGGCCAATGAGGATGCTAAAAATCAGCAAGAGGAAGAAGTTGACAGCCTTGGGACAACATAAAATTATGATGAAGGTATAACTAAAATCATACTAGAAAATTTATCCTTCATCAATGATAGTGACCAAGCATATGAAAATGCAGATTTGGAGGAGTGGGAACAGCTATAGGTCGTAGTTGTTCACTACCAGATTTTTGTTTCAAACAATGATGAGAACCCAATCATGGATAGATATAATGAGCTAGTGTCAAGGCTAGCAAAGGATTGGTCTAAGCTAAAATCTCAGTTGGATTTGGAGGTATTTTTGCTACCAAATTGGTGCAGGCTCCATGATTCATCACACTCAGAGTTCACATGCAGACTGTGCCAAGAAGCTGTCCAACAAGTTAGAGAACAAGCAAGGTAGCCAAGCACACCACTTCTTGCAGTGGTTTCCTAGATGAAATGTGAGGACCAAGAGCCCGATCCAAGTGACAACTCAGCTGGGGATAGTCCTCAAGAGGATTTTGGAACAAAAATAGAAGGACAACAATACAATCTTGAGAAATTGAGCAATGAAGTAGATCAAATAGGAATGTTGTCCAATAGTCATCAAGAATTTCTCCCTCTTCAAGAGCATTTGTGCACTATGGACGATAGGCTTTATGAAAAGTCATTGTAGGGAGATTATGTAGTGGATTTCGGTCCCCTTGATGAGGTGCCATCAATTGATGACTTCCTTCCATTGGGAGTTGTACTACAGAGGTATGCTCATGCCGAGGAAGAGCACATCCCAGAAGATGGTGGAAATGAAGACATACTCCTTGAATCTCTGAATGGTGATGCACTAGAGTTTCTGGATTGGGAGAGGGGTTCCTTCTCCATCTACATTGATAGTGAACAAAGGGAAATGAGTGAATGTCATGATGAGACGCATGAGCAACAAAGAGAAGAAGACAAAGGTAGGGGTGTTGAGATAGCTGCCAATAGAGATGAAGTAATTGGTCGACTACAAGATGCAACTTGGAGTCCTTCCACCATGATCGATGTTGATCCTCCTTCATATTTAGATGGCTACAATAAGATAGATTCGTGCATGTCATTTTCCCGCAACTTTGAACACTATGTAAAGAAGGACAACAATTGGGAAAGGAAGTGGGACAATGTGATGCCTTTTGAGGATGGCAATCAAGTGGACATTGGTTTTGTAGAAGATCAACGAGATGAAGTCTATCTTCTCGAAGAACAACTGATAGGGATTGTTGATCACATGCAAGACATGGAAGAAGTGTTTGCTTCCCTATGCTCCCTACCTTATGTAGCCTTGATTCTTGAATTGTTGCACCCTCCACCATGCCCATCTAAGGTTGTTGATGTAAAGACTTACGATGCAGTGCTTGTTGTTGATTGTCAAATGCTGCCACCTCTAAGTGATGAAATCTAGGTTCTATCCTTCCTTTCTCCTATTAATTTTCATAGCTGCACTTATAATGTTGATTATGGGAATGAGGAAAAACAAACATGTTTATGGATCAATCACAGGTTTAATGAGCCTCCACAATTGCTGATTCTTTATGATGTTGGGGTAGAATTTGAATGCTATCATATTGAATTTATTTTCTCTAATTATAAGGATAAATCTACATAGTTGAGAACTATAATTATTTCCCATTTTCTTTTACATGCATTGCAAAATCCAATGGGCGTGAGTGTCGGTTGGCCTTCCCTGGACATAGTGCTTTGTGAATATCTCTTTCTACATAGCTCATTTTTTGAGTAGTGTAGGTTTCCTGTAAATACTCCACTTTCCTACTTTCCTTAGGTTAGTTGGTTTGTTGTCAGTTGCTTTCTTTCGAGTTGTTTCTTCACTATTTTCTTTCATGGTCCCGCTTTGGTTTTGGTGCTCGCTTTGCTTTGCTTCTATTTTGTTGTTGCTTTGCTCGGGGTCCCTCTACTTTTTGCTAGGCACATCTATGTGCACAACAACCATACTTATCTCCTGGGGTTGTTCTATGTATTTATTCATCAAACTCCAATCAAGTTTTCAGAGTGGATGGTGAGGATCTTCTATTAGTATCAAGCGATCTAGATTTTTGATTCAAAGTGGATAAGTCGTTTGTTGGTCTGATTCTGAAGTATTCTAGAATCTTATATCTCTCACATATTTTAAGGATCTGACGGTCACTGTAGGTTCTTTGTGAAGTCTAGTTAAGTGAAAAATCTAAAATTCTACTCCAGCACCACTATGATTCTCAACCTTGAGTGTGAGCTTCACTGCTTGCAGATTGAAATAAAAGAACTGAAAAGACAAAAGAAACAAAAGAAAGAAAGCAAAATATTGAAAATCAAAAGAAGAGAAATTCATCTTTTTAGGGGTATACTAATAACTCTACTAGGGCTATGGATGCTTGGCTGGTAGTAGAGCAATGTTCAGGAGAATCACAAGGACAACCTCGTCAAGGCTATGGGCACCTGACTAGCAGTGAGACAATTCCCTAGATGCTTTTGGAGTTAGAATAAACTACATAGCTTAACTCGATGGAGCTTAGGTTCTTGCACCAACTGAAGGACGGGAATTAACACAATTGCACACACTTGGATTTTCAGCATACTGAAGGTTGGGTTGGCTAGTGGTTTTGATCCTTTGTTCACCCTAGCGTGAAGGTTAGAACTAGAGATTCTAGGTTCAAGATTCTAGTTTATCATCAAAATGCTTTGGAGCATTTCCCCACCGAGTCACCATTTGTTGTGCATTTTTTTCACACATACCTCATTCGAAATAGGGACCCTCTCTTTCTTTTTGCCTTACCGGCTCATTTTGTTGTTGCCTCATTTTGTGTGCCCCTCATTTTGTATGCCCCTCATTTTACGTGCCCTTTAAAGTCTCATTTTTGGTTGACCATATTTTTCCCCTAAAATAAAAAAATTGCTAAGTCTTGGGTTTTTTGGGCTTCACCTCCCTGCTCGCTCGATTCACTTTTTCCTTCATTTTTGACTTTGGGGACAAGATTCCCATGGATTTGGGATGTTTTTGTGGTGCCTAAGTGAATTGCCAAAGTTTTTTTAAGTTTCAGGAAGTTGCAAAATTTTCATTCCGCAAGTCCGTCCTTCCACCATCGTTCGGGAACTTCGTTTATCCCTGGCTATTCTAGAACTCAGTGCATCTATGGCCATTTCCAAAATA
This sequence comes from Sequoiadendron giganteum, assembly GCA_007115665.2. Classification (NCBI taxonomy): domain Eukaryota; kingdom Viridiplantae; phylum Streptophyta; class Pinopsida; order Cupressales; family Cupressaceae; genus Sequoiadendron; species Sequoiadendron giganteum. Next base: position 728,917,921 of record CM021100.1, on the reverse strand, counting down.
TTGTCTCCCTTTTGTCCTTTTGTACATCCTTCCACCTCCGACATTCTAGCTTCCGGAGCTCAGCCCCTCCATGGCCATTTCTGGAAGTCCGTCCCTCTGTCGTCGTCCAGGAACTTTGTCTGTCCTTGGCCATTTTGGAACCCGACCCCTTCATGGCTATTTCCAAAATTTTTTCTCCCTTTTTCCATTTTGGACATTCATCCACCTCCGGCATTCCAGCTTCTGAAGCCCGACCCCTCTGTGACCATTTCCGGAACACCGTCCCTCCACCACCGTCCAAGAACTTCGTTTGTCCCTGGTCATTCTGGAACCCGATGCCTCCATGGCCATTTCTAGAATGTCATCTCCCTTTTTTCATTTTGGACATCCATCCGCCTCTGGCATTCCAGCTTCTGGAGCTCGGCCCCTCCGTGGCCATTTTCAGAAGTCCATCCCTTTGCCGTTGTCCAGGAACTTTGTTCATCCCTGGCCATTTCTAGAATGTCATCTATCTTTTTCCATTTTGGACATCCATTTACCTCCGACATTCCGGCTTTCAAAGCAAGGCCCCTCCGTGGTCATTTCTGAAATTTCATCCCTCTGCCACTATCTAGGAACTTTGTCTGTCCCTAGCTGTTTCTAGAATGTTGTCTCCCTTTTGTTGTTTTGGACATCCATCCGCCTCTGGCATTCTGGCTTTCAGAGCCCAACCCCTTCGTAGCCATTTTCAGAACTCCATCCCTCCATCACCATCTGGGAACTTCGTCCATCCCTGGCCATTCTGGAAGTTGGCCCCTCCATGGCCATTTCTGGAATTTTGTCTCCCTTTTTCTATTTCTTCCATCTGTCTGCCTTCGACATTCCAACTTTAGGAGCTTGGCCCCTCCGTAGCTATTTCCAAAATTTCATCCCTTCATCATCGTCTAGGAACTTCATCCATCCCTAGTCGTTCTAGAAATCGGCCCCTCCATGGCCATTTCTAGAATGTCGTCTCCCTTTTTCCATTTTGAAAATTCGTCTACCTTTGGCATTTTGGTCTCCAGAGCTTAGCCCCTCTATGGTCATTTCAAAAACTTTGTCCCTCCATCGTTGTCTAGGAACTTCGTCCATTATTGGCCATTCCGAAATCCAGCCCCTTTGTGGCCATTTTTAGAATTTCATCTCCCTTTTTCTATCTTGGACATCCATCTGCCTTTGGCATTCTAGCTTTCGGAGCCCGGCCCCTCTGTTGCCGTTTCCGGAAGTTCAACCCTTTGCCATCATCCTGGAACTTTGTCTATCCCTGGCCATTCCAAAACCCGACCCCTTTGTGGCCATTTCCAGAATTTTGTCTCCCTTTTGTCATTTTGGACATCCATCTACCTCCAACATTCTAGCTTTCAAAGCCCGACCACTCCGTGGCCATTTCTGGAAGTTCATCCCTCCACCGTCGTCTGGGAACTTCATTTGTCTTTGGTTGTTCTAGAACCCAACACCTTTGTGGCCTCCTAATCCAAAATAGACTTTAACCCACATGATAAAATTGCATCCTCTCCTACATGAACCTTTCAAATTCCAAATATGTAGCTGGGAGATACCATCTAGGTCGCCATGCCATGTTCACCCTTTCAAAACAACATTTCGGCCTCTGGGTCCTGGAACGTTCAAACACCCTCCAATAAAATGTTAATGGAAATTCACACTAAATATTATGATCTTTTGATGATGCATGGATGGATATAACAAGGATTTTGCAAGATTTGATTAACATTTTCCTTGATTTGTGTATTAAATCACTTATGACACTTCATGCATGCAGGTTCCGAGAAGCCTACCGTGGGTCCGTCGGGAGACCCATTGAGAAGGTTGAACAAAGAAAAGCATGTGGCTCCTATAACCATTCATTTTATGCCCACCTCTCCTCATGGTGCACATCAATATTTCTGGCATCAAAAGAGGGCCAGTTCCAAAGAAGTCAATGACAAAAAGCACAGGGGAGCTATCCTACTTTTCACCGGATGATGATGATGTTTAAGGAGCTGTCTACCTAAATCGGTTGATTCTAGTTTTTGATAGGCCCATTTGATCCAATGAATAATGTTGCAAGTCCATCAAGAAGAAGACAACTTTTAGGCAGTTTCAACTACAATAAAAGGGAAATTAGCTAGAAGACAAAACTGCTACAGTGATTGGCCACTAAAAGACAAAATAAGGAAAAGACAATAGATGTATTTTAAATTGCTGGATATTGTGGGGTAGGTGAAGCCATAATGTAATTGAATATGGGCCACACAATGTAACTCAATCCTGGCCATTCATTTGGGCTTTGGAAAACTATAAATAGGGGTCTCCCCTTCATTTGTAGAGGGTTGGAGAGTTGTTGTAAAAATATTCTGTAGCAATAGAAAGTAGCATTGCGTGATCTATGGGTGTTACTTTTTGAGTTTGATCATTATGTGTGCATGGTTCTACCTTCCAAGTTAGTTTTAGTTGTTAGTTTCTTGAATGGAAGTGGTAATGGTGATTGTTGTTTCAATATTTGATGAATTTCCAGCCCATACTTTTGGCACTTGTTGATGACAAGCTGCTATGCAAAGTTAGCCTGGGCTTCTTTATTTTATTTTTGCAACTTAGTTCACTTGTATGTTCATGATGTGTGTATCCAAACTGAAAATCTGCAGTCCTTAGAAGATTGCACTGGTTTTGTGTAATTGTAGGATCCTCTTGGCCAAGCAAAACCTAGTTTAGGGAGTTTCTCTACTATAGCAGCCTCCATGATCACTGTTCATTCATAGTTTCAGATTGAGGAACCTTCTCTCTTCCCTACCTTTTTTCCTTTTTTAAAAAAGTGACCTTAGGAAAGGTTCATTACACATTATAAAGCTAAATCTAGTGTTGGAATGGAGTTCTAGACTACTGTTTGAACCTGCAACAAATGCTCAACAACTCTCCCATCTTAAGAATTCCATTTGTAGATCCAACTTCCCCACTTTGTAACTCATCCATAAGTCTGCCTTGTGATTCTAGAAAATCACATAAATCAACTAAGATATTCCAAGCACTATCAATACCTGACATCCGAGAGACCTTGGGATAGTATTCTACAATTTGACTGTGGAAGATTGTCTTTCAAGAGAGGTGATGCACCTATGAATCGCCTGTGTTGAGAAGTACATAAAATACCATCAATAGGAGAGTATATTCAAAAATTGTTGGAAGAAGAAGAGAAATATAGAGAGTATCTGAGGAAGTTGAAAATTATCAATAGGATGCCTAAGGAAATTTAGATCCAATTAGGGATCTTAGGAGATGAGATTCCTGAGTACATTGACAAGGCCATCAACATAATTATCTTCTGATAAAAAATCCTCATTGAGCATAGGATTAATTTTCTCAAAGTTCAACATGAGGTGTGGGATCACATGATAATATTTGAGAAAATTCTTGGGTGTATTACCACAAAGAAATCCCCATGCTCCCAGTCGACTCGTGACTTAGACATTTTGGAGAAGACAAAGGAGGAATGGAATAGTTGGCTGGAAAATTTCATAAAGAAAGGAGATGGCCCTGATGAGATTATTTTAGATGAATTCATGGCCATCAAATCTTACACTAAATGGGCCTCAAGAGAAACTATCCAAATTAACAATGCCACTAAAGTAGCTATGAAGTATTTTGAGAAATAAAGGGTCAAGGTGGAGTAGATTGATAGACCTGATGAAGAGGTCTTTGATCAAATTTTTAGAAATTTTGACGAATACCTAAAGAAAAAAAGGGTTGCATAGTAATATAAAGAATATTTTGTTTTTGAAATAGAATAAGGTCAACAAAGTTCAACCTTTCTAAGAACCCTATTTTATAGGGAGGACATGACAATCAAATACAGATTATCTCTGAGAAGCCAAGAAATTAGTGTCATTTCTAAACATCGACAGTTTTGATTGAGTAGACACTCCAATTGAATTGGGGTGTTCTCATAATTGTGGATTTGATCGCCCTGTTTTTGTGGATCATGATTTTTGAAGGAGATTTCAATGTTTTTATTTTCTTTAAGTTAGAGAATTCTCCTCAATTTAAAGGTCAACAAATTGAAGTCAGATTTGCAGCCTAAAGTTAGATATTTTTAAAAACTTTATGTAAATAGTTAGTTTTTATGGTGATTTCTTAAGTTTAGTGGTGACATAAAATACAATGGCTTTTCGTACGCTAATGAATTTCACTGGATGTAAATTCCACTTATTTGATGAGAATCAATAGAAGAAGCCAAATTTAAAAGTATCAATTTGTGTTGACTATGAATTGTATTTCCCTTTTGTTTCTTGATCTTCAGAATCTGTGATGAGTCAATTAAATGTCTTTACCTAATTCTAGTACACCATTAATGCCAAATACACCATCATAATCCAAGTAGGTCCATAGAGTTCCCAAAGTGAAAGAACCAAGCAAAAAAATTGGCGGGGGCAGAGCCAAAGATAGGTGGAGGCAGAGGAAAAAGAGGAATGAAAGGAAACAAAAGGGAAACCAGGTGGAAAAGGAACCAAAATCCACCCCGACGGAAGCCGAGGCGAAATGAGAATGAGAAAGGAATTGCAAACTTAAGAAAAGTTCAAAGCCAAATTCCATCTTGGTCCCAACTTTGACAAAGCAACAAAAGAGAAAACCAGAGAAAACCCATGAGTGACAACAAAAACCGAAGACCAAAGACAAATGAGAAACAAAGAAATGAGAACGTGGGAGGTGGAGCCAGAACGGGAACAAGAACCAAACCGTGAACTTTGTAAAAGTTCAGAGTTTGATTCCATCTTGGTTTCACCTTCGACAAGAGAAGGAATAAAAGAAAGCGAAAAGAAGACCTAGGGAGGAAATCGACCCCCGAGGATGAAAATAGGCCAAGCAACAAAAAAAACAATAAAGTGGGAAGCAAAGCTAGAACAGGAATGGGAATTGGACTACGAACTTTTCAAAAGTTTGGAGTTGAATTCCATCCCGGTCCCACCTCCAAAAAAAGAAAGGGAAAGTGACCTGACAAAAACCTTAGGGAGGAAAGCAACCCTTAGGATAAAAGACATAAAACAAAAAAGAAAGTGAAGAATCGAGAAGGAAGAAAAGATAGAATGGGAACGGGAACAGAACTAGGAGCTTAGAAAAAGTTCCAAGTTCAATTCCATCTCGGTTCTGCCTCTGGAAAAATAAAGAAAACAAGGAAAACAAGGGAAAGACAAGGGAGAAAACCAACCCTTAGGACCCAAACAAAACAACAAGGGGGGAAAATAGAAGGAAAAAGAAGACCTCCCCAAAGAGGACATCCACAAGACCTCAAAACCACTAGGAACTCAAAGATAAGCACAAAGAGGGGCAAGCCACAAGAACAGGCCAAAAGACCAAGCCAGAAGAGGGTCCCCACTTTCAGAGGGGCGTGTGTGCAAAACTGCACAATAAATGGCGACTCCACTGGGGAAATGCTCCAGACCATTTCAATGACAAACTGGCATCATGAACTCAAAATCTCTGGTTTTAATCCAAGCATCAAGTTACAAATAGACAAGGTTTCATAAATCACTAACAAGCCAACCTTTCCTATACTGAGGTGAAAGTGTGTGCATATGGATTCATTTCCTTTCCGAAGTTACAACAAGTACCAAACTCAGTCTGGCAAGGCTACCTAAGGATTCTAGCTCCAAAAGCAACCTAGATAGAGCCTCACTACCAGTCAGGCATCCATAGCCCCGGTGTGGTTATCACTATGACCCTCCCTAGCATAGATCTACTACTAGCCAGGCATCCATAGCCCAGGTAGAGATACTAGGATACCCTTGAAAAAGGTGAACATTGAAATTCTTCAATATTTTCTTTCTTTTCTTTTAATATTCTCTTTTGAGATTTTCTTTTAAAGCTTTAATTTTCATCTTGTAGGCAATGAAGCCCGCACTCAAGGGTGAGAACCACAATGGCACTGGGGAAAAATTTAAGATTTTTCACCCAATTAGACCTCCTCAAGACCATACGCAACCTCAAAATTCTTAAGATTTGTGTCAAGATATAAGACCCAAATATATTCCAAATTTTAACTTAATCAAGTGACACTTACTCCTAGCCCATGCAACATCATATGAAGGAAATACACCAGTTTGAATGACTCCAAAAAGATGATAAGAGTTTGTAAAAGAAATCCCAGAGCAACCCCAAACAAGCAACTGGTTATATAGATGCAACAAGCCCAAAGGAAAGTAGAACAACCTCACAAAAGCAAAGCAATAGGGAAAGCCAAGCATACCAAAGCAAACCAAAATTAGAGCAACAAGCAAGCAGAGAAAACCCAAAGAAACCCCACCAAAACCAAGGCACAAAAAACACAACAAAAAAGAAACCTAATCTACTTATGTACAAGGACGGAGCTGAGAATAGCTCAAGACCAAAAATAATGCTTCAAATACTACCCATTGACAAGCAGTGGGATATCTCCTCCAGTGAGGGTTTTCAAATGGAAGGCTTTATCTCCCAGAATCTTTGCAATCTGATAAGGGCCAAGCCAAAGTTTGTCAAATTTTGCATGCTCCCCTTTCTTGTCATGGGCTTTATCCCAGTAGAGAACCAAGTCAGAGATCCTAAAGGCTTTCACCTTGGCTCTCCTATCAAACCATATTTTCACTATACCCTAATGTTTGGCAAAGTTTTCTAGGGCTTCATCTCTTCTCTCTTTAAGGTTCAACAATTCAGCCAAGCGGGCTTCATGCTTATCCTCTCCATCATAATATTCATTGATGAATTGTAGGGTAGGGATCTTCAGCTAGATGGGAAAGATAGGTTCCAAACCATACACTAAGTGATAAGGAGAGGTTCCTAAAGATGTTTTTTGTCTAGTGCGGTCTGCCCAAAGAGAAAATTTGAGCTGGGTATACCAATCCTTGGGATTTTTATCTAATATTTTTTGGATGACTATCAAAAGGTTCTTATTGGAAGAGTCAGCCAAACCATTCCACTATGGATAGTAACTGGATGCAAATTTTATGGTAATCCCATGGTCATAAGCCCAGTTAGAAAATTTAAAGATGCAAATGCAAAACCATTGTCACAAACTATAGCCAATGGACAACCAAAGAGATTAATGATACTTGATTCCATGAAATTGATTACTACTTCAAAAGTAAATTGTTTGCATGCAAGATCTTAAATCCACCTAGTAAAATAATCAGTTATGGTAAGAATATACCTATAGCCTACAGATGAAGATGGGTTGATTGGACCAATAAAGTCTATTCCCCATTGTGCAAATGGTTTTACCTCTATGACAGGCCAAAGTGGAAGAGCTGCACACCTCTCCCTGCTTGTTGCAGTTTGACACACATGGAAAGTCCTCATGTGGTGATGTGTGTCCTTGAACAAGGTAGGCCAATAATAGCCCGCCCTTAGAATCTGATTTGTAATGGAAGGTGTTGAATGGTGGCCCATGCCATATTTATCATGAAATTCAATCATCACTCTCCTTGCCTCTTTTTTCCCTAGGCATCTCAGGTAGACACCTTCATGATTTCTCTTGTATAGGACAACTCCCTTCATCATAAAGCCACCACTTTTCAAATGTAAAACTCTCATTTGTATTGAATTAAGGTATTTGGTACATTGTTGATTCAACAAGTAGTAGATAATGTCAGCATACCAGTCCCTTGGAGAAACATCTTCAAGATTATAATGCTGGGCGACAAGGTCAGGACCCATTTTTGTCATTGTCTTGGTCAGTCCTTACCCCCTTACCAAATTCATGGGTTGAATTTCAATATCATATTCTTGTAACATAGTCACCCACTTGGCTTGGTGTTCGCCCAACTCATTTTGCATTAACAAGAAATTGACTACAGGATGAGGGACTATGGCAAAGACCTTGTTTATCAGTATGTAGTGCCTAAATTTCTTCATAGTTCAGATCAAGGCATAATCCTACTTTTCAATGCTAGGATACCTCAGATCATCATACTTCAAAGGGGAACTCATGAATGCTATGGGATGTTCATTACCTTGATCATACTTTTGTGTCAACAAGCCCGCACAAGAGTGATTAAAAGAAAATGAATAGATGTAGAATCGCTTAGCATAATCAGGACTTACCAAAACAGGGGCCTCAACAATAGCTCTCTTGATTTTTGTAAATACTTCCTTACCCTTTGTATTCCACTCAACCTTCGCTTTTTGCTTCAACATGGTATTTCCTGACAAAGTTAATCTTGCCAAAGAATGACTTCATTTCCTTCTTGCTTGCAAGGGGTTGAATTTTCAGTATTGCCTCCACTCATTTGGGATCGATGTCAATACTTTGTTCTGAAATAACGTGTCCTAAAATCTTTCCTTCTTTGAATCCAAAGATGCACTTCTTTGGATTATGTAAAATACAAAATTCCCTGCACTTCTAGAATACTTTGCACAAATCTGCAACTTGATCACTTCTCTTCTTGGAAAATACTGTTAAATCATCCATGTAGATGATTATGCACTTGCCAATGATGTCTTTAAAGGAAATATCCATTTCTCTTTGGAATGTATCTCTAGCATTGATTAATCCAAAGGGCATTCTTTGGTAAGAAAAGGTTCCCCATTTCGTAGTGAAGGCAGTCTTGTGCCTATCCTCATATTGAACCATGACTTGATTGTATCTAGAGTACCCATCCAATAAGGACATCATTTGAGATCCATTGACAGCCTAAAGCACCTCATCCAGTGAATGGACTGGATAATTATCCTTTTCTAATGCTTTGTTCAGGTTTCTAAAATCGACATATAGTCTAATTTCTCCATTTTTCTTCCTGACCAGAACCAAGTTTACAACCCATGTTGAATGTCTTACTGGGAATATGATTTGTGTTGAGAGTATCTTTTGTACTTCCTTTTGAATAATGGGCTCCAACAAAGCATTGATTGGTCTTTGTCTTTGCCTGAATGGCTTGACATTTGACTTGAGGGGAATTGTGTGTGTAATGACCGAAGTTTCATATGTCCTCAAGTCATCATATCTCCAAGCTATCACACCCTAGTATGTGTGCAAGGCATCAATAATTCCTCTCCTTTCCTCTAGAGTGCACACCTTCCCAATAGAGATATTCTTGACATCACTTTGGGTCCCCATATTGTATGTTTCACTTTGGTAGTTGAGGGATTCCCTTTTCATTTTCTTCTCATGATATTTGATCCTATCCAAATCAAAGATCCTTTCTAATTGCACCATGCCTCTTGGGATGGTGTTAGTCTTCAAATCGAGGACTCCTTCTAGGTCAATTTTGGCCTCTTGAGGCTCAACCTCATCAATTATTTGGGAAGCAAATACATCACAGCTAGTAATAAAATCAAGAATGTGCTTATCATCCTGAAATACCTAAAAATTGGTGACATTGTCAGGCACTAAGGGCACTAGAACAAGTTCCAAAGTGAACTTCAAGCCTGAAAGTGATAATGGTTGCAATGTACTTGCTTCTTGTACCAGAGAATCAATAGTCTGATTCTTGCTCTAAGGTATTAGTTGAACGTTAAAGGCATCAAATTCTTCAGTAAGGTCCTAGACTCTATGTTTGTAGCTGGCCATCCTTCTATCATGACATGAGTACTATTTTCTCACCTGCCTAACCACTAGCTTGGAATCTCCAAACACTTGGAGGACTTTAACTTTCTTTCTTAATTCCATTAGTAGCCCATGAACTAGGGCTTCATACTCATCCACATTGTTAGTGCATTGGAATTGGAGTCTGTGAGCAGAAAAGTAGGTCTTACCTTTGGGACTGATCAAATCAAGCCCTACTCCAACACCTTGCTTGGATTTGGATCCATCAAACCTTAATGTACAACAGTCATTAGCTCCTGCTTTTCTTGGACTATCTTTGTCCTTACTGTCACTCGAAGGTTCTTCAGGAGGTTTTGGATCCTTCCCCCTTTGACTATTTTGAATGATCCTTATGCTTGACTCAATAGTTGGGGTGGTATTGATATGCCTTTGTGTCAGCTTTACTATAATTTTACACAAGAAACATTCCAATTCAGAATGAGGAGCATCATGGATTCAACACCAATTAGGAAGAATAAATTCTTCAAAGTTCATATTTCTACCCAGCTATATCTGATCTTCTACAAAATTTTGAATAAACTCTTGGAAGTTATCCAATAAGTTGAGTTGTCTTTCTTCCTGATCACTAGGCTCCTTTGTCTATTCAAGTTGCACTTCAGAGCTATTGGTTTCTGATGTGGGCTCACCAGAAGAGGTTTGAAACATTAATATTTCTTCTATGTCCAAAGCAGGGGAGGCTAGGACATAGTTCCCCATACTAACTTCTGTTACCAATATCTCATTCGAAGTATTCTGATATTTTTTAATGACATACTCCATTCTAGGTTCTCTCTCAATTCTGATCTGATTTGGGACTCATTTCCAGGGGAGCCACATATGGGAGTGATCTGTAGATGTGTATCCATTGAGTTCCTTGGTGAAATCTCTACCCAATATCAGACCATAGGTGTCTGGGATGTCGGCTACCTTAATGTTAAGCACTTGTTGCACTCTAGGGTTTGAGGCAACTTGCATGGGAATCATGTTTAGTTCTCCTACAATGTTCACCTCTATTTTGTTTAATTGGGTGACTTTATTTTGAGAGGGTGCAAGGGTAATACCAAGAACCCTACAGACAACAAATGGCATAACATTTGTGGATTCCCCTGAATCCAGTAGGCAATTGTGCAAGTTTTTGCCTAATATACGAATGGAAATTAGAAAAGGAGGGGTTTCCATTTTTCCTTGGAATAAACTCAACTATGAGTCAACTTGGGCAACCTGACTCTTATCTTTTTCTTTATTCCTATCCCCAGGTTGTGATAGACTAGGACCTTTGGGTGTTTGTGAGATAGGAGGCCTTGCAATTGCCTCATTGGTAGCTATTCCTAGTGTTGCTATACTTTAATTAAAGAACCCAAGTACTACATTTCTGATTTCAAGAACTCTTAATAATTCAAAAGTAGAAAGACTCACCTTTAATTTTATGAGTTCCTCAATAACATATTCTCCTAGCTATCCCACATTCATGTCAGTGGGGAGCTCCTTGGAATGACCAACTTTCTCATCCTTTGTTGCATCATCAATGCTTCCTTTAAAAACATTTGGTTGTCCTTCCTTGGCAAGGTATTGTGCTGGAACCTGAGGGTAGGATGGATTGTTATTGGTATATGGATCCAGTAGTAAAATTATGTGGAGGGGCAGATGTAGTAAATGGTCCTCCAGCCTGTGGATTCCTGTGGGGCTTACTCCTCAGATCATATGTTTTAATAGGTTGTTGAAAAACCTACACCTCTTCAAAATTAGCCTCTTCTTCATCCAATGGGACATTTTCATTCTCAATTTCTTCATCAAATAGCTGAGAGATTTCATCTTCATTGAGCACTTGGTCAGCCTCTCCACTTTGGCTACTTGATTCCTCCTCTGGTTCATTGTCCTCTAGGGAACAGAGCATGATTCAACGCTAGAACTAAGGAGTCATATGGATTTGAGGGCACTAAATCTTGGCTAGTTTAGTTTTTTTCAATTTCATATTGAATAATGGAAGCAACAGTTTGAAATTCAGGGCAGTCAAGCTCAGAATGCTAACTTGTCTTGTGAAGCCTACACCATCCAGACAAAGCGGCCTCTGCCAAGTACATACCACCTGGAGGTTTCTTCGAATTGGAAGGTTGATCTAGTGGAGTGGGAACCCATCCATTGTTAGGCTCATTGTTCCATGCCCTATTCTGCCTAGGTGGTTGTCTTCTTTCAAATCCTTGTCCACCTTTTTGATTTCTATCAAAGTTCTGACCAGAATTTTGTCCCCTTTCAAAGTTCTGATTTTTTTCATAGTGTTTCCCTTAGTTATAATTTGATTGCATGCTCTTCTAATTAGCTTGGAGTTGATTGTTTTGATTACTCAAGTAGGTTACATCCATGTTTAGCTTCTTCACTTGTTTGGTCAGCTCATCTAACCTTTCTTTATCTAGATTGTTGTAAGGGACTAGATTCATAGGGTTTGGGGAATACCCTAACACTCCTCCAGAACTAGTAGACTAATTCAAAACTTCTGAGTTCTACAAATATATGGGGAAATTAGCTTACGATTGTGAATGGAGAGGATGGTTGGTAGTTTGCTAGGGATAACTGGGCATTAGTTGGACTTGGTTTATTTGATGACCTGGTTGAAGGACCAAAGACAACTGTGGAACATAATTCATGATAGGCATGTGATTACTCAAAGCCTGGTTGAGAGATTGGACTTGGATTGGGTGAGTAGCTGGTCCTAGAGATGGTAGAGGTCTAGAAAAGTGTTGTTTCAGTTCTGTAATCACCTTAACCACCTCCATATATGCAGCGAGCAAGTTAGTTGGTGGATTAGTTCTCCACTTAAGGAAAGGGGAGGTAAGGCTATCAAGGGCTTCAAAGTAGACCTCTAGGGTAGTGTCCTCATTTCCAGCGTAAGGTGCCTAGAGTCTGGTGTATGCTCAGTGGAACCTATTGTTGAATGATCCTATGGGTTCATTGACCTCTCTTTTTTCCCGAGTAAACTACATATACAACTCATTATCACTAATGGGAATCTTAAATTTTAGTAGGAAAGTAGCCTCCAGGTCAACCCAGTTATGGATGGAAGCGACAGGTAAGTGATTATACCAATAAAAGGCCTCTTCTCCTAGAAAATATGGGAAGATCTTGCATGCAGCGTCCTCATCATTGATCCCTCTATCCCTTAGACAAGTCTAAAAGATCCTAATGTGTTCTTCTGTTATCCTATTTGGGTCATTCGTATGAAAATTAGAGAAAAAATGCCCAGGGTTCTTGGGCATAACATTGTAGTTGTTGAATGTCATGGGTGATGGGTTATTTGGCAAGAAATCCATTGGTGGAGGTGGTAATGGTCAATCAATGAATAGTTGGGGTTGTGGAATGGAACCGGCCTTAGAATCAGATGAAGTGGGTGGAGGTGAATATAGTGGAAATGTTGGATTGGATGATGGTTCCTAATGTTGGATTGGATGTTTGGTCTTTCTTGACTAGGTTGGAGGTGGCAATTCCTGGAACTCTTCTTTTTCTCTTGCTAGAGATCCAATTCTCCTTTTAAGCCTCTCAGGAGAAATGACATTTAGAAAATGCTCCAACTTCCTTGTTCAGCCCTCCTTCTAGCACTAATCCTATTGTTTGGTGTTTCTGCACGGAAACAACTCAGACATAATAAACATTATCCTATCTCTCTTAAAAGGTTGATCACTATCAACAAAGAGAGATAACCCCAAGGTATTACAGGTGTTGAGTTATGATGATGTTTTGAAACAAACTCAATGATAAAATGTGAATATGTTGGTAATCACAAGGGGTCTTACGTACAAATTATGGAAGCTCTAAAATCATTAGATTTTAAGATATGGTGATGCTTTAACTTTAAGTACTAACCATTTAATAAAAGAAACAACAAAAGATGAGGGTTTTAGGAGTTCCAATTGCTAACACTACTTCTAAGGTTAATCATGCAAATGATGAAAAATCTGGAATGGACCAATCCCTTAAACTAGTTCCTGGTTGACTCAGGCTATACCTGCAATCTTGCAAAGAACAGTGCAATCTTCTAAGGTGTTAAATATTTTCAAGTTGTAGGCATTCATTCAATAAGACCGAATGAATAGATATAGTTGAACTAAGCACATAAATATGATGTACAGGTTGACCTTGCATAACATTCCTACAATCAAGAAGCTCTGTGAGATATGAACCAAGGATTGCCACAACACTTCAAATATTAAATCATCAACATTACTAACTAAATTTAAACTACGTCCAAACATTTCGAAGCGATTTGAGAGATCGAACAAGAAACATGCAAGATTATTCAATGCAAAAGAGGCACCAGTCATAACACAATGTCTATACTTTGTATTAAATCATCATATTAACAACATTTCTAGTTTGTTACAATAATTTCTTGAAATGTAAAACTAACTTCTAATCTGCTAACATGCTACTCTATTGTTAACTCTATTGATTACAAGTCTTTTGACTTCATCAATCAATAAAAGAACTCTAATCTAACCTGATGATCTCAAAAATCTACTAAACGAACCCCAACAATAGAGGCACAATGCCATACTTATAGAAACATGACCCACATGAAACAAACCTAGGGTTACAATAGATCACAACCACCAACCAGATTGGCCTCGAAAGCCAGCAATAACCCGCCGCTCAATAATTAATGCAACAAGGACTCCATCAGATCAACCCAAGATCACACACAACTAGGGGATGGATCCTTGAGCCATGCCCAACAATAAATGAACACTTGCATGAATGGAAATTCACACATGAACACTAGGAGGAGAATGAGCAACCAACCAAACAAGAGTAGGGAAAATGGTCAGCCTAGATCGAACAAGACCAGGCCGAGTCCACCAACCAAATCTACCTACCATTAATGAACACAAAACATGCCAACCTTGCATGCAGGAAAGGGTCTCATGATAATAGCCACAAAGTTCACTTGACTACACCCACGAATCACACCCAAATCTTCAAAGTACATCCTACAAATACTAGCTCGATCCAACCTGCATTCAAGGAGGACACCACTAATGCCAAATACACCATCATAATCCAAGTAGATCCATAGAGTTACCAAATTCAAAGAACAAAGAAAAAAACTAGGTGAGGGCAGAGCCAAAGATAGGCGGAGGACGAGATGGAATAGGAACGAAAGGAAACCAAAGGGAAACCAGGTGGAACAAGAACCAAAATCCACCCCAGCAAAAGCGAAGGTGGAATGGGAATGAGAAAGGAATCGCAAACTTTAGCAAATTTCAAAGCCAAATTCCATCCTAGTCACAGCTCCAACAAAGAAAAAAAAGAGAAAACTAGAGAAAACCCATGGGCGGCAACAAAAACCGAAGATCGAAGATGAATGGGCAACGAAGAAATGAGAACACAAGAGGCAGAGCCATACTGGGAATGGGAACCAGACTGCGAATTTTGCAAAATTTTAGAGTTTCATTCCATCCCGATTCCTCCTCTGACAAGCAAAGTAAAAAAATGAAGCAAAGAGAAGACCTAGGGAGGAAAGGAACCCCAAGGATGAAAATGGGCCAAGCAACAACAAAAACAAGAAGGTGAGAAGTGGAGCTGGAATGGGAACGGGAACCAAACCTTGAACTTTGCAAAAGTTTAGAGTTGGATTCCATCTCGGTCCTGCCCCTAACAAAAGAAAGGGAAAGCGACCCAATGAAAACCTAAGGGAGGAAAGCAACCCTTAGTAAAAACACACAAAATGAAAAAGAAAGTGAAGAAGCGGGAAGGAAGCGGAGCTGGAACGAGATTGGGAATAGAACCAGGAACTTAGAAAAAGCTCCAAGTTCAATTCCATCTCAGTTCCGCCTCCAGAAAAACAAAGAAAACAAGGAAAACAAGGGAAAGCCAAGGGATAAAACCAACCCTTAAGACCCAAACAAAACAACAAGGGGGAAAACAGAAGGCAAAAGAAGACCACCCCAAAGATGACATTCACAAGACCTCAAAATCACCAGGAACTCAAAGATAAGTACAAAGAGGGGCAAGCCACAAGAACGGGCCAAAAGACCAAGCCAGAAGAGGGTCCCCACTTTCAGAGGGGCATGTGTGCAAAACTACACAACAATATGCTGGAAACTATATTCATTAAAATTTTGAATTATTGTTGAATCCTTATCGAGGAGGATGTTTAGCCTCCAATTTACTAACTTCTCAGATCTTAGAGAATTGATAAGATCTCTCACTTTGGTACCCTATAGTTGGGATAATATTATTTTGGAATGCTCAACAGTTTAAAATTTGATAATCATAAAAGGCCACCCCAGGAATCTTCCCAAAACAAAACAATGCAATCATCCTTGATGTCCCAAGAGATGAATTTTATGATCAATGATTTACACTCCCTCATAAAATTCTAGACCTTTGAGCCTCTTGGAAGACTTTTTTTAGTTAGAATACTTCTATCATCCTCATTTGTGAGATATTACTTTAGAGAATTCTTTCCCATTTTGATGAATTGTTCTTATACATTCTCCAAATCAATTTAGCACCTAGAGCTCTGTTGACTCCTAACACATTCCTAATTCTAGTCCCCCCTTTTTCTTTGGCCTTGCATACATTATGGGCAAGCTATTAATGATATTTTTCTTTCTTTTGAGGTACCTTACCAAAATAATTTTATCAACTTTTGATTCAAAGACTGATATGACTTGGTTGGGAGAGATAGACAATAAAGGAGGTAAATTGGTATTGCAAAAATGACCACCTTCAACATTATAAATTTTCTCGCCTAGGAGAGACACCCACCTTTCCATGATTCCATCTTTTCTTTAATTTTTCTCTCCAATGGTTATAACATTTTACTATTTCCTAGTCCTTTAGACAAAGGTAGCCCAAGATAGGTGCTAGGTAGATTACCTTTCTTGAACCTCAAGATTTTGCCTATTTCTTGTTCCCTCCTTGCTTGGGTGTTGAAGAAGAATAATTTTTATTTTATTTCACTAACCTCCATCCTGGGGCCTTGGAATACTATTCAATGATATTTTTAAAGTACAGGGCTTCCCTTCTTTTGGCAACCCCAAAAAACATCATGTCATCCACAAATTGGTGATGAGTTAAAATAGGTAGATTGCTTGTTACTTGTATACCTTCCAATCTATTGTTAGCAGTAGCCTAATAAATTGATCTACCAAAAGCCTCTATCATGATAATGAACAAAAAATTCTATAGGGGATCCCCTTTGTTGGATACCTCTAGAGCTCTTAAAGAACCCCTCTAGAGTCTCATTTAGTAAGATAGAGAATCATGAGGTAGAGATAGATTCAAATATTCAAATGACCCATTGCTTATAAAAAAAATCCCTCAAGGTCTTGCACAAAAATCTCCAATCCACCTTGTTATAGGCTTTCTTGATATCAAATTTTATCAACATGTGTTTCCCATTATCTTTTGAATGGAATGAATTACATCTTAAGAAATGATCACTCCATCTAGTATGAATCTTCCTAGCACAAACCTTGTTGGAAGAATGAAGAATATCATATCTCTTGATAGAGTTTTATTGTCATTGATGCCATCATAATATATGAGTTTCAACTACAAGATTCAAATTCTTTGTCCTCTGGTATTCTGAACCAATAATACAGAATTATCCTCTAGTATTTTGCTATGGATTTCCTCTCTCATAATTGTTGCTATCTCAGTTTTGGGAAATGGCCCATAATTTGTAAAAGCATGCATGGACAGGATTTCATGTGTACAGATGCTCATAGTCATCACCACTATCATTTTACTGATTATACTTTTGTTGGCCAACCTAACCAGAAGTTGAAGATGAAATGGATTAAATTTTGTTTGTGTAATCCATGCCGACATATTGTCACATGCCACATGGTTGAATTGTTTTTGAGGATTTTTTTTTGTGATTACTCGAAGCCAACCCGATTGATTAACTTATGGACAATTAGATATATATACAAGATGTTTTGAAGGTATGAGTAGAGTTTTTTATGTATGTGAATATTGGTAGATTGTGTGTGGGAGAGAAAAAGAGAAAAGTGTGATTTGTTGGCATGTGAACGTCTTGTGATACAAAGGAACTAAATCTGCACTAGTGGTGTACTTTCATCAGTTCAATTTTGGTGGTTAGCCATTTTGTTACTTCATTTTTGTAGGAAGTGAGCCTCCCATTTTTGGACAGTGAGTCTTGGTAGCGAGCCACCATTTTTGTAATATCTTATAATTGGTTATACTATATTGTGATTTAATCCTCACTGTGGTTTTTCCCATTCTATGTTTTCCACATAAAAACTACTAGTGTCTCTTGTGTTATGTATCTCATGTTTAGTTAATGCTTCTACTTGTCTTTTTCATCACATGCATTGGATTAATTGGATGGTATTTTTTCAATAAGTTTAAGTATATACTTATTCACCCCCCCTCTCAGTATATTAGATATTTTACAATTGGTATAAAAGCTCAGTTCCTCTGGAGAAGTCTAACAGCTTGAGGCATATCTTGGAGATTGAACAAATGGGTGATAATGTAGAGCTCCAGACTGCCCTTGATGATCTTGACAAAGCCAAAAATGAGAATAGAGATCTGAAAGAGAATATTGATAAAGTGAATTAATGTGTCTGAAAATTGAAGGAGCAACTAAAGAAATTCAAAGAGAGACATATAGAAGTCAGTGACCAACTGAAACAAGAAAATGAAGACATTACTAGATTAAAGCTACAAGTAGAAGAAAAGAAGAGAATTGAAGAATGTTTGAATGCAGAAATGAAGGACAAGTCTAATGAATGTTCCAGGCTTGAACAACAAGTGGTTAATTTGAGAGAAGAACTGGAAAAGGTAAAATTCTATGAAGATAGTTTTAAATCAAGCTCCACTAGGCTTGATGAATTGATTATAGGACATAAACCCTCTAAAGACAAAGGTAGATTGGGATTAGAAACATGTGAAAGCTCAAAATTAGTAAATGATCAAAAGACTCAAAGTAAAGGAAAGTAGAAAATAAATTCAAGAAGGAAACCACCTGTCAGATAACCAAATGCACAAAGGTACCCATATTTCAGTGGAACTTTTTTTTCATGTAACAAGTTTGGTCATAAGGCAACTAAATACAAAAGTAGGATGAATCAGTTCTCTGGTTCTTTCCCTAGACTATGCTATACCTATAATAAGTTTGGACATAGAGCTAATGAATGCAAAACTCTAATGATGAACTATTTTAATGGAGGTAGAGTAAATCAATCCTTTGTTGGTTATTGCTGGAATTGCAACAAATACGAGCATAAAGTGAATCAACACAGATCTTGGATTAATGGAAATCAATCAAGTCAAAGAAATGTTATCTGTTATAATTGAAACAAACTAGGACATATCTCAAAAGTATGTAGAAGTAAAAAGGGAAAACAATCTGATACGGTGAAGAAGAATGAACCTATGAAGAAGGTTGACAAAGAGGAAATGAATCAAGAAATGAGTAAGATTTGGAAAAATAAAGAAGAATCAGAATATTTTGATGTATTTGTGCTCTCTGATGGTATAGATAATTCCTCTAAGAACTAGACCTAGCATGGTCTTAGGGGAGCTTTAGCATAAAATATTTTGAACCCCCTAATCTCAGGTGTGTTAGTCCTTGACATGATGTGATGTTGTAAGAGATGAATTGGCAAAGGTTTTGAAAAAGAAACTACAAGAAAATATGTATGTATGCTCACTTGAGGAGCATATTAGGGTTTTTCAGTGGGAATGAAAGGTTTTGTCAATCTTTTGAATTTCAAGTACATTAAATGCAAATTAGGGCATCACATTAATTTATAAAGAAAAATTATGAAGGTATTTCAATCACTTGTGTATTCAAAGAAGATGAAGAGTGAATTAAAGTGATTTGGAGAAAATTGAAGTGCGACTAGTGCAAACCCTAGTTTCAGCTATTTGCAAAGAAAAAGTTATTTTTCAATTCTATGCTACTCTGAGCTTGTGAAAATTATTTCTTGAATCCTTCTAAGAGCTCAAAATATATAAAATGGAAACTCTTATGGTCATAAATACAATAGAAAGACCTAGACCCTCATACAAATAATACTCGATGAAGGCTTTTGAGGATGACCCTATGGGTGCTTTCTCTTCAGTTCCTCATGGCATCATGCTGATAGAGGATTCAATAATGTATATTAGGGTTAAGATAGAGGAATTTAATAACATAAAATTGATTGATATGTGGCTAAATGAACTCACTGGAGATGATTTCTTGGTGAAACCTAAATAATCGAATCTTGTGACAAAGAATTTGGATTGTTGGAACAACTTCCCAAATTTTAGTTCTATAGCAGATAATCAGTATGTAAAACCAGTCCTCAACATAATGCATGATCAGTTCTTATGGACCCATGAACCCCACTTGATAACCAAGGAAGCAATAAAAGTCATCACTAGGCTCTATGACACCGGTCTAGTGCCTGTGCTAAAAGAAGTGACAAATGATGTGGTGACTAGTATCACTGGTGCAACTTATGAAAAGAGGTCTCTCCCTACAAATCCTATTACAAATCCAATCATGAAGTATGCATCCATAATGATTGGACACAAAATCTACTTCACCAACAAAGATAATTTTGTGTTTGCCACAACAATTTATACTAGTTATGATATGACTGTAAAAGGTGAAAATTATGATCTATGTGAGCTTCTAAGGAAATAGCTTCTTGAGAATCTGAGAATGTTGAAGGAGAAGAAATATCCTTTCAAGTTTTGTTCTCTGATTGATTGTTTGTTATTTTATTTGCTTAAGATGCTTCCAGGAAAATCTGGAACTCTGTGTTGGGACTCATCTCGATCGGTTGCTCGCCAAAATTTTGATCACATGAGTAAGTTGTTTTATGTGAACAAAATAAAAAATTCCATGATGGAATTCTTCTCTATATTCAAGAAAAATATGAATGAGAGAGACAAAATTTTGAGGAAGATTATTGAAAAATATAAAAATGACATTATATTTCATGTGTCTTATGATGAGTGTATGATAGAAGTGGTTGAACCCCAAACCATCTGGATTAAGCCTCTAGGTTATGAGATCACAGAAGAAGAAGTTGAAGGATATGTGCAACTCTTATTGAAGAGTCCTAAAGATTTGAATGAACCCCAGATTGGAACATATGTAGAGAAATCCATGGAAGTCCATTTGGAGCACAATAAAGCTAAAATGTAGAAAAATGTAAAGGAAATGCTTAAGAAATATGGTTTTATAGATGAAGAGATAGCTCTAGGAAGAGATTTTAGAGGTCAAATGTCTGAATAATTACCTAGTGTAAGGAGATCCAATAGGATCTCTCCTTCCATACCAGCTTCTGGATTAGCTACAGTGAAGATTGAGCCCAACATTGTTGACAAAGGAAAAGGCCTTGCCCCTTTTGGACCCACTACTAGATCAAGGAAGAGAAAAGGTGTTCCTCTGGTAGCCCCTGCTAAATGAGGAAGAAAATAAAAGGCTACTAGAGAGAAGAATATGAGCATTAATAATGATTAGGAGGACAAAGAAGAGGACCCTACTACAAGGTTGACAAGAAAGAGAAGGGTAAGTGTTTCCTTTGGTGAAGGTGCACAATAAGAGGCTAGTGTTGGATCAAAGAAATTTCACTAGGTATCATCCTCAAAGGATGTTGATGAACAAAATTTTAGTGATAAGGAAACTGATGCAAATAAATCCAATGTTGTTGAAGAAGTTTCAGTGGACCAGGGAGAACATAACACCTCTCTGGTAAGACCTGGTTCCCCTCTCAAACTAGATGTTTTGGTGAATAATACGATGAATCAAGATAATATGGTGAAGTCCTTAGAGGAAGTGTATGATTCAGTAGGAGAAGAGCATAAATAAACAATAATACTAGCCATCATAAAATATGTCATTATTTTGGAAGCCAAATGGGATAAAATTAGGTGTGATGTTCATAAAAATTCATGGGAAATATGAATGAAAAGAAGAGCAGAGTCAGTTGAGATAGAAGAGAAAATAAGAAATAAATCATATAAATACATTGCATCCTCTCTGCCTCTGGATAATTTAGAATCTTTGAAGAAGATTTGTGCTAATATTTTTAGGGTGAAGAGAAGAGTTAATACTCTGATGAAAAATTATAAGTAATAAATCAAAGGAATAAGGAAGGAAATGATAAATACTATCAAGAGTACACCAGTAAAGTATGGAATGATTGGTGCATTTGGTTTGTAATCTGAACCTAGAAAATAAATTTTTATAGAGGTTGTGGAAGAACCTCCTTTCGGTGTTGCTGGTGAGAATGTGCCTCTATAAATGAATGACTTGAATACCCTTTTGGAAATAGGTAGTAAAGAAGTTCTACTGGAAATCAATGTTGTTAATGAGAATCTAGAAAATGAAAAATAGGTAGAAGAAAATGTTGAAGCAGAATTTCATGTTGCTACCCCTCTAGTACACCCTAAAGAAGAAGATAGAAGTAAGGAAGAAGAAGAGAAGAAGGAAGATGAAAAGGAAGAATAAATTGAACAAGAAAAGGTAGAAGAAGAAAAGATAGAAGGAAAAGTGATGGAAGAAGAAAATGCAAAAGAAGAAAAAGTAGAGGAAGAAGAAGAAAATAGAAATAAGGAATCAAATGATACTACTAGAAAGAATGAAGAAGTATTCCAACAAGTTGTAGAATTAAAAAATTCCACTGGAGACTCTTCCTCCAGTGATGATGTCTTAAAGGGACTGTTGTCTAAGTAGATCAAATTTCAACTGGTAATTCCTCTGGAACTCCTGCAGCTTCCAATGAATCAAGGCTATGCAGATATGAAAAAAAATTCTTCGGTACATAAATTGGTATTGGGTGATGTATTTCATGCATATGGTAGGAGATAAATCTTAGAAATGCATCAAAAGGGATCTGAACTCATTGAAGATGCTAATAAGGATTTACAGGATGTTACACCAGATACATCTATAGATAAATCTCTCTCTCCAGTTCAAAACTTGAAGCTTCTATTGGACTCCTTCAAGGAGCATGCCACAAGACTTATTCAGAAAAAAAAAAAGGATGCGGAAGAGAAACTAAATGAGAAAAGGATGTTGATCCTTCATAGAATATGTGCCTTAGCATATACCAATGTAGAGAAGAGCCTTGAAGTTGTGAAGGCCTATGAATCTAAAGCTAACTTTCTGCTTTCCTATTGTATAAGGTGGCTTGATGCCACTCAAAGCATACAAGATCTCATGGAATCCATTGAGTCCTAGTTTACCATTGTCTCTAGCACCTACAATGTATCTATGGACATAGATAGATCAGCTTGGAATGCTATTTATGTGCACATAGAAAATTTCTTTATGTTACAGAAGAAGAAGGAAGGGATAATCAAAACATTTGGCTTGCTTGGTGACAATGTAAGAATGAAGTATGCTCTAGTAGCCAATGTTTTGGCTAATGCTAAGAATTTAGATAAAATCAATCTGACCCCAGATACTCCAGATGCAGATGAAGAAAATTTTATTGTTTTAGAATCTTTGAAAAAAATGTTGGTATCTGTTCGAAGAGTTGGGAGGATGGAAAAGTGGCCTGGAAAGGAATTCTATAGGAAATTCAAAGTGCTCCCTCCTCCGGATAAAATCTATTTTGTTCTTACATTTCTTGGGATAAACTCCTCAGGGGGAGTTTTAGTAGTTTTTATTCCCTATTTTGTTCATACCAAACCTTGTGTATATATGCTTTCATGTTTTTGGTCAACCTTTGTCTTTGATGTCAAAGAGGCAGAATGGAAAGAGAAAGAAGATATAGAAGTTGGTAAACCTTTTTGGCACATGTTTCCATCAATGAAAAAGGGGGAGATTGTTGGAAGAATGAAGAAGATCACATCTCTTGCTATAGTCTTGTCATTGATGTCATCATAATATATGAGTTGCAACTGCAAGATTCAAAGTCTTTGTAATATGGTATTCTGAACTGGTAATACAAAATTATCCTCTAGTATTTTTCTCTGGATTTCCTCTTTGGTAATTTTTGCTATCTCAGTTTTTGGAAAATGGCCCGTGATTTGTAAAATCATGCATGGATGATATTTTGTGTGTACAGATGTTCATAGTCATCACCAGTATCATTTTTTTTATTATACTTTTGTTGGCCGACCTAACCAGTGGTTGAAGATGAAATGGATTAAATTTTGTTTGTGTAATCCATGCCAACATATTGTCGCATGCCACACGGTTGAATTATTTTTGAGGATTTTTTTTGTGATTACTTGAAGTTGACCTAATTGATTAACTTATGGACAATTAGATATATATAGAAGATGTTTTGAAGATATGAGTAGAGTTGTTGATGTATGTGAATGTTGGTAGATTGTGTGTAGAAGTAAAAAAGAGTGAAATTTGATTTGTTGGCATGTGAACATCTTGTGCTACAAAGGAACTGAATCTACACTAGTGGTGTACTTTTGTTAATTCAATTTTGGCAGTTAGCCATTTTGTTACTTCATTTTTGAAGGTAGTGAGCCTCCCATTTTTGGATAGTGAGTCCTAGTAGTGAGCCACCCTTTTTGTAATATCATATAACCAGTTATACTATATTGTGAGTTAATCCTCACCATGTTTTTTCCCATTCTGGCTTTTCCACAAAAAATCTTGGTGTCTCTTGTGTTATGTATCTCATGTTCAGTTAATGCAAGTATGCTTGTATTGTTCATCACATGCATTGTATTAATTGAATGGTATTTGTTCAATAGGTTTAAGTGTTTACTGATGCACACCCCCCTCTCAGTATATTGGATATTTAACAAACCCAATTTTTTCCTTTGAGATTAGCTCATGAAGGATTGGTTTTAGAAGGTTTGCAATGAATTTAGTTAATGTTTTGTAGATTGTGTTGCATAGGGAAATGGGTTGAAATTCATCTAGAGATATTGGTTTTTCCTTCTTGGGTATTAATGCTATGAAAGTATTATTCATTTATCTCAAGAGTCTACTTGAGGCCTTAGATTCTTCAATTGTAGTAGTTAGATATTTTTTGACAATGTCCCAACAGTGTTAGAAAAAAATAGTTGGGAAGTCATTCAAACCCCAGGCTTTATCTAGGTGGAGTTGAAAGATGGATGTCCTGATCTCTTCTTCTATAAAGGTAGACATTAAAAAAAATATTGTTCCTTCATTATTAGCTAGGGAATGCCTTGTAATAGAATGTTTTGAGATTCCAAATCTGATCCCTTCATGTTATTTAACAAATTGTAGAAGTAGGAGATTGTCTCTTGAGAGATAGATTTAGGATCCTCCATTGTTTTCCCATTCGCCTTCCTAATTTTGGTGATGTGATTTACCTCCCTTCACATTTTGGTCACATTATGAAATTACTTGGTGTTTTTGTCCCTTTCTTTGATCCACGTCTCTCTTGATATTTTCCACCAAAATAATCTTCCTTAGACTACACTACTTCATATTCTCTTAGAAGCTCCCATTCTTTCGAAAAAAATTCACTGTCCGTTCCAACCTCAAATAATTTTTCATTTAGATTTATTTGTTCTTCCTCCACCCTTCTTTTTGTCTCTAAAATATCTTTGAAGTGGTTCTTATTCCATTCTTTGAGTTTCTATTTAACCAATTTTAATTTTGTGACCATCTTGAACATCTTAGATCCTTTTAGATTGGTTCCTTCCCACCATTATGTGATCAGATTATGGAAATTTTATTCCTTCAACCACATGCACTTTAACTTGAAGGGATATCTGAATGGCCTTTTGTCCCCCATGATTTCCAACTTGATAGGGAAGTTATTTGAGCTTAAATATGGAATTATACTCCCTTCAAGTGTGAATGGGAATGCTCCAAGATCACCTTTAAAAAAGTATCCATCCAACTTCTTAGCAATATTGTTGAAACCTAGGCGTCATTTATTCCAAGTGAATTTTTTGTTTTCCATCTGAATTTTCATTAGATTGTTGACAAATTTCTCAAACTCAACCTATGATTGGTGTTTCCTTCTAACTCCCCCTTATTTTTCACTAGTGTGTAATATGGAATTTTAATCCCCACCTGAGATGTAAAACTCCCCTTGATTGAGAGTTAAGAAGGTTCCTATTTCCCCCCAAATTTCCTTATTTTTAATGCATCAAGTGAGTTTGTATATACATTCACTAGGATGAAGGCTAGATTAGACAAAACACTTTTGACTCTGCAAGCCAACCAGTGCCTTTGAGCTACAACCATTTCTACATACACAAAATGAGGTCTCCACAAAGTGATCAAACCCCCTAAAGAACCTTCTGATTCCAATAATTCCATAGACCACAATTTACAATACCTTTTAAAACTTTCAACATCCTCTTTTCTCATTTTGGATTCTTGAATCATGAAAATATCAATTGCTGATATATCCATGAATTACCTAACTAGGTGGTTTTTGTTAGGGGTGTTTAAGCCCTTAACATTCAATGAAATGACCCTCATTGTTCCCTTGGAAGGGTAACACGCTTCCTAAATCTTAACATCATTATGTTGATATTGACTTGGCCTTCAACCTTGTCATCTCCAACCCTCTTTTTTGTAGTTTGATTTATTGCCTACCTTCTTTCTCTTTTTGAAATCTAGAAATTTATTTCCCACATCCATTTTTTTGATACCTAGCTTCCCTGAGTTTGGGGTGCAAGATTCTTTAGGCTGCAATTTTGGCTCTTCCACCTCTAGGATTCCATCAATCACCATTTGATTGTCATCTAATAGCTCATTTTCCTCTTCCAAGTCTATTTGTAGCTCCCCATCTTCAAATAGTTCTTCACCTTCTAGATCAATTTTTGTATTCTTTATTTTCCAAGCCTCATCCTCTTCTAAGGGCCCTATGATGCCCAACAATTTTCATCCCACTTTCAAAATATCTTCTATTTCATCCATTTATTTCCTTGTCTCTTCAAAATCTTCTAGGACAAGCATTTCATTGGACTTAGCTACAAATTTAGGCTTCTTGTCTAACATTGGTATTTCCCCACCAGCAACTAGATCCTCCTAATAACCTTGAGATGTGCCTTCCCCATAAATCTTAATTGTTGATTTGTTGGTTGTTTTTGGGACATCCACTTTAGGCATGTCCCCAACCCCAAGTTATTTTCACCTAGAGGTTTCACTCTATGACTTTCCCCATTCTTTCCACCTTTCTTAAAAACCACACCATATATTGGCATGGAATTTCGTTCAATTTTATGTGCCCACATCCCATCCTCTATTAATATTTCTAACTCATCTAGTTTAGTGCTATTTGGGTCTATTTCAAAACACATTCTTAGGTTTCATTTAGTAATGCCTCTTCATCCAAGAAAATGAAAGATCCTAGTTCCCCACTTGGGCTGGCTAGAATCTCTCTATCCAAAATTTCACTTGGAAAATTGTTCACTGTCACCCACCACATTATTTTTTCCATTACATGCTTGAAGGGGTTGAAGTTAGGGTCCCAATTTTTAATGTAGAAACCCACCCATCCATCCAATGATATTTATCATCCAATATGTCCATTTTTAACACTTTAGAGGATAAAATGATTAACAAAAAATCATTAGGTAGGAATCTTATAGTTAACTCTTTCCCACAATGCTCAAAACACCAATCTAGGATTTTGTTTTTAGTGCATCCCTTGCCATACCACATTGTGAAGAGTTCCCTCTCTCTTAGATGCTCCTTTGACAGTCAAAGGGAATTGTTTGTGATTACCACTACCTTACATAGATTTAATTCCTTGCTCTATCTTAGATGGTCTAGATCCTTTTCTTTGAAGTTCTATTGTCTACTCTTCTACTATTGTATGTTGTGGTTGTATTGCTGATATGTGGTTGTCATTGATGTCAACACTATTAGCATTGGTATCTTGAAAGGTTGTATATGTCGAGGATATTGTGAAAATTATAATAAATATGTTGAAGGTTGTCTATGAAGATGTGAATTTCAATGTGGTGGACAATTTAGTACATTGGTATTCAAAAGTTGCTCTTTAAATGGCTTGTTTATGAGCCTATCAAGTTTATACTCTAGGAGTTTTAGAGGTGCACATCAAGATTGGAGCAAGTTGTGAGTTTATGTGTTCTTGCAGTTATTCTATTATTGTAGCTAGTGTTTCTGGAAGAAGAGAAGATGATTCTAGAAAAATTGAGTTATTGTGTATGCTCCTGTGATGTTCATTGATGTTTCTAGATCGTGCTCTATCCTTTTTTCATGTCTACATTGATCGGTGTGATCGTGATCAAAGATTTTTCCTTTGCATGTTCGAGTTTTCATGTTCTTGGCCAACATGGTGGTTGTAGCATGCTGTGGATCCTTGTGGATTAATATTTTAATGTTTGGCATGTTTAGGGATGTTTTTTTAGGTCCTCATTATGTTGTGACTTACTTAGATTGGTGCACATTAAAAAAAAATCATTAATTGGGCAAGTTTGTAATTCATTTATTCTTTTATTTTTGGCCGACAAAGTTGTTGATGTAATTCAATGAAGTGGATACATAAGAGTGATTGTTTCTTCATTTTGAAGTGTGTGTGAAGTGTGGAATGAAAATTTTGTGTGTGCTATGTGTGAATAAAGATCAAATCATTCGATTGCAAAGAAGAGTGTGAAGAAGTGTTTCTGTACCTAACCGAAACTGTTATTGAGCTTTTGAAGAAGCTAATTTATTAGTTCAATCTCTTCAGATGGATTTAATCTGAAAGTTTTATGTAAGAAATTGTGTCTTCTCTGAGCAGTGAGCTCTAGGAAATGTGCTTGAATGCATGTGCATTCCTTATTCATTTTCCTTATACTTTTAACAGGGTATAACTTATGGATTAACCTCCACCATGGTTTTTCCCCTAACAGGGTTTCCACACAAAAGCTTGGTGTTATGTGTGCTTCTGATGTGTTCTAGATTCATGATTTCACTGTTATTTATCAGATCTAAGATTAAAGGTTAACAAGGTTAAAAAAAATTAAATTCTTGTCACAACTAATTCACCCCCTCTCTTAGTTGTCTATCCTTGTTTTCCAACAATTGGTATCAGATCAGGTTCCTCTAGAGAATTTTAAAAGGTTGAGGTAATCCGAGATGGCATCATACAAGAAGGATAGTCCTAGATTTGATGGAACAAACTACTCTCTGTGGAAGGCTAGAATGGAGTGTCATTTGAAGTGCATTGGTGACCCCTTCTAGAAGATTAAAAAGAACAAATATTTTATTCCTCAGAATGGTCCCTCTACTCTTGATGAGATCAAAGAAATTGAAACAAATATCAGGGCTATAGAAGCATTATTGAGTGCTTTGACTGATTCAGAGATGACAAATGTGATGGGTGTGAAAACAACATATGAGATCTGGAAGAAGATGGAAACATTGTATGAAGGAGATGCACACATGAAAGTTGCTAAGCTACAAAGTCTGAAAGGCAAGTGGGAAAAGTTGAAAATGAGCGAAGATGAAAACATTATATCTTTCATGCAAAAAGTAAATGAACTAGTGATGGGTATTAGATGTGCTGGTGGAATCTTGGATGAAGAAGATATTGTGGCTAAAGTGCTCATATCATTGCCTACTTCTAACAAAATGAAAGCTCATGTTATTGAAGAGCTCAAAACAGTAACAAATGTGATAAGAGATATGTTGATTGGTAAGCTTTCTACCTTTGAATTAAGTGAATTTGGTGAATCTGATCCTTAGAAAAAATCTACATTTAAAGCTATTGTATCCAAAAGAAACTAGTAGAGATATGATCTAGGAGAAATTTCTAGAAATACATTCAAGTATGAAGATGAGATGAAACAGATTGAAGATGAAGAAAGAGAGTTAGAAGAGTTGGAACCATTGACTGTGAAAAGAGAAGCCAGAGGACAAGGTAAGTATAAAGGAAAGTTGCCAATTAAATGTTTCTCTTGCAATAAGATAGGTCATTTTAAATTAAGGTGTCTTGAAAGAGTTCCTAGGTTCAAACCTTATAAGCCTAGATTTCAAAAGAAATGTTATTATGCTGAAGAAGGTGTTACTGATGATGAATCTGATAAAGAAAATGGAAATGAAGATGGATGGGTATTCATTGCTATCAAGGAAAATGGTCTGGTGTCCACTAAATCTACTAGTGATAAGCAGGGAAAACTTTAGTGGTGAATCTTAGCCAATTGGTGAATATTTGAAATCGGGACCTCCAAAAATGGTGAATAATACAAGTTAGAAAGGATGTTGAATCGCTAGGTTTTTACAAAAAAATAAATTTGTCTCGATTAATTCACCAATGCATTATTTTTTAAATGATGCATCATTGGAACTGATTCGCTAGTATTTTATACTATAATTACAAATATTAATTATATTTTCCTTTAATTTTATATTCCTACAATTAATTTTTGGGAAATATCGCCACTAATAATAATTGACCTTTCCATTTTAGGGATATTTTAGCCTTGAATAGGTCTTTTTTTTTATTGCCATTGATTAGATTTTTAATTGAATGGCTACAAGTCAATTTGGTGACTTTATATGTGCGTGCCTTTTAAAAAGGTTGTTGAGGCCCAAAATTTGATCTCCACCATTCGCTATTGCCAATAGTTCATGACATACGTCATCATCATTGTATCGGTGGGACATCCCTAAGTGTCCCACCGATGATGTTCACTCATGCTGATAAGGCTTCCATACTCCACCTGGGGTCCACCAAGACACAGGTACACCACTTGTGTAATTTCGGAGAATCATGAAGGGATTATACAATATTCACACCAAGCTCCCAAAAATACATCCGATCAAAACTCTATTTGATCTCCACCATTCACTGTTGCCAATATTTCATGACATACATCATCATCGTTGTATTGATGAGACATCCCTAAGTGTCCCATCGATGATTTTCACTCATGCCGATATTCGCTCATTGAATGAACTTGCATCCGTCTGATTTAAAAGCTAATCAATGGTAAAATTTTCAAGTGAGATTTTTTAAAAACACTTCATCCATGCATTTCCCCCTCGACCCCCACAAGGGGCACTGCCCCTTGAATCCATTGGTGGCTACCACCCATGGGCCCCTACTTCAATAATTAAAACAAATTAAAAAAATGGAGGAACTGTGCCGACCAACTATGCAAATTTTTAAAGGAGAGATTCACCATTATAATTAATCGTTTTAGTGATTATTCACTAGGATTCGCCATTGTGATTTTTCTTTTTACCAATTATTCATTAAGATTCTCTAGGATTTTATAATTTTTTTAATAATGTGCATAAGATTCGCCAGGGAAAATTACTAATTTTTTCAAATAAAAGGAAATATTTTCTATGATTTTACACCTTTGCTGAGTAGGGGATTTCTTAAAGTTATCCCTGGTGATAAGAATATTGAGAAATATCTT
The DNA here is from genome assembly GCA_007115665.2 of Sequoiadendron giganteum. Lineage (NCBI taxonomy): Eukaryota > Viridiplantae > Streptophyta > Pinopsida > Cupressales > Cupressaceae > Sequoiadendron > Sequoiadendron giganteum. Next base: position 728,887,074 of record CM021100.1, on the reverse strand, counting down.
GCAGCTAGAATTGAAGAAAAGGATGAGTGGGTGATTGAAAAAAGATGCTCACATCATATGACTAGTGACAAAATAAAGTTTATAAGCTTGTAAAAATATGATGGCGATGTTGTAAGATTTGGAGATAAAAATGCTGGTGTGATTTATGGCAAAGGCACTATTTCTCTTGGTGGTAAATATAGTACTGGTGATGTCCTTTATATAGAAGGATTGAAGCATAACCTATTGAGTGTTGGAAAAATGGTAGACAAGGGATACAATCTTCAATTCAAGGATGGAAAATGCAAGATACTGGGAATTTTTGGAAATGTAATTGCTTCAGGTACAAAGACAAGAGGTAACATTTTTCACCTAAGTTCTGCTAGTGAAAGTTGTTTAATTGCTCAAGTTGATGTAAGTTGGTTATGGAATAGGAGGTTTTGTTATGTGAATTTTGATAACATTGTCAAAGTAAGATCCACTCAAGCAGTTAGAGATCTTCCTAAGCTAGTGAAACCTACTAACACCATATGCAATGAATGTCAGATGGGAAAATAGACTAGAATTTTTTTCTAGAGCAAACAAAATCATTCTAATGGAAATCTGGAGCTGGTGCATACTGATCTATGTGGTCCCTCCAAAATCAAAAGTCTACAAGGAGAAAGGTACTTTATGTTGCTTGTTGATGATTACTTTAGGATGATATGGGTTGCTTTCTTGAGAGAAAAACATGAAGCATTAGAAAAGTTTCAAAGTTTCAAAGCTATGGCTGAGAATGAGATAGGTTTAAATATTAAATGTTGAAGGTTAGATAGAGGTGGTGAATTCACCTCCCAGGAGTTCAATTCTTTATGTGAAGATCATGGAATCAAAAGACAATTATCTGTTCCCCGGACTCCTCAACAGAGCGGATTTGTTGAGAGAAAGAACATAACAATTCTAGATGCTACTAGAACTATGATGTTGGAAGGTAATGTTCCTCATATCTATTGGAGAGATTTTGTAATCACTATTGTATATACTATCAACCGGGTAAATTTTAATGGTAATTCTGGTAAGACTCCTTTTGAGTTGTGGTTTGGTTATAAGCCTACTATTAAATGTTTCAAAATATTTGGAAGTAGATGTTATATCAAGAGAGATGAAGATATAGGAAATTTTGATGCCAGGAGTGGTGAAGGAATATTTTTGGGTTACTCTACTAAGAGAAAGGCCTACTGATGCTATAATAGAAGATTAAGGAAAATGTTTGAAATCAAAAAATTTAGAGTTGATGAAGACACTGCTAGATCATCCAAATACTATGGGTATGATTCAAATGATCAACATGATAGTATTGATAATGGAAAGAATTCTCAGACATAGAATCAAGTTAAAATTGTTCCAGTGAATCAAGAGAATCAAAAAGGAGAAGCTAGTGGAAGTGTAGAAGAAAGAACAAAACAACCAGAAGTTCAAGAGAATCCCAAATTTTTGAGGTATGTGAAGCTAAATCATTCTAAAAATAAGATTATAGGAGATAAGAAAAAAGGTGTGCAAACTAGAAGAAGAATTGCAAAAGAGTACTGTCTGATTTCCAAGACTGATCCCAACAATTTCAATGAAGCATGTAAAGATGAATATTAGATAGAAGCAATGAAGGACGAACTGATGTAGATAGAGAAAAATGATACATGGATTCTTGTCCCTAGACATCGAGATAAAAATGTGATTGGAACCAAATGGGTCTTTCAGAATAAGCTGAATGAACAAGGTGAAGTGGTCAGGAATAAACCAAGACTGGTATGTAAAGGGTACTCACAGATGGAAGGTATTGATTCTAAAGAAACATTCGTGCCTATTGCTAGAATTGAAGTTGTAAGATTGTTTCTTGCTTATGCTTCTTTTAAGAACTACAAAGTCTATCAAATGGATGTAAAGTCAACATTCCTAAATGGTGAGCTAGAAGAAGAAGTGTATGTTGAGCAACTAGATGGATTTCAACTGACTGATAAAGAAGATATGTTTTTTCAAACCAAGAAAGTACTATATGGACTCAAGAGCCTAGTATGCTAGACTAGATAAATACTTGTTGAAGATTGGATTCAATAAAGGCACTATTGATAGTAATCTGTATTTTAAGATGGATTAGGATAAAGAGTTGATTATTGAATTCCTTTTTGATGACATCATTTTTGAAGGTGATGTTAACTTATGTATGAAGTTTGTTGATGAAATGAAAAGTGAGTTTGAGATGTCAATGATTGGAGACCTGAAATTCTTTTTAGGATTGCAAATTACTTAGTTAGACAATGGGATCTTTATATCTCAGTCCAAATATGTAAGAGAGTTCCTGAAAATTTTTGGGATGGAAGACTCAAGCCAGTTGGTACACCAATGGTAACCAGATGCAAGTTAACACAAAATGATGATTCTCTTAAGGAAAATCAAACAAGATACAGGCTGAAAATCAGTGGATTACTTTATTTGACTCAGACCATACCAGACATCATGAATGTTGTATGCATGGTTGCTAGATATCAAGATGATCCAAATGAATCCCATGTGACTATTGTAAAGAGGATTTTTAGATACTTGAAAGGGACAATTGATTTTGGTCTTTGGTATCCTAAAGATGACGATCTTACCTTGAGCACATTTATTGATGCAGATCGGGAAGGAGATGTGGATGATAGGAAAAGTACTAGTGGTGGTGCCTTCTTCTTGGGGGAGAAGTTGGTGTCTTGGTTAAGTAAAAATTAGAATTTCATTTCCTTGTCCACTATTGAGGAAAAATAAATTGCTGCTGCAAACAATTGTACTCAAGTAATATGGATGGAGTAGATGCTGAGAAATATCAGAATTGAGTATGATGAGCCTATTGCTATATTTTGTGATAATTAAAGTGCCATAAAAATTTCTAAGAATCTGGTGTTGCATTCAAAGATAAAGCATATATCTATCAAATATCACTTTTTGAGAGACAAAGTGAGTGATAAAGAAGTCAGACTAGAGTATGTGCCTAATAAGGAATAGATTTTAGACATATTTACTAAGGCATTGCCTAAGGATACTTTTGAGTATCTTAGAGGGAAGTTAGGGGTGATTTCCCCTCCTAACAAGAACTCAGATGCAAGTCTTTGCATCAGTCCATGCATTTGCAGTCATATCTTGTTTCAGATTGATGTTGTGGTGGATACTACTCAAGGGGAGTAGTTAGATGATTCAAATATGTGATTCAGAACTTGTGTACCTTTTCCATTGTTGTAAAAGGGAGAGAAGAAAAATGTGAAAAAGTATAAAAAGGGGAGAAGAGTAATGTAAGGGGGAGAAGAACAGTATGAGAAGAGTAATGTGTAAAGAGATGATTGTTGAAAGAAGAGTTAGTTGTGTTGATGTTATTTTTCATATCATGTGTTGCCATCAATTCCAAAGGGGGAGATTGTTGGATGTTGTGGTTGTATTTCTGATACGTGGTTGTCATCGATGTCAACACTAATAGAATTGGTATCTTGAAAGGCTGTATATGTCAAGGATATTGAGAAAATTATAATAAATATGTTGAAGGCTATCTATGAACCTGTGAAGTTCAGTGTGGCGGAAAATTCAATACGTTGGTATTCAGAAGTTTTTCTTTAAAGGGTTTGTTGTTGAGCCTATCTAGTTTATACTCTGAAATTTTTAGAGGTGTGCATCAAGATTGGAGCAAGTTGTGAGTTTCTATGTTCTTGCAGTTATTTTGTTACTATAGCTAGTGTTTCTAGAAGAAGAGAACGTGATTCTAGTAAATTGAGTTGTGTATTCTCATGTGATTTTTTTTATGTTTCTATAATATTCTCTATCCTTTTTTCAAGTCCGCATTGATCGGTGTGATCGTGATCAAAGATTGTTCCTTTGCATGTTCGGGTTTTCATGTTCTTGGCCAACATGGTGGTTGTAGCATGTTGTGGATCCTCGTGGAGTAATATTTTAATGTTTGGCATGTTTTGGGATTTTGTTTTAGTTCTTCATTATGTTGTGATCGACTTTGGTTGGTGCACATTAAGATTTGTTCATGAATTGGGCCGACAGTTTGTAATTTATTTTTTCTTTTATTTTTGGTTGACAAAGTTGTTAATGTAATTCCATGAAGTGGATAAATAAGAGCGATTGTTTCTTCATTTTGAAGTGTGTGAGTGTTATGTGCAAATAAAGATCAGGTCATTCGATTGTAGAGCAGAGTGTGAAGAAGTGTTTATGTGCCTAATCAGAACTATCGTCAGGCTTTTGAAGAAGCTAATTTCTTAGTTTGTATACACCTAAAATTGGTCTAGAGAATCCGATTAATTAAATATGATTTATTTGATTAATTATCCTAAATTCCTCTACTATTGAATAAATAGAAATATTTATTTATATAGTTCATTTTTAAATTCTTCTAATTCTACTATAATTTCATCTTAATTAAATAAAAAAAAATAAATAACTTTTTTTATTTAATTATCAATTCCTCTATTTTATCTTTATCACATCATTTTTTCTTAAATAAATTAAACAAAAGTTAAATAATTTATTGTTTAATTATCATAAATTCTTCTATTTTAATTTAATAAACAACTTCTATAGTTTGTTTTATTAAATTATTTATCCCTCTTTTGCTAATTTAAATAAATAAATAAATATTTAAATAAAGGCATAAATCAAACTCCTCTATTTCCTCAAATACCAAATTAGATATTATATGCCTAATTTATGTCTAAATTAATTGATTCAATCTTTACAGGAAGATTTATAGACAAACTGGAGATAAATTTCAATCAATCTCTCAATCCTCTTCCATCAATCCTTCCTATCTTCTTGCCTGGTGTTTTCATGGGTGGGAATCAGCCCTAAAATATTCTCCAGCTCCTCCATCTCTCACCATTCAATCCTCCAGATTGAATCCAAGCCTCTTGTTTGTCGCTCACAAAAGGATATAAAAGTCATGGAAAATCCAAACCTAGGAATTGGACATTCTAGTAGGTGACTAACATCTTCTTATGGTTGTTCATTTACTTTGTCAGGCCAGGGAACGTATACTTGAAATGGAGCAGCACTGTATGTGCACTAAAAACTGATTCTAGCCACAATTTACTAGAAATAGATGCTTTAAAGGAATTCTACTTCTAATGCAGGAACGTAAAGCAAAGTCTTCTCAACTTAAGCATAACTTAATTAAAATAGAAATCATGACAACTATTACTGAGAAACAAACCATGAACTGGTCTTATGCTGCCGGAGACCAGCTGCAAAAACAAACACAGGGATGGATTCCTTATGCTGCAGGAACAATATAAGATTGAGTTTGCACTGAAACTTCCTGGAATGAAATTCTCACTGATAAACAATAGGAAATAAACAACTAACTATAGATACTCACTAAGTGGGCCCCCTTAGCAAGCATCAACCAATTTATGCAAGAATTGAACTCAAAACTTCATCATCTTTTATTCATAAACTTGGAATCATATACATGGTCACTCTGCTTGTAAGAAAACTAACACAAAACTGTATTTCTCATTATAACACTGATCTTAACATACTCTATTTTGTTTCTACTCTCTATTCTAGTCTAATCTCTTCTAATCTGTTCACTCACGCAGGAGGAACATTTATTTATAGAAAGATAAATAACTAACTAATTTAACAAAGAAAGATGTGGACATAAATGCTTCTTAATGCCAAGGAACAGACTTCTCATAAATGAGAGTATATTTGTTCAACCGATCTAGAGAGAATCTAGCATTCCACTCTTCCTAGATTGATGATCACTTAGATTTCCTCCCAACGACCCAGACAGAGAGTCCTCACTGGAACAACTTCCTTAATGCCGTGCTTTAAATGGACTTTACTGTAGGGCCAAGATCTACTGCTAAACAGATGGCAATAGAGGCGAAAGAAAGAATGCATATAATAACACGATACTCATCCATTAATCACACACATCCATCTCATTTATCCAAAAACCACATGCATCATATCAGTCAATTGCGAGGTCAAACAGGGCAATGAATATAGATATACGAAGATATTAAGCTGCAGGAATATAGAAATGCACTACCATAGGATACTACCCATTTTTAGATAAAAAGTTTATAATCAAAGAGTTTAAAACAACCATTAATAAAAGAGTAAGGTTATTTAAAACTACATCATGACATTCAAATTATGAGCACATTTTGGGCTCATCACCTCTGTTTGTTTCCACTGTGCAAATGTGTTGCCTGGAAATCTCTAAATACAGTCATGTACAACAAAGAAAGGATCTTAATTTTATGCAAAATTACTCTGCAACAATAACATCAAGCATAAAAAATCAAACATTAAGCATCAAGAATTTTAGCAATAACATCACAGCTTTAATTCATAATCATGGCTTCATTTAGTTTGTTGTAGCTTTCATTTATCAGTTTCATGTCAATTTAGTTTACAATATCATCATATAGGATTATTTTCCTACATTTAGCATCATTCTCGTTCTTTAGATTGTCATTTTAAATAGTCATAGTGCTTACACGATCTAAGAGCCACAATGATTTGATAAATCTTTGGATATAGAGAGAAATATGACACTTTCAAGAGTCTTTTTGTTTCAATTAGATTAACTTTGATTAATTCTCTTGATATAATGTCATATTAACAAGTTTTTACTTACTGTTTACTTATTCACACTTAAAATTTGGTGCCCACCGTGGGGCCTAATCCAATATTTCAAAAAACATTCCTGAAAAGTGTCGCACAGGTTTTTGGCGTGTTCAATTTAGTGCAAGCAAGAGATTTCTTGGCGCTTCCATGGAAAACTATAGAGTTTTTGAGCTTTGTTTCAGTGCTTCCACAAAACTATAGCGCATCCAGAATTGTTTTAGTGCTTGTTGGAAGGAAACTATAGCACTTCCATGATCTATTTCAGAACATCAGCCACTCATTTTCAGCACATCTAATATAGCATTTCCATGGAAAATTATAGCACTTTCAATATTTGTTTCAATGCTTTTGACTATAGTGCTTCTATTCTCTATTTTAGTGCTTCTGTAACTGCTTATCTAGATCCAACGCAACCGCATCCAAAATTTTATTTTGATGTATTTGGACTAAAAATAATCAATCCTAAGGTAATCACTTGATTTTAAATTTATCAATCCTAGGATAGACATCACACATTTTTCTATATTAGTTAAAATTGACACCATGACTTTTGTGAAGCAAAATCTTCACATAGAATAGAAAAAAATATTTTTTTGGGTTTTAAAATAAATCATTGATTACTGTTCTTGTGTGATGAATAGGATTATGCTCTCCCCTTAATTGGGTGATCAAAATGCCAGACTCATCCTTTATTTCCATGCAATTTTATGCTTTTGTTAAAACCTTTAGAAGGCCTGTCGTAGTGGGAAAAAGTACTCACCCTATGAGAATGACCTAAGTGGGAACACCTAAAGCCAAGGATTCCAACCCACTCTAAACAAATGCAAGTTGTTGATGAAATTCCAACTCAATGGTAGTTTGCAAGATAACCATCCCTAAAATATTTGTTCTAAAGATTGGGAGGTGTCTTGAGGGATTTTATCATTTTTTGCACTGCACGAGAACCCTATCTAAGAACCATAGCATAATATCTAGCTGAGTCAGTTAACCAGACATTGTAATACTCATAGTGCAAGGGGAGGGAAGAATCTACCCCCAAGACACTCACCATATAATTTCCAAGGACCGTTTTCTCAAGGGATGAGAAATCCAACTTTGAGTACGCACCTAGAAATGACAAAAACACGGGCGCCCTCTAAGGGGTGACACGACTGTGTGAGTCAACACAATTTTAATATGTGGGTTGTTGAGTATAATGATGACCTTTTTGACTTTAAGAGTGATTTTGTCTAAAGTGTATCTTTGTTCAAATGAAACCAGTGGAAATTAATAAGGACCATTCATGGTTCTTGAACATACACTATCTTTTTAGATTCTAGGACTAAAAACAATTATTCTACAATTTTCTTGCTATGTTTTCAAATCATTGTAACTTAGATAAAAGATCATCTTGAAAACCACAAACCAAATCAAGTTAGAAATATTCATGATTCGAGGTTGGAAATCCAAAAACTTTGTCAAGAAATCCATCAAAATCAAGAAACCCAAGAGACCACTTGGTTACCAAAATATTTTGAGAAAAAGACGTTTCTTGTATCAGAGTCAAAAAATCTTGCTTCATCATAGAACTTTCATACATAGGTATCACAATTTCGCTAGAGGTTATACTTGTGATTACACCTTAGAACCTCTTTATTCAAAAGCCTTTTTCCAAAGAAGAGATCTTACACAACATCATAATCATAGTCAACCCATACGTCAGTCCTCCATCCTGCAACCAATGATAGAATACTCCACCAGGCCAGATTAAATTTTGCAATAAAGAATCTCAAAATCTTAGCACTTCCATGATTTTTTTTAGTGCTTTTGAGGTCTATTTTAGTGCTTCCAAGGTCTATTATAGCGCTTCCATAAAATAGCGCTTCAATCAATTATTGTAGTGCTTCTGAAATTTTGTTTAATGCTTCCACAAAATAGCACTTCAATCAAATATCATAATGCTTCTGACCTCTGTTTTAGCACTTTTCACAAAATAGCACTTCCAAAAACTTATCATAGCGCTTACAAGCTTTTTTTTAGTGCTTCCAAGAAATAGTGCTTCTGCGCTTTTGTTTTAGCACTTCTAAACTCTATTTTAGTGCTTCCAAAAACAACAAAAAATAGAGAGCTTACAAACAAATCAGTCAGTTTAGTTAACAGCTATAACATGGATTTTTATCAATCAGAAGTATCTTTTTAACATAGACACTATCTAGAAACCATAAACAGATAGGTTCCTATAGGTTAACTACCTTTTCAATTGAAAATCAGATCTTGCAAACCATAAAGTGTCAAGTAAATCAAAAACAAAATCTTGGTTATTTAGCTAAAGTTTCATCATCAGGATATCATCATCCTATTATCACAAAATGAGCCATAGTAATCAAATTTTTAACCTAGTCTTATCAATAGGATATATCATCCTATTTGAGTTTGTTAAAAATTCACTTGATATTTATCCAACATAGAAGATCAAAGTTTGGTAGGAAAAACAACACTTGTATGCTAATCTTCACTAGGTTACAAAAATAGAGGCTCTTAGAAAAAGAACTGGAAACATCAAATACCATGGCAAAATAAAATCCCTGGAATAGCTTACATCAAAGTGAAAAGAATGAAATAACAGTAGAAGACATACAAACAACACAACAGGATCCAAAATTCCATAAATTTATGGAAAAGATCTTAGAGCAAGACATGGAGAAATATCTCCTAATGCTAGTTGAATTAGGTGCCAAACTTCCCAAAGATTTTGATGTCAATCGCTTAAAAGAAGCACCTAGAACAAGTGAAACCGAAATACCACAACATACACAAGGTGTAGATCTAGTTGTTGCCTTAACAAATGAAATGCAGAACTTACAACAATAAATACAAGACATGACAAAGGGAAACACGAAAAGGTATGCATTACAAGACATTTGTCCTTATCCTTTTGACCCAATAGTCGACATGATACCTTTCCCTAGACACTGCAAATTTCCAAAGTATGACAAATACAATAGTAAGACAAATCCAATTGACCATATAAAGGAATTCAAGACCATGAGCTGAGAATTTGCGCAAGAAGAAACTTACCTCATGAGGTTAATTCCAAGAATTTTAGGAGGGAAATGTATGGAATGGTTTTCCAAATTGCAACCAGGTATACAAACCTTTGAAGAGCTTGTCAATAGGTTCATATCACAGTATTCTTTTAACATCCAACATGACATCATAATAAAGGATCTCTATAACATGAATCAAAACAAAGGTGAGACATTCCTGCCCTTTTTACAATGATGGAGAAGACTATTTGTTTGGTATCCTAGCTCCATACCTCAGGAAGAAAAGATGGAGTTATTCATAGAAAATTTGATGGATGAGATGAGCTATAGGCTTGAAATAAAATGTTCTCCAATGTTTGAAAAGGTCATTGAAAATGGCCTTAAAATCGAAGAAGCATTGGCAAAATGAGTGGTGATCAAGTACTACAATGAAAATTCAAACAACACCAACTCCTCATATATATATACCAACAATGACAAACCAAAATTCTGACAAAACAACAAAAATACTGGGAGCAACAAAACCGCAAGTGATTTACAAAATGCAAAACCAGTTTTTAACTTGACAGCATCTACTTCAAAGCCAAACCAAAACAATGATCAAAACATCAAGTCAAATTTCAATCAAAACAATGGAAACTCAAAACCTCAAACATATCAAAAATCATCAAACCGATGTAGGTTCACACTGTTAGGCCGAACATTGGAATCAACAATGAGGGAACTAGTTGCAAGTGGTCTTATCACTACATGAGAAGCACGATTTTGGGATCCAAAAGTTAAACCACCATGGTGGAATGACGTAGATTTTTGTAACTTCCACAAAAATAAGGGACACAAGACAAATGATTGCATGGAATTAAAACACATAGTTCAAGATCTGATTGACAACAACAAGGTATACATAGAGGGACACCAAAATAACAATGATCATATAGCCTTTAAAGACCCTTTACCAAATTACAACAAGGGAGCATCATATTCTACAAACAATAAAGGTAAAAATGTAAATCATGTTTATGATACCATGATCCTTTGTGTTACCGAAGCAGAAAGTGATAAAATCGCTAGTCATCACATGGACAACCAAAAAACCAGTGATATTATACCACTGGATCTAATCCTCAGCATACAAGTCTCTAACAATCAAGTAAATTTTTTAAAAATCAGAGAGCGACAAGACTATCAACCAGTTAATGTAATGACAAGGGGGAATCCAAGGTAATTTTAAATGGAGTTGCACCTAAAAACACAACTCCACCTTCAAGTCAATACAAAATTATCGACCAACTTCAAAAAATTCCAGTGAAAATATCAATACTTGAACTCCTCAAACTATCAACATCACATAAGGAAGTTCTAGAACAAGCACTTGTTGCCACCACAATACCCAAAAATCTAGATGTTTTTCAATTCCAGGCTATGGTGGGACATTTGACCACACCACATTGTCTATCATTCTCTGAACAAAATGATGTGTCACTTAATCATCCACATAACACCGCCCTCCATATTGAATTTCCCATCCATAATCATCGTGTTAAAAGAGTCCTAATAGATGGGGGATCTTGTTTGAACATTTATACTTTAAAGTTAATCCATACACTAGGGTATTTAGATAATTCTATTGATGCCCGATGAAAAATGGAAATAAAGGCTTATGATGAGGAATATAGATCTTCTAAAGGACTGATTGTGTTACCCATTCAAGTGGGACTAATGATGAAAAGCATAACATGCCAGGTACTAGAAAAAGAGTTAAGCTACAATATAATATTAGGACGCCTGTGGATTCACAAAATGCAGGCAGTACCTTCAACCTATCACCAATGTTTGAAATTTCTAGTTAATGGATAGGAGGTGACTATATTAGTAGATTATAACCATCCTCAACATTGTGACACACTCAAAATATCTCAAGACACCTTTGTGCCTCACAATAGGGAAGCATGCAGTTCAAATTCATAAAATGAAGAAAAACATCCAAGTATTACATCCAAGTGGGTTGAGAAAAAGGATATATCAAAAGATGCAAGTCTTGTTGAAACTAAATTAACAGAAAATCAAGATCACCAAAATTTATTTTCAAAAAAATTCCAAGAACAAGTACAACTAATAGACAAGGGAATGGGACAATATTCTATTGAGCATACTCTTAATCTTTCAAAATTTATGCCATCTCCAAAGTCATATGGTCAACCATCAATGATAAAACAACAACCATCACAGCCTACCACAGTTCTACAGGAAGTATTTGTGAAAGCTGATACTATTGAGGATGAATCATATGACAAAGTTATCCTTGATTGGTTATACAAAGATGGAGAAACATCGACATCAACAAACATCAACATCAACACAAATAAGTATGGAAAAGGGAAGGATATTTTAGAAAAAAAGGGTTATGAAGGACAAGGACCTATTGGAAAAAGGAAAGAAGGCATTGTAGAACCTATTCAACCTCTTACTCTTCATTCAAAAGACAAGAAAGGACTAGGATACTCAAAAGAAGAAAAACAAGAAATGACAAAGAAGGTTGTTGAAAGAATCCTTCAGGTTAGAGATAGCTTTGAAACGGATTCAAATGAATATGAATGGGATCTATATTCTGATATATCTTACACAGATGTCTAAATTGATGTCATAAAAAAATATGCACCTACATGTGAGGAGGGACAAAGCTCAAGGTCTAGATCATTTGTATTAGGATCACAAAATATCGATGACTCAAGTGAGGGTAAACAAACATCGAGTGAACTAGATAATCTTGAGGAGAGTAATGTCACTGACCTTGACATCCCTAGTGACAACTCAGATGACATAACTATTTGAACCCTTACTATCATTGACCCAAGTCAACCCAATGACTTCCTTCCCTTAGTCCATCCCGAACTTATCGACTGGGAACGCATTGAACCTCTAAATGTACCCATATTTGTAAACGATGATGCTATTGTAAATTTCCTACGTTGTGATGAACCTGATACAATTTCTATCCATAACTCTCATAACAATGTGACTCAATCAGAGGGTGTCAAATTTTCTAGTTGCAAAAATAAAGACAGGAATAATGGATCTAATGGTGAAAACCATTCTATGGTAGCATTAGATCTTGAAAAAGAGAAAATAAAGAATGCATCTGATGGTGAAAACCTTTTTGAGGCACTGAAAGATGGGAGATTTGACACTCTTCTGGAGCATTATCATGAAAGGTCATCAGTTTTGGTAGAGCCTACACAGTCTGTAAACATTGGCATAGAAGAAAGAGAAAACATTTTACATCTGGCAGAATCTATGACAAAACAAGAAAGACTTGAATTTATCAAATTATTTGAAGAAAGAAGGATTAAATTTCCTTGGTCATACTCTAATATGCTGAGTTTGGACCCAAATCTTTTAATGCATCATTTGTCCTTACCTACTAGGATCAAACCTGTAAAACAAAAATTAAGAAATATGCATCCACACATCGCACTAATGGTAAACATTGATCTGAAGAAATTATTGGATGTCGGATTCTTTAGGTCTATCAATTATGCCAAATGTATATCAAATATTATACCTATAACAAAGCTGGATAATAGTATCAAAATATGTACATATTTCATGGATCTAAATAAGGCATACCCTAAGGATGATTTCCCCTTGCCTAATATAGACATCATCATAGACTTAACAACAGGGCATGCCATGTTGTCAATAATGGATGGTTTCTTTTGATACAACCAAATCAAGATAGCACCAAAAGATTAGGAGAAAACTGCATTCACATGTCCATGGGGAACCTTTTGCTGCAATGTCACTCCCTTCTGATTGACAAATGCAAGGGAAACCTATCAAAGAGCAATGACCACTATCTTCCATGATATGATGCACACCTTTATGGAGGAATACTTGGATGATATTCTAGCTATATCTTATTCTAGAGAAGGACATCTGGATATCCTGGGAAAATTTTTCACAAGGCTAGAAAAGTTCAACATCAAACTAAACCCTAATAAATGTGTCTTCAGGGTTACATCAGAAAAAATATTACGATACATAGTCTTAGAAAAAGGTATCGAAGTAGATCCAGCAAAGGTAAGGGAAATAATGGAAATGCCACCACCCAGAAACATCAGTCAACTAAGGTCACTATAGGGAAGGCTACAATAAATCAGGAGATTTATCTCTCAGTTGGCAGACAAAAGTCACCCATTTAATCATCTATTACATAAGAATGTTGTGTTCAAATTGGATCAAGGGTGTGAAACAAATTTTAACCAAATAAAGAAATATATGATATCACCACCTATTCTCATGCCACCTATAGAAGGAAGACCTTTAATACTATACATTGCAACAATGAATATTTCTTTAGGAGCACTATTGGCACAAGAAGATTATGAAGGAAGGGAAAAATCCATTTACTACATCAATAGAACTTTGAATGGATATGAAATAAATTATACATTCATTGAGAAATCTTGTTTGGCAGTGGTATTTGCTACCCAATAGTTGTGGCATTATATGTTGACTCAAACAATCAGACTCATAGAAAAAATTGATCCATTAAAATATTTACTCAGTAAGGCTGCTTTAATAGGTAGACTAGCCAAATGTGTCATGCTTTTAAGTGAGTTTGATATTCAGTATGTGGAAATAAGAGCCATCAAAGGTCAAGTGATCACAAAAAAATTATTCTAATCTCCTTTAATAGATGATTGGCCTATGACAATGGAGTTCCCTGATGCAAACATTCTTACAGTAACACCACAACAATGGATACTTTACTTTGATGGACCATATACACAAAGAGGATCTGGAGCAGAAATTTTTTTTATTACACCCCAAGGACATACTATCCCAAAATCTTATAGATTAATGTTTCAATGTACCAATAATGTGGCAAAGTATGAGGCATTAATCATTGGAGTCAAAGTGGAAATTGAATGGAAAATCATAGAGTTACAAGTATATGGGGATTATCAACTAGTCATTTATCAAGTAAATGACGAGTATCAGACAAAAGATGAGAAGTTAATGCCCTAAAAAAAAATGATAGATGATCTCAAACAATACTTTGTCAATATAAAATTTGAGAAAATTCCTAGGGAAAAAAACAAAGCGGCAGATGCTATGGTGACAATTGCTTCTCTTTTACAATTACCAGAGAAATGTGGTCATTATGAGTTTATCGTAGAACACGTATCTAATCCTTCTTATAATAGTTCAGAAACCCAAACCATATACCATTTAGATACCATTGAATCCTCCATCTATGAAGAAAGCTATGCATAACTAAAAGAAACCATGATCTTCCAGAAACCAAAAATGCACCTTCATCTGCCAATCCGCTCGACATACTTTATTCACCAACATCCTTTATCATCAAGGTCTAGATGGTACTCTTCTCCAATGTTTAGAACATAATGAATCTGAGACAACCTTACATGAGGTTCATGCAGGGATTTGTGGAACTCATTCAAGTGGTATAACTCTAGCAAATAAACTCCTTCGCTTAGGGTATTATTGGCCCAATATGGAGAAGGAGTCTTATCAGTTTATCAAGAAGTGCCAAAAGTGTCAGATTCATAGTAATCTAATCCATGCACCAACTCAAGAATTACATCCATTCACATCAACATGGCCCTTTTGTCAATGGGGACTAGACTTGGTAGGAAAGATAAATTTGTCTTCATCCAATGGACACAAGTTCATAATCACAACGACATAATACTTTACAAAATGGATAGAAGTAGTTCCTCTCACAACTATCACTAGAAAATAGATCTCGTCATTCATATTGAACTACATAATTTGTCAATATGACATACCTTAGTCCATTATCATTGATAATGGACGACCATTTAAAAATTAGGATGTCCAGGAATTGTGTGACAAATTTCATATCCAACATCATTTCTCAACACCGTATTATCCTTAGGGAAATGGTCAAGAAAAGGCCTCAAATATGACAATTCTGAAAATACTCAAGAAAACGGTTAACGATGTTGGACGAGATTGTCATGTTCAGCTCAATCCCGCATTATGGGCCTCCAGAACTAGCATCAGAACACTGACAGGAGATGCACCATATGCCTTGGTATATGGATTAGAGGCCATACTACCCATTGAAGTAGAGATTCCATCACTCTGTGTGTCACTAAAATGAATCATTTCAGATGAGGACTATAGAGTATCTAGGCTTCAAGAACTGGAACTATTGGATGAGCATCGTCAACAAGCTATCAATCATCTAACGACATACCAGCAAAGAATACCAAGGAGCTACAATCATAGGGTAAAACCTAGAGTCTTTCAGGTTGGTGATTTGGTCCTAAAAGAGAACCCTAGAAATCAATAGGATAGAAAAGAAAGGGAAGTTTGAACCTAACTAGCTAGGTCCCTTTATCATCATATTAGTGTACGGATCATGAGCCTATCAACTATGAACATCAGAAGGGGATCTGTTTGATGAACCTATCAACAGTATCCATCTCAGAATCTCTTATACCCGAATCACCTAGTGCATGGTTGAAAATCCTAAAAGTGATTGCCTTGATGAAAACCTAGCAAACAAGCATCTTGGTAACAAAAAATACAAAATACAAAATACAAAAAAAATAGAAGAAAAATGAGAAGAGAAAATACAAAACAAAAGTGCATTTAAAACATATGGTGAAAACTTGGAAACAAGCGCTATATGTGATTTTAACCAGCTTTTCCATCTATTTAAATACATATCATGGTCGTTAATCTCACCATCATTTTTCATCCATTATCATTTCAAATGGTCATGTCTCACTCTAGCATGGGGGCAACATCTAAATCTCACTAGGGGCAATAAAACATCAAGGCTCAAAAAAATGGACAAACAACAGTATGACAAACGCAAAAAAAATGACAATTGAAACACAACCCAACATGTAAACATCACTCACCATCAGTAACATTTTAGCCATCCATTTCAAAATAAAAAAATCCAAAAAAACAAGTCAAAAAGTCAGTCTCAAAAATTCTAGCCAAAAACATGAGTTTGTGTCAATCGAACTGCGTGGTCTCTGTGTGTATAATGTAGGCAAGGTTAATCTTTGATCAGCCCTCGAGGCCCCTAGGATAGGTCAGTAGGTTAGGTTTGGTCCAGAATATTAGAAAATCACAAAAACATCACAAAATAAGGATGGATGATCTAATCTAAATAAATGATTGAAACACTTTAAGTAAAGGTTGGATATGTTGTCTTTTGTATTTTTTATTTATCATTTCTTTGGAGAAAATCGATGATGATTTGAACTAGAGAAGCTAGGAAGAAGAATGATATTTTCTTTTGTTTCCTATTTGGGAGTTACTTATTTAATGTGTGAATTGTTGTGGGACGTTCTCTACAAATGTATCACTGGTGACATTCAGAATGCACACACTAAAATGATTGATCCTTGTTTGTTTACGCAAGAAATTCTCAAGTCATCTCGGTTTAATTATACCTTGATGCTTGTGTTCTCTTGCAATATCAAAAATAATGAAATTAGTACTCAATTCGTCATTGGTCTAACATATACCATTGACGCTTGTACTCACTTTCAAAATTTTAAAAGCTCTATGATGATACAAAGCACAAAATTACTGTTAAAATGCCAATAGTTTGCATATAGTTTTTTCATATATCTGTAGAGTGTTTTGTTATAAAAAGGATTCAAATAGATGGTTGTCTTTTCTATTAATAAGACTGGGTATACTTGACATAAAACAAAAACATCATCATAACCATGTAGTTGCATCAACATTTTTTCACATTAGAAGGCATTGTCTATTCATCATTCATACATTGTAAATCAAATCATGTTGCATCCATATCATATAAAAGTTCTAAGAGACAATTTCAAAAATAAATCATATCATTGCATTTTTCATCCATCCACCAATTATTTCTGCCATACAACATACATCCATTCATCATTTTACTATTACATCATATTATTTCATTTCCATCGATTCATAATTTATATCATACATCATCTATTTTCACATTCATATCAACATAGGAAAATACATCTCGTTAGCATCACATCATTACATCCAAATTCATCATATAAAAATAAAATAAATCATTCATCCATACATTGACAACATACATCCATACATCATTCATTAATTAGAACATCATACATCATAAGCATATCATTGTCATATAAATGACATTTATAATATCATAATTAAAATAATCACATATCATATAGAACATAAAAAATAAATTCATCCATCATAGAATCATAAATAGGACCATCATAGATAGACAAAAATATTTTGTATATCATATAAATCATATAATCATCAATGCCAAGTAAACATTGAAGTCTACAATGAAAAAGGATACATCATCAAAATTGGTTGAATCTAAGTATACATCATGTCTCAAAAGAATATCCCAAAATCATATAGGGGCAGCTAAGATCTGCTATTTTTGGATGGTGCAGGAATCTTAGGACTAGTACCTCCCCCACTAGAAGCTCCAGGATCTCTCAGATCTCTTGGATCTCTCTATGGAGGCTACATCACACCCTCACTAATTGTCCAAGTATGTGTCCTACCAAATCTTGAAGGGGCATAGCTCACTCTCCGCTTAGTAGGAACTGCATCATGATAACAGCCTTTGTAGAACTTTGCCTCTCAGCCAACATGGAGAACCTCCCTCATATAATCACCAATGGTGGTACCATCGGCTATCCTTTGTAACGTCTCGTCAATCCCCTATGCCCGCTTGGTGATCTACCTGGCATTGTCTGTCTCTGTTGTCAGTGTGGTAGCCTATGTCTACACAACTGCCAACTATCCCTAAACCTATGCATGAGCCTATGCTTGGGTCTGTAACTGTGTCTATGTCTACATAAGTAAACCTTGTGCCTTAACAATCTAACCGTGTAGAGTCTGTATCTACACTTGTAGGCTGGAAATTTGTGGTTGTTTGTGTGAAGAAGGTATCTCCATTGCTCACCTCTTACGAGGCCTACTAGAAGATGGACCTATGCTGCCTGCCCCAACCCCTCTATGACCATCCTCTCCATCATCACTACTACTCTCCTCACTATTACTCTCATCACTTCCACTCATCTCACTATCATCCCCGCTATCCTCCTTTGCCTCAATAGCTATAGCCGGATGTTCTGCAACATCCTCCTCGATAGGTAGTG
This sequence comes from Sequoiadendron giganteum, assembly GCA_007115665.2. Taxonomy (NCBI): domain Eukaryota; kingdom Viridiplantae; phylum Streptophyta; class Pinopsida; order Cupressales; family Cupressaceae; genus Sequoiadendron; species Sequoiadendron giganteum. Next base: position 728,868,257 of record CM021100.1, on the reverse strand, counting down.
TTGTTGGTTCATCTGGAATGGTAATCTGAGGACATGGATGTAATGAAAAAAACTATGCATACTCTATAGTCACTGGGGCCTCTACAATATCCCGATGCATGTCCCAAGCTGAAGGTTGTAGAGCATGGTATCCCTCCACTATGGTATCATAAGATAGACATGGACCCCAATCTGCTATATCACTCTGATGTCGGGCATAATCTACAACACCCTGAGGCATGCATTGAACAATATTGTACTATCTATAGACTCTCTATAGTAAAAATCTCTCTAGTACAAAGTGGGTCTTTTCAATCAAATACACGAAATCACACAAATAACCAAGTACTGCATCATCCTCCTCCCAATGCTCACAATCCAATTATGGGCACCATGTGACAACCTCTAAATCATCCAATACGTGCCTCCAGTGCTCCAACTTACCCATCCTAAACCTGGTAATTCGACCTTTGTATCTGAAAACGTAAGGCCTAGTAGTAGGTCTATCTCGTACTGGCAGTGGTCACGTGTGTTGGGTCTCAAAAATGCAAGTTTGAACCACAAGAGGTTGCCAAGATCTCACAATGCTTTTGGCCAATGTACAAGGCCAATTGATGCAATTGTACCTTCTAATCTTCAAGCTCTGCTAAACCTAGGTAGGTGCACCTATGTGAATAATGTAGATTTAAAATGTGTTTCCTGCTCAAACAATCTATTCACAATGGCAAATGGAAATGAATAGATAAAATACCGACCGCTACTCCTATTGTATAAAGGAAAGATTTTGAATATATTGATTGTTATGAACTTATGCTTTGGGTTGTGATAGATCAGTGCCTTCTATCCACATGGGCAATGGATTCAAAAATCAAAACTATATATGTTTCCCTTTCTGTCATAATTCGAGTAATTAAGAACTTTAAGAAATAAAGTTCTAATGACTAGCATACAGCTTCATTAATCTATGTCTTGCATAAATAGTGCTGGAATGTTTTCCTACCAAGTTCTTCAACAATCCAAAAGAAATCCTAAAACCACTATGATTTATTAAAAGAATTTGATTCTAACTTGCAGACACCAGTTAACGAAATCACACAAAGTGAAAAATTTCACCTTGATAATCTAAACACATGCTTGATATATTGACTTAAATGATCTGAGGACTTCAAATTAGAGACAAATAGATAGGAAATATAAATGATTATAACACAACAACTGAACACATAATGGGTTTCACAAGTTCAAAATAATTTTTCCATTGATTCTGCTTAAAAAACATCTGTACATTATTTGCATTCCCCCAATCTGAAAAAATCTAACTGTTGTCCTTTACTCCTCCCCTTTATATTTGCTAACTGATTTTTCAATACACTTATATAGTAAATTCCAAGAGTCACAAATCTTCACTTGACTAGTAAAACCGTTTAATATTCCATGACATAAATAAAGTATTTGATTAAGTTGCCTTATCAACAATATTTTAAAACATAATTTTGCTTTTATTTCACTTTAATACCAGTTTTAATTTTTGCTTTCTTCATAGCTTTTAATTTTACCGCTCTGCTGCACTCTTCATTTTTATCTTTGGCGGTATTGCATTAAACCTAACTATCATGGTTTACTCATTGTCATTACCACTCCACCGTGGCTTTTGTCCTTACCTCTGGTGGTATCGCGATCTCCAATACTTTCTTTTTCCCTCACCGTCATCTGCACTACTGCAGTCTTCTTTGAACCATGTGCAGTACTGCGGTGACCCACCATAACCACCACTTTACTACTATCTCCCCTCCACCGCACCACCATGATCTCTTCCTTCACCATGTGCAGTACTACGGTATCTCTTCACTAACCACCACTTTGTTGATTACCACACGACCATAGTTTTCGTTCTGACTGGCCGCGGTATCATGGTAACCGCTTACCGACTGCCATGCTCATTGTCTTCTACCATCCACCGTGCCACCACAACCTTCACTTTGACCCTCTGTGGTTGTTTGGTAGCTTCTCCAACTACTACCTCGTTGCCCATCGCCATCCACCGTGCCACCGTGGGCTCCATTCTAACCATCCGCGACATGGCGATAGCCGCTAGCCGACCCTATTGACCGTTTATCGCACCACCATGGTGACTATATTGGCCATACATAGTGTAGTGGTAATGGTTATCATGGTTATGCCTAACCACCACCACTATACCACGATCCACTTTGCAAAAGGCCACGGTAAAGCAATGAAGGCTATAAAGGGTAAACGGTAGCAATATAAGGTATTCTAACATTATAAAAGGTGAAAAGAATGATTTTTCAATGAAAAGATGGTGAAATACTAGGTTCAAATGGGAAAAAGACCTTAGGATTTTTATGGAAATTTTTGGTTCTAACAATGGCTCCTGTTGGGGATGAGTGGTTTTACAAATCACTGCAAGAATCCATAATATCTTTGGGAGAGAAGACCATGCAAAGGATATGAAAAATGAAGGCAATGGAAGATGGAGGGAAGATGACCCTACACTATTGTACATGGAAAGAAACATAATTTTCAATAAGGAAATTCTTGAGAATGTCCATGTACTGGAAAACCTAGGCCTAGTAGAATTCCTAAAACTATTGTGCATGGAAAATAATGTTTAAAGAGGTTTACTAAGAACTGTCCATGCACTGGCAATCCTTAACCCTCTGTAATTCCTCAAGAAAAGAAATGTTTCAAAAAATGCCCATGTACAGGTAACTCTTGCTCCTCTCCAGACATGTTCTGCAAGAAGTAAGAATCTTCACCTCCTTTACAAGTTATCACAAAAGGACCCAACCATAAAGCTTCAAACTTGCCATGCTTCCCCTTCTCCTAACACCAAGCATTCCACATCAATACTAAATAGTTTTCTTCAAATTTTCTCTCCTTGGCCTTTTTATCAAAAAGATATTTTATTTGTGACTGCAATTTCACATTCTGGTTCTGAGCCATTCTTCTTATTTCATCAAGTTCTACAAGTTGCTCTATTCTTTCCTATATTGGTTCAGAAATATCCAAGTCTTCTTGTAAAATAAAATTATAAACTGGAACAAGGTTTTGCAATGGCATCCTGGCTTGTGTCCCATACACTAGCTTAAATGGAGATTTTCCAATTGCCTTCTTCACTATAATCCTATCTACCCATACAACCAATCTTAACTTTGAATCCCATGCTCTTTTATTTGTATCAAACATCCTCCTTACTATCTTCAAAATACTTTTATTACTAGATTATGCTTGACCATTGGCTTGTGGATGATATGGGCTAGAATAAGAAACATTAATTCCATACATTTTGCAAAAATATCTAAACTCATAAGATCTAAAAGAAATTCCATTATCTGTGATCAATCTGTCTGGGGTGCCAAATCTGGTTATAATATTTTCCATCAGAAAGTTCACCACCACCTTGCTAGTTTCTTGCTTAGTTGGGATAGCCTCCACCCATTTTGTAAAATAATTTGTGGTCACTAATATCCATTTGTGTCCTCCACTTGATCTTTCTTGTATTTCTTGAATGAATTCAATTCCCCACTGGTGAAATGGAGCATCTGCTTGCAAAGGTCTAAGTGGCAAGGCTCCTTGATACTTCAACTTCCCTGAAAAGTTTTGACAAGCCTCACATTTCCTCACATGTGCAAAAGAGTCATTGAACACCTTAGGCCAATAATAACTAGCCCTAAGAATTTTATGTGTTGTGGTCTTAGCAAAATAATGGCCTCCACACACCCCTTCATGCATTTCACTCAGGACATGTTTTGCCTAGGACTCATCTAAACATAACAACAATATACCATCCCTATTCTTCCAAAATAAGTCCCCTTCTATAAAAATGTACTTAGAGGCCTACAACTTCAAAGTTCTCTTTTATTATCATTCAGCCCCTCAGGACACTTCATTTTTTTGAGATAATACATCACATATGTATACCATGGAGTATGTTCAATACTTGCAACAACCTCTTTTGTGCCTTCTACATTGCAGATTTGGTTTTCTTCAATATTCATTTCTGCCATCAGCTTTGCCAGACCCTGTCCTCTTACCACTTTAGTAATTTGAATCTCCATATTGAACTCTTGGATTTTATTAATCCATCTGCATCTTTTCCCTATCACTTATGTATGTACCAAGATATCTTTCACAGCTGCATGTGGGATATAAGAAATTATCTTAGCTCCAACAAGATAAGGTCTGAAAGCTTTTGCTGCCTTGACCAATGCATAAGCTTTTTTTCCCATAATATCATACTTCAATTCTAACCCCTGCAAATATTTGCTAAAAAATGAAACACTCTGTTCATGGCCTTTATTATTCTTTTGTAACATGACAAAAGCTATGGTATGAAATGCAGAAAAAGAAAAAATCTGAAATGGCTTAGTTAAATAAGGGGATTTTAGGATAGGGGCCTCTTTTATAGCCTTTTTGATAAATATGAAGCCATCCATGGATTCAGCAGTCCAATCTAACTTCTCTCATTTTTTCAACATCTTAGATATAGGTTTAACAATCTCAGCAAAATTGGACACAAACCTTCTAACAAAGTTAATTTGGCCAAAAAATGATTGGATTGCTTTGACATTTTTGGGAATTGGGATTTTATCTATGGCCTCTACTCTCTCAGGGTCTATCCTAATCCCATCCTTTGATACAATATATCCCAAAATTTTACCCTCTATAACAACAAAATTATTTTTTTAAGGATTAATACTAATACCATATTCCAAAGCTTTGATGGAAATATTTTCAAGATCTCCCACATGATTCTTCACCTTTTTAGAATAAACAGTGAGATCATCCTGATACACCACCATTATAGCATTAATTAAATCTGCAAATGCCACATTCATAGCCCTCTGAAAGGTTGACCTCACTCCCATCATACACTCTTTCCAATGCTACAAGCCCTTTGGGAAGCTTGTTGGTTTTTAGCTGCAAACCTTCCTTCCCAAATATAGTCTATTTCCCATCTACTTCATCCACAAAAGCATTGAAATCAATCTCTTGTGCCTCATATTGATCTATACAGTGAAGAAACTTGAAAAGGTCAATATCATCATTAAAAACCTGCCAACTATATATGCTGTCAGGGACAACATGTCTTGTTTTGAATTCAACCTAAGACACTCCTGCCAAAGTAATATCATCCCTCTTTAAAGCTACATTATCCAAGAAATCAGCCATCAAATTTTCAGATCTATCTATCCAATCAATTGAAAATGCATCAAATAGTTCCATTCTATCCCACACAACATTTCTATATTATTTCAACCTCTTCTTTTTTGCAGCATAATTTGATCTAACTTGTGACACAACTAGCTCTAAATCTCCCAAGACAGTCAACAACTTAATCTTATGATTGACAACCATGTTCAAACCAATCAATAAGGCTTCATACTCTACCACATTGTTTGTACATTTAAAAGCCAACAAAAATGAATATTTAAATGTTGTACCTTTAGGTGATATGAAAAATACTCCAGCTCCATTACCTTCTTGGCTGCAAGCCCCATCAAAATACATTTTCCACACACCTTGCTGATTTCTAGAAACAAGCCTATCAATTGGGTTAGTATTCACTAATTTTGGCTAAGACAATTCTACTCTGAAACTCCCTAAATCCACATCACAAAAGCAATTAAGTTGTTCTTGAGGAACACATTCAACAATCTGATTCACCCTTGGTTCTCTATACAATTTTACCTCTTCACCATTAACTGGTATTGTGGCATATGATAAATCAAACTGCACATTACCTCCAACTGCTATAGTCCATTGTCTTGACAAAAGCATTCCAAAATGAGGAGGTGTATCAACCATAGTTATATCAATATTATAGGTTGCCTCTGGGTAGGTTTTTGATTTCACTTCTACATCTTTCATAATCCCCACAACTGGGACAGGCCTACTATCCATGGCATAACATTTACCACCCTCAATATCTATCCACATACCAAGCGGTTTCATTACCCCTATTGGCATAATATTCATAGAAGCACCTAAATCTATCATGTAATTTCTTACCAATTTACCATTTATGAGTAAGGTAGTAAAAAATGGATCAAATTGTGGTGTATTCATCAATGCAGCATTTAGGCAAACTTCTGCAACTTTTATCTTTCCTTTCTTATCAGAAATTCCAAGATTCTCCTTTTGTTCATAGTTTATATTTTGATTCCTCCCACTAGATATTAATTGAATAGAACTTTCCCTATACTCTTTAATTTTCATCATTTCAAGTAATGGGACATACATTTTTACTTGGGATAAAGCTTGCATGAAATCAAAAGATGCACTTTCAGCTCTGATCGCCTTCTTTTGTTTTGCTAATTCTCCTTTGTTCTCCTCTTTCTCCTTCTTGGATGTCTGATCTATCTTTTGTTTGTCCAAGGGAAATTCTTTATTTTATTCTTTGGGGACATAATCTTACTCTTTTTTATCAAAGTGCTCATCATATGTCTTTTTTGATATTTGTTAATGAAATATAGCTTCGGTTAGAATATAAATAATGATTGCTGAATAAAACTATCATCATTTATATATGATCGATATTTAACATATTTCTAGAAAAATAAAATAAGTAAAATCGAATTTATAAGTTTTCTTAAATTTGAAATAATAAATAAATGTTCAATAAAATCGAAACTCATACATAAACATTCACACCACACATATATATGGTTATATGTGTTAAGATGTTTAAACCGAATATTAATCAATTGTAAGTGAGGCCCGCGCGCCCAAAGGGACATGTCCCTTGAGTGGACATGTCTCCATGTGTGGAGATGCATCCTCTCAAGAGACACATCTCTTAGAGGCAGGTCTCCTAACATACAAAAGGTGGTTCCATCCTTGATATGCAAACATCAAAATTTATTAATGTTCTACAATCAGCACATTCGGCATAAAGAGAAGAAATCTGGAAATGGATTTTTGACTTAGAATTCTCACTTAGAATTTTTTGAACTTAGTGTCTCTTAGATTTTAGGATCTAGTTTGACAAAGATTTAATTACATTTACATGGTATCAGAGCCAAGTTGTGTGAATCCAAATCAAATATAAAATTAGTTTGCTCTAGAAAAATTTGTATTTTCCAAAATCGAATTCACATTCTTCATAATGTCAAGTGTGATCAGATTTGAAGATCACCTTGCAAGAGTAGACAATTTCACATCATGGAAATTTAGAATCATGATGATCCTGAAAGAGAATAAGCTAGACTCACTTGTGAGAGAAAATAAGAGGGAACCAGAGGCTGATCCTGAGAAAACTCAATGGATTGAAAACAATGAGAAAGCCATGAAAATCCTAGTAGATGTAGCTAGGGATCATATAGTGCCCATCCTAGCAAAACATGAAACTGCATACCATATGTTCAAATCTCTTGAGAGTACTTATGAGATCAACAACACTAGTAGGACTATTGCATTAAAGAGGAAAATCAACAATGCTCAAATAAACAAAGGAGAGTCAATTAATGTATACTTCATGAGGATCACTGAACTAAGGGATTAATTATCCACAATTAGATATTAGATTGATAGCAAAGAGTTAACCCTAATTGCACTAGGAGGCCTACCCAACTCATGGGATTCATTTGTTCAAGGAATAAGTGCAAGATCTAAACTCCCCAAGTTTTATAGGCTAAGAACTAACTACCTTCAAGAGGAAACAAGAATCTCCACTAAGGAAAATAAACAGAAGAACATGGATGAAGACATTCATGTACTCAACACAATGTCTAATAAAAGGAACAATAAAAACTACTACAAGAGATGATCTTTTAAAAGAAAGAGAAATCCCAATGGAAAGGGATCTTCTAAGAAGAAAGTCAAGTGCAATGCTTTAGATGTGATCAATATAGTCACTATGTAATGAAGTTCCCTGATAGATCAAAGCAACAAGCATCTTTTTCCAAAGTAGGAAAGACAAATTCAGATCATGAATCTGAGAACTTTGTGTTCTATACAACCTTATCTAGCCAAACATCTAACAACGCCCACAACTGGGTAATTGATAGTGGTTCTTATAGACACATCATAGGATTCAAAGAACACTTGGACACTATGACTGAAAGGTTTGATGAAGTAGTAACCATTGGGGATGATTCTGCACAACTTGTAAAGGGGGTTGGAACTTGCTCCATCAAACTAAAATCTGGTCTCTCTCTTCAACTTACTGGAGTCTTATTTGTACTTGGAATTAAGAGGAATCTAATATCCATCTCTGCCCTTGAAGACAATGGATATAGAGTTACCTTTATGGATGGGAAAGTTTTAGCATGGCCTAAGAACTCAACAATCAAGAAATCCTAAACCATAGGTGTAAGACAGGGGTACCTCTACAAACTATGCACTGAAGTTAAACAAGCCCCTACCCTCGGCACCTTTGATTCAAATGAGATTTGGCATAGAAGATTAGGACACCTTCATTTTTGTGCCCTACCTTTTGTAGAAAAACTTGTAACAGGCTTACCTAAGTTAAAACCATCTCATGAAGGAACTTGCAAAGGTTGTGCCTTAGGAAAGAATACAAAGGGGTCCTTTCCCAATAGTTTGAGCAAAACCCTAAATGTGTTAGAACTGGTTCACTCAGACTTATGTGGACCCATGTCTATACCCTCTAAAGTAGGATTTCTATACTATGTCATATTTGTAGATGACTTCTCGAGGAAAACCTAGATCTATTTCCTTAAGTGTAAAGAGTCAATAGAAATCCTCAAAAGGTTCAAAGAGTTTAAAGCCCTCACTGAAAACTTCTCCAAAAAGAAAATAAAAACCTTAAGGACAGACAATGGGAAAGAATACACCTCTGAAATTTTTAAAGAATTCTGCATGAGTGCTGGAATTAAGAGGGAGTTCACATTTGCCTACAACCCTCAACAGAATGGGGTTGCTGAAAGGAAAAATAAAACCATTGTAGAAGCTGCTAAGGCAATGTTGCTGGACCAAAACATTGAAACTTCTTTCTGGGCAGAAGCCTCTAGGACTATTGTCTATATTCAAAACAAGTGTCCTCATTCTCATCTTGATAAAAAAACTCCTCAAGAAGCCTTTACTGACATAAAACCTGGCATTAGTCATTTTAGGATTTTTGGATGTCCTGTCTATATACATGTGCCCAAAGAGAAGAGATTCAAAATAGAACGTTCTGGAAAGAAGGGAGTATTTGTGGGTTATAGTGAAACCTCCAAAGCCTACAGGATATTCATACCTGGGTAGAAACAAATTGAATTGAGAAGAGATGTCATCTTTGAAGAAGACATTACATTCAAGAGGGGAAGAAGTTATAGTGAGACAAAAACCTATTCCACTAGAGTACCTGAAATGGAACCTGCTCCTGAGATTCAGAGGGAGCACCTTGAGGAAATTCCACATGATTTTCCTTCTACTTCAAATGAGAATACAACTAACAATGACAAGAAGAGACCACTCTGGGCCAAAAAGATGATCAAAGAAGCCGAGGATCATGGAGCACCCAAAGGAGCATTCAGGGAGAGCAAAAGACCCAAACGCTTCTCTAGCTATGTTGCTCTAATGAACAATATCATAAACCGAGAACCTGTCAGTGTTACAAAAGCTTTCTGACACCAAGCATGGAAGGATGCAATGATGGAAGAATATCAGTCTATTCTAAAGAATGATGTATGGGATATAGTACCTAGACCAAAAGAGAAATATGTTGTCTCTTCCAAATGGCTCTTCAAAATCAAGCGTGTTGTTGATGGAAGTATAGAAAAACGTAAAGCATGTTTTGTGGCTAGAGGTTTTTCTCAAAAGGAAGGCATTGATTATGAAGAAACATTTGCACCTATTGCCCATTACACATCAGTGAGAGCAGTGTTAGCCATTGTAGTAGCTAAAGGCTAGAAGATTCATCAAATGGATGTGAAAACTGCCTTCCTGAATGGAACCATTGAAGAGGAAGTCTATTTGGAACAACTTGAAGGATTTGTGATACATAAACCTGACTCACATGTATGCAGACTGAAGAAATCCCTCTATGGACTTAAACAGGTTCCCAGGGTCTGGTATGAAAGAATTGACAGCTATCTCTTGGGATTAGGATTTTCAAAGAATGATGTTGACTCCAATCTCTACTTCAAGGTAATCAAAGGTGATATGCTAATAATTATTTTATATGTTGATGACCTATTGATAATAGAAGAAGATCACCTCATTTCTCAAGGAAAGTAGGATCTAATTTCTGAATTTGACATGAAAGACTTGGGCATTCTACACTACTTCCTAGGTTTAGAAGTATGGCAGAAATCAGAGGGCATTATACTAAACCAAGGGAAGTATACTATTGATATTCTATAGAGATTTGGAATGTTGGACTGTAGACTGATGTCTACACCTATGGAAACCAACCTTCACAAATTGAAAGAAGCAGCAACATAATCCAAGTGTGCAAATCCAACCCTTTACAGATAGATGATTGGATCCTTGATGTATCTGGTTAACACTAGACCTAATATTTGCTATGTAGTGAATGTTCTCAGCCAATTCATGTGTGAGCCAAAGGAAATTCACTTAATGGTTGTGAAACATATTTTGAGATATCTTCAAGGCACTATTGGATATGGTCTTCTTTACAAGAATGATCAACTAGATCTACATGGGTACTCTGATTCAGATTGGGCTAGAAGTGTAACCGATTGGAAAAGCATATCAGGATGTTGCTTCAGTTTAGGATCGACTATGATCTCTTGGATTTGCAGAAAACAATCTTCAGTTGCACAAAGCTCAATAGAAGCTGAATACATTACAGCTTCGATGGGAGCAAGAGAAGCAGTTTGGCTTCATAAATTGCTTGTGGGACTCTTTGGTGAGCCCTTGAATCCTACAATTATTCATTGTGATAATCAGAGTTGCATCAAACTCTCAATAAATCTTGTCTTTCATGATAGATATAAGCACATTGAGATCCCCTATCATTATGTAAGAGATATGGTGGAAAGGAAAGTGATCCAGTTGGAGTATATTAGTACAAATGATCAAACTATAGACATTCTCACCAAGCCTCTCTCCCGAATCAAGGTAGAGCACTTTTGGAAGAAACTTGGTATGGTTGAAATGTAATTTGTTATTTATGTTTGAAATACAAATTGTTTATAAATTTTACTAATATATAAAGATGTTTAATGTGTAAACTCTTTTGTCATGTGTGTGACTCCATGACCTTATGGGCGTACTCCCCCTATGTACATTATTGAAAGGTGACGATCTTTCTAATAATGAATAGTTGTATTTGACATTGACTGGTGATGAATCTACAATGATAAACTATCATGATAGATATCATGTGACTTGATATCTGTGGACATGTCATGATAGTATCTCTTGGACACTTTAGTTGATATCATGGGAATTGATATCATCTGTAGATCATTGTGATCCTTAAGAGATAATCATGGTGGATATTTATATTTTTGGATATGCCATGAATTATGGTAGACATCATGTGACTTGATGTCAGTGCACATACCATAATAAAGATGTGTTATGAAGAAAGTCATGTGACTTGACAATATTGAGAAATAATACCATATCTTAGATATCATGTTTTAAGGTGATATCTCTACTTATTTGATTTGAAATATCTTCCCTAGCTAAGAGGGAGTGTTAATGAAATATAGCTTCGGTCAGAATATAAATAATGATTGTTGAATAGCATATCAAATTTATAAGTTTTCTTAACTTAGAAATAATAAATAAATGTTCAATAAAATCATAACTCATAAATAAACATTCACACCACACATATATAAGGTTATATGTGTTAAGATGTTTAAACCGAATGTTAATCGGTTGTAAGTGAAGCCCGCGTGCCCAAAGGGACACATCCCTTCATGTGGAGACACGTCCTCTCAAGAGACGCATCTCTTAGAGGCGGGTCTCCTGACTTACAAAAGGTGGTTCCATCCTTGATATGCAAACATCAAAATTTATTAATGTTCTGCAATCAGCACATTCAGCATAAAGAGAAGAAATCTGGAAATCGATTTTTGACTTAAAATTCTCTCACATAATTTTTTGAACTTAGTGTCTCTTAGATTTTAGGATCCAATTTGACAAATATTTGATTACATTTATAATATTTGATGGGACATCTTTTTAATTTTTAAGAATATTCCTCTTGGAACACCTTCGTTCTCATTCACTATTTTATTTCTCAACCAATACTTGCTTTTGGCCTATTCAACTGCTGCAATAGTCTATCTTTTAATTTCTCCCTCAGTTGGTCTCCTCGCATTTCCCCTATTATTCTGATATGATGTAGTAGAAGGACTTTGTTCATCATCACTTTTTTCATATTCAAAAAAAATTTGTTGTTCTACCATGTGAACATTATATCTCTAATGCTCAACATTATATTCATATCCTCCTTTTGAAGATGAATACCCTTGCTCTGCAAAGTGAAGAGTATGGGAAGTTAAATAGATATTCTGATCTTCTTCATTATTATTTTCAGATGTATCTTTCCCTAACACTGACTGAGCTACAACACAATGATCTGAAGAATGTGGTAGGTCACAAACTGAAAACCAAGGACTATTATCAACCATGTATTTTGCTCTCTTTTTCAAAGGATTGGGTGTCTCTTTATTTCTCAGCCTATCAATCACTAGCTTTCTATCTCTCCAATTTGTATTATATGGCATGTCATGTAATCTTGGCCTTTCATTTCTATATGTGTTTTCCTACTTATTTGGAGGAGCATATTGGGGAACCCTTGGGTTATCCCTTTTAGCAATCATCCCTGTAACCTTCCTATTATTTTCAATAGTGAGTGCTATCCTTTGAGCTTTAGCTAAATTCCTGGGACACCTATTCCTAAGCTCATATCCAGTCTTAGGATCAAAATATTTTAAATAAATACTCAATGCAGTAGGATCAGCTAATTTGGATCTAAGAGATATCTTATTATGCAACTTAGAAAACCTTTGGTTGAAGTCATAAGCTGACTCATTTTGATGTTTCTGAATAGTGACCAATTCATGCAAAGCAAATTTTGGTGCATATCGATTTCCATACTGTTGAAGAAAATGTTCATAAAACACATGAATAGAATCAATAGAGGTTGTTGGAAAACCATTAAACCAATATCTAGCATCTTCAATCAGTGACATCATAAACAACCTCATCTACATATCTTCATATTGCATATCCAAATCTTGCATAAAAGCATTAAAAATCCTTAAATGTTCTTCATCTATAATCGCACTACTTCCTGTGAACTTAGGAACTAGACTTCTCCAACTATTCTCCATGGGGTAAGGACATATTTGAAATCTAGCCAAATCAAACTGCCTGATCATGGTTGTGTATTGTGGAGGAGGTGGATTTTGGTAATTTTGATGCTGGTACAATGGATTATTATTTGCCACATATTGTTGATAAGGAGGTGGTTGAACACATTGATGTTGTGGTGGAGCATTTTTATGTCTATTTGGCTGATTTTGTTGGACCTATGGGGATTTCGATGGGCCTGCATTATTGTTACCTTGCCTGTCAGGTGGCACATATTTATGCAAATTATCCATTTGAGTATTGAACTGAGATTTCCTCAATTTCAACTCTTCAAGTTCTCTGATTGCTTGGATCCTTTGCTCATATTATATTTTGGCTCTCTCCACTTCCTATCTCTCATGTTCCAGTCTTGCATTTATCTCATCTTGAGCCATATGTTCATAGTTCTCTACTTCATAGCCAAGTCCATCCTAATTCTCTTCAAGAAATGTCATTTTCTGATCATATTCATGTTGTCTCTTTTCCATTTCAGCATCACATTCAACCATGAATTCCTTAACCTTCTCAAGGTCTAGTCGATAGAAAGGATTCCTTTGTTCTTTAGGAGTACGAGGTTCTCTAGAAGGACTGTTTTCATTTGCTAGTGTACCATATGAATTATGTGTCTCTAATGGTGCTTTTGATGTTTTTTTTTTACTTGTTGGGCCTATATCATTAGTCACCTTCTTACCCTTATCATTCTTTTGGGTCCATTTATTTTTGTCATTAGGACCATCACCATCTTTATACAAAGACCTTCTTCCTTGCATGTTGTGAGCAATTGTGATAGTCTGAACTCTAGGATGATTCCTTTCTGATGTATATTTCACTTTATCAGTTTCAATGCACTTTCTCATTTAGAGTCGCCACTCACTTTCTTCAAAAGTGAGAAAATTCTATAATTTATTGTTCCCAGTGGAGTCCTCTGTAAAATACTGACTCTATGATGAAGGCTCATGTTCAATTTAACATTCCCCAATAGAGTCACCAAACTGTTGGGTCTCATAAACATAGGTTTGAACCACAAGAGGTTGTCAATCTCTCATAATTATTTTGGCCAACATACAAGGCCAATTGATGCAATTTTACCTTTTTCTCTTTAGGCTCTACTAAACCTAAGCGGGTGCACCTATGTGAATAATGCAGATTTAAAATGTGTTTCCTGCTCAAACAATCTATTCACAATGACAAATGGAAGTGAATAGATAAAATACCGACTACTATTGTAATTGCACAAAGGAAATATTTTGAATATATTGATTGTTATGAATTTATTCTCTGGGTTGTGATAAGCACTTTAAGAAATAAAGTTCTAATGACTGGCATACAACTTCATTAATCTATGTCTTGCATAAATAGCGCTGGAATGTTTTACTACCAAATTCTTCTTCAACAATCCAAAAGAAATCCTAAAACCACTGTGATTTATTAAAAGAATTTGATTCTGACTTGCAGACACTAGTTAACAAAATCACACAAAGTGAAAAATTGCACCTTGATAAACCAAACACATGCTAGATATATTAACTTAAATAATATGAGGACTTCAAATTGGAGACAACTAGATAGGAAATATAAATGATTATAACACAACAACTGAACACAGACTGGGTTTCACCAGTTCAAACTAATTTTTCCTTTGATTCTACTTAAAAAAGGTCTGTACATTATTTGCATTCCCCTAGTCTGAAAAAATATAATTGTTGTCCTTTACTCCTCCTCCCCTTTTTTTTTGCTAATTGATTTTTCAATACTCTTATACAGTAAATTACAAGAGTCATGAATCTTCACTTGACTAGTAAAACTGTTTAATATTTCATTACATAAATAAAATATTTGATTAAGTTGCCTTATCGGCAATATTTTAAACCATAGTTTTTCTTTTATTTCACTTTAATACTTTGACCGGTTTTAATTTTTGCTTTCTTCATAACTTTTAATTTTATCACTCTACTGCACCCTTCATTTTTGTCTCTGGCAGTATTGTGATCAAAATGATTGTCACGGTTTACTCATTAGCATTCCCACTCCACCACGGCTTCTTTCCTTACCTCTGGCAGTATTGTAGTGTCCAATACTTTCTTTTGCCCTCACCATCACCCACGCTACGACTGTCTTCTTTTAACCACGCACGGTATTGTGGTGACCCATTGTAACTGCCATTTTGTTGTTACCTCCCCTCCACTGCACCACTGCGGTCTCTTCCTTCACTGCGTGAGGTATCACAGTATCTCTTCACTAACCATCGCTTTGCTGCTTATCGCACTACCGCAATATCATGGTAACCGCTTACCAACCACCATGCTCATTGTCTTCTACCATTGACCACACCACCATTTCCTTCACTTTGACCCTTCGTAGTTGTGTGGTAGCTACTCCAACTACCACCTCGCTACCCATCACCTTCTACTGCACCACCGCAGGCTCCATTCTAACCATTTGCGGCATGGCGGTAGCCGTTGGCCGACCCTGCTGACTGTTTACCGCACCACCGCGGTGACTGTATTTTCCACGCATAGTGCAGTGGTAACAGTTATCATGACTATGCCTAACCACCTCCGCTATACCAGGAGCCACTTTGCAAAAGGTCGTGGTAAAGCGTGAAGGCTATAAAGGGTAAATGGTAGCAGTTTAAGGTATTCTAATATTATAAAAGGCGAAAAGAATGATTTTTCAATGAAAAGATAGTGAAATACTTGGTTCAAATGGGCAAAAGACCTTAGGATTTTTATGGAAATTTTTGGTTCTAATAGTGTGATGGCAATATGATCCCATGCCCAAACCTGAAGCAAAGTGACTCCCGTTGATAGGTTGCATCCTCCCAAATATACAACTAAATGTAAATCATGATAAATATGTACCAGCATCCACATCCCCCAAGCATATTTGGTCCCATGCATGACCATGCTCTCAAGTACATGGCCCTAACCAACAAAGAATCCCCTTGACCTACGATCAGGACAAAGGAAGCCTCCAATAAATCCAGCATGCACTATCGGTGAAGTAGCATAGGAATCAGCCATCGTACGCCACTGAATCCACAATCCTACAATGTGATCATCCTAGAAAACTCTATGAAGAGAATCTCTCCCACCATCCTCATGTGAATCATATGCTACAATATCTCCAACAAATAGTATCTGTAATATCTGCCACACATCCTCTAGAATGATTGTCATCTCGCCAGTAGGTAGGTGGAAGGTATTATGGTCACTATGCCACTGCTCAGCTAAAGCTATGAGGAGATCCCGATTAATCCTAATCTAGGGCATGTCAAGAAGAGAGGAAAGACCACATCGAGTAATAATCTAAATCTCATATGTTGTCAACTATAGAATCAAATCAAATGTCCATGGAAAATGCTCTCACATCTGGAGGTTACCCAGACGCTCCTATCATCATGAAATTTTTTAAATCAGTACACTATATGAAATATCACATTTCATTATCCTATCAAATCTAATCAAACCTCATTTATCATGAGGTCATCATTATCAATCTAAATTGTACTTCAACTACATGAGGTCAGTTTATTTAAAATCAACCTCACCTATCATGAGGTTCATCAAAATTGATTTTATTCCTCACCTATCATGAGGATAATCAAAGTCTTATATATCATCAAAATCAATCATTAGGGTTATTTAGATCATAAAATCATATCAAACTGAAGAGTGGCCATGATAAAAAATGACAGAATTAAGTTTAAAATTAGACAAATTTTGCAAATCTGACTTGGATGCACTAGAACAGGCATTCAAAGCGCTCAAAAACCTGAAGCGCTATTAAATCATTTAGAGGCGCTAGAATAGGCATTTGAAGCAATAAAAAACCAAAAGCACTTTGTTATCACTCAGAAGTGCTATAACATGCTATCAAAGTGCCACATCAATCAAAGCGCTATTTCGAAAGGTCAAAGCGCTGAAACAATATCTCAAAGCACTAAAACCCTACAAGTGCTAATTTATCCTATCAAAGAGCTAGTAGTTTCGAAGCACTAATCTATCCTATCAAAGTGCTAACAAATCTAATGAAAGTGCTAAGTCTCAAAAGTGCTAAAACAGATCCTAGGAGCACTACACCGGAGTGTGAAGTGCTAAAACTACCAAAAATTTCAAAATGCAAAAAATGGCACGAAAATCAAAATTGCATAAAATACAAGGATTATGGGTACGTACCAAAGGTCCATAAACGGTCGAGCGCTGGTGACATCATTCACGCTCGAACCGGTGGGTGTGGTAAGGAATCGACATCTTGTTCCAAGTGGCTCAAATATGTCTCTCTCATAAATATTTCAAAAGTCAATTGCATAAATGATTATGAAAATGACCTTTTGAACTTTTATTAGTTTATTAAAGGTGGAATTTGGTGGGATTTTCAACATCTTTAATCAATTTTATTTGGGAAATTAATTTGAATTCATCCAAGGGCCCAAATTTATTCATCATTATCAGAAGATAAATTATTTCATCATCAAATCTTCATTAAATCTTCATGAAATCATTGAAAAATCATTAAAAAATCATTAATAAAAAAAATTGAAACATTCTGAAAAATCCAAAAATCATAAATTTATCTACTGAGGGGGCATATTATCATTAATCATCTGAAAATCAATATCTAGGGCATGTCTGGGACACACTCAAAAAAATCGTCGATACTGGCAGTAGCAACAAAATTTTCTTTGAAGCAATGCATAAACACATCACTTCAAAGAGGGGAAAAATGTATACACCTAAAATTGGTCTAGAGAATCTGATTAATTAAGTACAATTTATTTGATTAATTATCCTAAATTCCTCTACTATTGAATAAATATAAATATTTATTTATATAGTTCATGTTTAAATTTTTATTTAAATTCTTCTAATTCTGCTATTATTTCATCTTAATTAAATAAACAAAAATAAATATGTTGTTTTATTTAATTATCAATTCCTTTATTTTATCTTTATCACAACATTCAATCTTAAATAAATTAAACAAAGGTTAAATAATTTATTGTTTAATTATCATAAATTCTTCTATTTAAATTTAATAAACAACTTCTATAGTTTGTTTTATTAAATTATTTATCCCTCTTTTGCTAATTTAAATAAATAAATAAATATTTAAATAAAGGCATAAATAAAATTCCTCTATTTCCTCAAATACCAAATTAGATATTTTATGTCTAATTTATGTCTAAATTAATTGATTCAATCTTCACAGGAAGATTTGGAGACAAATTTGAATCAATCTCTCAATCCTCTTCCATCAATCCTTCTTATCTTCTTGCTTGGTGTGTTCATGGGTGGGAACCAGTCCCAAAATCTTCTCCAGCTCCTCCATCTCTCACCATTCAATCCTTGAGATTTAATCCAAGCCTCTGTTTTCTTCCCTTGTGTAAATGTGTTGCCTGGAAATCTATAAATACAATCTTGTACAATAAAGAAAGGATCTAAATTTTATGCAAACTTACTTTGGAGCAATAACATCAAGCATCATAGCTTTAATTCATAATCATGGCTACATTTATTTTGTTGTAGCTTTCATTTATTATTTTCATGTCAATTTAGTTTACAATATCATCATATAGGATTAGTTTCTTGCATTTAGCATCATTCTCATTCTTCATATTGTCATTTTAAATAGTCATAGTGCTTACACGATTTGAGAGCCACAATGATTTGATAAATCTTTGGAGATAGAGAGCAATATGACTCTTTCAAGAGTCTTTTTGTTTCAATTAGATTAACTTTGATTAATTCTCTTGATATAATGTCGTATTAAGAAGTGTTTACTTACTATTTACTTATTCACACTTACAAGTTAAATCTCTTAAGATGGATTTAATTTGAAAGTTTTATGTAAGACATTGTGTCTTCTCTGAGCAGTGAGCTCTAGGAAGTGTGCATGAATGCATGTGCATTCCTTATTCATTTTCCTTATACTTTTAATAGGGTATAACTTGTGGATTAACCTCCACCATGGTTTTTCCCCTAACATGGTTTCCATGCAAAAATCTTGGTGTTATGTGTGCTTCCGATGTGTTGTTGATTCATGCTTTCACTGTTATTTATCAGATATGAGATTAAAGGTTAATAAGGTTAAAAAAGTTATAATCTATGTGACAACTAATTCACCCCCTCTCAGTTGTCTATCCTTGTTTTTCCAACATCTACTAGAACTAGCTCCCAATGTTCATATGATTACCTTTTGTTTTCCTAATTGAGAGATCACGTCCTTTCTTATTCAAACGAACCACATTCTCACCTATGGAAAATGGAGGAATTCTTTCTCTTGGATCCTCTTATTCTATTTATTCATCACCTTTATCCATATTTCATTGATGATTTTTCCCAAAATGACCATACCTTCCTTTCCAATCGCACCAATTCTTTTTTCCCACCTCATTGATTTCATCCAAACCACATGATTTCTCCTCCACATCAATTTCCCATGTCTCGACTTCTCTTGGTGTTTTCTTGAGGTCCTCTTGTTGGCTTCCCTCCTTGTAGGTGGTGTGAATATCTAGTAATCCTCCCTCGATGCCAATCACCATCTAGGGTATTTAGCTTCCCCTAGGTGTCGCTTCTAATGGTTCATGAATTTTAATCATTGATTTAATTATGTGAAATATTTAAAAAATAAATTTAATGTAGTTTAGTTAGGGTTTAGATAATTTATAGATTTTAGGTAACACTTTGGACACTTGACCACTTCAATATCATTTAGAAACCTAGAGGGAATGTTACCTTGAGAAGGTTCTCCCTTGAGGCATCATGCATTGGGATTCCAAACCCTAATTAGGTTAACCTCATCATTGGAAGGCGTGCAAAGTGGGTTCTGTAACATCCACTCTTTTTATCCCTTTGGTTGCATCATGGAATTATTTTGGTGACATTTCACATGCAACATCAATATGTGTTTTTGTTACTCTATCATGTTGATCACAATAGAAGTTAGTGATTAGTATTTTATGCAAAAAATGTTGCCTCATATTTCCATGTCCATGTAAAAATATGGGCATGAAATTGTTATATTATGAAGTAATAGTTACATAATTTACACTATTTATATATACGTGTTTCCATTCTAACAACCACTATTGAATCATTTCTTGTGGTAGCTTAAATAAACATAACATTTCTCTTAATTATTTTTTGTACCAAGTTCCATCATCAAGGACATTATCTTTCCTTTAAACCACCTTGCATTAACTTCAATGTTGTCACATGTCCTATATTATTGTTCATGATCCAACAACATAAAACACTTATTTGATTATGATTTATTATTTCAAATGGATTGTGGTTCTTTTCATAGCATCCCCATAAAACAACATGAATGATATCCCAAAACACCTAAAACATCATTTTCCTATATAAATCACCATTCCTATTATATCACAATATTTTATAACTCACCACATTTAATCACAAATTATTCGATAGATAAACTCTTCCTTCAAGTACTCTTTATGGGTGAATATCACTCAAGTCCCAAAATTATTTCATGCCTTGTAATTCCATGAAAATAATATACAACAACATGCAACCTCATGTAATTATTTTTATAACATACAACCAATGTAAATATTCCACTTAAGCACATGTAATTCTTCAATTATAACATGCAATTACATGCAAATATTATACAACCACATGCAAGTATTTTGTTATAGAATAAAATTATATGCATATCCTCTATATTATTTACAATACCTACATAAAATTATTCTAACTTTTCCCTATGTTGGTTAACATATTTTTCACCACTAGTTTTATATCAAAATGACTCTAAAACACCCAAATTTGTGATGGAAAATAAACTGGTAATTGGATAATTTTTTATCTTATCAGATTAATTTTCCTTTGAATTTTAGAGTTACAACTACCAATTATGATAAATTTAGGTTTTTGGGGATTTTATTTTGACTAGAAAGAAAGAAAGGAAAAAAAAAATTTATGAAGAAAGAAAATAAAGCCTCTATATAAACACCACCTATAATTTTCATGAGAATGGAAATAAACTCAATGGTTTGTTATTTTTAAACCATATATATGACATGCAACCAGAAATAAATTTTTAGATGATGTCAAGCTCACAAACAAATAAAATCATCTTCCAACTAAAGAAAATTTTATAAACTTAGAAATGATTCAAAACATAAATTAATACAAAAACCATAAAAAATTAAAATAACTATTACACCACATCAAAGGAATAATAACACAAATATCTATTGCCAACACATAGACTTAAATTTATTCTTTTATTTCAAATGCTTAAAATTGCAAGCTCGTAGACTTATAACTTTCGTACTAAAAATATATTATGTATTTCAACCACTTGGTACCAAAATTAAACCTTGACTGAAAAAATCATCTATTTGTAATAGGTTACATATATATAGCTTCTAATCATAACTAATTATTTTAAGCAACTATTAAATAAAGGTTAAAATTTTCCTTAAATTTTTATAAAATTAAACACTTTAATAACTTAGAGTCTTTTGAAATAAAATTTAATGAAACAAATTAAACATTATGTTGAGGTGGAAAAATATGTCTATATGTATCTTGTATGTCTATTAGAGGGGATGAATCTAGGATTGGATATTTTGGTGTGTAAGACAAAACCTTAGATTTCTAAGCACAAAACGCCCTGATAGGAAGAGCAAGATCATTGTGCCTTGGGATTATCGTGTTATGGGTCTTCATATTTTGGATTTCCATGTTGTTCTGAATATTTTATTTCTTTGGAATGTCATGAGATGGCCAACACAATGTATCAAGGTGGTGTCAATATTGCTTAGTTTCTTCATTTATTTTACATCAAACATATTTTATTGAATATTTTTTTTATCATTGATTTGAATTTTTTCGTGAAAGACCGAGTGTCAAGGACTTGAAAATCATCCTTTCTATGAATGTCTGATTTGATGGATAAAAATTAAATTTGAATATCCACCTTTAGTTGATAACATTACTTTAATAATTTCATCTACTCCTAGAATTTTTTCTTGATGGATACCGTTTTATATTTGATTCTTTTTCCAAAGGATACACCTATTTTCTTCAACACTTGAGAAATTTTTTTCTACAATGAGCTTTTCATTGCTTATGCCAATAATATCCTTTATATTTTTATACACCCTTATCAAGACTATCTCTTCATATTTTTGGATATATTAATATCATCATCAACTTCGTTTCTCTTAGAATCAATTTCATCATAAAATATATTTACTTCCTCAATGAACTTTGACCCTTTGTTTATAATTCCATTCACCCAATCTTCAATTATCTTGCTATATAATTTCTATCTACATATATTTTCAATTACTTCTTTCTCACTTCATAAGTTAGGATAAAAAGAGGCTTAAATTTTATCTACTTGTTGAGTTGAGGTTTCAACTTTGGACTTGAGGAAAGTAGTAAAGTTCTCATCTATTATTTGAGTTCATCTTTGGAGCACTTATCCTCTCTTTTTTTTCTCAACCATCTTAGCAATCAACACTGAAAAAATTGTGAATATCACCATTATGTGAGGAATAGACCAGTTGATTATCATGATGTTAAATCATTCTTTGTCATTTCATTGATGTCTTTCTTGGTAGAAGGATAAGAAAATTATACATAAATATGAGGATAAGTAGAATATTTCATCAACCTAGAATTGATTATGGCCTTCTTTGGTTGGGGTGACTTCTAAAGAATATTGGAAACAACATCAAATTGGGGGATGTTCAATTGAGATACTTTCCTCTTTCTTGAGAGATTTTGTTGTAGCTAGGAAAATTTTAATGGATAGAGTTTTGTTGTGCCTATAGCACACATGCCCTATTTGGACCGAGGACCCCCTCTTTTCATTTCATCTTCGTTAGGTTGTTTTTCATTTGCCTCATTTTGTGTGCCCCCATTTTTGAGCTTAAGTTGGTCACATACAATAAAGTCATGAAATTTCAACTAGCCAAAATCGCCCATCCAAATTTCCTAACTCTTTTGCATTTGCGGATTTGGACCTACGGGTTTCCCTTAGCCTTTTTCTTCTATGTTAGCCAAGCCTTGTGAGCCCTCATTTGTGGGTATCCCTTTGCAAATCACCATTATCACTCTTCCACTAAGTAGCGGTGAACCCCTAGTGTCCACCCACATTGCGGGTTTTCCACCCCTCCTTTGTTGTTTGGGTCTTGACTACGGTTGTGCCAACTCAGGTTTCCACAACCCTACCAACCCAACCTTCTGCTGTACTAAGCATTAAATGTGTGCCATTAATGATGTTTCTCCTATAAAAGGAAGGTTTGAACTTGTCATTTTCACACTAGTAATTTGAATTTTTTGATGGATAACAAGAATCTCTAGCCTGCACAAGATCCCACTACGAATTCAAAAAATATTCTCATTGGATTCCCACCCTATCCGAGGTTATGCCTTTTTAAAATGTTCTTTCAAATTTAGGGTTTTGAAATGTTAAAATATTTAAGATTTAACCCTACTTTACTATAGCAACCCTATCCAAGTCCTCTCGAGCCTTTGGCCTCGCATTCAGTGTCCATCTCACACATTAAAATCCTTAACACTGACCTAAACTGCATCCTTGTGCCTATGCGGAATTCCACTCCACCTTGGTTGTTCATCGTACAATTGATGCACCATTGTGGCCTGCACCCTCACCCTTTCCATTCGTGTTAGTGTTTGAAAATCTTGGGGAAAATGATTAATTCCTCGGTTCTATGTGAATATTCACATGTGGAATTCCTCTTGTGGGTAGTCTCCACCCCATCATCATTTCTTGATGGTAGAACCTTAATGCCACCCCACATTGTAGGCTCTGCTTGCATCCTTGAAACAAAGGAACCAAATTTGACACTTGGTGAAATTCACTAAGTCCAAACTATGGTGTGGCTGCCACACATGGCTCACCATCCTTTGACTTCCATTTATTGATGGTAAAGTCACCTTGTTGTTATGTAGTGTGTACCTTGTGGCACATGTCTTCATATTCACTTCAAGCCCCTTTTCGAGTAGAAACCCCAAGTCAAAGTCCCTGTGGAAAAATTCTTGCAGGTGGCTGCATGCGAGTAGCCCTCACTTCATCATTGATACTTAAAGCCTGAATGTGCACATCTTCTCGCATGGTGGACCCTATGGGAGGATTTTCCTTTTGTCAAACTATGAAACTTTCCAGTGCATAACTTAAGTCTGAGGTCCATTTTTGGGTTTTTCTATGTAGACCACTGCCTATAGATGGGCGCCCCTTCGAGGTCGTTCCTTAATGGAAAACATATAGCCATAGCCTGATGATTTAATTTAACAGTCCAAAAAATGATCAAAATCTAAGGCCTATTACCCAATGTCCAAAGCACTCGTGGATTCTACAATGTGTAACTCCACATGCGGGTCATTGTCCCATGAATTATATAGCTTAAGGACTGAGCCTCAATGTCTTTCTACCTCATGACTCCCGCACATCCAAAACACGCAATGACATCAAAGCATAATATAATGAAATCAGGTGCCTTGAGACCTATTTTCGCATGTGCCTAACCATTCTTTAGGGGATTTTCCTTCCAAAAAACAATGCGGA
Source organism: Sequoiadendron giganteum (assembly GCA_007115665.2). Lineage (NCBI taxonomy): Eukaryota > Viridiplantae > Streptophyta > Pinopsida > Cupressales > Cupressaceae > Sequoiadendron > Sequoiadendron giganteum. The sequence goes on along the minus strand of CM021100.1, from coordinate 728,843,399 downwards.
AATCTCACTATGGGTGGTTGTATATGGAACTTTGTAGCTCCTATGCCACCCTACTGCCAATTTTTTCTGATGGCTTACACCTAGGGGAAACCCACATCCCTGGACCCACATTTTCCCAAATGACCCGAATGAGCTCCAAAGAATTGATAATGATGAATTTTATGACCTTTTGATGATGTATTAATGGATTTGACACTCAATTTGTATGATTTGATTGACACTTTCCCTAATTCATATCTAAATGGACTTAATGCATCCTTTGCATGCATAAATATATGGAACCTATTGTGCGTCCATTAGGGAGGTCCATTGAGAAAGCTAACAAAGGAAAGAAGTGTGCTTGCATGCCAAGAGGAAAGGAAGAAAAAGAATAAATAAATTATCAGTTCCATGGAGTGGAGTGTACCTCCAATCTCTCCTCTACCTGGGACTTAGTGTTAGATACAAACCTAGGACATGTGAATATTTATAAGTTTAGGCAAAGGGTGATGGTCAACCTACCACAAAAAATGTATGAAAGATCAAGGCAAGTGGTCTTGTCAAGGCGGTTGGCTTTCCTCCCACATTAACTATCTTGAAATTGGTCATGGCTTGTCAGGAGGCTTACCACTACAATAGGAAAAAAAATTGATAAATATGGGAGATTATTGGAAGACCTATCTTCTAGGTCCATTGGTCGGGCATTCGGAATCCCAACGTTTGATACAATGGAAGAGGTAATGTGGGAATTTGCTAAGAACATGTGGAAACAAGACCCTCTTGCATGAAAGAGAAAAATCAACCAATATTGGTCGAAAGATAAGAGGGGAAGTGCCAAAAAAGTACCCCAAGAGTTGTTTAGAAGTGATTTCTTTGAAAAGTACCATGATTTGGTTACTCTATTAAGAAGAGTGATGGGCCTACCAACTATTGCATTCTTTGAGGAGTGGATGTTCTATTTCATTGAAGAGATCATCTGAGGAGAGGCCAAGTTCCATTGGGCTAAGATGGTCAGTGACAAGATTCACAACCAAATCATGGCAGTGAAGAAAACCTCTCAATTTCACATGACTTCATATCTGGTATACCTCTGTGCAGAGAAGTTCCTATAAAAAGGACTATTCTATGTAGGCCCACTAGGGACAAAGAGAGGAGATCTTAAAGTTTATGAGTGTTATCCTCAGCTACAATATAGAAACTTCAAAAGAGAATATAGGAGGGTAAATGATTCCTTCATCATGCACATAATCAAACTCAGAGGAGAATATTTTGAGAGAAGGGTATCACACAACACAAAGGCCTTCATAAGGTGATTCAAGTATTTGTTCATTCAGCTCTCGAAGTTCACTTATATCAGAGCTGAAGGGTTCTCAGGAAGACCCTAATAGTTGTTGTGTTATCCAGATGACCACATCATCTTGCTAGAAGTTTCTCAGAAGCTCCAAAATAACAACACATTATTGAGTGATACATATCGATTTGGAATTTCATATCCCCTTACCTTTAGGCAAGGAATGTATTCCTATCCTACTGCCCAATTTGTTGAATACTCAAATAGGGAGCTGGTAGAATATAACTTGGATCCCCACACACTAAGGAAGAATGGACCCTTATGGTAAATTAAATAAATGGGTCAAGAGACAGTATTCTCATCGACTCCATGTTGAGGACTTCTAGGCCAATTTCAATGATGACAAAGAGGTGTGAATGAGGCACTATGTGAGAATTATGGCCCAGTTTGTAAAGTCGATAAATTTATTCCCCATGCCTGATCAGATAGTGGAGAAAGATGATATTTTTGATGATAGATATATTTTCATGGACAAACTACCCTTACCTATCATTGATTGGAGTGAAGAAGAGGTCACTGACCTCGAGGGTAAGTGCAAAAATATGGGGGCCCGAAAAGGGGGCTTAAGTGGCCACTTTTTTTCTTCTAAAATTAGGAAATACTGACCTTGGATGTGAAATTGAAGATAGTTACACTCAAAATTTTGAGATGCAACAAAAACAAGGATCTAAGTGCTCTGACTCTATTTCCTAAACTACTAATTTATTTTGAAAATGGTTAATATTAAGGGGTTCAGAAGAGGGACATATAGAAATTGGTGTTGTTTTTGTCAGAAAAAAAATAACATAGCAACTTTTATACATCCCTCACATGGTGAATTTGTTTTAGTATTTTTAAAATCTCTATAGTGAGAAATTAGCTAATAGTATGTAGTTGATGCACAATTTTTCTGATAATTTTTTAAGTCGACATTTCCTGGAAAACAAAATTTTGGTTGTGCTACCCCTACAAATTTTGGAAACTAATTGATTTTTTTTATTTTTTAAAAAATTTGTAGAATGGATTCTTGTTTCTAAAAATTTAATTTATTTGAAATTTCAATGAATCATTAATTTATAATGAAAAAAACACCAAACACTATTTTGGCCAAAAAAGAGACACACAATCAAAATAAATTATAGATGAAAGGCTTAAAATTGTCAAAAAGTGAAAAAAATTACATTGTTGGATAGCTAAGAGAGAACCTAACATTACCCAAGTGTTCAATTTGTTTGACATTGAAACACATTCAATCCTAATGGTGAGCACGGATCTGATTATGTGAAATATTGTAGAATTTTCAAAAACACGGCCCTCCAAGCCTTTGGGTTGGTATTCCAAGGAAAATACCAAGGCTAATGCTTGGGGATTCCCAAATAAATATATAATGCATGCCTATTATAATGTTCTCATGTTATATCTTAGTTTTGACATGGTTTTTAGCATTTGTGTGGACCATGTCTAGCAAGACATAACACAAGCGTGGTATAATGTTCTTGCATTATGTCTTGCTTTATGTTAAATCCTACTCTATTGAATGTATTTTTATATATTTGCATATTTTTATGTTTATATGTACATGTATGCTTGTATGTCATGTATGTATGTATGTATGCATGATTGTATGTATGCATGTATGTATGTACCAATGCATGTATATTGTATGTATTTCTATATGTATGTAAGTTTGTATCTACATATGTACATGTATGCTTGTATGTATGTAGGATCGTATGTACATATGTATTATGCTTGTATGTATGTATTTATGTATGTTTTTAGAGGTAGGGATAATTTTAAGAGAGAGAGAGAGAGAGAGAGAGAGTTGTCTAGGTAGGGTGGGAGGGAGAGAGGGAGGGAGAGAGAGACCTGGGAGAGAAAGAGAGGTAGAGAGGTATTGAGAGAGAGTCTTGAGAGAGAGAGAGGGGGTGGAAGGAAGAGTCTAAGACAGAGGGAGTAGGAGAGAATGGGTTGGAGTGAGAGAGACTTAGCTAGGTAGGGTGGGATGGATAGAGGGAGAGAAAGGGGGGGAGAGAGGGAGGGAGATAAAGAGATATCTATGTAGGTAGGGTGCCAAAGGGAGAGACTTGAGAGTGTGAGGGGGGGTGAGAGGGAGAGACTTGATAGGTAGGTAGTGAGAGGGAGTGTGAGAGAGAGGGAGTGGAAGAGAGATGGAGTGTGAAAGTGAGAGACCTGAGAGAGGGAGAGGGTGTGGGAGGGAGTGACCTAAGAGAGGGAGAGATATATGGGGTTGGAGTGAGAGAGAATTATCTAGGTAGGGTGGGAGTGATAGATAGAGAGAGCTGGGATAAAGAGAGAGAGAAAGTTACCTAGGTAGGGTGCCAGAGGGAGAGACTTGAGAGAGAGGGAGTGATGGAGAGGAAGTGGGAGACATATAGATAGAGATAGATAGAGGGATTGAGAGAGGGTGGTATGGATTGATTGAGTGAGAGGTACTTAGAAAGAGGGAGATGCTAGACAGAGACAAGTAGAGAGGGTAGGAGAGAGGGAGGGAGAGAGAGGTGAGATGTATAGATAGAGAAAAATGGATAGGGGTTGACGGTATAGGGTTTATGGACTAGGGTGGAGGACCAATATGGTTCATGGTCTAAGGTATTAGGGTTTAAGGTTTGAGGGTTGAGGGGTTAGGGTTCAGGGTAGAGGGTATAAGGTTTAAGGGTTTAGGGTTAAAGGTTTTAGGGTTGATGGTTTAGGGTTGAGGGTAGAGGGTTTAGGGTATAGGTTTGAGGGTATATGGTTGAATGATTAGGTTGAGGATCCAATATAAAGGGTAGATAGTATAGGGGTTTAGGGTTGAGTGATTAAGGGTTGAGGGTTGAGAATTGAGGGTTGAGGGTTTAATGTATAGGGCAGAGGGTAGAGGGTTTAAGGGTTGAGGGTTGAAGGTTGAGGATTTAAGGTTGAGGGTAGAGGATTGAGGGTATAGGGTTGAGGATTGGGGTTGAGGGTCCAATGTATATGGTAGAGGGTATAGGAGTTGAGGGATTAAGGTTTAATGGTTGAGGGTTAAGGGTATATGGTAGAGGGTTGAGGTTTTAAGGGTTTAGGGATTAAGGGTTGAGGTTTTAGGGATTAGGGTAGAGATTTTTATTGTGTTTAAGGGTTTAATGGTTGATGGATTAGGGTTGAGGGTTGAGGGATCAGGGTTGAGGGTAGAGGGTTGAGGGTTGAGGGTTGAGGGTAGAGGGTTTAAGGGTTTAGGGTTTAAGGGTTGAGGATTGAGGGATTAGGGTTTAGGGTTAATTGTTTAAGGGTTTAAGGGTTTAGGGTTTAGGTTTGATGGATTAGGGTAGAGAGGGAGAGATGTATGGATAAATATATGGAGGGAGAAGTGAGATAAAGATAAGGAGAGATGACTAGGGAGGGACAAATATATATGAAGGTTCATGATCCAATGTATAGGGTATAGGGTTGACAATTCAGGATATAGGGTTGATGACCTATAGGGTTGAGGGATTAGGGTATTAGGTTTAGGGTATAGGGTTGAGGAATTAGGGTTGAGGGATTAGGGATTAGGGTTTAGGATTGAGGGTATAGGGTTGGGGGATTAGGATTGAGGGTCCAATGTATAGGGTAGAGGGTTGAGGGGTTGAGGGAGTGAGTGAGAAAGAGTTGAGAGAGGGAGAGAGTGGGAGAGATATAGAGGGTACAGGGTAGAGGGTTGAGAATTGAGGGTATAGGGTTGAGGACCTTTAGGGTTGATGGTTTAGGGTACTGCATTAATGGTATAAGGTTGAGGGTAGAGGGTAGAAGGTTTAAGGGTTTTGGGTTTAAGGGTTTAGGTTTGAGGGTTTAGGGTAGAGGGTAGAGGGTTTAGGGTTTGAGGGTATAGGTTTTAGGGTAAATAGGGTTGATGGTAGAGGGTAGAGGGTTTAAGGGTAGAGGTATTAAGGGTTTTGGGTTGAAGGTTGAGGGTAGAGGGTTTAATGGTTTAGGGTTTAAGGGTTTAGGGTTGAGGGTTTAGGGTTTAGGGTAGAGGTTTTAGGGTTTAGGGTAGAGGGTAGAGGGTAGAGGGTTTAAGGTTTTAATGGTAGATGGTAGAGGATCTAAGTGTTAAGGGTAGAGGGTAGAGGGTTAAGGGTAAAGGGGAGAGAGATAGAAGGAGTGAGTGAGTGAGTGAGTGAGAGAGACTTAATAGATGGGTAGGGGGTAGGAGGGAGAGAATTGAGAGAGAGAGAGAAGGAGGTTATAGGGGTTGAGGGATTAGGGTTTAAGGGTTGAGGGTTGAGGGTTAAGGGTTGAGGGTTGAGGGTTGAGGGTTGAGGGTTGAGGGTTTATGGATTAAGGGTTAAGAGGGTTGAGGGATTGGGGATTAGGGTAGAGAGTTTAAGGTTTGAGGATATGGATTTTAGGGTTTAGGGTTGAGGGTAGAGGTTTGAGGGTTTAAGGGTAGAGGGATTAAGGGTTTAGGGTATAGGTTTGAGGGTATGTGGTTGAAGGATTAGGGTTGAGGATCCAATGTATAGGGTAGATGTTATAGGGGTTTAAGGTTGAGGGATTAAGGGTTGAGGGTTGATAATTTAAGGTTTAGGGTTTAATGTATAGGTTAGAGGGTAGAGGATATCGATTTTAAGGGTTTAGAGTTTAAGGGTTGAGGGTTGAGGGTTTAACGTTGAGGTTTGAGGGTATAGGGTTGGGGGATTAGGGTTGAGGGTCCAATGTAGAGGGTAGAGGTTATACGGGTTGAGGGAGTGTGAGAGAGAGAGTTGAGAAAGGGAGAGGGGGTAGGAGGGAGAAAATTGAGAGAGAGAGAGAGGGTGGGAGGGAGTAGGAGAGATATAGAGAGTAGAGGGTAGAGGCTTGAGAATCCATGGTCTAGGTTGAGCACCTATAGGGTTGATGGTTTAGGGTATTGGGTTGCTGTTAAAGGGTTGAGGGTTGAGGATAGAAGGTTTAAGGGTTTAGGGTTGATGGTTTGGGGTTGAGGATAGAGGGTTTAGAGTTCGAGGGTATAGATTTTAGGGTAAATAGGGTTGAGGGTAGGGGGTGGAGGGTTTAAGGGTAGAGGGATTAATGGTTTTGGATTGAGGGTAGAGGTTTTAAGGGTTATGGGTTTAAGGGTTTAGGGTAGAGGGTTTACTATTGAGGGTAGAGGGTAGAGGTTTTAAGGGTTTAAGGGTAGAGGGTAGAGGATTTAAGTGTTAATGTTAGAGGGTAGAGGTTTCAAGGTATAGGGGAGAGAGATAGAAAGAGTGAGTGAGTGAGTGAGTGAGTGAGTGAGAGAATTAAGAGAGAGAGGGAGTAGGAGAGAGAGAGAGATTAGAGAGAGGGAGAATTATAGGGGTTAAAGGGATTAAGGTTTTTAAAGGGTTGAGGTTAAGGGTTGAGGGAAGGTCCAAGAAGGGAGAGAGGGTAAGATAGGTTTTAGGGCTAGGTTGGAGGGTTGTTTTGGCTAAGAGTAGAGGGTAGAGGGTTTAAGGATTTAAGGTTTAAGAGTTTAGAGTAGAGGGTTAAGGGTAGATGGTTTAGGGTAGAGGGTAGAGGGTTTAAGGGTTCAGAGTTGAGGGATTAAGGGTCAAGAGGGTTGAGGGATTAGGGTAGATAGTTTTTAGTTTAAGGGTATAGGTTTTAGGGTAAATAGGGTTGAGAGTAGAGGGTTGAGGGTTCAAGGGTAGAGGAATTAATGGTTTTGGGTTGAGGGTAGAAGGTTTAAGGGTTTAGGGTTTAGGGTTTAGTGTTTAGGGTAGAAGGTAGAGGTTTTAAGGGTTTAAGGTTAGAGGGTATAGGATTTATGTGTTAAGGGTAGAGGGTAGAGGGTTGAGGGTTAAGGGTATATGAGAGAGATATGAGTGAGAGAGAGAAAGAGACTTGAGAGAGGGAGAGGGGATAGGAGGGAGAGAATTGAGAAAGAGAGAGAGAGAGAGTGAGGGTATAGGGGTTGAGGGATTAGGGTTTAAGGGTTGAGGGATTAAGGGTCAAGAGGGTTGAGGGATTAGGGTAGAGAGTTTACAGTTTGAGTGTATAGATTTTAGGGTAAATAGGATTGAGGGTAGAGGGTTAAGGGATTAAGGGTAGAGAGATTAAGGATTTGGGTTGATGGTAGAGGTTAAGGTGTTTAAAGGTTTAAGGGTTTAGGGTAGAGGGTAGAGGGTTTAAGGGTTATGGGTTGAGGGATTAAGGGTCAAAAGGGTTGAGGGATTAGGGTAGAGAGTTTAGGGTTTGAGGGTATATGTTTTAGGTTATATAGGGTTGAGGGTAGAGGGTAGATGGTTTAAGGTTAGAGGGATTAATGGTTTTAGATTGAGGGTAGAGGGTAGAAGTTTTAAGGGTTTAGGGTTTAGGGTTTAGGGTTGAGGGTTGAGGGTAGAGGTTTTAGGGTTTATGGTAAATAGGGTTGAGGGTAGAGGGTAGAGGTTTTAAGGGTATAGGGATTAAGGGTTTCAGATTGAGGGTAGAGGGTAGAGGGTTTAAGGGTTTAGGGTTTAGGGTAGAGGGTAGAGGGTTTAAGGGTTTAAGGTTAAAGGGTAGAGGATTTAAGTGTTAAGGGTAGAGGTTTAAGGGTAAAAGGGAGAAATATAGAAGGTGTGAGTGAGTGAGTGAGAGAGAGGGAGGGTATAGGGGTTGAGGTATTAGGGTTTAAGGTTTGAGGGTTGAGAGTTGAGGGATTAATTGTCAAGAGGGTTGATGGATTAGGGTAGAGAGTTTATGGTTTTAGGGTTTAGGGTAGAGGGTAGAGGGTAGAGGGTTGAGGGTTTAAGGGTAGAGGGATTAAGGTTTTAGGGTATAGGTTTGATGGTACATTGTTGAAGGATTAAGGTTGAGGGTCCAATGTATAGGGTAGAGGGTATAGGGTAGAGGGTATAGGGGTTGAGGATTGAGCAATTACGATTTGAGGGCTGAAAATTCAAGATTGAGGGTTTAAGGGTTGAGGGTTGAGGTTTTAAGGTTGAGGGTTGAGGGTATAAGGTTTGAGAGTATAGGTTTTAGGGTAAATAGGGTTGAGGGTAGAGGGTTTAATGGTAGAGGGATTAAGGGTTTTGGGTTGATGGTAGAGGTTAGAGGATTTAAGGGTAGATGGGAGAGAGAATTGAGAGAGGGAGAGGGGGTAGGATGGAGATAATTGAGAGAGAGGGAGGGTATAGGGGTTGAGGGATTAGGGTTTAAGGTTTGGGGGCTGAGGGATTATGGTAGAGAGTTTAGGGTTTAAGGGTAAATATGGTTGAGCGTATAGGGTAGAGGGATTAAGGGTTTTGGATTTATGGTAGAGGGTATAGGGTTGAAGGGTTTAGGGTTTAGGGTTTTATGGTAGAGGGTTTAGGGTTTAGGGTAGAGGGTAGAGGGTTTAAGGGTTGGGGGTTTAGGGATTAAGGGTCAAGAGGGTTGAGGATTAGGGTAGAGATTTTAGGGTTTGAGGGTATGGGTTTTAGGGTAAATAGGGTAGAGGGTAGAGTGTTTATGGTTTAAGGGTAGAGGGATTAAGGGTTTTGGGTTTATGATAGAGTGTAAAAGATTTAAGGGTTTTGGGTTTAAGGTTTTAGGGTTGAGGCTTTATGGCTGAGGGTAGAGGGTTTATGATTTGAGGGTATATGTTTTAGGGTAAATAGGGTTGAGGGATTAATGGTTTTGGGTTGAGGGTAGAGGGTTGAGGGATTAAGGGTTAAGATGGTTGAGGGATTAGGGTAGAGATTTTAGGGTTTGAGGGTATAGGTTTTAGTTTTTAGGGTTGATGGTTTAAGGGTAGAGGGATTAAGGGCTTAGGGTATAGGTGTAAGGGTACATGTTTGAATTATTAGGGTTGATGGTCCAATGTATAGGGTAGAAGGTATAGGGGTTGAGGGATTAGGGTTTAAGAGTTGAGGGTTGAGGGTTGAGGGATTAATAATCAAGATGGTTGAGGGATTAGTGATTAGGGTTGAGGGAGGAGGGAGAGACTTGAGAGGGAGAGAGAGGGAGGGAGTGGGAGAGAGATATAGGGTAGAAGGTAGAGGGTTAAGGGTAGAGGGGAGAGATATAGAGGGAGTGAGTGAGAGAGAGAGACTTGAGAGAGGGAGAGGTGCTAGGATGGAGATAATTAAGAGAGAGAGAGAAGGAGGGATTAGGAGAGATATACAATATATAGGGTAGAGGGTTGAGAATTGAATGTATAGGGTTCAGGACCTATAGGGTTGATGGTTTAGGGTATTGGGTTGAGGGATAAGAGTTGAGGGTAGAGGGTAGATGGTTTAAGGGTTTAGGGTTGAGGGTAGAGGGTTTAGGGTTTGAGGGTATAGGTTTTAGGGTTTAGGGTTGAGGGTAGAGGGTAGAGGGTTTAAAGGTAGAGGGATTAAGGGTTGTGGGTTGAGGGTAGAGGGTAGAGAGAAAGAGAGACAAAATCAACCTTTAAAAGATCAACTTTATCATAATGTGAGCATGTTTTGAAGTAGTACAAATATGACCATTATTTTAGCAATAAATAATGCACTTGCATTATAATGTGAGCATGTTTTGGATCTCTCTAAAAATGTTAAAAAACTTAATATACCCATGATCTGAAGGCCCACATTTTGTATATTCTCCTAGTCCTATGTGTGCTCTGACAAAACAGAGCTTTTTGATGATGTTGTGAAGTGTGCATGCATTTTTTTCAAATTACACCAACTTTTTCATGATATTTCCACCACATTTGAATTAAATAGAAGAATTTTCATGTTGAAAGACATATAATATCAATTCAAGTCTGAATTCTATTCAAAATTGATATACAATTGAAGTTTGGAGGGGAACAAGCTTTTGAAAAATTCAAATTGTTGAGGAGTTTGAAGAAAGAAGAGGCAAAGGCTACATAATTGGGTAGAACTCCTCCATTTGAAACTTTGGTTTTTTAGGTATGTGAATTATTTACACATTTTATTTCATTATATTATGGATTTCTTTTATTTTTTTTATTTTTCATATTCCATGTTGATTACTGTTTATTTGTCATTATAACCTTAGCTTGTCAATGCACATTTTAGATTACACAATTCTTTGCACTTGCCAATTACATTTTTAAACCACATCTCTTTGAGGCATTTTGTTAAACAATTGAATTTCCTTGTGTATACCTCCAAATTTTGTATACACATATATATGACATAATTTAGAAGGAAGTAAAATAAAACATCATTTCTCAATCCTTTACAATGGATGTGCATACCAAACTCCAAAGATTTGATTTTGGTATAGGCATGGGGGATGTTGGAAAATGTAGTTGAATTTGGTTTTACATCTACAATTTTCATATGCTTGAAATTTTCTAAAGCATTTTCAATAAATCTATTTTTTGCATATCCTGCAATCATTATAGTCCACGAGGACATATCTCATTGAGGTATTTTGTCAAACAGTTATACCAAGCAGCTGATTTCTTTGTCTATGCTACCAAATTTTCCATACATGTCTCTAAAAATTTGGAATATACTCCTCCCACATTGATAGATATTTGAATCTATTTTAGTTTTCATCTCTATTTCTAAATTTAACTCATCACTAAACTTACCTCATCAATTATTTTATTATATATTTTAAATGTTTCCTTGATTAGTCTACCTACAAGGGATTCTAATCCTTCTCTCCACTATTTCAAGACTCTTTATTCAAGGCTAAATTAGAAACATGGGGAAAGGTGCAGCCTATCTTTCAATCATGGATCAAAATGGAAGCATGGACAACCAATTTGAATTGTTTGACAATAATGTTTTCATATAAATGTATACAAAATGTGGTAGCATTGATAAGCTAGTGAGGTTGGCAAGCTAGTGAGCTCACTCACTAGATTGCTAATGCGGTAGGGTTGAAAAGGTAGGGGCAATATATGCCTCATAGAAATGGGGTATCAAAGTGATTTACATCATTGTGAGACCACATTTATATGAGGCATACACTTCTCCTACCTTGTCAACCCTACCGCATTAGAAAGCTAGTGGAACACTAGAAAGCTAGTGGAGCATTGAAAAGCTAGTGAGCTCCACTAGCTTGCGAATGTGGTAGGGTTGACAAGGTATGGGTAGCATATGCCTCATAGAAATGGGGTCTCACGATGATGTATCACCATTAGACCCCATTTATATGAGGAATATGCTTCCCCTACCTTGTCAACCCTACCACATTAGAAAGTTGGTGGACCATTGGCAAGCTAGTGAGCTCCACTAGCTTGCCAATGTGGTAGGGGCAATGTATGCATCATAGAAATGGGGATGCATAGTGATATATCACTGTATTCCTCATAAAAATGGGGAATCATAGTGATATATATCACCATGAGTCCCCATTTCTATGAGGCATATGCTGCCCCTACCTTGTCAACCCTATTGCATTAGCAGGCTAGTGAGCTCACTAGCTTGCCAATGCATTTGAATTGTTTCACAAGGAATTTGAATTCACATTCCTTGTCCATGCTTCCATTTTGAGCCTATATTTAAATCATGTCATGTCACATTACCACATTTCTCTAAGGCATACCATAAAAAAATATTATGTAACCTTTGTCTATGCTAGAAATACTCTTCTATAGGATGATTGTAAGTATTTTGTATGAAGCCTTAAATAACATATATTTCATTTATTTGTATGGATTTAGTTTTTAGGAAATAATATTCATCTCATTACCATGCTACATGTAAAATTATCTTCCAAGTCGAGGAAACAAACAAGGAACAAACTAATAGATGAAGAGTATGAAACCAAAAAAGAAAAGGAGAGAACGGTTGAGGGAATATCATGAAAATAAAAAATTGGATATGATTGATGAAAACAACCCAATTGAAGAGGAACCTCAACCATAAAAAAGAGAAAAGGCATTGTCAGGACAAAAGGCATGAATGTGAAAGCATCGTGGTAAGACAGATTCAGATACCGTAGTTGGAGACACACCCTCTATTGCAAGTGAATATGAAGGGACACCATTAAGAACAAGAGGATATGGAGGGACACCATCTATCACAAGTGAATATGGAGGGAAACCATATACCACAAGTGAATATGGAGGGACACCATCTATCGTAAGTGAATATGGTTGGACACCATCCACCACATCTCAAGTTGAGAGTACATCATCACTTGGATTTGATGAAGAAGGTATGCCATCATCCCCATGTCAACCTCAAGTTATGTCTTCTATTCCACCCTCGATTGAAGGCAGGAAATCTAGCCCACCTCACTTAAATATTGATGAAATTCCTAATGTTGAGGAGTATTTTCCTAAGAGAACACCACTAGAATTTTGCATAGAAAACCAAAGTATTTTATTAATATTGATAAGGATATTTTTCAGCACATGGAAGGTAAGATTTCAGCACACACTTGTAGAAAATATGCTAATAAGATTTGTAAATTCTTCTTTGAAAGGCTAAATGAGATCACAAGATGTCAACTATTTATTGAAATAATGTGAGGTATAAAGTATAGAAACATTATAAAGACTCTTGGGTTGAGAACATCGAATGCTTCAAGTGAAAACACTATTGTGAAGAATCTAATGGATTATTATGAGAGTGTGGGTAAAACCTCATGTTCCAAGGATAGTAATGTCACTTGACATGTCATTACATCAAATTTGGTAAGTATTCAAACAAAGAGATCTCATCTCATTAGAAAGATGAGTGAACAATTGAGAATTAATAGAAAAACTTTATCTAGAACCATTTAAAGGTGGCAAAGAATTGAGGGCACTGATTCAAATGAATTATGGGCATTCTCGAGGATACTACCAAAAAGATTAAAAAAAATTGTTGAAGCATTGAGAACACAGATTGAAGAGTATTGGAAGAATAACACAAGACCATCTCTAAATCAAATGGATGTTGTAAGAAGGAGAATCGATAGTCAGAACTGTGAGACACATCCAAAGCATTTTTTGGATACGACTCAAACCTATTTTTTTTGTAAATTTCAATAGGATTATCCTCAAATTAGTAATTTTCAAAAGTATTTTGAATTATTAAACCTTTTTATGTCAAGATAAATCACACACACACTACTTGTTGTTGTAGACTACATATTGAATTCTCTAAACATTATGATGTTTATCATTCTATATGTTTATATTTGCATACTAACAATGGTTTGCAAGATTGTGGCATAGAAGCCCCACCAACATCTTCAAAAGAGTTCTTATCAAAAAAATTATGTGAAATAGAGGATATCCAAATATTCTACAGGAAACTATGATTGGATGGCTCATGTGAGAATTATGTTGGCTTGCAATGTATTCTAGTATATGAAGATATGGAAAGCACAGATGAGGTGGAACAACAAATAGTAGAGTTTGGGAAGTATAAAATAGTGGCATACATTACAAAAGATGGTAATCAAGAAAATAGGTGTGATTTGGTTATTTAGAGGATTTTAGTGTATCAGTTTATGTCCATATTTCATGAAAAAATAGTGTATGAGTATGCATGGCATACTCATAGAGCCTGATGGTTGGACACACAATTCAAGCTATGTAAGGACACCTTTCTAGTTGGAAACATAGTATCAGTAGTTGATTTTGTAGAGAACTACCCACTACAGCCACATCATAAGGTGTAGTCACAATATTACAACTCCACACAGGTTTTGATATTTGTGCACATAGAATTCATTCATGCAGCTGATAATATAGAGGACCAAAGGAAGGTATTGAGGGAGTATCACTTTTATATTAGTGATGATTGCACACATTCTCCAGAGTTCGTGCAAGGTTGCTTACAGATGTTCTATAGTGATTTGGCTCAGAGGGGCATAACATACGATCAACATATAATATGGTTGGATAATTGTGCAACATAGTTCAAGAAATTGTGCATGTTCTAATAGTTGAGAAGGATGCCTGTCATTACACATATTCAAAAAATGTGGAAATTTTCTGAGGTTGAGCATGATGGTGTAGGAGCATGTGTGAAAATAACATTAGCACAAGAAGAGTTAAAGTATAAAGACAATGGAAAGTTGATAAATGCAAAATCAATCATCGAGTGGTGTAATGCTTCAATGGGTCCAGGTAATGAAGGTACATCTTTAGTTTCATAGATTTTTTGGTTGATGGATGATACTAACATTGCACCATATGAGGATTGTTTTAAATTGACATGATCAAGTGAGCTACACTCTTTCCTTAGCTTAGATGCAAGTTCATGGAGTATCAATACATGAAAGATGGCATGATTTTGTTCTTCATGTACAATGCAAGCCTAGAATGATTGTGAGTCAAAGGAGTGGGTTGAGAAATGGTCGTTAAGTTATCTTAGCCCACTTCACATGTATCACCCTCTAACAGTATTGGAACTAACACAGATGGATTCATCAGTCGACTTTGACCACATATCAGATCTAGCTCAACCAGGTAATATATCTACTTGCTTAGTTTTTGAAATTCCTATTGTTATCTTACTTTGTACTGTATTTGTAATGTTGACTAATTTCAAGAAATTTGTTGCACATATCAATGCATGGCATGTTTATGCAGTTATTGCAGATGAAGACAATGAAGAGGGAATAAACTATTACTTGTGTCATGTTGAGGCCAAAAATAAATTGGAGGCCCTAGTTATAGATGGAGAAAACATTGAATAACCTATAGGCTCAGTTGTTGTTACTGGAATGTGGCTTAGAAGGTACCCACATAAGAGTGTTAAATATTGGTTGTTTCAAGACTTTGAAACGCATTGTAATATTATTCATTAATCAAACCTTGTCATGGAATCCAATGTTTGTTTGAAAAAATATGGGGGTAGACCTTTGAACAAGACCTTGTGGAAGGTCCGTGAGTTTGACCATGAGGTAATACTTGACACAATAAAGAGTAGATCAGGCCAAGATGGTTTGTTGGATTAATTTGTAAGTATGCACATTGGTTCTTATTAATTTATACTTGTATGCACATTAATTTGTATGATTCCAATGCTATGATGCCAATGCTATCATCTTCTTTTTCTTTTCCTATTTGTAAGTAACCTACTAAAAATTTATTGGTGTCCCCTTGAGAAAAATGTTGATTTATGAGTCATCGAAGAGAATCTTAGCCAAAAAAGAAATGCAACATCCTTATTTTTATGATCTTGGAAAATCTCAATTATGATTTTAAGCCATTATAAAAGTGTGTGTGAATCTTGGAGAGGGAATTTCAAGTTATTCATTTGAAGTTAACCTTATCATGAGAACCTATGATGTAGACATTATAAGAGAATCTCAAATTTCAAGTTATTCTATTCATGAGAGTTGTTGTGTGTAATAGGTATCTTGGAACTCCCAGTGAAGATGTATGACCAAGAGTGACTAAGTTGAGAGACTAGCATTCATATCCTCAATGGAAGCATCAAGATTTATGTCTCATTATTCTCGAGTTGGAACCAAATGGTGTGGATTATTTGTTTGTAAGTGTCTTCTATCTATTTTCATTTCATTTCCATTTTGGATGCTCTTTCTTTTTCTTCTTTTACTTTATGTATTTGTAAGTAAACTACTAAAAATTGATTGGCGTCTCCTTGTATAAAATGCTGATTTATGAGCCATCAAAGAGAATCTCATCCAAAATGAAATGAAACATCCTTATTTTGATGATCTTGAAAAATATCAATTATGATTTTAAGCCATTATAAAAGTGTGTGTGAAGCTTGGTGAGGGAATTTCAAGTTATTCATTTGAAGTTAACCTTGTCATGATCACCTATGTGTAGACATTATAAGAGAATCTTGAATTTCAATTTATTATATTCATGAGAGGTGTTATGTGAAATAGGTATCTTGGATCTCTTAGTGAAGATGTATGACCAGGAGTGACTAAGTCGAGAGACTGAAATTCCTATCCTCAATGGAAGAATCAAGATTTATGCCTTATTGTTCCCGAGTTAGAACCAAATGGTGTGGATTTATTATGATCTGTAAGTGCCTTCCATCTATTTTCATTTCATTTCCATTTTCAATGCTCTTTCTTTTTCTTCTTTTAGTTTGCGTATTTGTAAGTAAACTACTAAAAATTGATTGGTGTCTCCTTGTAGAAAATTTTGATTTATGAGCTATCAAAGAGAATCTCAGCCAAAAAAGCAATGCAACATCCTTCTTTTGATGATCTTGAGAAATCTCAATTCTAATTTGAATCCATTATAAAAGAGCATTTGAAGCTTAGCGAGGGAATCTAAAGTTATTCATTTGAAGTTAACCTCATCATGAACACCTATGATGTAGAAATTATAAGAAAATATTGAATATATGAGTGACATTGTAAAAGATTTGTGAGAATGGAGTACCTAAGTCATTGTGTCTACAAGTACAAGCACTTGGGTTTCAGAATAGTGTATGAACCATATTAGACAATTACAGCACAAATAGAAGAATTAGGATAGCCAAATAAATCTAATTTTATTGTAAACATCATATTATCAATATAGTGAGTGTAATAACCATTGATGGTTACTAATCATTCTTTTTCTTCTTCTATTCTCTCTCTATTATAATTAGCACCAATTGACTAACTTATTATAAAAACTTCTCTTATTAAAAAAAATAAACCTAATGATTATATATTATTATCAATATAGCATAAAGTCTATTGAAATAAACACTTGTAATAAGATTTACTCAAATATTGAAATTTATTGCTGCCCTCAAACATTTGTAATTCAAGCAATGTAATCCCTTAATAGTCCAAATTACAAAAGGGAAAAAATATTTCATGGCCTGCTACCCGAATACCATGTCATTTACAAGAATTTCATCTAAGGCATTAGGATCATATATGGAACCTATACAATAACCTCTTTTGGTTTTTGTCATCTCAGATTCATTTTTCTATGGTGTCCAATTTTGACTTGATGGAAAAAGTGTCAATTGCAAGCAATGTAAAGTTGCAAAGTGGTGCAAAATTTGTTCTGCAACTTGTGTGACCAAAAAAACTATTCCAATGCATCTAAATGGGTATTTTTACATTATAAATGGTCCTATTTCACACCCAAACATGCGGAATCACACCGAGCTACGTTCAACTGACTTGATCCCTTAAGGGTCCAAAGTGCAAAAAGACAACAATATTTGATGGGATATTACTGGAAAACCATGGTGCTTAAAAAATCTATGTATAAGCCTATGGGATTATGTTGGACCCCTCTGTAATAACCTTTCTCGGTTTTTGTTATCTTAGAGTCATTTTCCCGTAGTGTCCAATTTTCACTTGATGGAAAAAGTGTCAAATGCAAGTAGTGCAAAGTTGCAAAGTGGAGTAACTTTTGTTCTGCAGCTTGTGTGACCAAAAGTACTATTTCAATGTGTTTTAATGGGTAGGTTTATTCTAGGAATTATCCTCTTTTGTACCCAAACACACAGAATCACTTCGAGCTACTTTCAACTGGTAGAATCTCTTAAGAGTCTAAAGTGCAAACTGACTGCAATCTTCGATGGGTTGTTACTTAGACACCATGAAACTTATTAACTTCTCATTTGAGCCTATGGGATTGTGTTGGGACCCTCTATAATAAAATCTCTCAATTTTTTCTATCTTGAAGGTGTTTTTCGATGTTGGTGAATTTTCACTTGGGGAAAAAGTTGTCAAATGCAAGTAGTTGAAAGTTACAAAGTGGTGTAGCCTTCATTCTGCAACTCGTGTGACCAGATGAACTATTCCAACACATCTATATGGGTACCTTTATTCTAGGCATGGTCCTCTTTCACACCCAAACATGCTGAATCGCTCTGAGCTACATTCAACCGGTAGAATCCCTTAAGAGTCTAAAGTGAAAAATGGCTGCAAACTTCATTATATTGTTACTCAGACACTGTGATGCTTAGAAACTTATTTTTTGAGAATATTGGATTATTTGGGCCCCCTCTATAATAACCTCTCTCAGTTTTTTCTATCTCAAAGGAATTTTCCCGTGGTGGCGAATTTTCACTTGGAGAAAAAGTTGTCAAATGCAAGTAGTTGAAAGTTGCAAAGTGGTGCAACTTTCACTCTACAACTCGTGTGACCAAACAAACTATTCCAATGCATTTGTATGGGTACTTTTACACTATTAATTTTCCTCTTTTTCACCCAAACACACAAAATTTCTCTGAGCTACATTCAACTAGCAGAATCCCTCAAGAGTCCAAAGTGCAAAATGGCTTCAAACTTCAACATGTTACTCGAATACTGTGATGCTTAGAAAATTCTCATCTAATCATATAGGATTGAATTGGGCCCCTCTACAATAACCTCTCTTGGTTTTTACTATCTCAGAGGCATTTACTCATGTGGCAAATTTTCACTTGAGGAAAAATTGTCAAATGCAAGTAGTTGAAAGTTGCAAAGTGGTGAAACTTTCGTTCTGCAACTCATGTGACCAAAAAAAATTTTACAATGTATTTGGATGGGTACATTTACACTAGGAATGGTCCTATTTTTCACCCAAACAAATTGAATCACTCTGAGCTACATTCAACTAACAGAATCCCTTAAGAGTCCAAAGTGCAAAATGGTTGTAATCTTCGACGGGGTTTTACTTGGACATCGTGATGCTAAAAAATTTATCATCTTAGATTATGGGGATTTTTGGGCCCCTCCATAATAACCTCTCTCATATTTTTCTATCTTAGAGGTGTTTTCCTGTGGTGGTGAATTTTCACTTGGAGAAAAAGTTGTCAAATGCAAGTAGTTGAAAGGTGCAAAGTACTGCATCTTTTGTTCTATAAATTGTGTGACCAAACGAACTAGCCAAACATGTCTAGATGGGCATGTTTATGCTATAAATGGTCCTCTTTCACACCCAAACATGTGGAATTTATCTGAGCTACATTCAACCGACTCGATCCCTTAAGGGTTTAAAGTGCAAAAGGGCAGCAATCTTTGACAAGCTATTACTCAAAAATC
The DNA here is from genome assembly GCA_007115665.2 of Sequoiadendron giganteum. Lineage (NCBI taxonomy): Eukaryota > Viridiplantae > Streptophyta > Pinopsida > Cupressales > Cupressaceae > Sequoiadendron > Sequoiadendron giganteum. The sequence goes on along the minus strand of CM021100.1, from coordinate 728,824,291 downwards.
GTGACACTTACGAACTCTCTATCTAAGCATATGGGATAATGTTGGGCCCCTATACAATTAAATCTCTTGGTTTTTGTTATCTCTAAGTTTTCTTCTCATGGTATCTAGTTTTCACTTGATGAAAAAAATATCAAATGCAAGCACTATAAAGTTGCAAAGTGGTACAACTTTCTTTTTACAACTTGTGTGACCAAATGAATTGTTCCAATAGGTAAGTTTAAACTAGGCATGGTCCTCTTTCACATCTAAACATGTCAAATCACTCCAAGCTATGTTCAACCGGCTTTATCCCTTGTGATGACATGCAAAACAATCGAAAAGAGAAACATTCACACAATAGTTGAGAAGTTTGAGTTTTCCAAACAAAGGGCATATGATCATCCTCAATTCTATCAAGCGCAAGACATTTTTTAATTATCCTCCTTTCCTTTACAACAATATACAACCAATTGTAAATTCATACTATGGATATTAAATATATTCCATGTTCCCTTTGGGTTGCTTTGTTGTTTTGCTTCACTTCCAACCACACTCGATGTTTTTGAAGTCCTCCAACCATCCTTTGAAATAGACTCAACCTGATCCTCCACATGTCATCCAATCGCTCATCGAAGGGGAAATTCCATTCCTTTCTCTTTCGGGCCTCGACTGCACACCACATCCCCCCTCCTGAGCACACTTTTAAGTGGGCCCCATAGTGGTGTTGATATGTTGAGGGCTCCTCCATGTGTCCTCAAAGTAGGCATTTCATTCACAGAAAGGATGGAATGAAGTTCGAGCCCTGCTATCTTGCCATGTGTCCTAACTAACTCTATGGGATTGTGACACATGCTTGCTCAGGCTTTAACTATTTCAAATGTTGGGACCACCACCATCATTCGTAGGGGATGCATCTGGCTCGCGGGTGACTATGTTCATGATTTAGAATCTTTTCTATTGCAATGGTCATGATGAGTTATTGCTGCGGACAACATTGCTCATGATCAAGAATATTTTATGTTATGATTTTTCAACTGGTGGAATCCTTTGGCTATATATACTACTTCTTTCAGCCAAAATCTAGTTTAGAATACCTACAAAAGAATTAGGAAGACACCAAGCCTCTTGTTTTGTTAGATAATTATAAAGACTCATGGACTATGCCCTTGTAATTTTGCCTCTCTATTTATTAACTATTAGAAAACATTATACTGTGTTGTTACTAAATAGCTTGTTTGCAACTTTAATGATTTGAATAGAATATTGATTTAAGATCATGCCTTCGACTCTTTCTTTTCAATAAATCTCTATGCAAATTATTTTATGTTATGAAATGAATTATTCAAGTATTTCTCTTTGATGATTGTTATTTTGGGACATAGTAGATTGTTGAACATGACCTTAAATCGCATCCAAAAGATAGATTTATCATGAATTACATCTAAATCTTGGTGCATTGCCATAGTTAGATCTTTTATTTTTATATCTACTTCCTTTTCCCATTCAAAACCCCAATTAAAGAAGAAGCCAACCTCTTTAAAATATGGAGGTCACTCAATTTAGTGCAATAGGTCCCCCCTTTAACTGAGTTTCCCATAAAGGTTGTTACCTTGTCAATTTTTGGCATCAACGGTTTCTTTTTTCTAGCATGCTTGGTGGGACCTGTTGATGGTGTTTTTATGCACTTCACAACACAGGTAATGCATAGGTGCATTACCTCTCTTGAAAGACAATCTTCCACAATCAAATTGTAGAACACTATCCCAAGGTCTCTCGGATGTCAGGTCTTGACAGTGCTTGGAATATTTCAGTTGTTTATGTGATTTGCTAGAATCACAAGGTGGACTTACGGATGAGTTACAAAGTGAGAAAGTTGGATCTGCAAATGGAGTTCTTAAGATGGGAAAGTTGTTGAGTGTTTGCTACAGGTTCAAACAACAGTTTGGAACTCCATTTCAACATCAGATCTAGCTTTACAATGTGCAATGAACCTTGCCTAAGGTTACTTGTTAAAGAAAAAGGAAAAAGGGCAGGGAAGAGAAAAGGTTCTTGGATCTGAAACTACGAATGAATAGTGATCATGGAGGCTACTACAGTAGACAAACTCCCTAAACTGGGTTTTGCTTGGCCAAGAGGATCCTACAGTTACACAAAACCAGTGCAATCTTCTAAGGACTGCAGATTTTCAGTTTGCATACACACATGATGAACATGCAAGTGAACTAGGTTGCAGCAATCAAATAAATAAGCCCAGGCTAACTTTACACAGCAGCTTGCCATCAACAAGTACCAAAAGTATGGGCTAGAAATTCATCAAATACTGTAACAACAATCACCATTACCACTTCCATTTAAGAAAATACAACTAAAACTAACTTGGAAGGTAGAACCATGCACACATAATGAGCAAACTCAAAAGTAACACCCATAGATCATGCAATGCTGCTTTCTATTGCTTCAGGATGTTTTTACAATAGCTCTCCAACACTTACAAATGAGGGGGAGACCCCTATTTATAGTTTTCCAAAGCCCAAATGAATGGAAAGGATTGATTTACATTATGTGGCTCAGATTCAATTACATTAGAGCTTCACCAACCCCAGAATATTCAACAATTTAAAATAAACCTGTTGTCTTTTCCCTATTCTATCTTGTAGTGGTCAGTCACTATAGCAGTTTTGTCTTCTAGCTGATTTCCCTCTTATTGTAGCTGAAACTAATTGAAAGCTACCTTCTTCCCACTGGAATTGCAACATTCTTCATTGGATCAAATGGTTCTGTCGACGGACCCATGGTAGGCTTCTTGAAACCGGAAATGAGAGGCTGAAATGTTGTTCTGGAATGTTGTTTTGAAACGGCCGTGAGAGCACGGAACTCCGGATGGTACTTCCCAGATGAAAATTTGGAATTTGAAAAGCCAAGGGAGGATAAGATCCCATTTTAGCATCTAGGTCGTAGTCCATTTTTTATTTTGAGGTGCGCTAGTTCATTTATGAAATGTGAGTCCGGAATGCCATTTTGGAAATGCTGTTTTGAAAACGGCTGCAAGAGCATGGTACTCTGGATTGCACTTCCTAGCTGCAAAATTGAAATTTGAAAGGTCAAGTCAAAAAATGACCCAATTTTACCATCTGGGTCGAAGTCCATTTTCAATTTTGAGGAGTTCTACTATGATCCGGAAACATGAGTCCGGAATGCTGTTTTGCATTTTCTGTTTTGAAAATGGCCGTGAGAGCACGGAACTCCAAATTGCACTTCCCGGCTGCAAAATTGAAATTTGAAAGGTCACGACAAACGACAACCCAATTTTACCATCTGGGTTGAAGTCCATTTTCAATTTTGAGGAGTTCTACTATGATCCGGAAACATGAGTCCGAAATGCCATTTTGCATTTTCTGTTTTGAAAATGGCTGCGACAGCACGGAACTCCGGATTGCACTTTCCTACTGAAAAATTGAAATTTGAAAGGTCACAATAAGAAATGACCCAATTCTACCATCTGGGTCAAAGTGCATTTTCAATTTTGAGGAGTTCTACTATGATCTGGAAACATGAGTCCGGAATGCCATTTCGCATTTTCTGTTTTGAAAACAGCCGCGAGAGCACAGAACTCCGGATTGCACTTCCCTGCTGGAAAATTGAAATTTGAAAGGTCACGACAAAAATGACCCAATTTTACCATCTGGGTCAAAGTCCATTTTCAATTTTGAGGAGTTCTACTATGATCCGGAAACATGAGTCCGGAATGCTGCTATAGGGAAGCTATTGCAGGGAAGTCGTCGCAGGGAAGCTGCTGCAGGAATGCTGTTTCAGGGAAGCTGTTGCAGGGAAGCTATCGCAGGGGAGCTGTTGTAGGGAAGCTGCTGCAGGGAAGTTGTTGCAGGGAAGCCGTCGCAGGGAAGCTGCTGCAGGAATGTTGTTTTAGGGAAGCTGTTGCAGGGAAGCTGCTGTAGGAATGCTGTTTCAGGGAAGCTGTTGCAGGGATGCTGCTGTAGGAATGCTATTTCAGGGAAGCTGTTGTAGGGAAGCTGCTGTAGGGAAGCCATCGCAGGGAAGCTGTTGCAGGATTGTTGTTTCAGGGAAGCTGTTGCAGGAATTTTCAAAACTTCCTAAAACTTAATAAAACCTTGTCAGTTCACTTAGGCACCACAAAAACATCCAAAATCCATTGGAAATCTTTCCCCAAAGTCAAAGAATGAAGGAAAAAGCGAATCGAGCGAGCGAGTGGGGGCAAAGCCCAAAAAAAACCCAAGACTTAGCCATTTTTTATTTATGGGGAAAAATATGGTCAACCAAAAAATGAGACTTTGAAGGGCACTTTGACCAACTAGGACAACAAAATGAGGGGCACGCAAAATGAGACAAGAGCAAAGAAGTCCATCGAGAGCGAAAAAGAGGGTCCTTGCCTATGGTGGGGCGTGCATGCAAAATATGCACAACAAATGGCGACTCATTGGGGGAAATGCTCTAGAGTATTTTGATGACAAACTTGAATCACGAACCCAAAATCTCTGGTTCTGACCTTCAAGCTAGGGAAAACAAGCCAAACACTCAACCAAAGGATCAAAACCACTAGTTAACCCAACCTTCAGTATGCTAAAAATCCAAGTGTATGAAATTGCGTTAATTCCCATCCTTCAGTTGCTGTAAGAACCCAAGCTCCACCAAGTTAAGCTACATAGTTTATTCTAACTCCAAAAGCATCCGGGACATTGTCTCACTGCCAGTCAGGCATCCATAGCCCCGATGAGGTTGTCACTGTGATTCTCCCGAACATTGCTCTACTGCTAGCCGGGTGTCCATAGCCCCGGTAGAGTTATTCGTATACCCCTGAAAAGCTGAATTTCTTTTCTTTTGATTTTCAATATTTTGTTTTTCTTTCTTTCTTTTTCTTTTTCTCTTTCAGTTCATTTATTTCAACCCGCAAGCAATGAAGCTTGCACTCAGGGCTGAGAATCACAGTGGCGCTGAAGCAGAATTTTAGATTTTTCACTTAACTAGACTTCACAAAGGACCTACAGTGACCGTCAGATCCTTAAAATTTGTGAGAGATATAAGATTTTAGAATACTTCAGAATCAGACTGACCAATGATTTATCCACTTTGAATCAAACATCTAGATCGTTTGACACTAACATAAGATCCTCACCATCCACTCTAAAAACTTGATTAGAGTTTGACAAAGAAATACATAGAACAACCCCTAGAAAGAAGAATGGTTGTCGTGCGCATAGATGCACCCAGCCAAAAGTAGAGGGACCCCAAGCAAAGCAGCAGCAAAGCGAGAGCAAACAAAAGAAAACGAACGCAAACGAAAAGAAAACACCAAAAAAAAATAAAAGTGAGACAACGAAAGAAAACAACAAAGAAACAACCCTAAAGCAAGAAACCTACAATAAACAAGCTAATCTAATGAAAGCAGGAAAGCAAAAAATTTACAGGAAACCTACACTACTCAAAACGAGTTATGTACAAAGATATTTACAAAGAACTATGTTCAAGAAAGGCCAACTGACACTCATGCCCATTGGATTTTGTAGCGTGTGCACAAGAAAACGGGCAATCGTTATAGTTCTCAACCATGCAGATTTACCTTTATGTTTAGAGAAAATAAATTCAAGACTGCAGCATTCAAATTCAGTCACCTGGCTAGGGAAAATCAACAATTGGGGAGACTCGCCAAACCCATGGTTAATCCATAAGCACCTCCATTTTTCCTCATTCCCATAATCAAAATGATAAGTGTAGCTATAAAAATTAATAGGAGGAAGGAAGGATAGAACCTAGATTTCATCACATGGAGGTGGCAGCATTTGACAATCAAGAGCAAGCATTGCATCATCAGTCTTTGCATCAGCAACCTCGGGCGGGCATGGTGGAGGGTGCAGTAATTCAGGAATCAAGCCCGCACAAGGCAGGGAGAATGAGGTAGCAAACATTTCTTCCACATCTTGTGTGGGATCAGTAGTCCCCCTTGGCAGTTCTTCAAAAAGAATTACTTCATCTCGTTGAGCTTCTGCAAATCGAGTGTCCACACGATTGCTGTGCCCAAAAGGAAACACGTTATCCCATTTCCTTTCCCAAGTATCGATCTTATCTTCATGATGCTCAGTGTCATGGGATGATGACATGTGCAAATCTATCCAATTGCAGCCATCTGAATATGAAGGAGGATCAACAACGATCATGGCGGAAGGACTCCAAGTTGCATCTTGTAGTCGACCGGGTGCTTCATCTTTGTTGGCAGCTATCTCAGCACCCCCGCCTTTGTCTTCTTCTCTTTCTTGTTCATGAATTTCATCATGATGCTCACTCATTTTCCCTTGTTCACTATCGCTGTAAATGGAGAAGGAACCCCTCTCCCAATCCGGAAACTCTAGTGCATCAACATTCAGAGGCTCACGGAGTATGTCTCCATCGCTACTGTCTTCTGGGATGTGCTCTTCCTCGGCATGAGAATACCTCCACAACATGTCTCCCAATGGAAATAAGTCATCAATTGATGGCACCTCATCAAGGGGACCAAAATCCACCATGCAATCTCCCTCCAAGGACTCGCCATGAAGCCCATCCTCAATGGTGCACAAATGTTCTTCAAGAGGAAGAAATTCTTGGTGAGTGGTGGACTGCATTCCTGTTTGATCTACTTCATCACTTGGAAGCTCAAGACTGTATTGTTGTCCTCCCTCTATTTTTGTTCCAACATCCTCTTGATGACTGCCTCTAGCAGAGTCATTACTTGGCTCGGGCTCTTGATCTTCACGTTCCATCTGGGTAGCAAGTAGAGGATGTGGTGTACTGAGCTGCCTTACTTGTTCTCTAACTTGCTTCATGGCTTCTTGGCACAGCCCACACGTGAACTTAGAGTGGGATGAATCATGGAGCCTACACCAATTTGGCAGTAGTAGCACTTCCAAATCCAATTGGTATTTTAGCTCTGACCAATCCTTTGCTAATCTGGAGACGAGCTGGTCATATCTTTCTGCTACTGGGTCCTCATCATCACTTTCTGCTATCCCGAGGCTATCAACCTCTTCCTCTTGCTGATATTCAGCATCTTCATTGGCTGCCCTAGCATACACTGCTGCAAGATTGATTGATTCATCTTCAACTTCCAATGGCTCCTCTTCTTGAGTGGAGGACTGCCCCTTATTGGCAAAGGAGAGGCTTTCCAACTCCATTCTTAGTGAACCTTCACCAAATCTTTTTGTTGTTCCTAGAAAATCAGCTTCTCCTTGATTTTCAGCTTCAGTGTTTTCGATCCCAACACTAATTTGTGGCAAATTTCCTAGTTTATCTTGAAGGTGTTGTCCTCCAGATGCTGATAGATTTTCTACCATGTGGGATGACTCATTCTCCTTGACAGTTGGCTGTTCCAACTTGTTCAAATTGCCTTTGACTTGGGTGATGATGCTTGCACATGACAAATAGGTAAATTCTGAATGTGGTGCATTATGAAATCTACACCAACTTGACATTAGTGCTTCCTCAAATCTTGGTCCGTCTTTGCTGCTAAAACACTCTTGGATCAGCTCTTCAAATGCCTTAGCTACCATGGTTATCAATTCTTCCTCTGGATCTGCAAGAGCTAAAGGTTGATATATTTCCCAAAAGGGAATCTCTCCTTGCAAGACCCTTCCAATTCTGCTTAAGAAGGTTAGACACTCCAATTCATTGTGCCTGCAAGTGCAATGGATCCTACACTTATCCGTCAATGCAAATTGCTGCAATGGTCTCTTCAATCTCCTATTTAAATTTGCATGTAGCTGAGTGATGTTGATTTGCACATGCTGCTCCATTTCAACTCAGCTTCTTTTTTTCCTTCAAAATTTTTTGACTTTATGCTTTAGCATAAAAAAAAGATTTCTCTATCTCAGATTTCTTCTTTGATAGTGCTCTTATCGATTTCCAACTTTCATCTTTGTAGCCTCAACACGTCGCCCTCCTTCTAGCACCAGTTCTGTTGATGGTGTTTTTATGCACTTCACAACACAGGTAATGCATAGGTTCATTACCTCTCTTGAAAGACAATCTTCCACAATCAAATTGCAGAACACTATCCCAAGGTCTCTCGGATGTCAGGTCTTGACAGTGCTTGGAATATTTCAGTTGTTTATGTGATTTGCTGGAATCACAAGGTGGACTTACGGATGAGTTACAAAGTGAGGAAGTTGGATCTGCAAATGGAGTTCTTAAGATGGGAAAGTTGTTGAGTGTTTGCTACAGGTTCAAACATTAGTCTGGAACTCCATTTCAACATCAGATTTAGCTTTACAATGTGCAATGAACCTTGCCTAAGGTTACTTGTTAAGAAAAAAGAAAAAAGGGCAGGGAAGAGAAAAGGTTCTTGGATCTGAAACTACGAATGAACAGTGATCATGGAGGCTACTACAATAGACAAACTCCCTAAACTGGGTTTTGCTTGGCCAAGAGGATCCTACAGTTACACAAAACTAGTGCAATCTTCTAAGGACTACAGATTTTCAGTTTGCATACACACATGATGAACATGCAAGTGAACTAGGTTGCAACAATCAAATAAATAAGCCCAGGCTAACTTTACACAATAGCTTGCCATCAACAAGTACCAAAAATATGGGATGAAAATTCATCAAATACTGTAACAGCAATTACCATTACCACTTCCATTCAAGAAAATACAACTAAAACTAACTTGGAAGGTAGAACTATGCACACATAATGAGCAAACTCAAAAGTAACACCCATAGATCATGCAATGTTGCTTTCTATTGCTTCAGGATGTTCTTACAATAGCTCTCCAACACTTACAAATGAGGGGGAGACCCCTAATTATAGTTTTCCAAAGCCCAAATAAATGGCAAGGATTGATTTATATTATGTGGCTCAGATTCAATTACATTAGGGCTTCACTAACCCCATAATATTCAACAATTTAAAATAAACCTGTTATCTTTTCCTTATTTTGTCTTGTAGTCGTCAATCACTGTAGTAGTTTTGTCTTCTAGCTGATTTCCCTTTTACTGTAGCTGAAACTAATTGAAAGCTACCTTCTTCCCAATGGAATTGCAACATTCTTCATTGGATCAAATGGTTTTGTCGACGGACCCATGGTAGGCTTCTTGAAATCGGAAATGAGAGGCTGAAATGTTGTTTTGGAATGTTGTTTTGAAACGGCCGTGAAAGCACGGAACTCCGGATGGTACTTCCCCGATGAAAATTTGGAATTTTAAAAGCTAGGGGAGGATAAGATCCCATTTTAGCATTTGGTTCAAAGTCCGTGTTTTATTTTGAGGTGCGCTAGTTCATTCCTGAAATGTGAGTCTGGAATGCTGTTTTGGAAATGCTGTTTTGAAAATGGCAGCGAGAGCATGGTACTCCGAATTGCACTTTCTGACTGCAAAATTGAAATTTGAAAGATCAAGGCAAGAAAAAACCCAATTTTACCATCTGGGTCGAAGTCCATTTTCAATTTTGAGGAGTTCTACTATGATCCGAAAACATGAGTCTGGAATGCCGTTTTGCATTTTCTCTTTTGAAAACGGCCACGAGAGCACGAAACTCCAGATTGCACTTCTCCGCTACAAAATTAAAACTTGAAAGGTCACAACAAGAAACGACCCAATTTTACCATCTGGGTCGAAGTCCATTTTCAATTTTGAGGAGTTCTACTATGATCCGGAAACATGAGTCCGGAATGCCGTTTTGCATTTTCTGTTTTGAAAATGACCGCGAGAGCATGGAACTCCAAATTGCACTTCCCGGCTGGAAAATTGAAATTTTAAAGGTCACAACAAATGGAAACCCAATTTTACCATCTGGGTCGAAGTCCATTTTCAATTTTGAGGAGTTCTACTATGATCCGAAAACATGAGTCTGGAATGCCATTTTGCATTTTCTGTTTTGAAAACAGCTGCAAAAGCACAGAACTTTGGATGCACTTCCTTGCTAGCAAATTGAAATTTGAAAGGTCACGACAAGAAATGACCCAATTCTACCATCTGGGTCGAAGTCCATTTTCAATTTTGAGGAGTTCTACTATGATCCAGAAATATGAGTCCGGAATGCTATTTCACATTTTCTGTTTTGAAAACGGCTTCGAGAGCACGGAACTCCGGATTGCACTTCCCTGCTGGAAAATTGAAATTTGAAAGGTCACGACAAAAAAATGACCCAATTTTACCATCTTGGTTGAAGTCCATTTTCAATTTTGAGGAGTTCTACTATGATCCGGAAACATGAGTCCAAAATGTTGTTTTGCATTTTCTGTTTTGAAAACGGCCGCGAGAGCACGGAACTCCAGATTGCACTTCCCGGCTACAAAATTAAAATTTGAAAGGTTACGACAAGAAATGACCCAATTTTACCATCTGGGTCGAAGTCCATTTTCAATTTTGAGGAGTTCTACTATGATCCGGAAAAATGAGTCTGGAATTTCGTTTTGCATTTTCTGTTTTGAAAAGGGTCGTGAGAGCACGGAACTCTGGATTGCACTTCTCGGTTGCAAAATTGAAATTTGAAAGGTCATGACAAGAAACAAACCAATTTTACCATCTGGGTTGAAATCCATTTTCAATTTTGAGGAGTTCTACTATGATCCGGAAACATGAGTCACTCTTACTATTTTTAACAGCTTCCCTGCAGCAGCTTCCCTGAAACAGCATTCCTGCAGCAGCTTCCCTGGAGCAGCTTTCCTGCAACAACTTCCCTGAAACAACATCCCTGTAGCAGCTTCCCTGCAACAGCTTTCCTGAAACCTACAGCAGCTTCCCTGCAATAGGTTTCCTGAAATAGCATCCCTGCAGCAGCTTTCCCACAACAGCTTTCCTAAAACAGCTTCCCAGCAGCAGCTTCCCTGCAATAGCTTCCCTGAAATAGCATTCCTGCAGCAGCTTCCCTGAAACAGCATTCCTGCAGCAGCTTCCCTGCGATGGCTTCCCTACAATAGCTTCCCTGCAATTGCATTCCTGCAGCAGCTTCCTTGCGACGGCTTCCCTGCAATAGCTTCCCTGAAACAGCATTCCTGTAGCAGCTTCCCTGGGATGACTTCCCTGCAATAGCTTCCCTATAGTGGCATTCCGGACTCATGTTTCCCGATCACAGTAGAACTCCTCAAAATTGAAAATGGACTTCGATCTAGATGGTAAAATTGGGTCGTTTCTTGTCTTGATCTTTCAAATTTCAATTTTCCAGTGGGGAAGTGCAATTCGGAGTTCCATGCTCTCGCAACCATTTTCAAAACAGAAAATGCAAAACGGCATTCCAGACTCATGTTTTCGGATCATAGTAGAACTCCTCAAAATTGAAAATGGACTTCGACCCAGATGGTAGAATTGGGTCATTTTTTTGTCGTGACCTTTCAAATTTCAATTTTCCAGCAGGGAAGTGTAATACGGAGTTCTGTACTCTCACGGCTGTTTTCAAAATAGAAAATGTGAAACGACATTCCGGACTCATATTTCCAGATCATAGTAGAACTCCTCAAAATTGAAAATAGACTTCGACCCAGATGGTAAAATTGGGTCGTTTCTTGTCATGACCTTTGAAATTTCAATTTTCCAGCAGGGAAGTGCAATCCGGAGTTCCGTGCTCTCGCAGCCATTTTCAAAACAGAAAATGCAAAATGGCATTCCAGACTCATATTTCCGGATCATAGTAGAACTCCTCAAAATTGAAAATGGACTTTGACCCAGATGGTAAAATTGGGTCGTTTCTTGTTGTGACCTTTCAAATTTCAATTTTGCAATAGGGAAGTGCAATCCAGAGTTCCGTGCTCTTGCGCCGTTTTCAAAACAGAAAATGCAAAATGGCATTCTGGACTCATGTTTTCAGATCATTGTAGAACTCCTCAAAATTGAAAATGAACTTCGACCCAAATGGTAAAATTGGGTCGTTTTTTGTCGTGACCTTTCAAATTTCAATTTTGCAGCCGAGAAGTGCAATCTGGAGTTCCATGCTCTCGTGGCCGTTTTCAAAATAGAAAATGCAAAACGACATTCTAGACTCATGTTTCCGGATCATAGTAGAACTCCTCAAAATTGAAAATGGACTTCGACCCAGATGGTAAAATTGGGTCGTTTCTTGCCTTGACCTTTCAAATTTCAATTTTACAGCTAGGAAGTGCAATCCGGAGTACCATTCTCTCACAGCCGTTTTCAAAACAGCATTTCCAAAATGGCATTCCGGACTCACATTTCTGGAATGAACTAGCGCACCTCAAAATAAAAAACGAACTTCAACCCAGATGCTAAAATGGGATCTTATCCTCCTCTGGCTTTTCAAATTCCATATTTTCATCTGGGAAGTACCATCCGGAGTTTTGTGCTCTCGCGGCCATTTCAAAACAACATTCCAAAATAGCATTTCAGGCTCTCATTTCCGATTTCAAGAAGCCTACCATGGATCCATCGACAGAACCATTTGATCCAATGAAGAATGTTGCAATTCCATTGGAAAGAAGGTAGCTTTCAATTAGTTTCAGCTACAGTAAAAGGGAAATCAGCTAGAAGACAAAACTGCTACAGTGACTGACCACTACAAGACAGAATAGGGAAAAGACAACAGGTTTATTTTAAATTGTTGAATATTATGGGGTTGGTGAAGCCCTAATATAATTGAATCTGAGCCACATAATGTAAATCAATCCTTGCCATTCATTTGGGCTTTGGAAAACTATAAATAGGGGTCTCCCCCTCATTTGTAAGTGTTGGAGAGCTATTGTAAAAACATCCTGAAGCAATAGAAAGCAACATTGCATGATCTATGGGTGTTACTTTTGAGTTTTCTCATTATGTGTGCATGGTTATACCTTCCAAGTTAGTTTTAGTTGTATTTTCTTGAATGGAAGTGGTAATGGAGATTGATGTTACAGTATTTGATGAATTTCCAGCCCATACTTTTGGTACTTGTTGATGGCAAGCTACTGTGTAAAGTTAGCCAGGGCTTATTTATTTGATTGCTGCAACCTAGTTCACTTGCATGTTCATCATGTGTGTATGCAAACTGAAAATCTGTAGTCCTTAGAAGATTGCACTGGTTTTGTGTAACTATAGGATCCTCTTGGCCAAGCAAAACCCAGTTTAGGGAGTTTGTCTACTGTAGCAGCCTCCATGATCACTGTTCATTCGTAGTTTCAGATCCAAGAACCTTTTCTCTTCCCTGCCCTTTTTCCTTTTTTTTTAACAAGTAACTTTAGGCAAGGTTCATTGCACATTGTAAAGCTAAATCTGATGTTGAAATGGAGTTCCAGACTACTGTTTGAACCTGCAGCAAACACTTAGAAACTTTCCCATCTTAAGAACTCCATTTGCAGATCCAACTTCCTCACTTTGTAACTCATCCATAAGTCCACCTTGTGATTCCAACAAATCACATAAACAACTAAAATATTCGAAGCACTGTCAAGACCTGACATCCAAGAGACCTTGGGATAGTGTTCTGCAATTTGATTGTGGAAGATTCTCTTTCAAGAGAGGTAATGCACCTATGCATTACCTATGTTGTGAAGTGCATAAAAACACCATCAACAGAACTGGCGCTAGAAGGAGGGTGACATGTTGAGGCTACAAAGATGAAAGTTGGAAATCGATAAGAGCACTATCAAAAAAGAAATCTGAGATAGAGAGATTCTTTTTTTATGCCGAAGCATAAAGTCAAAAAATTTTGAAGGCAAAAAAGAAGCTGAGTTGAAATGGAGCAGCATGTGCAAATCAACATCACTCAGCTACATGCAAATTTAAATAGGAGATTGAAAAGACCATTGCAGCAATTTGCATTGGTGGATAAGTGTAGGATCCATTGCACTTGCAGGCACAATGAATTGGAGTGTCTAACCTTTTTGAGCAGAATTGAAAGGGTCTTGCAAAGAGAGATTCCCTTTTGGGAAATATATCAACCTTTAGCTCTTGCAGATCCAGAGGAAGAATTGACAACCATGGTAGCCAAGGCATTTGAGGAGCTGATCCAAGAGTGTTTGAGCAGCAAAGACAGACCAAGATTTAAGGAAGCACTAATGTCAAGTTGGTGCAGATTTCACAATGCACCACATTCAGAATTTACCTATTTGTCATGTGCAAGCATCATCACCCAAGTCAAAGGAAATTTGAACAAGTTGGAACAGCCAACTATCAAGGAGAATGAGTCATCCCACATGGTAGAAAATCTATCAACATCTGGAGGACAGCACCTTCAAGATAAACTAGGAAATCTGCCACAAATTAGTGTTGGGATAGAAAACATTGAAGCTGAAAATCAAGGAGAAGCTGATTTTCTGGGAACAACAAAAAGATTTGGTGAAGGTTCACTAAGAATGGAGTTGGAAAGCCTCTCCTTTGCCAATAAGGGGCAGTCCTCCACTCAAGAAAAGGAGCCATTGGCAGTTGAGGATGAATCAATCAATCTTGCAGCAGTGTATGCTAGGGCAGCCAATGAAGATGTTGAATATCAGCAAGAGGAAGAGGTTGACAGCCTCGGGACAGCAGAAAGTGATGATGAGGACCTAGTAGCAGAAAGATATGACCAGCTCGTCTCCAGATTAGCAAAGGATTGGTCAGAGCTAAAATACCAATTGGATTTGGAAGTGCTACTACTGCCGAATTGGTGCAGACTCCATGATTCATCCCACTCTGAGTTCATGTGCGGGCTGTGCCAAGAAGCCATGAAGCAAGTCAGAGAACAAGTAAGGCAGCTCAGTACACCACATCCTCTACTTGCTGCCCAGATGGAACGTGAAGATCAAGAGCCCGAGCCAAGTAATGACTCAGTTAGGGGCAGTCATCAAGAGGATGTTGGAACAAAAATAGAGGGAGGACAACAATACAGTCTTGAGCTTCCAAGTGATGAAGTAGATCAAACAGGAATGCGGTCCACCAATCATCAAGAATTTCTTCCTCTTGAAGAAAATTTGTGCACCATTGACGATGGGCTTCATGGCGAGTCCTTGGAGGGAGATTGCATGGTGGATTTTGGTCCCCTTGATGAGGTGCCATCAATTGATGACTTATTTCCATTGGGAGACATGTTGTGGAGGTATTCTCATGCCGAGGAAGAGCACATCCCAGAAGACAGTAGCGATGGAGACATACTCCGTGAGCCTCTGAATGTTGATGCACTAGAGTTTCCAGATTGGGAGAGGGGTTCCTTCTCCATTTACAGCGATAGTGAACAAGGGGAGATGAGTGAGCATCATGATGAAATGCATGAACAAGAAAGACAAGAAGACAAAGGCGGGGGTGCTGAGATAGCTGCCAACAAAGATGAAGCACCCGGTCGACTACAAGATGCAACTTGGAGTCCTTCCACCATGATCGTTGTTGATCCTCCTTCATATTCAGATGGCTGCAATTGGATAGATTTTTCACATGTCATCATCGCATGACACTGAGCATCATGAAGATAAGGTCGATACTTGGGAAAGGAGATGGGATAACGTGTTTCCTTTTGGGGAGAGCAATCGTGTGGACGCTCGATCTGCAGAAGGTCAACGAGATGAAGTACTTCTTTTTGAAGAACTGCCAAGGGGGACTATTGATCCCACACAAGATGTGGAAGAAATGTTTGCTACCTCATTCTCCCTGCCTTGTTCGGGCTTGATTTCTGAATTACTGCACCCTCCACCATGCCCACCCGAGGTTGTTGATGCAAAGACTGACGATGCAGTGCTTGCTCTTGATTGTCAAATGCTGCCACCTCCATGTGATGAAATCCAGGTTCTATCCTCCCTTCCTCCTATTAATTTTTATAGCTGCACTTATCATTTTGATTATGGGAATGAGGAAAAATGGACGTGCTTATGGATTAACCATGGGTTTGGTGAGTCTCCCCAATTGTTGATTTTCCCTAGCCGGGTGACTGAATTTGAATGCTGCAATCTTGAATTTATTTTCTCTAAACATAAGGATAAATCTGCATGGTTGAGAACTATAACGACTGCCCATTTGCTTGTGCACACGCTACAAAATCCAATGTGCATGAGTGTCAGTTGGCCTTTCTTGAACATAGTTCTTTGTAAATATCTTTGTACATAACTCGTTTTGAGTAGTGTAGGTTTCCTGTAAATTTTTTGCTTTTCTGCTTTCATTAGATTAGTTTGTTTGTTGTAGGTTTCTTGCTTTAGGGTTGTTTCTTCATTGTCTCACTTTGCTTTTTTTTTGGTGTTTTCTTTTCATTTGCGTTCGTTTTCTTTTGTTTTCTCTCGCTTTGTTGCTGCTTTTCTTATGGTCCCTCTACTTTTGGCTGGGTGCGTCTGTGCGCACGACAACCATTCTTCTTTCCTGGGGTTGTTCTATGTATTTCTTTGTCAAACTCTAATCAAGTTTTTAGAGTGGATGGTGAGGATCTTATGTTAGTGTCAAGCGATCTAGATGTTTGATTCAATGTGGATAAGTCATTGATCAGTCTGATTCTGAAGTATTCTAGAATCTTATATCTCTCACAAATTTTAAGGATCTGACGGTCACTGTAGGTCCTTTGTGAAGTCTAGTTAAGTGAAAAATCTAAAATTCTGCTCCAGCGCCACTGTGATTCTCAGCCCTGAGTGCGAGCTTCATTGCTTGCGGGTTGAAATAAACGAACTGAAAAAGAGAAAAAGAAAAAGAAAGAAAGAAAAACAAAATATTGAAAATCAAAAGAAAAGAAATTCAGCTTTTTAGGGGTATACGAATAACTCTACCGGGGCTATGGACGCCAGGCTGGCAGTAGAGCAATGTTCGGGAGAATCACAGCGACAACCTCGTCGGGGCTATGGACGCCTGACTGGCAGCAAGGCAATGTCCCGGATGCTTTTGGAGTTAGAATAAACTATGTAGCTTAACTTGGTGGAGCTTGGGTTCTTACAGCAACTGAAGAATGGGAATTAACGCAATTGCACACACTTGGATTTTCAGCATACTGAAGGTTGGGTTAACTAGTGGTTTTGATCCTTTGGTTGAGTGTTTGGCTTGTTTTCCCTAGCGTGAAGGTCAGAACTAGAGATTTTGGGTTCGTGATTCCAATTTGTCATCGAAATACTCTAGAGCATTTCCCCCAGTGAGTCGCCATTTGTTGTGCATATTTTGCACGCACGCCCCACCGTAGGCAAGGACCCTCTTTTTTCGCTCCCGATGGACTTCTTTGCTCTTGTCTCATTTTGCGTGCCCCTCATTTTGCTGTCCTAGTTGGTCAACGTGCCCTTCAAAGTCTCATTTTTTGGTTGACCATATTTTGCCCCATAAATAAAAAATGGCTAAGTCTTGGGTTTTTTTCGGGCTTCGCCCCCACTCGCTTGCTCGATTCACTTTTTCCTTCATTCTTTGACTTTGGGGAAAGATTTCCAATGGATTTTGGATGTTTTTGTGGTGCTTAAGTGAACTGACAAGGTTTTATTAAGTTTTAAGAAGTTTTTAAAATTCCTACAATAGCTTCCCTGAAATAGCATTCCTGCAGCAGCTTCCCTGCGACGGCTTCCCTACAACAGCTTCCCTGAAACAACATTCCTGCAGCAGCTTCCCTGCAATAGCTTCCCTGAAATAGCATCCCTGCAGCAGCATTCCTGTAGCAGCTTCCCTGCGATGGCTTCCCTACAACAGCTTCCCTACAGTAGCTTCCCTGAAACAGCAATCCTGCAGTAGCTTCCCTGCGACGACTTCCCTGCAATAGCTTCCCTGCAACAGCTTCCCTGAAATAGCATTCCGGCAGCAGCTTCCCTGCGACGGCTTCCCTGCAATAGCTTCCCTATAGCGGCATTCCGGACTCATGTTTTCGGATCATAGTAGAACTCCTCAAAATTGAAAATGGACTTCAACCCAGATGGTAAAATTGGGTTGTTTCTTGTTGTGACATTTCAAATTTCAATTTTCCAGCAGGGAAGTGCAATCCGGAGTTCTGTGCTCTCGTGGCTGTTTTCAAAACAGAAAATGCGAAACGGCATTCCGGACTCATGTTTCCAGATCATAGTAGAACTCCTCAAAATTGAAAATGGACTTCGACCCAGATGGTAAAATTGGGTCGTTTCTTGTCGTGACCTTTCAAATTTCAATTTTTCAGCAGGGAAGTGCAATCCAGAGTTTCGTGCTCTCGCAACCGTTTTCAAAACAGAAAATGCAAAACGGCATTCCGGACTCATGTTTCCGGATCATAGTAGAACTCCTCAAAATTGAAAATGGACTTCGACCCATATGGTAAAATTGGGCCATTTCTTGTTGTGACCATTCAAATTTCAATTTTGCAGCTAGGAAGTGCAATCCAGAGTTTCGTGCTCTCGCGGCCATTTTCAAAATAGAAAATGCAAAACGGCATTCCGGACTCATGTTTCCGGATCATAGTAGAACTCCTCAAAATTGAAAATGGACTTCGACCCATATGGTAAAATTGGGCCATTTCTTGTCGTGACCTTTCAAATTTCAATTTTGCAGCTGGGAAGTGCAATCCGGAGTTCCGTGGTCTCGCGGCCATTTTCAAAACTGCATTCCGGACTCACATTTTCGAAATGAACTAGTGCACCTCAAAATAAAAAACGGACTTCGACCCAGATGCTAAAATGGGATCTTATCCTCCCTTGGCTTTTCAAATTCCAAATTTTCATCTAGGAAGTACCATCCGGAGTTCTGTGCTCTCGTGGCCGTTTCGAAACAACATTCCAGAACAGCATTTCAGCCTCTCATTTCCGGTTTCAAGAAGCCTACCATGGGTCCGTCGACAGAACCATTTGATCCAATGAAGAATGTTGCAATTTCATTGGGAAGAAGGTAACTTTCAATTAGTTTCAGCTACAATAAAAAGGAAATCAGCTAGAAGACAAAACTACTACAGTGACTGACCACTACAAGACAGAATAGGGAAAAGACAACAGGTTTATTTTAAATTGTTGAATATTATGGGGTTGGTGAAGCCCTAATGTAATTGAATCTGAGCCACATAATGTAAATCAATCCTTTCCATTCATTTGGGCTTTGGAAAACTATAAATAGGGGTCTCCCCCTCATTTGTAAGTGTTGGAGAGTTGTAAAAACATCCTGAAGCAATAGAAAGCAGCATTGCATGATCTATGGGTGTTACTTTTGAGTTTGCTCATTATGTGTGCATGGTTCTACCTTCCAAGTTAGTTTTAGTTGTATTTTCTTGAATGGAAGTGGTAATGGTGATTATTGTTACAGTATTTGATGAATTTTCAGCCCATACTTTTGGTACTTGTTGATGGCAAGCTGCTGTGTAAAGTTAGCCTGGGCTTATTTATTTGATTGTTGCAACCTAGTTCACTTGCATGTTCATGATGTTTGTATGCAAACTGAAAATCTGTAGTCCTTAGAAGATTGCATTGGTTTTGTGTAACTGTAGGATCCTCTTGGCCAAGCAAAACCCAGTTTAGGGAGTTTGTCTACTGTAGCAGCCTCCATGATCACTTTTCATTCGTAGTTTCAGATCCAAGAACCTTTTCTCTTCCCTGCTCTTTTTCCTTTTTTTATAACAAGTAACTTAGGCAAGGTTCATGGCACATTGTAAAGCTAAATTTGATGTTGAAATGGAGTTCCAGACTGCTGTTTGAACCTGCAGCAAACACTCAGCAACTTTCCCATCTTAAGAACTCCATTTGTAGATCCAACTTCCTCACTTTGTAACTCATCCGTAAGTCCACCTTGTGATTCCAACAAATCACATAAACAACTGAAATATTCCAAGCACTGTCAAGACCTGACATCCGAGAGACCTTGGGATAGTGTTCTGCAATTTTATTGTGGAAGTCTGTCTTTCAAGTGAGGTAATGCACCTATGCATTACCTGTGTTGTGAAGTGCATAAAAACACCATCAACAAAGCTCAAGATTAAAAGTCTACACAATATAATTTGTACATAGCTCCTCATCATCTTCCTTAGGGGATTGTGTTTCCTCCTCATTTTGGACTACTTCATCAATTAAAAGATGTTGATATGGGGGATTCTCATGGTAGTCGTCTGCCTCTTCTTCCATTTTCTTGCTTTCTTCCTTTTGTTGCCTATCCAATTCCTTAAATATTTTCATTGTTGTCTCCATAGTAGGGGGCTCAGTAGGAGGAGGAGGGAAAAGGAGGCCAATTGTAGCATGATCTAGGGTGGCCTACATTGTAGGATTTGCAAACATTCTAGAAAGCTCTGAGGGCATATTTTAAATGTACTTGGAAAAGCCTTCCGGAAAGGTGAGAGTGGGCATTGAAATAGTTGCAGTAGCTAGTGGGAGGGATTATGATGGATACATGGACAAGGAAGAGAGTGGGGAAGCGGTGGAAAATGAGAAATCCACATCTATGATCTGAGCCATAGGAGAAGTAGAGGCGAGGTGGACTAAAATGTCCACCATGGGCAGGGAGGTGGAAACCATTGCCTGCGAAGAAGGGGGAGGAGTAATAGTGGTAGCACCAGTTGTAGCTAGGGAAACCAACATTGTAGGTGGAGAATTTGGTTGTTCTTCTCCTTCATGGAGTAGGTCCTCTTGAATGGTAGGAATCCCTATGAAACTTCTCGATCTCCTTGACCTTTTTGAAGTTTCAAATTCTGAAGCCTTCCCCGAAGACTCCCTAGATTTGAGTTGATGCTCAACAACCTCCTTTCTCTTCTTAGACTATGTATTTGGGGGAGATTCCAGATTCTCTCTAGTTGGGGAAGCATCGACAAAGGAACCATTAGTCTCACCTTTCATTGTATCTTTGAGTTCCCCATATGTTAGGTTCACTCCTTGCAACTTCAATTGAGCAATTTTCCCATCAACCCATTGTCTTGTCCTTGCCTATGTCAAGGTCATCAACCTCTTCTTCATTCCAGTCAATTAATGACAAGGGTAGGTTGGAAATAGATTTATACCTTGGATCCACTACTATGCTTTCTTCTTCAACTACTTGTTTTGGTATTGGGAACAATTTCACTATCTTGACGAAGTATGTCATCATGCGCATGTATTGCCACATACATACCTCCTTTTCATTTTTGAAGTTGGCCCAAAAGTTTTCAACATTATGTAGGTGGGCATATTTGAGGATGAACATCTTCTTAAGCTTTCCATATGGATCCATTCATGGTCGGGAAGTGTGGAGCCATAGGTTATATTCATTCAACTCCTTGTAAGAATACTTCACACATTGGGATGTGTGGGTCTCATACATTCCTTGGCCGAAGGAGAGGGGATAAGGAATCCACACTCTATGCTTGTCACTTAGGAGGGTGTGTGCACATTGCAACTGTTGAGAGAGTTCAAGTAGTATCAACTGGCCATTTGGGTATCAGGGTACTTATATGGTTTCTCAGAGAAACCCTCGACTCAAATGTAGGTGAACTTTGCAAATTGTATGAATAGGAAGTCAAACTGGTGGACGAAAGCATTAGCACTATGTGAGATTCTTCTTTCAGGGTCACCCCCAATAATTATGATGATATGGCCTATGAAGGCATCATTGACTCTATAGTAGTACTTGAAATTTTTGTATTGGAGTTGAGGGTACCTGTCATACACCTTTAGATCCCTTTCTGGAGTTGGATTTGGCAACACAAATAATCCCCTATATTGGGCACGGTTGGAAAGCAAGTAGACTAGGTATGATGTCATATAAAACCATGATGTATTCTTCACTACCACAAACTGCTCATGTAAGCAATTGCTAATAATTTCAACCCAATAAAATTTGTTGTCTCCTTGGATTATGTATTTTATAAAATAGAGCGTCTATTCTTGAAAGAAGAACATAGTTGGGAGGCCCATAGCTTTGCTTAAAAGGGTTACCAAGTCATGGTAATCTTCATAGAAGTTGCTTCAAAAGAGCTCTTGGGGAACTTTATTAGCATTACCCCTCTTTTCCTTCAACCAATATTTTTGATTAGTTTCTTGCATTTGAGGGGATCAACATCTAAAATCTTCTTACCATATTCCATAGGTGTCTCTTCCATCTCATTGAAGGTAGAAATGTGAAAGGTCCTTCCTATTGACTTGGCGGATAGGTTGACCAATACATTACCCTCTCTTTCCACTATTCTTTTGGTATCTTCTTGATATGCCTCCCTGCAGGCCATTACAAGCTCAGGGGCTATGAGATCTAGTGGGAACCCAACAACCTTGGCCAACCCACTGCTTCTCATTATTCTAGCGTTCTCTATTGTAAGGTTGAGTCAGACCCTTTGCTTAAATTCATCAATGTTAATGTGTCCTAGATTAGTATTTGAGATATCTTTCTAGTCCATGGTGACCTTTGAATTGAGGGTTTCCCCTTGAATTTGTATCTCATCTTACCCCTAGGTGTCTTGGAGATCTTCTTCCCTTTATCTTTCTCCATGGCCACCCTCGATGACCTGGCAGTTGGTTCCATATATCTTGCAATCAAAGGAGCATCAAATGATTCAAGCATAAAAACATGAGGAACATTAACCAAAGTCCTACAAAAAAATGTTAGATCAAACAATTCATGCTTAAATATCATAAAATCCTCTAAAAATCATCCTTTATCTTTTGTTCAGAGTAAATTGGACAATGCGGGCCTAGGGGTGCGGGTTTCCCTGAGCTGCCAACTATTTTGGAGGCTTGGCCATTAAAATGGTGTTGGAAAGGTGGTATCCTACAAGCGGCATCTTGCAATGCAGGACAAGCGAGATCAGAGGATAAAAATCATCACATGTTTAAACCTTAAGGGTGCAAGCTGGAAGGTGCGAAAGGACATGAGGTGTCAGCCATCCAGAATGACACCAATGGGATGGAAGTCTGACAGGGGAGGCCCTCACGGTTTGGTCCCTAGGACATAAATGTATTGAGGAAAAGGCATCGTTGGGACCCACTAGTCAGAAGGACATCACCCTTTCATCATTTTGACTTATCCATTTGATCGACAATGAAAGGTTGGTAGAGACTCACAAGGAATGGTCCATGAGTGTTTTTTGCATTAACTGCGAGCTCAGATGATGGTTGGGAGTGCGGGATCCACTAGGCAGATAGTCGTTATGTGAAGGTTGTTTGGAATGGCGAAGCTTGAGCGAAATTTCACAAGACTCAACCCGCATGGATCAAGACTTAGTCTTTTCAAATTTTAACACTGGACGGCTGTTGCAAGGGCAAGACTCGGTAAGAAGACAAATTGATCATGGAGGCTATTGAGAATGGTGAAATCTAGACAAAATCCTACAGATGGAGGTCCACAAGATTCAGTTTGCATGGTTTAAGATCTTGGTTTCTGCTCAGTCAGGTGTCGACCAACGATCGTGAGTGCAGGGCCTACCCATTGGGAGGATACGACCGGAAGGCCATTCAAAATGGAGAGGCCTAGGTGGAATCCCATTGATGGAGGTCCGTACTTGTAGACCCAAGAGGTTCAGAAGGTCAATTCACTGGACTTGTGAAATGTTGCAGAGTTTTACAATGGCTAGGTGGCAAGAGCATCCCACATATGCGGGCCCGACAAAGATGATCATCGTTTTCAAAATTTGAAATGTTTGCGAGGGAAAACGATGGTGATGGGAGGGCTATGAGCATGAAGGGCATGAACATCGAGCCCAAGAACAATGGAAAGGGCATCAAGTTCCACATGCAACCAGATCGTTATTGTTTAAGGATTTTCAAGTTTTAAATTGTGGATTTCATAAGGAAGGTGTTCTTCTGCCAAATTTTATCATTTCTATCAAAGAACACTTAAGCATTTTAGAGTTTTAGAGGAAACACACATGGTGAAGGGAAATAAAAAAATCACCTCTAGATCTTGCATGGCCAATGATAAATCAAACTTCAAATATTGCTCAAATTGGAAAATGCAAGGCATGGGCATGAAGGCGATGAAGGAAAGAAGCTCTGAGATGTTTTTGCAAGGAATTTTTGTGAAAATGATAGCTCAAGTTGGCTATTTGTAGAAAATGTGACATTTAATTCCCTTCATAAATTATCATACGATGACGCCGAGGGTTGGTGAATAGTCATTTTGAAAAGGGCAACGGGAAGAGAGGAGTCCATAGAGCAGACGGTAGTCGGGAGTTAGTCGTTTGGGATGTCGGTGGTAGAAAAGGGAAAATTTATCTGTGGGTCCTAAAAGGAGAGAGGAAATTGTGAGACAACTATTTGGAATGGAAAAGGCACCGAGGAAACCCACATAAGGCAGCCTGCAAGGGCAGACCCGCACTGGATGTAGGATGCCAATTCTGTAGATCAAAGGCAAACAACTAAGGAAATCTCACGAGGACTTAGGACTTTGAAAATTTGAGGGTAGCAAAATATGGTCAACTCAAGATGATCCTTCTAGGGTTCCTCAACCATTTAGGACACAAAAATAGGGGACATGCAAAATGAGGTGGCAAAAAATATGTGATCTAACACAATCAAAAAGAGAGGGTCCCCATTCCGAACGGGGTGTGTGTTATGGGAACAACAGATCGGTTAAGACATATCTCAAGATGTTGTTGGTGAATTTTTATTAGGTAGGTAGTTAACAAGTTGGCATTATTTTCATTCGATAGTTGGCTAATAATTTTGATCTTCACTTTAGAATTTTTGATTTTGATGTTTGCTCTTGTTTGTTGTTTGCATTGTTAAAGGGTGATTGTGACAATTTTTTTATTATGTATGAAATTTTATTGTGTTTGGTGATGATGGAGGTAGGATCTTTTTGGTTTTATGAGTTTATAGGATGTTTTTTTTTTGTTTTTTAGAGGAATAAGTTAGGGCCTCAAGGGCTCATCAAAGATAATCCTTTCCTATTTTGTACACGCAGAGGCTCATAGGTCACTTGGTTTGATAAAAACATGTTTTTGAAGTTTTTTTGTTTTGTGATTTTATTTGGATTTTGAATTTTTTGACTAAGTGTGAACTCCAATCCTAGACCTGCACAAACATAGAAAAAAAACACATTATTATATTCATATGCAAGTTAGAACTAAGATTCCCCATCAAATTCATCTACAATGCTCAAAATAGGAAAATATGAAGAACAAGACAAGAAAGTAAATAAATCCTAATTAAGCATACAAATCCTCAATCCCACAGGGGAGTTGGTGCCAATGGGTAGAAATTTTCCCTTTCCCAACTCCTTTGTAAGCTTGATGATGATTTGATGAATATTTGATCCACTTTGGTTGAATTCTTGGATAACCTAGCTAAAAATAGATGAAAATGGATATGCTTGAAGATGAAATTGAGTATAGTGTGTTTACTTAAATTGTGGATGAAGAATGGGAAGGAAAGCCTCTTATTTATAGATGTGATTGAGAGAAGAAGAGGAAAATGGATGAATGTGGGATCATTCAATATCCAATGGCCAAGTGCCGCTTGTCAAGATGTGAATGGAGGAAGGTTGTGCACATTTTGATGAATGTGCCCATAAATGCTATTAGATTCAAATTTGAAATTTGAAATTTGACACATTTAGAGGGAGGAAAAATGGAGTTAATGTCACTTGGCTCAATGCCAAGGAAATGTAAAAGGCATTAAATTGGAAGAATATTCCACAAAAGATGCCCTTTTGAATAGAAATTGATGATTTAATAAATCAAATAAATTTGTTTATTGTGCAAGTTATAAAATCTAGAGGATTGAAGTGATTAGGATTAGATTTAATCTTGATTTGATTAATTTATCTGATTTGACCATTTTGACTTAGATTTTAGGATTTAAATAAATAAAAAATGAGAGGAATAATTATTTTAGACTTAATAAAAAAAAGTTTGATTTATTTAATTAAAGAGAATGGTGTTAGTTTTAAATCAAATAAAGATAAATTTATTTAATTTAAATGAGATGACTTTAGAGATTAATTAAATAAAATGAATTATTTAATTAGAAGAGGGACTATATGATTAATTAAACAAACTGATTTATTTAATTAATAGAAGATGATGACTTAATCAAATAAAAGGGGATTTATTTAATTAAGAGATGAAATGTGATGAGTTTAATTAAATAGAGATCATTCAATTAAATTAATTAGTAAAGGGGATGATTTAGGAAGAAACGATGTTCGTAAGATCAGGATCAGGTGTGTAGGATCAATCTATATATTTTCCATGTCTACAATAAGTTAAGAGAAAGCATGATAGATACCTAAGGGGACTGACCTAAGGCCTTGGGGGATGATAAGCCTTGTCTACATTGTACACATAGAGACCATGTAGTTCAACTATTGTGACTCAAAGCATAACATGTTTTTTTTAATGTTTTACGTCTTTGTTTTGATTTTGTTTGTTTTAAGGATTTTTTTTATTTTGAATTTTTTTTACTAAGTTAGGATGCACAAGGATCTAATATTCTACTAGTTTCGAGTTGTTTCCCCCAGTTTGAGACAAGATTATCTTCTCTAGGGGAGAAAAATGTTGATGGTGTAAAAGAATTTAATGCTCAATTAGTCATCAAGCCATGGCTGGATACATTTTTTTATCATGGGATGAATGGGTGGATGCTTCATATAGTACTGATAGATAAAAATGTAAGTCTTATTCAATCATAGCACATGTTTGCTAGGTTTTCACTATGATACCTATCCTAGAAGCTCCACAACATAATTTTCACTTAAAGGAAATTTTATTTCTCTTTACAATTTTCTTGCTTTCTAATTTTTTTTTTCTTTTTAATCTTTTTTATTTTTTCCGTTTTGCCTAGGGTATTCTGACGTGTTCAAGTATATAAATTATTAAGGTATTTTTTGTTAAATGATTCAACTAAATATTATCCTTTAGGATTAGCCAATTGATAAGCTCCAGAGCCATAACTTTTTGTGATGATGAATAGGCCTAACCAATTGGATTCAAAATTACCTTTTCCATCTTGATTCAGTTGTACCTTCTAATTCTCTTTGAGTACCAAGTCACCAATCTAAAAGTTTATATTCTTGATATTTTCATTGTAGATTTGTTTGAGCTAATTATGATAAACTTGAAGATGTTTTAATGCACTCAAATTCATTTCATCTAGGATTTCCAAATCATTCAATTTGGACACCCAATACTCTTCATTAATAACCATACATTTCAATGATATTCATAGTGAGGGGATTTCAACTTTGATAGGTAAGACAACTTCAGATACATAGACCAAGGAGAAAGGTGTGGCACCTATAGGTGTACGGATACTAATTTGGTGATCCCATAGGGTTGGGTTCAATTGCAAATGTCAATCATAGCCGAGGTCATTAATAGTATTTTTACATATCTTCAAGATGGTTTTGTTAGATGCTTTAGCCAGACCGTTTCCTTGGGGGTAATAGGGCATGGAGAATCTATGCTAGATAAAGAACTTTGAACAAACCTCTTTGAAATCTTGTTTCTTGAACATGGCCCCATTGTCTGTTATTATGGTTTGAAGAATTCCATATCGACATATCAGATAATTGAAGATGAAATTGGATATTTGTTTCCTTATGATGTAGGTTAATGGAATGGATTCAATCCATTTTGTAAAGTATTATGTTGTTGTAATAATGAACTTATTCTCATTTGAAGAGGCAATAGAGATGTTACCTACCAAGTCTAATCCCCACTATGAAAAAGGTCATGGTTTTATGATAGGTCTTAGCTCCTATGTTGGTGTGTGAATAAGGTCATTGTACTACTGACATTGGTGACATTTTCTTGCTCCATAAAGGTCCAATAGAATCATGCTATTAGTATTTTTTTGCTAGGTTAGGTCCACTAGAGTGGGACCCAAAAACGCCTTCATGTACCTCTTGTAGGGTAGCTTGTGCTTCTTCTATGTCAAGACATCAAAGTAAAGTACCATCTAAACTTTGATGATATAGGGTTTCTCCTAGTATTGTAAATCGGGACATTCTATGAACAAAGGTTTTATTTTGGTTGGTTGTCAAGTGAGGGGGTATGATACCATGTTGGGTATAGTCTAATGTCTCATGGTACCATGGTGAGTTAGGACCAACAAAAAAACACACTAATTTTCATTTTCGAATATCGAATATCAATACAATCTATTTCTCCACAAGGTATTCATACTTAGAAATATTATGCGGGATGTCGAGGAGCGAACCTATCATTGGCATAGTGTCGGCTCCTCTATTTTTTATTCGGGTAATTTGTTTAAAGTTGATGGTGAAAAAATATTTTTTGAAACTATCCACCATCCTTTTATATGGCATCAACTTGTCATTCTTTGTTTGATACTCATCATTCACTTTCTTGATTACTAGTTGAGAGTCTCCATAAACCTATAGTTCTTTTATTCTCCATCCAATGGCCATTTTGAGTCCTGTGATTAATGCTTCATACTTCGAGATTTTATTTGTGCATCGAAAAGAAATTTTGTAAGCCTTAGGTATATTATCTCCTTGTGGTGTGAGAAATAAGATACCTACTCTTAAGACATGTTGAGTGTGGGACCCATCAAAATACAAGGTCCAGTGGCTTGTATGGTTTTTTAGCAAAATGATTTCATTGGGAAGTTTGTTGTGTGAGGCTAGCTATCGTCCATTGGTTCCTCTGCTAGTTGATTTTCTACGATTTGTCCTTTGATGGATTTCTTGTCTACATACTCTATGTCAAACTCACTCAATATCATCTTTAGTGGATCTACTTTTGAGACCGACTGTACTTATTTGTTAAAGATGTAGTTTCTCAATTTCTATGCCGCAAAGACTATAGATAGACACACTCTTTCTATGGGTGAATAAATCAATTCATAGCCCACCTATGTTTGACTAAGGTAGTAGACTGCTCTTTCTTTGTTATTATCATCTATCTATGCTAAGAGAGCTCCTAATGCTGCTTGTGTTGTAGACACATAGAGTATCATTGATTTATCTAGAATAGGTGGCATTAATATTGGAGGATTAAGTAGATACTCTTTCAATTTTTGGAACACTTAATCACATCTACCATCCCACTTGAATGTGAAGTCTTTTTCTAGGAGATGGGTGAACAGATGACACTTTTCTGCCAATTGTGTGATGAATCCCTTGATGGACTATAGTTTCCCCTGTAGACTTCTGATTTTCTTCAATATCTTTAGAGGGGGCATCTCTAATATGGATTTTACCTTTGTAGGATCCACTTCAATGCCTCTTCTTGATACTATGTATCCTAGTAGTTTCCTAGATTTTACTCCAAATACACGCTTTGTTAGATTGGGCCTCAAGTTATATTGTTCGAGCTTGTCAAACACTTTTTCAAGGTTTGTCAAATAGTCTTCCCTTTTTATGCACTTTTCTAGTATATCATCCACATAATCCTCCATATTTGTATGAATGATTGTAGTCATTTCTCACTGATAGGTCACCCCCGCATTCTTTAGACTAAATGACATGACGTTCTAGTAGAAGGTCCCCCATACACATGTGAATACTTTTTTATGTTGATCATCAAGAGATATTTATTTGATTATATCCAAAGAAATCGTCCATTAGAGACAACATTGCATGCCTTACCATTAGATCTATGATCATATCAGTTCTTGGAAGAGGGAAGTCATCCTTTGGGAAAGCTTTGTTTAGATCTTAGAAATCCATGTAGATTCTTATGCCCCTAGTGGGTTTTGATATGGGTACTAGATTTTATATCCATTATGGATAATCAATTGCTTTGATGAAGCCTACATCTAGAAATTTCTTTAGTTCTACTTTTACAAAAAATTCTATCTAGGGATGCATCTTTCGTATCTTTTGCTTGATGGGTTTGACTCTAGGAAATACAACTAGGTGGTGTATGACCAATGCTTGATCTAGCCCTAGAATTCCTACATATGTCCACATGAATTTTATCTTCCTTTCATTGATGAACACTAAGAAGTTCATTTTCTCTTCAAGATCAAGTGATGTTGCATGGTATGTGTTTTTTAGGTTCTATGTCATGCCAACATTGATGGGTTTAGGTTCTTCAATTAACAGTGTCAAACTCTCTTGATATTTAGAAATAGGGAGATTTAATCCTTCATCTTCGGGTGCCTCAGAGAGGTTTTCACCCTTAGATTCATCCTTTATTTTTCTCTTTTCAAGATCTAATAGAGCCACATCATGGTTTCCCCTAGGGGTTCTCATTTTAATTTTTACATTTTATTTTTCAATTTTGTGACTAGAGGACACAATCTCCCCTACAAAATATGCCTCCTATTTGAGTTCCATTACAAACTCTAATTTATGATCTCTTGATGTTATATTGGTTCGAAGTCCCATAAATTTTGTAATAGCTTCATCATTTTGGAATTGATCCAAAACAGGCATATGGTGCTGTTGGTCCCAATCTATTAACTATGGGTAGCAAAGGGGAAGGTTGTCATCGTTATTTGTAAAGCTTAAAAATGTTGTTGAAATTTTCAAGATGGAACTGGTATCATTCTCTCATTGGATATCTAGGTCATCGTAGTTAGAGGTCACAAAGGAAAAAGAATCCCATTCATACTCGTCAGAGTCTGTTTCATAAGTATAGTCTTTGAATGTAGGTTTGCTAGGCCAGGTAGGGAATATGCTTATACTAAAGATTTCAAATAAGTCCTCAATGGGTAAATCATTATCTATAAGATGGTAGATATTTTATGTCTGTACATTAGTAGAAGGATCTACTTTCTTAAAAGAGGTATGTCCAGTGTTTGGAGTAACCAAGTCTATCGAGACATAGCTTAGTCCCATGTTCTTTCTTTGTTCCACTATAATAGGTTACCATATGCCTTACTTATGTCACCTAAGACCACCTTTTATAGTGTATCCCATTTGTTTAGCTAGTTGATACCCTTTACTACTAGGATCAATGAGAAGGGGTTGTAGCTATTTTGGTTCTTTTTGGTCTTCTCTATAGATGATTGACAAAAGGTCCTCTTTGAATATATCCTCATCCTTCATATCTCCCCACTTGGTAAATATTGTGGATTTGAATAAAATTGTTATTTCTTGAACATGTTTGATCTTCTTAGGCCCTCCATAAACCTTTCGTGTTGGGGGAAGCATTCCAATTTAAAAGGATTGATTGAAATGAAAGTTCTCGTTACCTTTGTCAAGTACTTGAATTTTGGGATCAGATTTTAGTTCCTCACTTGATGAGGGTTTAGCTACAGTTGATGGTAGTGTTGATGGGTCAACATATGAGAAGTAGTGAAATGATATATCATTACTAAGTAAACACTGTATTTTGTTGTATTTATCCTCCAATTTTTCATATTAGTGGAAGGGTTCAGGATCGACGTATAATGTAACATGCTTTCCCTCATGAGGAAATTTTAGACACTAGTGGAATGTTGAAGGAACTTGTTGTAGTGCATGAATCCATGGGAATCCTACAAGAAGGTTATATGGTAGCTCAAGGTTCAGTACTTGACATGTTATTTCTATTCTTGTCGGTCTTATCTATATAGGTAGTCTAATTGTCCTTTTGAATTCCTTTCAAGGTCATCATAAGCCCTTATAATGATGATTTTTCCCTTATCAATTACACCATCAGAATACCCCAACTATTTAACAAATTTAAAGGTACAAATGTTTAAACCTGCACCGTTATCTATCAATACTCTTTTGACCATATGTTTATGGACACCAAACTCTATATAGAAGGCTTGGCTATGGAACGACTTATGTGGAAGGTCTTTCTCGAAAAAGAATAAATGATGATTGGCTGTGATTTTTCCAGCCATAGTTTGAAATTGATTAGGATTGAGGTCATTAGAGATCAATTCTTCAAAAGCTTTCTATAGTATTTCCATATGCATGGGTGATAATTTCAATACCTCTAGGATGGAGATTAAAGTGGGTTGTTCTTCAATTGTTCCACAATACTATAGTCATTGGATGAATTAGTTGTGGGTTTAGGTGGGCCTCCTTGTATTATGACTTTCCCTTGATGAGTAGTTACGTTACATTTGGGGTCCCTACCTCATATAGTTAACACATTGACCCTAGTGTCATCTACCTGGGAGAGGGTACCTAGGACAATGTCCCCATAGGTGTAGTTAGCACTGTGATAGTCTTGTTCTTTACCTTTGTCATTTTTCTTAGCATGGTTAGGAATGGGATTCATATAGATTTGGATGTCTTTGTTTCCAGGACGATGTTCGATATCAACTTCTCCCTTTTTGATTAAGTCTTGCACTATATTTTTAAGTCTCATGTAGTTATTCATCATATGCCCCTTAATATTATGGAGCTCACATAAGTCTTTTTCATTGTACCATGGTGTTTTAGAGCTTGGCTCTTCATAGTTTATAAATTTGTTGAATTTGATGAGGTTTTGTTGAACTAATTTGTGCATGATTGTGTCAAGTGTTTCTACTAATTGATTAAATTTCCTCCTTGGTTGGTTATATTGTCTTTGTTGTCCTCCTTGATTTGTTTGTTGGTTATTTGATTAATTATTCTAGGGATATTTTTTTGTATGTTGTTGGGAGCATAGATTATTTGTGCAACTTCAGTTTTTTTTGTTGTAAATTTGGATTTTCCATGTTCCACACAGCTCTAGTATGAACTACTCCATCATTGGTACAAAATTTGTTCTTGGCCCAGATATTAGGTTTGTCATTTCAACTAGAAGGGTTGTCTTTTGAGTTGTTTAGTTTAAGGAATTTTTGGCTGTTTTCTAAGAACCAAGATGATCTTCATAGAATCCTATAGAATTGGCAATTTCAATCCTTAGCAACCTAAAGGGATTGGCCAATGAACAACTAAAACTAGCAATTCTTTCCTCTTGTACTTTAGGCTCTGCAAGACCTAGGAGAGTGATCCCAAAATGTACTTGTTGATGCCAAAAGTTGGAAAGGTAACAACCTCTTATGGGAGACTCAGTTTTAGGGGGGGACCTATTGCACCAAACTGAGTGACCTCCAAATTTTAAAGAAGTTGGCTTCTTCTATAACTAGGGTTTTGAAATGGGAAAATGAATCCATTATAAAATAAATGGATATAACTAAGGTGATGTGCCAAGACTTAGATATCAAGCACGATAGACCTATCTTATAGATGTGATCTAAGGGATTGCTTAATCGGTTTGCTATGTTCAAAATAACCACTAGTAAATAGAAAGACTTGAATAATTCACTTCATAACATAAAATAACTTGAACAAAATTTTATTGAACAAAAAGAGTCAAAGACATGGTTCTAAATTCAGCATTATGTTCAAATCGTTGAAGTTGCAAACAAACTATTCAGAAATAACACAATATAATGTTATCAATAAATTAAGAAATAGAAAGGAAAAATTACAAGGGCACAGTCTATGACTCTTTACTCATATAACAAGACAAAGCCCTGGTGTCTCCCAAATCCTCCCGTAGATATTTTTGAAACATATTCAAACCCTTTACTCCTTGAAAGAAGTAGTATATATAGCCAAGGAAATCCACCGCCTGAGAGCCCATAATAGAAACGATTCCTCATCATGAATCATAAAGATTGCAATAATGATTCATCACTACTATTGTAACAAAAATATTCTCGAGCATGAATCCAAACATTTTTCAACCAGATACATCCTCTACAAAATGATGGTAGTGGTCTCAATCAATTATGTGCAAACAATTTTTTCCTCATAGCGAAAATAGTTAGAACACATGGCATAGTTTTCTAGCTTGCCATCCATGTCACTCTTCCCTTCTATGTACCCGCATCGAAGGAATACATGGCAACATTTTGCAGCCCATTCTTTGTCCTCCTTGTCTTTTATGAGAGCTTGTGATGAAAAGACATGTGGCAGCATTCTTGCTCTCGACACCACTTGAGGGGCCCACCAAGGTTAGCATGGGTCAAGGACATGTGGCAGGCAGTCAGGGCCCAAAAGAGAGTGATATGGAAGCAAACCCAACACACCTGACTTGTTGACATGTAGGAGCAGGTCGGGGCTCAGAAAAGAAGGGAAGGGAAGCTTTCCTTTGGTGTGTGATTCAACAACATGCGATGGAGAATGCCAAAAGTTTGGCATGAAGTCTATTCAAAATTATTGGTCATGATTGAAAGCCAAGAATAGCACAAAAATCAACCTGAAGGGAGCATGGGGTATTTTAAATATGCACAATTTTTGGAGACTAATAGGGATGTTTTGCTTATGGAACGGTGAATCCAAAATACTCTAGTTTCAAAACCATGGCTTTATTCATTAGGAATTTGGGAGTCAGAGCTTAGAAAGAGTGACCTACAAGGGTAGCCAATTAGCCTTGGAAGGTGTTGATATGGCATGTAGGATTCCATGCACTTCATGTAGGTCAATCAACTCTTTAAAAGGAACAACGAACATATTTTGGACCCATCCTAAAGTTGGAAAAGTAGCTGTGTGATCTGATTAGTTACACCCTCAATGTCCTCGATGGTAGGAGGTTGGATGAAGACTGATAAATCCTGCTTCTTGTCCTCAATTTTGGCTGCAATCTGTTTATTGGTAGCCACTGATTCATCAAAAAGAAATGGAGACGGCAAGCCCATCTCGGTTAGTTTTGAAAGCCTTTCCTGAATGTTGTCCATAGTTCACCCTATTGTAGCCAAACATCGTTGAGCATGAAGGGAAGCCTCCTGGTAGTGGATTAAATATTTTGCAACCCCAATGACTACTCTCTGATTCTCAATCCTTGCTCATTCTAGATCCTCACTTGACACTATGTACAACTTGTCTAGCATCCTTTCTACCCTGAGAACCTTTTCCCCTATGAATTGTGGGAACTGCTCCATCATAGTGTGAACCTCCCTACATAAATCTATCACCTCCACTATGAATTGGAGTGTGGGATGGAGGATAGGGCATAAAGACTTGACCTTTTCCTAGTAGGAGGCATACAATTGTTGGGCTACTCAACAAATGTTTGATTGTGGAGTAGGAATCTAGTGATCTCCTTCAAGGAATTAATTTATGCATCCCTTGTATCAATCTCTCGAATTAGTCCCGTGATTTGCTCCATGGAAGAGGTGAGCTTCTCCTTTAGGTAATTTTATGCATCCAACCACTTTTCCTCAACTTGGCTTCAGGTTGCAGACTCCTGATCCAGAGTAAGCCTGAAATTCCTGAGCTCTTCCTAAAATTGAGCCTATGCTCTTGCGTGTTTTTCCTCTTTTTCCTACACCATTTGCTCCATATGGGTATTCAATTGTTGTAACTCTTTGATATTCTATTGTACCTCTCCCTCTGATTTGGTGAACCTGTCAGATAGTTCCTAGTTTCTTTGTTGTAGCTCAGCTATCCGATCAGATTCCTGGGCTTGGAATTTCTTGAGCTCTCTTTGCAAGCTAGCCTGCTCAACCTGCACATCTTGTGTGAGGCACACTTTTTCTTCTTCTTGCACTTTGTCCTTGGTCAGCCCAACCTCTAGACTTGCTTTGACGATCTTGAGCTAATCCTTCATCTTTTTCAATTTGTGCCCAGACTTAAGGAAGTCAGTAGTCACCACCCATTGTGTTTCCTCCATTAGCTCAACCTTCTCCTGTGGTTGGTGTTGACGCAATATTTTGCATGTAGCAGCAGCCTTATGGGAAATTTAACTATTGGGGGACATTATGCACTAGCTAAATAACCTTTGGGATTTTATCAAAGCCGGCTCTTCACTTAATGGATGAAGTAAAAGGTAAGGGAGATTGCGAGAATGTAAAATTTACACTACAAGCGATGCGCCAAATCTTTAGACAACTTTATCAGAGCATAGTGCATAATGCAAAGGCCTGAATCATTAAATTGCTATTATTTAAGATAATTTTCTCAAAAGCACTTGTCGTGCAAAAATACCCTCTAATTTATATAATGTAATCAAGCATAACTTTGTATTAACATAGAAGAGTAGTAGAAACATGATCTATATTCATTCCAGCTATAAGAGGTTACAAAAACTGAAGAACAGGCATTCATTCAAAATGAAGATAACAGCACAGGTCAATAGTTCCATCAAATGCTTGAAAACAGAAAGGCTGAATCTATTTGGCACAGTCTGAAGTTTTTGAATTAAAAGCAACTATTACACGAGGCTTACTTCCTAGTGCTTGGGAGGTTTTTATAAACTTAATCAACAACCTAATCAAAGAAAACTAGGCCCCATATATTGGCCATCCCACCACCTGAAAACACATCATGAAAGAGTAGACCACACATGGTGATCCTCAGCCCAAATTATCTCAAGCCGTCATAGTAAACATCCATCGATCAGCAACATGCCAGTGAGGCCATGATATGAAATGGAAAACCATGCAGCAACAAGAGAGGATAGGCCGTAGCGGGAAGCACAAAAGATCTGATAGTATTTCCAATGTAACCGGTGCAGGAACATAAATGCCACATGTCACCCAAACGGAGCTCGACAGAAAGCAACAAGAATGCTCAATAGAAAGCCACAAGAGAGATCCACATGGAGAGCTCCAAGAAAAAGAAAAGAATGAGGTGGGCCCGACTCAGAAAAGCAGCCAATGTGAGCCACATGACATGCAGACGGAGATTGTCGAAAAGCGAAGTGAAGTCAAAGCAAAAAGCCTCAAGAGGTAGCCACGTGGCGAGCTTTGAGGACAGTGAGCATACAAAACTAAGGCATAGCCGTAAAGGAAAAGAAAACTACCAAGGCTTAGGCGGTTTTTATTGAACAGTTTGGCGACTCATAGGGCCTTTTCGCTCGTGGAAAGGAGAACCCTAGAATCCTTTGGCTCAGTAACACAATGCTCACAACCTCGAGAGGGTGGCCTGCAGATTGGTCCATACCTCATCTATTGGTGCAGAGAGAGTTCACAGATGCTCGTGAGCCAGTCTAAGATTGATGATTGCTTTGAAGGGAAATCCGCCTGATACTTTTGTTTCCAATTCCAATTGGAAGAAAAGTTGTGCTAGTTGATGCGCGATAGCCTCGATCTCCTCAGCAGTCGGAGATTGATCAAAGGTTTGGAAGACAGAAAGGTCCTACTTCTTCTCTTCGATCATTTTAGCAATATGCTCAACTCCTGCTACTGCCTGGTCTACAATAAAAGGTGAAGGGAGGCCTCTCTAAGTCAAACGGGAAAACTTTTCCTGCATGTCGCTAGTGAGTTGGTTTAACTAAGCTCTACAATCTACTACTTGCTGAATGACCTCGTGCATGGAGATGAGGCTACTTGCACTCAAAGCTACCATCATTCGGTCATTGATGCCCATGCTACTCAATGCTTCATCTAAAGTAGTATACAACTTACCCAATAATATTCTAGCCTCAGGAACCTTGTCAGAAGTTAACTCCTGAACCTATTGTATCGATTCACTCACCGTTCCACAGAGGCTAGCCGTTTGTGCCATAAACTTTAAAGTGGGCTACAGGGTAAGGCACAAAGCCTTCACCTTGTCCTAGTATAATGTGTGTAGCCCTTTGGAAATTTCCAAGGAGCTCATCTAAGGCGCAAGGGGTTGGGTTCTTAGGGCAGCCAATTCTACCTCTTTGCTGCATAAACCTGCCACTACTTCTACCAAGCTTTTATCCAATGTGGACATCTACTCCTTCAAGGTAAAAACCTCATTTTCTCTTTCTGCGAGGGCTAATTCGGCCTGCTTAGTCTTTTGGACCTCCAACTCCAAGTTGGTACTCATTTCAGCAATTTCAGTAGTGGTGTTCTGTCGGAGCTCTCTCATGCCCTCAGTTAGTAGGTTAGACTTAGCTTGGAGTTCGTTTTCTTTTTCTTGGAGCTTCTCCTCATTTTCTCAAATTAGCTCAACTTGCTTCTCAAGAGTTGGAATGACCTCCTCGCCCAGATTTTGCAACTCTTTGATTTTATTTTCGAAGGTACCCCTCTCCTTCTCTAGCTGACCTATTTCGTTCTCTTGGACTTTGAATTTGTTTACCCAAATGTTGACCTTCCTTTTTAGCTCCTCAATTTGATCATCCTTCTTCTTCTCCTGTCTGCTGAGCTTGAGAAAATTAGTAGTCACTATTTTTTGAGTCTCCTTCATCAGCTCAACTTTATCTTGTGGGCGGGCCTGCCGCAAGTCTAACCTGACAACATTCACAGAATAGTCACTGGGCTGCGTCTCGCTTACTGCCTTGATCACATTAGGAGTGATCTTCACAAACATTAAGGAATTCTGGCTTTCATTGAAAATAGTTTGCAAGTGGGGCTCCGCCTACCTGGTTGCGTCATTCGCTCTTCGCTTGTTGATCCAGTTGGTGCAAACACTTTTATTTGCATTGACTTGCAAGAAATATTCCTGGGTCAGGATACCTAGTCCACCAACAAAATAATACTCCTGAGGGACAGCCAGAGGGAAAGATAGTGTAGTTGATGCATCAGAGGTCTTGCTGGGTCGCATTATAATAGCCGGGAAGAATGGCAGGATGAATTGGCCACTCAGAGGGGATGAAATTGAAGTGACGGTGTAAGGAAAAACTGGAGACACACCAACCGTAGGGCTGGGCCTTGGGGATAAAAAATTTTGGCCTACGAGTCTAGTGTTGACACCAAATTGTGCTCTAGGTAAAGTATGGAAAGCAGAGGACACAAGAGGGAAAATGGGAGGAGTAAGATCGGAATGATCAGCAAATCCAGAAGCGGAGATGACTGGCGCGGATGAGAAGTAGGGGTAGACTATGGTGAGACCAAAGACATAGAGGAGAGAGAAGAGGGAGGAAAGTTTACCTAATGTTTCGACGGAGCCGTAGATGCTTCGATCGCTTCCTTCACTAGCTGCTCTTTCTCCACGTCGGCCTCTTCAGTACGTTTTCACTTCTCCGAGAAATCATCGAGGTTGAGAATGACCCGTCTCTTACCACTGGTGGTCCTTGTCTACTTCCATTTTGATTCAGATGAGGTGGCTAGCATGGATGCCAGTACACATGGCTCTTCCTCCTGCACAGGCTATTTACCAGTATTCTTTTTAAGTACTAGATTCGCGGTGATGACGGGAGGATTCTGAGTTACTTCCTCCCCAGATTCCATAGGAACCTCCTCTCTTCTATCTTGCTGCACGGATGTTGAACAGTTCAAAAAATTCTCAACATCTGGATGTTCATTTTTCTAAATGTCATCAAACTTCTCATCAAGGGTGACTTCGTTGTACAATTTTCCAGCTACCAGAATCTTCTACCGGTATATCCAAAAAGCTTGCATCTTCTCGGGTGCCCAATTGAGCTTCTTTAATTGGGTGAAGGGGGGCTGATCACGAGTTTTGGGTTGACCCTCCACACAATGTGATAAAAATTCAGCCAGGGTGGTTGACCATCCACTGTAGGAAAATATTTGAGGCCTAAATATCTATTTATGTTTCCCTTCCCGGGATCCCTCCGGAGGTTCCAGAATGGCCGAGGTGAATGCGAGATCTTGATGCCCATTTCCAACAAATTATTTTCAGGTTTGTAATTTCAGGGATCATCTATTAGTACTAGCTTGAGGTGACCCAACTTTGAAAGTAGAATCATTGAGGTATCGATCTGTAGGGTCCTCTTCTTAACTAGTGACACTGAACCAAACATGATTGGCAACAACAAATAGGAGGTTAAGTGCTTTCCTCCCCAATAATCATCATCAAGGGTACATAGCTGTCTCATTGCCTCTAGGGCCAGCACTTTGTCAGAGAGGAAATGAGGAAGCCAGAAAGGTTCTCAGACAAAACTTGGCATGCGGAGCATGGTGAAATCCATGCCAAAGAACTAGTTACAGGGTGGAGTTAACTTCCCAAGCCAGGACCTCTGGCGGGGTAATATGCATTTGGTCATATTTATACCAGCCTTACCCAAAGCCCTTATAGTCAAGGCTATGAATGCATCCAAGAATGTATAATAATTGAAGGTTTTTGACATGATGGGGGTCCATGTCGAAACCGGCTTCCTCGAGCCACTCTCATAAAAAACAAACAGGAGCATAGACATTGAAAAGTAATCCAAATTTTGGTGCAAAATTAAGTAGGCTAGGAAAGATGAATACCTAAACCTAGAGCTGATCCCAAATTCCTTTAGTTGTAGCCAAATGCTATCGCTAATAACCTTTGCAAAATCAAAAAGTAGGTTTTCGTGATTCTTCTTTAGCATAAAGTAGAGGGACATTTGAAACTGATGAACCTCTTTTTCTAAGTCCAAACTGCACACCATCGCTAGCATACAAATGGTAGATTGTGCCACACCTCTCAGAGCTTTCAAACCGAAAGAGAATTTGGGCTGGGCCGAATTGCTTAGATGTTGAAGCTCAGAGCGATAAAATTGTGGCCGTGATTGGAGCTCTCCCCACTTTTGCTGCATTCTCACCATGTTAAAATTGTCAACTTCCTTACCCAAAGGAAATGAGACACACAACATATCTTGAATAGTCATGGGACTAATGACTACCCAAAAATCCTTGCCATTGATAACCCTTGTGTTTGGGTTGAACTGTGTCACGCATACTACTATAATCTCTAGGCAAGGGTGCACCAAGGGGGCCATGTACTATGCAAGCCTGTAGTACCATAGTCATTTGGAAAATTGGTCCATTGTATGCTTCATTTTTTTGCATGCAGCTTCTCAAAGGCTCTTAGGATTGCTAGACAACTCAATGTCAAAGACATTGTCCTAATCCTCCAAAACCACTGCCTGGTCTTTGTGAGGAACCACGCTCAATAACTTCTGGTTCACTGGGTGAGTGAAAGGCCAGCTAGGCTTTGTAGGTATTCCTGGAGTGACATAAGACTCTCCATCGTAGAGTTGCACACAAAGTGCATTCCTCATCTGCTCCCTTAGACTTACTTGAGCCGAAGTTTGTGTAGGTTTTTCTGCAATTTCGACCATTTTTGTCTTCATAAGGGTCTCTTTGAAAACCTTTGGCAAATGACTTAGCTTCTCTAAAAACCTCTTTCTTCTTGCGAATTCCTTAATTGCTTAATTCTTTGGTAACTTCTACAATAAATATGTTTCCCTGCATGCCATAACTTTCCTTTTCCGCTTTCTTGGGAATGGCGGCCGAAAAAGGTACGTGCCAGCCATTTACGTCAAATTACTATTATGCATTATCAGCTTTGCTCATGCGAAAAGATCTCCAACCAACCGAACTGTCCAAAAATTAATTGATAATCTTTCATGAGTGACGCAAGCGGATTCCTGTCTTGAAAAATGAACCCAGGCAACCCTGTGAGTATTTCCTTATAGGCTATCTATATTGATTGACATTAATGCTCGTACAGGGCACATTGCCCAATAGAGCTTTTCTCTATAATTTC
Organism: Sequoiadendron giganteum; assembly: GCA_007115665.2. Lineage (NCBI taxonomy): Eukaryota > Viridiplantae > Streptophyta > Pinopsida > Cupressales > Cupressaceae > Sequoiadendron > Sequoiadendron giganteum. The sequence continues at coordinate 728,783,348 of CM021100.1, read as the reverse complement.
ATCTGATTCGGATGAGATGGTAGCATTTCATATTACTGACAATTGGCCGATCTATGAACGATGTGGCAACTTAGCGAAGCAAGTTGCAAGCTAATCTGCACCTCCTCATCACCTCGCACACTATGACGCCAAAAACCAAGGTGAAGCGACCCACTTGGCACAATTGTTAATCATGATTTCTTCAGCAAGCAAAACTTAGATAGTCTATAAATCAGCCTCTTGTGCAATATTGTGAATCACAACACCGACTAACCTTTTAGTTTAGCAACCTCTTGCTGGATAGTATTTTTAATCTTTTAGCTAGAAAAGCAAAAGTCATGGAAACACCAGTGAGGCTCACGTACAGAAAGACCTAGGCTACCTTTCTTGGCAAGATTACCTATAGGCACCTAAAGTATATGACAGGTGCGAAAAACTTGTTATACGTGAAATTCATTAAATGGATACTTAGGAAGGACTGTGTGCATTATAAAGAGCAATATCGGGTGAACACCAACATCTACTCCCACTTCATCACCTCGCTGTCAGACATAAGTGTCTCTAAGCATAAGATTATAAAACTAATGAAGCTGATCTTCCCTGCGCACTACCTTGGAGGTCTAGAGCTGATTGTGTGTGCAACCCAACTAGGTTGTGGGATTCCCTCGGTTCGAAAGATTCACCTGCAATAGCTACATGGAGGCATCGTTTCAACTAGGCCCTTTCTGTTCAGCTTTGAACTAGAAACCCATGAAGAGCATCACACCAGAGCCTGCATAGGTTGCTCTTTCCTGATGCGCATACACTATTTTGAGCCATTCTCTAATTTTTAGTGGTATGAAGACTTCGAGAGAATGGTATTTTCAGAGCCCGAGCCACCTACTGCTATGATCGCCGGTCCTTCTCACTAATATCCTGAAGACAAATATGGTTACAAATTTTGCTTCTTCTACCTACAAGCCCCACGCGATAATGGGCATATGTAAAAGTTAACATAAGGCCATCTGACCCCAATATATTTCAAATTTTTTACTCTAATGAATATAATCCAATATGCCCCTTTTTGTTAACACCTAGTCCATTTATAACTTTTTTTCAATTGCTTACACCATTGTTGTATTTATTTCAATTTTTGTGCCGAGAATACCCAAAACTTAAAACAATGAAGAGTAATTACATATATACAAATGTACAGAATTAACACATATGTAGAATCAATAGAACTTTTTAAGATGTATTTCATTGACTGGAATACTCAGGGCGTTGCCTTCCATATCTTCTAACTCAAAAGAGTTAAACTATTTACACTGGTAGATCTTGAATGACCCTTCCTAGAGACTGTCGAATTTGCTATGCTGCCCAGTCTTAGCTCCGTGCTCATTGAATTTGAGAACCAAATCTTCACGTTGCAATCCTTGGTCTGAAGCCCTTTTTTCAAACCATTTCTTCACTACCTGTTGGTGACTATTCATTACTTCTAGGGCATGCTCTTTTTTCTCCTGCACCTCGAGCAACTCGAAAAACCTCACCTCCATCGCTCTGTTTTGTTCAAATTCTAGAGACTTGAGCAATTGTAGGGTGGAAATCTCTATGGTAATAGGTAGCAATGCCTCCTTTCTGTACACCATCTCATAATGAGATGTCTTCAATACCTACGTGGGCATAATTTGATCTACCCAGAGTGTTGTCCGGAGGTTCCTATGCCACTCCTTTTGATGTTTCGAGCCTATGCGTTTTATCAACTGGATGAGGTTTTTATTAGTAGACTCTACGAACCCATTCCCCTGGGGATAGTAGTTAGAGGAGGTCTTCAAGAACACCCTATATTTTAGAGCGAACTAGCTCATTTTCAAGCTGAGAAAAGATTTAGCATTGTCAGAGATAATTGTTTTAGGTGGGCCAAATCTGGCCACCAGTTTTTCGATTAAATTAACAATCTCTGATTCAGTTGCATTTTTTAACGGCACTGCTTTTGCCCACCTAGTAAAATAGTTAGTTGCTGTTAATATCCATTTATGTCTTGCTAAAGAAAGAGAGTTAATCATCCCAATGAAGTCTAAACCCCATTGAGCAAAAGGTTCTTCTATTACTATGGGCCTTAAAGGCATAGCAGCATTCTGTCTCTTTTCGACATAGAACTGACATTCTTTGCAAGACCTAATTAAGGAAAATGCATCATTAAAAAGCGTTGGCAAAAACTAACCAACACATATAATTTTAATTGTGATGGTTCTTGCAAAAAACTGTCCTCTAACAGGGCTATTATGGTATTGATCTAATATCCTTTGGGCTTGTTCTTTATTTACACATCTTAGCAGGATGCCATTGAAATTTCTTTTAAATAAGACACCCTCTAAAAGGACATAATTGCTATTCTGTAGGTGATAGAAATGTTTTTTAAAAGATGGGAGATCTATTGGATACCTTCCTATCTACATAAAATTTATCTTTTCATCAAGCCAGTTGCTCTAGGAATTCTCTTCATTTATTAACATAGATTCCGGAGCTTCAAACTTTGTCGCTATTTCACTATTTTCGGTGATATACTCACACAGTCCTTTTTCTTTGATGGTCTTGGCAGGTCTGACCTTAATATCGTATTCTAGGATCTTGGTAATCCAATTAGCTCTTTTCTCAGTGATTTCTCCTTCCATGATATATTCTCGCACACTAGGATGCAGAACGCAAACAATCACCTTATTATATGATATCAAATGCTAGAATTTCTTAAGCCCTTTAATAATAGTGAAGGTTTGTTTCTCTACAAAGTTATGCTTTACTTCATAGTCCTTCAAAGTTCATGAGTAGAAAGCAACAGGGGACTCCCTTGTATCTTCATCGTCCTTCTGCATAAGCACCATGGCAATACTATTTCCACCACCAAAAACATACATAATAAAATATTTTGATAGGTCCAGGTTAACCAACACAGGGGTGAAAGAAATAGCCTCTTTCACAAGCTCGAAAGCTTTTCTTGCTTCCAACATCCATTTGAAAATCTGATCTTTCTTGAGCATTAGGGTAATAGGATGAACAATTCCTACAAAATCTGCAATAAACCGGTTAATAAAGTTGGCCTTTCCTAAGAAAGACTGCACCCCCTTTTTGTTAATAGATAACGGAAGTTCCCAGATCACATCAAATCTTTCTGGATCAATAGAAATGCCCTCCTTAGAGACAACATATCTCAAAAGCTTCCCTTGAGGAACTCCGAAGACACACTTCTTCGAGTTCAAAGATATTCTAAATTCTTGGCATTTCTAGAAAACAAGTTCTAAATGATCGAAATGATCATCAGCAGACTTTGAGAATAATATCAAGTCATCCAAGTAAATGAGTATGATTTTGTGGATCAAATATTTAAAAGCCATGTCCATAGCTCTTTGAAAGATGGCTCCAGCATTTGAGAGCCCGAAAGGCATTTTGGCATATGCATACGTTCCCCACTTTGTGGTGAACACTATCTTATATTGGTCCTCCTGCTTTACCCGAATCTAGTTATAACCTGAAAAACCATCCAGCATTGAGAACATTTCGGAGCCAGCTACGGTCTGTCGAATTACCTCCATCGAAGGCAGGGGGTAATGATCTTTTAAAGATGCTCTATTTAAATCTCGAAAGTCTATGCATAGGCGTATATCTCCATTTTTCTTTTGGAATGGCACTAGGTTTGACACCCAGTGATATGTTTGATCGGAAACACTATCCAGGATGCGATCAACTTTTTCAACTCCTGTGACATGAGAGATTCTATCTTTGGGTTCACAGGTCTCTGTTTTTGGAAAACTGGTTTTGCTCCTTCTGTCAATTCAATTGTATGTTCGATGATCCCAGGATTGTACCCTTTAAGATCATCATATGACCAAGCTACCACTCCTAGGTATTCTTCACAGAAGTGTTTTTGTATGTCTTTATTCTTTTGTGACACTTTTTTCCCAACCTTGAGCTTCCTATCTTCTCCGATATGCAAATCGGTATAATTGCCTTTGTCTGCCATGAGTTTCCTTTTATCTCTTATTGCATCATCAGAATCGAATAGGCTTTCTAGAGTGACTAGCCCCCTTGGGAGCTTGTTGGATCTCAACTAGATGATTTGATCTCCGTAAGCTTCAACGATCTTCAGTTGCAACTGATCGAAAAATTCTCTAGATGATTGGAGGAATGATGCAATATGAGCATTGCTATCAAATACCTGCCAAACTTGATTGTTATATAGGATGGCGAGTCTTATAATTACTTTCACTGCATGTTTATTTCTTAATAACTTGGTGGTGGGTTTGAATTGAGCCCCAATAGTTGCCATCCTATCAGCTTTGGAGTTCATTTCCCTCAAAATAGCCTAAATATTGAATACCTCAAAGTTGTCGATCAGATCCCAGACCCTATGTCGATAAGATCACATGCGGATATTCTTTGTGGCTGAAGTTCTATGAATTTGATTAACCACCAGCTCAGAATCTCCAAAAAAACTTATCTTCTTTGCACCCATTTGCTCCGCAAAGCTTAAACCATGGATGAGACCTTCATATTTAGCTTCATTGTTTGAATAGACAAATTGGAAAAGGTAAGACCTCAATGTCTTTTTGTTGGATGGAGATACCAAACAAATCCTAGCTCCAGCTCCTACTTTACATCTGGCTACATCAAAATATAACGTCCATATTTCCGGAGATTCTTCACCCTTGGGTTCTCTAGTAACTTTAGGCATGATCAGCCCTACTTCATGAATAACATAGGTTTCAAGGCTAGTTGAGTGGTAATTCCCAAAAGGATCTGTATCAATAAATTCTTTCAACAAATTTTCTTCATCCATTGTCAGAGAGCTAGTAGCCTCCTCTTCTTCAAGAAATTTGACATTATACCTTTCCTCTTGAGAGATTGAAGTGTGTGTTGCTTCTTCAAAATTTAGCAAAGCCTCATCAACAACATACTCAAGATGTAAAGTCTCTGATAACAGTTTCATCTTAGCCCCATTCTTGGTCCTTAGAATCAAGTGGGACCAATCTAAAGCCAGATATCCTCCTACATTTACAGTGAACTATCAAGACAAACAAATTTTGAATAGGGGAGGGATATCAATGAGTATGGTATCCTGATTTACAGTGATACTAGGGCAAGCAAACAAAGCCATAGGTAATCCCTTAATTATTCCAACAGTATTAACCTTATTTCCATCAAGCTGCATGACTCCTTTATTTAGAGGCTCATATTTTAGACCCAAAGCATCAGCTACTTGTTTTGGCATGATAGTGGTGCTAACACCAGAGTCGATCATACAGTTATGCATCAACATGTCACCAATAATCAGTGTTAGAAAGAAAGGTCTAGGTTTAGTATTACTTTCCCTTCTGGACTCGAGCTTCTCCTTTGGTTGAATCATTAGCACTTTATCCAAGTCAGACCTGGATGCATCCTCTCTATGGGGTAGAGCAGAAACCTTAGAATCTTCTTCAAATTGACATCGCCCTTGATTCTTCAAGAATTGTGTGCTCCTTGGATGGCAATGAAGTTGAATGGATACAAGATGAGTTGATGCAATATGGATTGATGATATAAGTGCTAAGATGGATGAGAGCTTGAATGAAAAATTTGCAAGAGTTTTGTTGCAAAAGACTTGATTCCTAAAATGAGGGAAGTGAGTGGGTATTTATAGGCTAATTGGAATTCTCTAGAGAATTCAATAGTTGGGATTGATCCAACAAAGATCAAGATGAAGGGCTAAGATGGGTTGAGGACTCACAAGCCCTCACATCTTGACATGTGGACAATGATATGTCTTAGGGTGGAGTGATGTGGAAATGAGGTGGAAGAGAAGGACAAGAGGTGGAAGGGCAGTACATGAGGTGGATGAAGGACAAGTACCTTCGAGGTACCTTGGGGGATGAGAAGATTTCCTCAAAAAGGAACTTCTTGTCCCCAAATGAGGATGAAAGAGAATTTTGAGGAATTTTAAAATTCCTCAAAAATCTCCATGGGAAAAGGGGAAGTGTGTGGGAAAAATAAATGTAAATTAAAAATTTACATTCAATGGAGAGTTTATTGGATAAAAGGAGGTCTCCAAAAGGCTAGAGATTTATCACATGTGGGTGATGTGACAAGTCCAAGGTTCTAGAAGTCTTGGGCACATGTAAAATGACATGTCACATTTGCATGGGGGATGAGGAAGACCTTGGAAAGACCAAAGTGAATTAAAAATTCACATGGGGAAGAGAGGAACCTTGGTTAAATAAATGTGAATTGAAAATTCACATGGGGAAGGGAGTCCAGGCTAAAAATGGTAAGTGGGAAGTTTGCCCAGAAAAGGTAAGCCAAATGTGGCTAATGATTCTGATTAAGGTTGTGCAAACACATGATTAAGATAATTAACGAGGGATTAGAGGCAAGTGGGAGATTATGGAGGATGTGACACTTAATCTTGATTAAGTGGTGCACATCCTAATCATAGATTAATTAATTTAATCTGGATTAAAAGAGGGTTATGGAGAATGTGACAAGGAGAGAGAAAAAGAGGAATTAAAAATTGGTTTTAATCCAAATAGGTTAAATGACCAGATTAAATAATTTTTCATGTTTATTTAATTTAGAGAAGGAAAGGGGGTAAGGTAAAGTATTTAATTTATTTAATTACATACTTTAGGAACCTTAGGCAGAAAATGAAATAATGATTAAATAAATTATTTAATCACTGTTAATGAACTAGATAAATAGAGTAGACGATTTTGATCATATGGAAGTGATCAAATTTGGATGTCTACATTTTTCCCCTCTTAGAAGTACCATTAGAATAACCGTGCTTTGAAGAAAAGAAACTACAGATGACTCTATAGAGGAATTAATTGAAGAAATGATGCCCCAACATGGGGAGGAGGATCTGAGACATCCAATTAGTGGGAAATGGATGAAGATGCCCCAATCCTGGAAGGGATTGACTATGGCAGGGAAAATTGGTAAATGTGAAGGGTATGCCCCCTCGAGAGGGTGACGAGGTAAAAGAAGAGTCCCAGACAACATCTCAATAAGAAGAAACAAGTGGTATACTTGGAAAGAGGGTGAAAAATTAGGCAAGTTTTCCTTTTGAACGGAGTCAATTGGACAAACGGAGTGCAAATGGTGGCCCCAGGAAGAGAAGGGATTAATCAGGAGAAGAAAATGGTAAATAAAAGGTACAAAATACCTTTTACAAGTGAATGTAAGGTAATTTTGAAAATTACCCCACCTCATTTGCACTATAGTATTTGAGAGAAAAAGAAAAAGAGCAAGCAGAAGAGGAGTGAAGATGTCGGGAGATAATGACACCAAGACCGTCCACCAGATAGATGAGGTTCGACGGTCGTACCGACAACAGGATGAGCCCCACCAGGTAGGCAACAAAACCCCTCATGCATTATTTTGAAATATTAACGCATTTCTACATATTTTATCAAAAATGTAAAACATGGGTTTTATGGGCGGGAAAAAATGAGGAAATGGGTAGGAAATAGAATAAAATTTTTAAAAAAAAATCTGTTTTTTGTGGGGGAAAGAAAAATGGCGTCGAGGGGTGTATACGCCCCTCAACTAGCGGAGCTGCCCTGACCATGGGCAGAGGTGCCCCATGGCAGGGTGGATACGCCCCGCTGTAGGGGCAGGTCCACCCCAAGGTGGGGCAGACAGCGCCACTGCCCCGACAGGGGGGTCGGCCAGGTTGCGCCGCCACAAGCACTGTTGGGGCACAACCCATGGTAGGTCCACCTCACAATTGAGGGCAAAAACACCCCACTATAGGGGTGGGATTCACCCCGGCTAGCCATGGGCGCTTCCACCCTGACGGGGAGTCGGCCTGGCCGTGCAGCCTCGGGAGGCGGCACTGCCGCCCAGCACAGGCATGCCAGCGCAAGGGCACCGGCCGGGGTGGGTTCACCTCATTGTAGGGATGGATACGCCTTGACTACCCGAGGGCACTTCTACCCTAACGGGGAGTCAGCCTAGCCGTGCCACCGTGGGAGGCGGCCACACCGTCCAACGCGGGAGGGCTACTGCGGGGGCGCCACCCCGCTATAGGGACGGATACGCCTCGACTGCCCAAGGGCAGATATGCCCCACTGCAGGGGGCGGATCTGCCCCGGCTGGTCGAGGGTGGATCTGCCCTACTGTAGGGTGTGGATCTGGCCTAGTACGTCACGAGCAGATCTGCCTCACTACAGGGGCAAAAGAAAGAGAGAAAGAAGGAGAGAGAGAGAGAAAAAAAGTGGGAGAAAGAGAATTTTGAGATGAGAGAAATAAAATGAAAATTTGGTTTTGCAGGATTTTGCTAGATTGCGGACTCATGAGCGGAGGCCAGAGGCATTAGCGTTGTTGATTGAGGTGATGACCGGAGCTAATCATGTAGCTTTGGAGTGGGCACGGTTACTGCACTTGGTGCAGTTTCCTGAGATGAGGGTGCATCGGACGATGTTGACAGCCCTAATAAAAAGGTGGAGCTCAGCCACGTCAAGATTTCATTTGCCGACTAGAGAGATGACTGTTATATTGGAGGATATGTGGTGGATCCTGAGGCTACCGATAGTAGGACGGTTAGTGTGCAAAGAAGAGTTGAGAGGAGATCAATTGGATGAGACCGTGATGGCGTTATTTGGGTGAGATGACTTGCTGATAGAGAGGGGGGGTTGGATGTAAATAGATGCTTGTCCCTGGGGGTGCCGGCATTACCGTTGTTTCTATGTTGCTTGATTAGTGGAATTCTTTTGCCAGACCGGAGTAGGCATTTTTGCAGCCTAAAGTACATGGGGGTGATTCGACATATTGTTGAGTGGGGGGAGGGGCAGTTTTCCTGGGGGTCATGTGTATTGGCCCAGTTATACTGGGACATGCACGTGATTTGTTATCGGGGGGTACAGAGCTTGACACACTAGATGCTACTACAGGTATGAGGATGGATGCACATCATGGGGATGAGGCCCATAGTAATTAGGCGAGGAGACTTGGATGAGAGAGAGCCAAGGGCTGCATCTTACGATATGAGATATAGGGAGAGGTGGAGTGATGGAGGAGAGCATTTGATGATTTACATGGAGGAGACATTATATGGTGGCCATACATGTCTCAGCAGTTTAAAGGATGGAGGACTGAGGAGGAGAGATAGCAAGGATGATTTATGTCCAAATGTTTCCTGATTGGGAGCCTAGGGCGCATAGTGGAGATGCATCATCTAGACCAAGTGACACAGCAGTTTGGACTTGTGCAGGATATTCCAGGAGCACCGGTCATGTTTCGTCGGCTTACCTGAGAGGTACCTTGGGGGACGACGTTGCCAGCGAGAGATGTGAGGGTGGCATGGGTGATGGTAGGTGAGGTGCCCTATCCTGGGAGGTGGGAGGGTCCAGAGGATGCTGGCATGACAAATCGATATGATCGGTGGTTTTGTAACCACTGATGGGAGAGGGTGACACTGGAGGTGCTAGTCGTGGGAGCCATAGAGGGGGGACCAAAGGATGAGCAGAAGGGGGAGGCAGAGCAGGGTGGACATGAGGGTGATGGATAGGAGGATGAGAGATAGGAGGATGAGGGACATGAGAGTGGTGGTGCAGAGGAGGGTGCTATTGGAGATCAATCGACGAGGAGGGGTAGAGTCAGGAGGAGTCGACAGTCGAGGAGGGCAAGGAGAGCAATCATAGAGGAGATGGAGGCAGGAGGAGCTGATGGGGGGGAGGAGATAGAGGTGGGAGGAGCTGATGGGGGGGAGGAGATAGAGGTGGTGAGATTGGAGAGTGAGCCAAAGGTGGAGATGCTACAGGTGGTGGAGGGGAGGGTTGCTCAGCCAGGGATTGGCGTTAGAGTATGATTGAGGTGGGTGCAGGGGAGAGCTGAGCAGGAGGAGGGGAGAGCCCTAGAGCCGCAGGTTGATGTGAGAGCCAGAGATCCATAGGAGGAGGCAAAGAGGGTGATGGATGTTAGAGGATAGCCCAGGGAGAGGCCTGAGAGTAGTCAACAGATGAGAGTCTAGCTAGTTGAGTAGGGCGGGAGGAGACTGATGAGGGTGGGGAGGAGGGGACAACTGCGAAGGATTCAGTTGATGCACTAGATAGAGCTGGTGTAGGAGGAGAGAGAGGGGGAGGCGATGGACCTGGATATGCTGGTGATGGAGCCTTTAGCCATAGTACCAGCAACCATAGTTGATGATCTAGTGGTTTTACTGAGAGGGGCCCAGGCGAGGATATGGGTGCTAGAGGAGGAGGTGAGGAGGGTTGAGGTAGAGGTGCAGAGGATACAAGAGGAGGAGATGATAGTGTTTGATTGGGTTGTGGGCCAATTGATGATAGACATACTGGTTGTGGAGAGAGAGAGAGATGAGACGTGAGTAGGGGTGGAGAGAGCACGGGGGGAGCTGGCTCAGGTGACATGGGACTAAGACAGGCTAGAGGCAGCAATGATAGTTATGTGGATGTGAGGGTAGCCGGAGTCAACAGGAGGGGGGAGATGGAGGCATTGAGACTTTAGGTGGTAGGATTTCAGGAGGAGAGGACAACACTAGAAGAGAGGGCATCTATGGCAGTGGCATCTGCAGAGGAGATGAGGCTGAGGGTTGAGGCCACAGAAGTTGGATTACAGACATTGTAGCAGGAGAGAGAGAGTGCACAGGGATAGGTGCAGGTCCTGCAAGAGGAGAGGGATAGTGTACAGGCACAGATGTAGGCACTATAGGGGGAGAGGGATAGTGTACATACACAGATGCAAACACTACAGGGGGATAGGGACAATTTATGGAGACAGGTCCAGATACTGTAGTTCAAGAGAGACTCAGTAGTGGGTCAGAAGAGAGCGCCAAGAGAGATATAGCATGGATGCAGGCACATCGAGGGCCGAGTGATGGGACTATGTCAGAGACAATGTGGGTAGATAGGGAGAGATCCACAGAGCAGATATGACTATTGACAGCGGCACAGGAGGCATGGGAGTAGGAGCGATGGGCCATGAGCAGAGAGAGGGATAGGTATAGGCATGAGCAAAACGTCGCTCGGTTCTAGGTTGGGTAGAGAGATGAGTACATGCAGGAGGCAGCGTACTGGAGGTGTGCGTATGAGCAGGCAGTGTCAGACTCGACGCAACATATAGCGCAGTATGTTAAGTAGACACCATAGATATCGGCACCATCCCATTCTTTAGGGACACGGACCAAGGGGTACAGTGACTTCCAGCTGACTCCTTCTCGGTTTGGGACTCCAGGGCGTGAGTCACAGGGGACTCCTACACACAAAGGACTGATACCTGAGTCTCCTTAGAGGTCAAGTGTGGGCAGCTCAGGACAGGCAAATGACAAGTACCAGATGGTGGTGTAGCACATATTTTTAGATGATGCACCCTATTTTGAGCATGATATGTAGGTGATTATGTGGTGACTATATTTTGGATATGGACATTGTATTATTTTGATGATGATATGTGATGGTCCCCATTGATATTATGCCACATTTTGGTGATGGATGGTATGCATATGGTGTTTTATTGATGTTCCAATGATAGCTTCTATATGTTATGCATATGTATATGATGTTGTTGTGTTGATGTGGATGTTTTACTTATGCATGTATGATTATGTTAATGATTTATGAATGGTAATGCAATTGTGTTAATGATGTGAGTAATATGGGCCTTTATGAAGTAGTGCAATATGGATAGGTGAACTTAATGAAAATGAATTGATGTAAATGGATAAATGAACTTAATGAATTGATGCAAATGGATTAAATGAATGGATGTAAATGGATAAATGAACTTAATGAATTGATGCAACTGGATGTAAATGGATAAATGAACCTAATGAATTGATGCAAATGGATTTAAATGGATAAATGAACGTAATGAATTGATGCAAATGGATAAATAAATGGATGTAAATGGATAAATGAATCTAATGAATTGATGTGATTGGATCAAATGAATGGACATAAATGGATAAATGAACCTAATGAATTAATGTGAATGGATCAAATGAATGGACGTAAATGGATAAATGAATGGATGTTTAATGCAAATGGATAAATGAATGGATGTTAATCGATAAATGAACTTAATGAATGTAGACACAAGTATCAATGGGTAGATGACATGTGTAGGATGTGGGGGTTGCAGTACCTACCAAAGACCATAAGGATCCTAAGAAGAAAAGTTAGTACGAGTGAATGAGAGTTTGCACAACCAAAATCACGAGCCATAGATGTAGGAGCAAGATAGGATGAAGGGGGAATATGCAACATGAGATGAAATGCAATGAGATGAAATGCAACATGAATGCAATTTTCCATCCTTTAGAGCACTAATTTTTGCTATAGCATAAGACATCCGGCTTTAGGGTATGTAGACCAAGTTGGATTAATGTCTAATGCATAAAACAAACATGACAAACAAGAAGGTTATCCCAATACCCCAAAGCTGCGATGACGTTGGTCGGCCTAGGTATTGGAATAATCAAAAACACAAAGGGATGCCCCCACATAACATAAAATCCAAGAGGAATCCTAGTGGGTACTATGTGGAGCATCCCAGTAGACGGAAACAATAAAACAGTCAAGAGATGTCCCTATGTTAACTAGGAAAAACACACCATAATATGAAGGAATATGGCGATCTTGACTAGTGATTATAGGGAGCTCAAATGATAAACAAAATCCAAAAGTACCAAAAGATCTTAATCAATTACAAGCATCCTTTGCCATAAGATCCAAAGGATGGATGGGGTTGATGTGGTCTTTTAGGAAGGATGCATCCTGTTAAGACCAATGATAGATACTAAGCTAAAGTGACCTAGATGACGTAGGATAATTGTCATTGAGAAAATTTCTTGATACGAGAAGACCTTGTTTGTGAAGAA